>CM076578.1:1364439654-1365156116 GCA_034641835.2 Pinus albicaulis
ATCAATGACCCCATACAACATGATCTTGGTTGGCATGTTTTTCCAACCAAGCTCCCTTATGACATCCACAAGTTTGAAGGTATTGCTGGGGAAGATCCTACAAACCATGTTAGACCTTTCCAAATGTGTTGTTTGTCTAAATCCATCAGTAATGACTCTGTCCGTCTTCGGTTTTTCCTTCGTATGCTTACCAGAGAAGCTTCTAAGTGATATGTTGACCAAGCCTCCTCCTCTCATACTACTTTTGTGACTCTTTCCCGGGCTTTTCTATCTTACTTCCAACTTCCCCTTCATTATGACACTGGTACCAAAATTTTGACCTCATTTAGTCAATCATCTGCGACCATCCTATCCAATCATGTTCAGAAATGGCACAAAATAAAAATCCTATGTCGAGCCCCTACCTTCAAAGACCGTGTCTATATGGACTGGTTTCTCAGATCCCTTTTTCCTACTATCGAAAAATATGTCACATCTCATTTCCCTCAGACCAAAGAAGCTGCTCTCCATATTACATTGAAGTATGACCTCATCTACACATATTCTAGTTATGTTTATACCATCTTACTTGATCTCCCTAGACCTAGTGGTGCCAATGCACCGGGGGCATCTCATGCCATCGACGGTATCATTGAAGCCGTTTCTCATCCGTACACTCATCCTCCCATGGGTTATGGTTTCCCTCAAGGAGGGAATAGCTCCTCTAGCACTTTTCCCCTTCCCAGTCGCATGTATCCAGGATACGGCATGCCTCCTCCTTTTGCCCAACCTATTTACCACAATGTTTCCGCACCTCCTTATTATCTGTATCCGCAGCCCAGTGCTCGAGCTCCTCCAGCATTAGCACCCCCGCCTCTCTTGCCTTCTCAACCCCCGCAACAACAACGACCACCCCCCAAGGGTAGGTGTATGCACAGCAGGGTGCAACTAATCCTCCTACTTCCAAAAATAAGAGGAAAGGCAACCAAAATCAATCTACTACACATAATATAGGACCTAATCCCCAAGGGAATTGTAATGTCCCAAATGGGGGAATTTCTACTCCATCGGGAACATCTTAGATGTTCCTATTGTTTTTCCTCCTCCGGGAGTATTAAAAATCAACACTGAACTATTTCAAAGATTGAATGCAGGGGCATTTATTGGATATTTCACCTTCATAAGGAATGATGAGATCCAGAGGCTACCTGGCCCACTAGCAGACTCTGCCAATAGAACTTGTCGAAGGCTAATAATTCCCTTTAATGAATTTCTACACCATCTATCCATGAGGATGCTGTATAAGGAAGCCCATATAAAAATAATGCCATCCAATGTCGGGATGCCTTGGAATACATCTGATACAAACTCCCTGTAGAATATAAGCCCAAAGAAATAACCTTAAGCGGGTTATTCAAATCTCCCACAAGAATCTTCAGCAGCATGAAAACTTCAACAAGTAGCTGCAGTGAAACAATGACTCATAGAATATGAGAAGAGTGAAAATCTTATATATAATCTGTAGCATCAAATGTAATACAAATCCCTTGAGGAAAATGCCTCTCAAGGTAAGCTCAAATCAGCCTCAATAGGAGATGTACATGGAACAAGATAATACACTGCTACATAAATCCAGCTACTCTCTAACTACGCAGTCTATGAGGGAAAATGACTGCAAACTGGTATATATAAGATGATATGACAATATAGCTCAAATAAAGAAGGGGGAGCAAGATCTCAACCCCAGAAAACATTATTACATCAATCCTCCAAGGGATTGGCTAGAATACATAAAACCAGAAAATGCCAAAGTAGCTGGGTAGCTACTGCAGCTCAAAATATAATACAACATCATAGAAGGAAGTAGATGTTGCAATGATTGATGATACCTCCTCCAATGTTCTCCAAAATGAAGGGGATGATCCCCTTACTGAAGATTGCACTCACTAGTGCACAAAATGATCACCACCTGCAAACCCTCATTGAGAATAACACTGTAAGAGAAAGGGACTGCACTGGGCATGAGAGAAACATATATGGCCTAATGCCAAATCTGCAATAGAAGCTTTGGAATCTCCTTTTCTGATCTCCTAGAGAGAGAGATGGCCTCTCTTCTATAGAACAACTCCGGAAGTGAGATGATGGAAGTCCCTCATTGCAACTCCAGCAAATCCAACGTTCTCTTGCTGGAAGAATAACGTAGTAGCTGCAAATGACTGCCTTGGCCTCATGCCATGATGTGAGGAAGATGAAAAACAATCTCTCCATGGCCTCCCTTGGAAGAGAAGGGAATTCCTAAACAGGAATCCCTCTTGTGTTAAACAGCAACAAGTTGAAGAGAGCTTCAACTTCGAATTCTAATTCCAAAACTGATCTCCACAATGCTCTCCTTCATCTTTTATGCAATGTGTGCATGTCCCCCACTCACATTAGGGTTTCTCTCTCATTTCAAATTTCCCTCCACTCCAACTACGCAATATTCTTGTGCAAGCTTCCCCTCTTGCGTACGTTGTTGACTTTAGTCAACCATGGTTTAGCTCACTTGCTTTTGGCCCCTTTTCACACTTGGGCTGCTATCTTAGCCACTTAAGTGACTTTTTGCACCTTAGGAGTGTTTATTTAGATGCTACATGGGCTCCCTTATGCATTTTATTCCTTTTATTAAAATAAAAGAAATATTAATGTCCAAAATATTTTATTTCAAAATTTGGGACATTACAGGAATACACCTAACACTGCTAACCAACAATAGGGCACTCAGCCCAAGCAGGAGAGGCCTATTCACACGAATAAGCCTTGTTCATGTTGTGGTGTCTATGGTCACTACACTCACTATTGTACTATTTTACCTCATATGCGTCAAATTTGGGAGACTCAAGCAACATTGTGAGTACAACAAGCCTCCCCTTCGGTTCCTCCCAATGCTGCACCTATCCAGCGTGTTGTGTTGACCAATCCTTTCCCCCAGCAAGGACTTCTGGCTACCCAACCCCCTTAAGGTCAGGCGGCCACTCAACCTCCTCCATGTGGTACCTATGATTACCATATTCTCATGATGAACTTTGACCAAACCATTACCATTGACCTCAACCTTAAGACTTGGTCCTGTCAGTACAACAAGCCTCCCGCTACGTCTATCCCCGAGCCCCTTCTTCAGGTCCCATATAGCCTCTTTTGACAACCAATGTTCCTTTACAGATCCCTCAGCGTAAGTTATAGGTTCATACCAAGATCTCCAAGGGACCATTGCACCAAAATGTTGCTTCTAGAAAATTTGTCCATTCATATAGTATAGTAGATGATCTGGTGCAATCTCCTGCTGCTATCTCAACGCTGGAACTCCTCCAGTCGTGCCATTCACAACGAAAATCTCTATTAACTACCATGGGCAGTATGGATCCTTTAGATGATCATTTGGTTGTCTTCGATGTTGACCAGTCAGAACATCCTCCCCTTCCTACTTCCATCGCCTTCCAAATCCCTATCAAGATCTAGAATGCCAACGTCTCCCATTGTATCATTGATGATGGGGCATCCACCTGTGTGATGTCTGCTTATGTTTGGAAGAAACTTAGATCTCCAAATTTTTCCCCTTCCACTATCACCCTTCAAGTGTGG
Source organism: Pinus albicaulis (assembly GCA_034641835.2). Taxonomy (NCBI): domain Eukaryota; kingdom Viridiplantae; phylum Streptophyta; class Pinopsida; order Pinales; family Pinaceae; genus Pinus; species Pinus albicaulis. The sequence continues at coordinate 1,364,443,252 of CM076578.1, forward strand.
GATGGCCAATCTTCCCAGCCCATAGGCCTGTTCCACAATTTTCATATTACTCTTGCAGGTAAGATTGTTTGTGTTGACATACAAGTCATTGATGCCCCCTTAGATTACAACATTCTATTGGGTCGTAGCTACACTTATGAAATGTATGATGTCCCATCTACAGTTCACCTTAAGATGTGCTTTCCTCACAACAGAAATATTGTCACCATCAACGAGTTGACATATTACGAACCGAAGTCTCAGACCTCCCCTGAGTCCATAATCTCTTCGGTGGCCAATAAGAAAACAATCAAACCTTTGACCAATGTTTCACCCAGAGTCTACAAAGAATCCTCTTTTCTTGGTTCATTCCCTAGTCTTTCTCCTTCTTTCTCTGATCCCATCTCATCGAATGTTTGCATGATGCAATCATCCCAGTCCGACCTCAAGTGGCCCTCTTTGACTAGTCAGCAGCCCCACCCTCTGAAACCTACTCCTAGCACCTCGACTTAGCCTTCAAGACCCCCTCCTCAAGGCCCCTCATCTATAGCTAGTATCCGTAAGCCTCTCTACCCTCCCAACATATTTTCACCTGGCCTTAACCATCTTGGAGCTGTCTCGCTTGGCCATTACCCGTCCGATCAGATACCATTCCTAGCTTCCACTCCTGGAGTATTTTCTGTACCTATTATGGCTACCTTATACCTTCCTAACCTAACCCTTGGGATCCCAGTCTGGTACATTGATTCCCTAGAAGCTATCCCACCTGGTTAGCCCAAACCTCACCTTACTTTGACCCTGGTTCAACTGGTCCCCATGACCTCTCCCCATGCTTCTCTGCCTCACCCATCTCAACAAGAACCCACTCCTATTGTGATAGCTTCTAGAGAGAGGGGAAAATATCGCAAGAAGGCACCTAACGACAAGGCGCTTTGTATTATGTTGTCAGTCATGCCACCCATAATTGTCCTGAGTTGCCTCATATCAAACCCATGGTCAATGTTGTGTTCCCTGATTCTACGGTTCCAGTAACCTTGGTTCCTTCCCTGACTGTAGCAAAGAACCCCAAGACTATCCACATAAACAAGCCCTATGTTTTGTGTGATATCCATGGCCATTATACCCACCATTTTCCCCACCTCACGCATTACCGTGCTTCTTTGGAGGTAGTTTGGGAGTATGATATTGAACAAAACCAGTCCTCCTCTCCCATCCTTGCGCAATATGCTTTGGGCCACCTTGAGGATTTACATGCTTCCATTGACATTCCGCCTCACAATTTCGAGATGATGGAGTCTTCAGCCACCATCCTCTACCTATCTTCATTCATGAGATCCATGGTAGACGTTCCATCTAAGACTTCCCATTCTATTTCGCTTGACCTCCATTCAGTGATCACCATGGGCTCAAAATCAGTGGATCCCTTATCTACTTGTATTTCCATCACCCCTCGTGATTATTTGCGTGTGAAACTCTCTTCTCATGATGATGATTCAGGTAGCTTTTCCACGTCATGTGGTTACCCTTCCACCATTCACCCCATCTTTTACTATGATGATGACATCATGGAATCCTTTTCGACCCCTGACTTCATATTTCCCTCCCATAAGAGGAATGGCACCATCCATGACTATGGTGACTTTCACGGCCTAACCACAAGCTGCACCCAAGGCATCTCCTACACACCACCTACCCATTGGTGTGCGAGTGGTAGTCATCCTACACAGAGCACTCCCTTTAGGAGTGTTTTTTTTATTTCTAATTTGTGTTCAGGTTGCCATCATTGCTCACCATCCTTTCATTTGTTGTCTTGTGGCACCTTTCAGATGGACCCCACATCCACACCTTACACCGGTTATGTTAATGGTGCATTTTTTTACTCCCGAAATCTAGCTTCAGCAGGTTGGGCCATTTTTACCCCCTTACATTCACTTGTTCTCTCGAATGGCGTATGCATTGGTACTACGACCAATAACCAGGTTGAATATGATGTAGTGTAACACTTATTAGCTAATTCCCTTTCTCATTGCATCCTTCACCTCCATGTTCATTTAGATTCCCTGATTCTTGTCATGCAATTGAATGGTGTCTATCGTGTGCATAATATTATCCTTTTTAGAATATATTTACGAGTGAAGATTTTGTTGCATGAATTTTAAATTATTACATTTAGTCATGTACCTAGAGTACAAAATCACTATGTAGATAGAATTGCAAACAATATTATAGATTGGCACTTATCACACGCATTTAGCAAAAGACAATAATAAAACCATAAAGATGATGAATATCCATAATATGTGTCTTTCAAAATTTTTTAGAGTCCATCCACTATGATACATTTGACATGCCCATAACATATTACAAAAAATGAAAACTCGGGGCACCACATGCCCCAACACCTAATCACTATCTGGATGATCCTGAGCCAATGGCACTGCTCTTGCAGTTCGTAGATCGTGCATCCCCTGTCTGGCCATCACTATGCATCGCATGACCCCTCGCCATTCTGAGGGTAGAGCAATACATGGCTCTATGCATTGGTCATCCAAGTCTTGCCAGCCGCGCTCTGAAATGGTAGTCATAATCCTCTCACATATACGATGGATTTCCTCCAAGAGAGCCAATGCATCCTCATTTTGTGGTGCTCTCGACCCACTAGATCCTACAGCTCTTGATACTGTAGGCCATCCCATATACCCGGTCGGTTTTACTAATGCTGTATCTGCATAAAAAAATTGAATGAATTAGTACCATATAAAATATTCTGAAACTTTAAAATGCACATAAAATATTAGCAACTTGTCACTTACCATCAGGCCCCCATACTCGACCAGGCGGTAGTGGAAATTCCGGGTCCCCACGATAACTCATCCCACTATAGGGATAGTCGTCTATGTACATTGGCATATGATCCCAATGAGAGAAAAACTTGAGTAAGAACAATCGTCTGACTGCCCCTCCTCCCCCTATGCATAGTAGCTGCCCCTAGTGGCGCATCTTGGGCTCTCTCGAGCCCCCATCCTAGATTTGTATGTGAGGTCGGAGTGTCGGGATCTTCTCAAAGAAGAGTGAGCACAACATTGTGCCATATGCACAATCATGGTTCACTTTCCGCTTGTATAGCGACAACTGTTGTTTCAACGATGAAAACATCATTTGGGCCTACCCATAGTAGGTCCCATTCAACACACTCTCAACAAGCATCATCTAACCCCCAGTGATGTGGTGGAGTGCCTGGTTGCCTAGGATCCACAACACCACTGCGGCCACAGCATGGGTCTCTAACCTCTCTAGATCACCGATCGGTATCTATGTCCCCTTGACATGGAGACCTGGTCAATAATGGCGCTCTACAAACTCCATGATGTTCCGCCCTTGCAGTAACACTGGCTACATAATCCCCGCCATCCCAAGTGGTGGGAGAATAGTCAGGAAATATATATACTCGACCGTAAACTCGATCCAGTGCCCCTACACTATAAATAACTCATGGTATGGATCCCAATAACTGACAATCCAGGCCAATAATGGCTCTCCATCTCTCATCAAAAGGTTCTCCACAAACTTCGAGACCCCAAACCTGGCCAATTCAATGCGGACACCATGATCCTCTTGGATCTTCTACGGTAATGTGTCCAGGTCTCTCTCTCTCCAATTGATCTGAAATTCTATCATATCTGCTGAAAAACCATCATGTTTTTCAATGTATAGAAAGGAAATACCGCATTCAATCATAAAAACCCAACTCTTAGCTAAGAAAAAACATCAAAATTCCCCCCTCTGACAGGTCGCACTTTTGAGGCAAATCCTGGGACAGGTTGTAGTTTTATGACCAAAATCTGCTACCCAGGTCGCAGATATTGCCCCTAAAAGTGCGACCCGGCTGTGAAGAAGAGTAGGGGTCTGTTCCTAACTTCTGGGTGCCTAAATTGAACTCTCAATCCCCTGAAATGAAAGAGTAAGGTTAGGCATCTTACCTGCAACTGATGGATCTTAATTCCAACAGTCTATTTGTCTGCTATGATAACCGCAAGATTGAGGGCCTTTTCTCCTCTATAAATTCACAATAGCTACACTTGCAAATGAGTTAAATTGGAGGGAAAATGCCTTATTAAAAAAGAAACCATAGATTTTTCTTTTGCCAATTGCGACCAAAATGTATCTCAGTTTGACAAACTGTCAACACCATTGGAAAGCTCTCACAGAGCTCTCAAATGGGTATCCTTTATTTTTTTGTGATTTCATACTTCACATGGACACATTTTTTCGATGAAGGGTCACTTCACCACTCAAAATCGAATTTCTTCACTTGCAACACTTGTACTTGGGGCACCACTTTACCTCCATACTTGTCCATGCTCGTGTCGAGTTTCATCATGAGTAACCATGTTGTACTCATGTTTTTATGGTCCACTCCGGACCTTTTCTATGTCGCAGCATCATCGAGTCGCCCTTGTTTAGAGCATCCGAGTTGAGTCATCATCGCATCCATGGAATCTATCTTGAGTCCCTTTGTATCCCGCTATAGTCCTTCATCCTTCATTTCTTGGTTCCTCTCTCATGTCGCACATTGTGGCCTCTAGCCATACTGTCCCCTATCCCCTTTGATATTGTGTTAGTTGCTGCTAGGTCATCCATGCCCTTTATGCTCTAACAAGGGAAGTCGTCAGCCTGCTACTCAGTACCCCCCATTCCATCATCATCCCTAGTTTTAGTTTGTCCGTCACTCTACTATTATCTCTCGTGCCTTAGTTGAGGGTCCCTTATTGCCTCACCTATGTCAGACCTCCTATCGACATCATCTCATTCATTCTAGAAGACAGGTCTAGAGGGTGGTGTACCTTGGTTCCAGCTTCCACTCTTTTTTTTTCCCTCGGATTGGGCAAGGGTACTCTTTGTTTCACTTTGACTTGATTTTTTCTCAGCTAAAACTCCTTATATCATGATCGAGATCCGTATACTCGATGGTTTAGTGATGCAGTAGATTGTATCGGTGATTCTTGGGTATGTGTGAGATATTTCAGACCTCATTAGGGGGTGGCCCTTAAATCCTTCGATGCAGATCCATAGATTTGATGGTTTCAGACTCAGTTTCTTGCATCGCCTCTTTAGTTTGCATGTATCATTCAGATTTTTAGAGCCCTCTCCTATTTTACAGGGCCTCTTTGGTTGTACTTATATCTCATGTACTTAGATATTATTGTATAATTGTTGGCTGTTATCCTAGGCACAATATGTATGTGGGATCTTTTATCATGTTGTTTATCTGGCTCATGTTTATGCAAACATGTACTATATAGTTCAGTCCCTTATTTACTGGGCACATTATTCTTTGTACTTTGTCTCAGCGGGCATAGGTATGCCTCCCCTTCCTCTTGTAGAATAGGTACTCACTCATAAAAGAGACTTTTTGCACCTGTAAGTCTTGCCTCCTCAGGGCCTTGTCCTCTAGTGCTTTAGTTTACCTTATATTTCTCTCTCTCTGACTTCCCCTTCGGTGTCTGGTGATTGAGTTCTTACAACATACTTCGGTCATACGATTACCTCCTAACGTTTGCACGCTAGGGGCCAATCCGTTACACCAATTTTTGGTCATCTAACCTGTTACTATTAGATGGACCAAAGTACACCATGTACGACCAATTTTACCCTAAGTAAAATTGCTTTCACTATGAAAAAATATCTTAGTAATGCATAATGTATTAAGTTTTTTATGGTCTAAACAAGAAATCCCATGAGGAAATATTGAATAAATCCATGTTTTTTTATTTTCCTCAAGGAATAATTAGTTAAACAACAGTTTAATTTATATTCATGTTCATATTTAACCCAAAACAAGAAAATTAATGAGATAAATCATTATTTATCTTATTATTTTCTAGGAATACTTATTTAAACATTATTTAAATAATATTCCTTGTTAAATTTGACTAAATAATTTATAAATAATTGATTAAATCGTTATTTATTTAATATTACTCAACCGCATCCTTAAAATAATAAATAAATCATTTATTTATTTATTATTTACAAATAAAGGGATTTGACCAAATTCAAATTCTTTTTCCCTCCAACACATATAATAAAATATTCCATAAAAGTTGGATCTAGATTTGGTTAATAATATTTTAATTACGCACCAATATCTAGACTAAATCAATGTTTTGTTATAAATAGAAGGGTTTTTCATTCACTCACTACCTTTTTTTGCCTAAAGATCACTCTAGATCTATACTTTTCGTCTGACTTTGATCCTCGATCATTGTCATATTTTTCTATCTTTTTTCTTGTGAACTCCCTTTGAGTTCCATTTTGTCTGGGTTTTCTACACCTTCAAGAGAGAGAGATCTTAGATCTGAAGCACTGAGGACGTACAAGAACACATCCCATTGAGGGGGATAGGTAACGTTTTTCTATGTTCCCTTCCTACGTGTCATAAATACAAAACTTATTTAAAAATATTCGTGTCTTGTCTATTGGATGCATGGAGAAAATCTTGCTTTTATTTACTACTTAATGTCTTTAACTGCATAGATATGGATATTGTAGCATTTGTCTTGGTCAATTAACTGCAGATCTAAAGAAATTTGCAGTCGTCTTTGATGTTAGGGTTGTTTGTTATGCACAGCTAAAGCAGGCTTTTTTCGTATGCTTGCGATTAGAATTCACACTAACAGGAAAGACTCCTTGGGCCCTAGTTTTAGCCATGGCTTGAATTGGTGAAGCGAGTTCCTCCAGTGAAGCAAGTTCCTCTACTTCTCCAATAGATTCTTTAAAATTTTCAAGTGGTTCACCTATAGTGTGTTCTACATCATAGTCATTGAAGAAGAGTGAAGGGTGACTGTGAGGGGATGTGGGGGTTTACAGTAAGAATTCTCCTTGGTTATCCCTACTACTACGAGGCATGAAAGTCAATTTTTTTTTGTATTTTTCAATATTTTGGAACTAAATGTAAAATAAAAATAAGAAAAACACTACAAGAAAAAAAGACATTGGTGAGGGGCGAAAAATATCACCATAAGCTCATTGGTGAGGGTCAAAAGAGCCTTCTTCACCAAAGGTGGCATTGCCGAAAGTATATGTGTTGTGGTGACATTTAAGGTTCATCACCAATAATGATTTATAATGACAGATGGTGACTATCACCATTTCATATGAGCAATGGTGATGGACAATAGCCCTGGTCACAAAAAAATTGAACGTCACCAAAGGTGGCATTGCCGAAAGTATGTGTTGTGGTGACATTTAAGGTCTATCACACATATTGATTATAATGACAGATAGTTACCATCGCCATTTCATATGAACAATAATGATTTATCGTGATGGACCTTTTATGGCTGTCACTATTGCTGCATATATATGGCGAAGTTTGTTGACCATCAACATTTCATATTTCCTGAGGGTCAAAAAATGTCATGATAAGTTCAATGGTGACTTCAAGGTCTATCACGAATAATGACTATAATGAAAAATAGTGACCCTCACCATTTCATATCAACGACTATGATTTATGGTGACAGACATTTCATGGTCATCACTATTGATGCGTATATATGGTGGCATTCATTGACCGTAAAAATTTCATATTTTGGTGAGGGTCGAAAAATGTCACCATAAGCTCATTGGTGATGGTAAAAATATCATCCATCACCAAAAAATTAATGTTTTCACTCCATATGAATATTAGGGTACGACAGAATCGAACCATCGACCTCCTACTTGTAAAGCAAGTGCTCTTCCATTGAGCTAGCAACCTTTAAAGAATTAGAATTTTAAAAATTATATCTTCAAAATTTATATATTTTAAATTTTAGAACTTTCAATAAATTAAAGTCTTGATAATATTTTACTAAACAAGAAAAACATCATCAAAGCTACAAGTCCCTACCTAATGGTTAGGGAAGTTATGAATAATGGGTGGATGGAAAAATGGCTACGTATAAGAGACTCAATATGTTAAGTTCAATACTCAATTAGAATTGAAACTCTCAAGACATTTATAGCCTACAAATTACCTATAACTCACAAATGCACAAAATATTACAAATGAAATATCATAAATGGAAGAAGAGCATTGACGAAGAGATATGCAATATGTTACAGGTTGAAAGACAGAAAAATCTCAATGTTGTTGTTGTTGGGTGAATTTTTATAATTGGAATCTTTGTCTATCCTTTATCATGTAAATATTCAAATTAAAAATTAGAAATATTATATAAATGATATCTAAACTTTTGTGCAAATTTAACACAGATCTCTAGGGAACCACAAGGAAAAATTAAAAAATAGTATATATATATATATATATATATATATATATATATATATATATATATATATATATAGATATCCCCTTCACATAAAGCGACATGTGATTTGGAATTTCAAACGTCCGCACTAAAACATGAGAACAACCAACAAAAAAAAAAATTGAAACTTATCACAATAATTGTATCTCTTTTTAGTAGTGAACACCAAACAATAAAACAATAATTAGTTCACTTTAAGGGTGAAAAACATTGGAAAGAAACAATGTGTTAAATACCTGCCAGTACAAAATGGATTTAATTCTAATGAATCAAAAAAGTTGAAACTAAATCACAAATCAAAATGACCAACAACAATGTAATTTTTTTTTTCAACAACACACTCTATCACTACCTTCCATGTTCAGACATCCATATTTTTCAATATTTAAAAATCTCTTTTCCAGTAAAACCCAGTGAATAGATTTCATAAGTTTGAACTAGAAAATACATACAACATGGAGTTGATGAATTTTAAACATGGAGTTGAAAACTAAAACTTGACTCATTTTGATCTCTGCATATTTGCCTCTAGGGGATGGTGCCTTTCTCATTGTGCTGGAGAAGAAAAGGATGAAAAATCTAATTTGTTCTTTAGTCTTGCTTCACTTGTCTTTCGTGTATATTTGGGTGTTTTTTTAACTTTTAGTTCAATGGAATATGGATCAACATCTAGGGTAGACAGCTTAATTTCTCCTTAAGTGTGGATGAACTAGAATGCTCAGATGAGCCAATAGTTGTGTTGTCTCTGGCTTTAGGACCACCTTTTTCCCCTGTTGTAGGGGTCTTAATCCTCATAACCATTTTTTCCCATTTACCCACAACATGATTGATTTATACCTATGTTCCAAGACTCATCTGACCTTACTGGTGCAAAGAACTCACCCTGAAAAAATGTCATCCACGTGGGATTTACAAATATTTTTTAAATCAATCTCCCAATAAACCAATCTAAATATGAACATCCTTTTAATCAATATAATATTTGACTTAAAATAAAAGTGACCTAAAAATGAATTTTATATCAGCCATGTCATGTAACTGAAATCGGGTGATAAATACAGGCTATGAATATTGGGTTAGTGAAATAATTGATATGATAAAGCTCAAAATCAAATAGATGAATTAAAACTAAGAAACACAAATAAATGACTTACAGTTAAGACATGATTTTTACCTTTCAACCTTGTCGTTAGATAACTCTTAAACTTTTTCTAGTACAAGGTGGAAGTGGTATTGTATAAAGTCTATGTCCATGACTACTTCTCAAGATCCTCTCTATTACCAACATTTTGGGTTCGATAAGATACATGAAAAAACCATCAACAAGGAAATGAAATCTACATCCTTGTCAAAAAAGGGAGGAAAATAAAATCCATAAATTGAAATAGACTGTAGGATAACTCATTCCTGCAACATGATTATCTTGTCATGAACAATAAGAGAAATGTAATTTTTTCCACATTTTGACAATCATTTCCTTTTCATATTCTATGAAAATTTGATGAAAAAATTCATCTAAAGCTTGTTAACATCAGGATTATAGCCAAACATAAAGGAACAACTCCAACAAAAATACAATCCTAAACATAAGTATAGATTCTATACAGATAAGTATTTATTGAGTACATTGTATTTTGTGAAAATTTTGAAGTTTAGCATTGTAGATAGCATGGAATTGTTGTTGGGAAGGGAGATGAAGAAAGATATTGACGCATTAAAATGAAGAAACATCACAGACCACTGTGTCATATAAAGGAACAATGGCAAAGTTTAGAACAAAGTGTTGTGAGACTATAAGGCGAGGGCCCTCTTTTTTCACCCATACCAATTGGTAAGGGAATGGGTGAGGGGTCATGGGTAGGTTGAGGCATTGCACCAAATCCTTGCTGATATTTGAAATAACACAATTTATGGTACCACTACATTACCACTATATGTCAAGTATTTATGAATTCTATTCAATAATTTATTAAAATTTCAAAGTTTAAACAATTAAGATGTAGCCTAAAAAAGCTCATATTTGAAAAGTAGATAACCAAATATGTAGAGTGTTGGTCCAAAATTGTGAATTATGGATAAATCATGATTCCCTAGATAATTTCTAGTCTAGAAAAATAGGTGAAATACTATATGACTATTTTTCCTAACTCAGAATAGATCCACAGAAAGGATTGGATGCTTACCTGTTCAGTCACTTCCAAATGGCTCCTTTTGTCACTTCTGTTGCAGCTTCAAATTCAAGCGATTTTGTGCTAAATGCTTCCTGGAAGAAAGAACACTGAAACAACAGAAGATGCAATAATATAAGTATCTATTCAAGATAGTTAGCTAAATCAGTAATGCATAAACTATATACATCAACCAAGATCTTACAATATGGAAAATCAAAGTCAATACAGATGCATATAGGGAAAAATAAGCAGTACTCTTTATTGATGATAGAAGGAGAGGCTACAACCAAATGAATGATTTGAAGTGACCCTTCCAGCAACGTCCCCAAGCTGCATCACAGTATAAATCTCTCCAACAACAGTTATACAAATCTAGTTCTCAATTAAAAATTCTCCAGCATTTCTCTACTCAAATTCTTCCTTTCAAGCACTTACATCTGTGCTCAATTTATAGATGAACTGTAGGTTTTTTTGAAATCAATGAGTTCCAAATAATAGGAAAGACATTTTTCTAGTCATGTAGATGTCAAATTTACACTTGGATCCAAAGCTTGACACATGTGAACTCTTCCTGAAGGCACTGGCTAAGTGGATATTCCGGAACAATGAGAATTTCGCTCCCAATGTGACCAACGCACCTGTGAATGTCAAGAAGTGATTTGCAGAGCAGCCTTGCATGGGAATATCTACATATGAAATGCACTTAGGCCCTTTAGAGCCTGCGTTGGTGAGCTCTCATATGCTATATAATAAGCTTCAAACCTTGGAAAACTTTTCTTGATGAAAGTCTTTCTTGATTTGTCATGTTCTTGTCTTAGGGCATGTAGCAACTAAAATTATAGGGAATGATAGACCCTTATTCATTGGTCCTGGAGATGATGCCCAATTAACCAGATCATTGGGAATGGTGCCCAAATTGACCTATAACAATTTCCCCCTAAATCATGAGATCCAAATAATAATAAAAATTGATTGAGATGATTTACACTGTGATGGGCTGGAAACGAAGTGGAGTGGTCACCTGCGTCAATCTTACAATAAATTACATCATGATATATACTCTTTGATGATAATTGCTAAGGGTAGGAATTCCCATATTCAGCACATAAAACAATCTAATAACATGTACATAATTCAGAAAGTCGTCTTCATTGGAATGTTGCCCAGATGTAGACATGCTTACAGATATAGGCGCATGTTTGGATGAAACTCTATATGTAAGGTCACCGTATAGATGATGTGTACAACAATCCTGAAATCGCAACCCAAATGGATGAAACTATATCTGAGGTCTTCTTATCTCGTTCACTCGATCATTCAGGCACAAGTCCAGCCACACGAATATATGATTTGTAGTCGAACATGGAAAGACATTGTTTGATTACCAGCCAATGATGTGAGCTGTTAACAAATGCAAGAGAACCACCATTAATGAAAATGGTCCTCAAGGTACTGCAGTACATTCCGTAAGGCATGAATAGATGATTTGATGTCGAGCGCCAAACAAAATATTTAGGTTAAAGGTTCAGAAGCGAGGCCTTTTCGATGTTGTAACAAGCCTCATGGTAGTGGAATCTGATGTTTCTAAGTGAACTTCTTGGATATTGATTTGTTGTTGACAGGAAGTCACCTTATTGCAAAACATGAGTTACTGATTTCAAAGACAAGGGTATGACTTGATATAGAAATTTTCAGGGATGACAGTCATGAGAATGAAGGTTTATGAGTATTTCAGAAGGATGAGCTTTAAATCACTGGATGACTTCTCTTGAACATATTGGCGACACTGTGATGAGTTGGCAGTATTGACCCAAAACCAAAGTGAAGGTATGTTGAACCACAGGTGTGAATGAACCGTCAATATGATTACCCAACCCAAATAGTCACGGACATGAAGTAAAAGAAGTGTCATGCTCAAGAGTGACTTGCTACCAAAAAGAATTCTTGCTCACTTTTCCCAAATTTTCCCTAGTCATTTTTCGATCATTACCTCTTTATTTTTTATCAAGCTTGAGGAGGATAACATTTTCTTGATCTATAATTCAACCCTTAGGGCGAATAAGTATCGCTATTTAATAATTTAACAAGTCTAGTGACGAATGAAACTCGATTCTTGCCATGATCGACAAGCCTGTCGCTATTTTATGTTTTAACGAGCTTAACGACAGTGATAGCCCGGTCCTTTTTCATATTTATAGAGTTTGAAAAAGAGGACAAATGAAAACTCCATAAATAATTCTTTCGTAAATTTGTCTCTCAAACCCGAAAAAGTGTAAAATAATATCTGAGAGAACCTCTTTGGTCATGTTTAACCAAGGTATTCATTTTCGTAAATAATCTATCTCAGTTTGGAAAAGGGTTAAACTTATGCTTATTAGATATCAATTCATTTACTTTAATGAGCTTGAAAAGACAAGTGCTCGGCAATATTTTCACATTATCGGAGTCTAAAAAGAGCTGAAAGAAGACTCCAGGGGTTCCTTTTTTTTTGTTATCAAAGCTCGAAAAAGAGATAAAAGTGTGCTTCAAATCCTTTTTTGTTTTTATCAATGCTCAAAAAATAAGGAGGAAAAGTATGCTTTGCGGTCAACTCATTCTTTGAATAAATCTGTACGACTAATATGTTCATTAGTTGTATGTCCTGTTTCAGAGCAACATCAAATGGATTAAAAATACCTATTTCATGATAAAAACATAATAAAACCATAGTCATAGCAATAAATTTAACTTGCAAACAATTAAATAACTATAAAAAGTAGTTTCACTATTCATTTTTACCATTCCATAGTTACCATTTGCATTTTGGAACTCTAAACCTGATTTTTCCCCCGAACTTCAGTCGTCAATTTTAGTCATTTTTGTGGACGGATTTCATCGCCATTTGATCCAGGTTAGTACCATGAACCTCCTATTCCCTTTGGTATTCATTTCATCTCCAATTTCTGCAAATTTTTAGGGTTTTAAGGCCCCTTGGGTAAATTCTCCCCAAAATGAGGGAAACACACTCTTGAATGTCTAAGCCTACGTTGCATAACAGGTATAATGAAGGGTACCTACATATGCAACACACTGTCTCAGCCCAGGGAGTGCGTTGAGTGCAGTTCAAGTTTTTGGTTTTCATGTTGTGCCCAAAATTTGCCTAGTTTTTTTGCAATGAAGGGAATATAATGGATCTCATGGTTGTATTTTAGGTTTCCATCAGATCATAATGACGATTACATGGAGGGAAAGAGAACATGAAGAACAAGATATGATTGCCTTGAATGATCCGGGTACTATAAGAGCCCTAAGATATTGTGGACTACTTAAGTACTTCAAATTGTCGAGAATGAGGAAACAAATAGAACTCTTGGAGTTCTTATTTCGAGCATGGGATTTGGCAATAGAGGAATTTCACATTAAAAATCAAGTGGTTCCCATAATAGTTGAGGACGTGTATTTTCTCACAGGTTTGTCAAAGAGAGGTTTGCCCATTTCTCTCAGAGGGTCTACCGTTGGAGGAGAGACAGTGAGGGATTATGTTATGCAGTATTTTTATCCAGGGGTAGAACCTAGCAAAGATCGAAAAATAAACATCCGGGATGTCAGGGATTTTCCTTTGGGAACCATTCTTTTCACAATTTCTAAACTTGCTAGCACCATTATACTACATGTAGAGAACATGTTGTATATGTAGTATGCACTAGAGTGTTTAAAGATAACAGTCTTCAACTGGTCTGAAGCTGTTATATCTCAGATAAAGGAACAATTGAACAAAGAAAAGGGAGGAAGGAAAAAGAATTTCTATTATGGTTCAATCCTCATCTCCTTCACTTTGGAATGGATTCCACTGATGCAGCCACAGCATGTAACACTAGATATATCTAGTCCTAGAGATCCTCGAATGCAGAGATGGTTAGAACTCATGGGTCAGCATGCAAGACAATTGATCGTTGTGTTCTCCACTACATTATTCTCTTGGTTCCGACGATAGATTGTCACCATCGATGAATATGCTTACATAGGCATTGACTTCCGAGGAGATCCAGATTTAGTATTACCAAAAGGTGTTCAATGGGGTGCAATGGGTCAGAATGTTTTGACCATGTTTTTTTGGGTTTTCTAAGGTTTATACAATTTTTTTGTATTTTGATGTTTTCCCAAGACTAAAATAAATGTTTGATGTAATGCAGATATCATTTGTGTTCAACCAGTAGAGGAACCAGAGCACGAAGCAGATGCTCCAGCAGAGAGGGCTGTCAGGGGAGTAGTCCTTTAGGACCTTGATATGGCTGAAACTTTGGATGAGCTTCAACAACACATAGAGGGTTTGACCTTCGGAATTCAAAATCACCGAGTCGAAGAGTTACTCATGTGACTGCAGTGACACACTATTATGGTTCCTAACCGTTGGATGCAGTTTCTCTGTAGGATTTCTAGATCTATAGCATGTTACCATGAGCACCACTAGTTTACTTGTGACATTTTTCATACATTTAGAGCTCAGATGACCAATGTTTCTTGGGCACAAATTTTGTAAAAACTTATAACTATCTATCTATATGATTTCATAGCTTTTACTATGTTTATTGTGCAATCCTATTCAATGATGTGAATGTTTTATTTACATATGTTGCAAATGTCTGTTTAAAAATTGATTAGCTAATGAATCAGTCAATGTGTTCAAATTTATGGAAATATGTTGATATTGAATCAAAATGTCTTTCCAAAAGTCAAACTCTTAGGAACAATCAAAGAAGTGTTGGATTTATAACAGTATAAACACTAGTAAGTTGTAATACCATAAGTTGTGAGTCTAACCTTATGATTATGTGGTTAATACAAAATGAAATGGCATCAGATAGAAGTTCTATCAACGAGCTATACTCAGCAATATTGTTTGCCGATCTACCAATACAAATCCCTTGAAAACTCACTAACTCGCCATTTGGAGTGAAAATGGCCCACGCTGCAGAGGATAGATTTTGTGTACTATGACTAGCACCATCAGCATATCCAACAAATGGTTCTGAAGATTCAAACATCTACGATAAAATTGTAAAGTGGATTACTAACTTCAAGAAAACTCTAAAAAAAATTAAGATAGTGAATGCAAATCAACAGCATATATACAATATAATACAAAAAAATACTACACTCATGATTAAGCATAGTAACGTTTCAAATACAATCCATTTCTAGGTTGTGCCAATGGAATTCCATCGTAATAAACTAACTTATAGGCACCATTAGCAAGGACTCTTTTAATAATATAGGGGCCATGCCAGAATGGCTCAAATTTCCTTGTACCTATTACATTAGCTTCTTGATTGTAAAGAAGGACCAAGTCGCCCTCTGAGTAGATGTGAGGCTGGACATTTTTGTCGTATTGCACCTTTATACATCTCTTATCCGCTTCATTGGCCAATTGGGCTTCACGACGCATTTAATCAAGATGGATGAGGTTAAGGAGACGCGCTTCTTCTTCTGAGGTGTTAGGTAAAAAATCTATCGCAAGCTTTAACGATGATATTTCACATTGGATTGGTAAGATAGCTTCCAGACCATACACCAATTGAAAAGGAGTAAATCTGCTTGTGTTTCTCACTGAGGTTTGATATGCCCACAAGGTGGAGTACAAGATCAAATTCCAGTTCCTTTTACGAACTTCTATCATTCATTGAAGCATTCTTTTAAGAATTTTGTTAATAGCCTCAACTTGTCCATTTGATTGTGGATAACAAGGAGTAGAATTATCATGTGAGAATCCTAACTTAGCAGTCAATTCAGACAACATGTGGTTGCGAAAATGCCTCCCATGATCTGTAACTATGGCCTATGGGACTCCAAACCATGAAATAATGTGATTAAAGAAAAACAATGCAGTTGTTTGTCCTATGTTGTTGAATGTAGGCATCGCTTCAACCCATTTGGAAAAATAGTCGACTGTGACAATAATATAACCATGTCCCCCAGAAGAAGGAGGATTATAGGTCATGAAGTCAATACCCCATTTCATAAATGGTCCTGGAGAGACAACAGGATGCATTGGCGTTGGCGGTTTGCGGTTCTTACAATAAAAAATCTGGCACGCATGACAACTTCTGACTGCGAGGATGAAATATCAAAAAATAGTAGGCCAAAAGTAAACAACACAGAGTATCTTCTGTGTGGTAGCATGTCCAGATAAATTTCCGCCTCAATCCCTAGCATGAAAATCATTTAACACTTTTTCGGCTTCCTCATGAGTGAGGCACCTCCTTAAAATTTTATCAACACCATCACGATATTGTGTATTGCCAACGATCAAATAATATTTGGCTTGGTATCGAATACATTGTTGTTCAGAGCGAGAGGTATTAGGTTGAAAAGTTTTGGTTTGGAGATAAATTATGAAATCCCCATACCAAGGATTAGATGATCCGATCAGAAAAAAAGACTTGTTAGGAATTGATCGTTCCGGCGTAGGTGCAATGCTATCAGAGGGAAGGTCACAGAGAATCTCAGCCAAAACTAAAGACTTCTTTGACTTGGATTTGATGAATTCCAAATCAAATTCCTGCAAAATTACAATCCATTTTGAATATTTCCCCCCCAGTAATTGACGTGATAATATATAAGTCATGGGGTTGTAATATGAAACTATTGTTGTTTTTCAGAGTAGGATATAATGACGAAAACTTTGGAAAAATTGAGCAGCTGCCAAGGCAAGATTTTCCACATATGAGTACTTAACTTCTGTATCATTGAGATTATGACTCAAATAATAGATCCAATGTTCAATTCCATCTTCTACTTGGACCAATACCATAGCGATGGTCGTTTCAGCCGCAACGATATATAGGAAATAATAATTCTGATAATTAGGAGGATACATTAATAACGCTCGGACAAGAGTGTCCTTGACAACATCAAAAGAAGCTTGCACAACTTGGTCCCAATGGAAAGGAACCCCCTTTTTCAATAATTGAGTAAATCCTTTAGCCATTTCAGCATAGTTTGGAATGAACCTTCTCAGGAAGTTAGCCTTTCCTTGAAGTTTCTGTATCTGAAGTAAATTTGATGGTGCAGGAAAATAAATAATGGCCTGTACCTTCAGTGGATCTATTCGAATTCCTTCTTTTGAGACTACGAATCCAAAAAATCGACTAGAACCAACACAAAACACAAATTTATGTGGATTGTGGCATATTTTGTAATGTCATAAGTGTAAGAAAATGGCTCTTAAATGCATCAAGTGATCAGTCTGATTTCGTGAATGCACTGGTAAATCGTCTAGATATGGTTGAACAATGTGCTTGATGTCGTTGAAAGCATAATCCATTGCTCTATGAAAATTTTCCCCAACATTATTTAAACCAAACAGAAGCTTCCTATATGCGAATGTGCCCCAGGGATAGATAAATTCTATCTTATGTTGGTCATCTGGGCAGATATTGATTTGATTGTAGTCAGAAAATCCATCCATGAACGAGAATATTTCGCATCCAGCATAATCGTCAATAATCTGGTTGATAAAGGGAGTAGGATAGTACAAGCCATATTGACATTCCAATAATCGACACACACTCTAATGGTTCCTTGTTTTTTCATAACAGGAACGATATTGGAAACCCACTCAATTAGAGGAAGAGGGTAAATGAAAGCAGCACGCAAATTTTTTTTAACTTCTGCTTTAATGGCAGTGGCTTTCTTTGGATGAACATGACGAAGTCGTTGGCACACCTGTTTGACATCAAGATACATATTAATAGTGTGTTCAACTATACTAGTATCTATGTCTAGCATTTCCTCGTAAGACCAAGCGAATCCATCACGAAATTCACGAAATTAAGAGCGATATGAATCAAGTTCTGATGGGGAACAAGATACATCGACATGAATATTTTCTACAATGCCCAGTTTGGTCGAAAAATCGATAGAAATGATTCTTCAATATTTGATAAATTTCGTTTGGAATCGATTGCATTAATCGATAAAGTAAATAATTAAATAAGTTTGATGGATGAGTGATATAGTTCACTGTGATTGTTTATTTAAATAGGAGAATAATGGGAATAGTGTTGTTAATCTTCCCATGGTTTCTCCTTCGACCATCAGATGGTTAGCATAGCCTACCAGTAACTTCTAGTGGTAAAGGTGGTTTTAAAGCTAATCTATGTGAACGACGGGGGGTAGGATTATGTTCTTCCACGATTGCTGATTAATTTTAACCAAAAATAAATAAACAAAAAGAGGGTAATGCTAGGCAAAAGGGTTTACCAGTAAACTGTGAACTGCAGAATACCTCCTGGCAAGCCAAGAAGTACGGGCAGGCAATCTCCCCGAATGCTATGTTCGGTGTATCACAATTTAAAGGCGGCCGACTCGGTTCACTATGGATGGATAGCACCTAAAAGTTGTCCTCCCAAATATACCCGAAGGTACGTGGAGGCCCAAGTCCGTAATAGCACTGTCTAATGCGAAATCGCACGATGCAAGGCACCCTTTATACTTATCGTCTTTAACACACTTTGATATACCCGAAAAGTACGTGGAGAGAACACGATATACTTACATATGTAGATGGTGTCACTAAGATATATTGCAGACAATTTAACGACAGCTGCTATGTTTTATGATGCTAGAACACGTCTCTAGTGTAGACCTTTTAAATGTTATCATTATGGTTCCAATGCTTTGTTAGGAAAATTGAGGTTAATTTTATGTTGATCTTGCTTACAATTTTCCTTTCAAAGGTTAGCCATGATGACATGTATGAAATTTCTAAAATGCAAGCTAAGAATGATAAACAATCTTTCACTTTCAATTTCTTCAATGAAAAACCTAGCTACTAAGGGAAGAGTGAAAATAATTTGTGAGAAAACAAATCAATGAACAAAAAAATCAATCAGCACAAACTAAATGAATATTTCCTAATGTTCCTTTTGCAAAACACACATTATTCTACATGCAAATGCAAGCTTTTCTGTTTAGTTTCTTTAATGTTATGAATGCAGAAAAGAAACTAGGTGCACTAAATCAACAAATCAAATGCTTTTTACTTTCGAGAAACGAAGAATACAAACAAAAATTTCTCTTTTGAAGGAAAAACGAGGACTTCAACAACAATTTATCCTATCAAGGAAATGAAGATTTTACGACAATTTCCTTTTTCGAAAGAAAATGATTCTTAATGTGACCATAAAAGTTACTTTGAAATCAACTTGTCAATGATAAAGAATTTTTTTTTAAACAAACATTGAACAAATTTTCAATCAAAGGAGGAACAAGTATATAGAGTCACTGGCCAATCTAAGAAGCAAACTTTTCAAAACACAGCAGAAAACAAACTGAGGAAAATTGCAAAGGAAAATTCAATGGAATTTGGGTGTTTTTAGGAGTCAACGTAGTCTCTAAAGGGAGGCAGTGCTCTGCAACGTAGGCTAGGAAGGGAGACAGTGCTTTGCAAAGCACTGTTTCCTCTCTAAGTGTGCATTGGGCACAGTATACAAAGAAAAATACTACTGTTTAACTCATTGTCTTTGTTAATTTGGCTTTGAAAATTTTTAATCTTGATGAGTAATGACTACTGGGTGGATAAACAAAGGAAATTAGGGGCTTAAACAACTAGAACTAAGAGAAATTCTCCCTAGCAGAGTCACTAATTTGTTGGGCTAGAATTGTGAATTACGGATAAGTCACGCTTCCCTAGACAGGTGCTAGTCTATAACAACAGGTGAAAGACTATACGACTATTTTTCCTAACTTAGAATAGATACACAGAAAGGATTGGATGCTTACTTGTTTAGTCGCTTCCAAATGGATCCTTCTGTCGCTTCTGTTGTAGCTTCAAATTCAAGAATTTTTGTGTTGATTTCTTCCTGCAAGAAAGAACACTGAAACAAAAGAAGATGCAATAATATAGATATCTATTCAAGATATTTAGCTAAATCAGTAAAGCATAAACTATATACATGAACCAAGATCTTACAATATGGAAAATCAAAGTCAATACAAATACATACAGGGAAAAATAAGCAGTACTCTTTATTGATTATAGAAGGAGAGGTTACAACCAAATGACTGAGTTGAAGTGACCTTTCCAAAAAAAATCCCCAAGTCTCATCACAGTATAAATCTCTCCAGCAGTAGCTATACAAATCTAGCTCTCAATTGAAAATTCTCCAACATTTCTCTGCTCAAATTCTTCCTTTCAAGCACTTAGATCTGTGCTCAATTTATAGATGAACTGTAGGTTGTTTTGTAATCAATGAATTTCAAATAATAGGCAAGACATGTTTCCATTCATGTAGATGTCAAATGGACACTTGGATCCGAAGCTTGACACATGTCAACTCTTCTAGAAGGCACTAGCTAAGTGGAGATTCCAGAACAATGAGAATTCCGCTCCCAATGTGACCAATGCACCTGTGAATGTCGGGAAGTGCTTTGTAGATCAACCTTGCATGGGGCTACCTACATATGCAATGCACTTAGGCCCCTTAGAGCCTACGTTGGTGAGCTCTCATATGTTATATAATAATCTTGAAACCTTGGAAACCTTTGCTTGATGAAAGTCTTGCTTGATTTGTCTTGTTCTTGTCTTAGGGCATGTAGCAACTAAAATTATAGGGAATGCTAGACCCTTATTCATTGGTCCTAGAGATGATGCCCAGTTAACCAAATCATTGGGAATGGTGCCCAAATTGAACTATAGCATAGAGTATACATCTCACATTTATATATCCTAATTTACAGACATTGAAATGAAACTTTTTAGCATACTATTGTGAATTCAGCCCAAAATGCTAGAAGGAAAATTTGATGGTTATTTTGCTAATATATAGGTTTTATACATGAATTTATTTAAACAGTTAGCTTGCAAGCTCAAACATATCTAAGGATGCACACAATACGTTGCATCTTTAGTGTTGGTGTGTGAACAATGTCATAACAATACTTATAGCTATAAAAAAATCATTTCAAGCTTGCCTCTATTCTATGATATGGACATTTGTCCTTCAAACAGAGTTATGAGACACATAACCACTTTCACCCTTAAGAAAATGTGTGGTTGTAAATGCGTGCTAAGATCTCTTAGAAAAAATATGTTCTTAGTATGGTATTGGATTCTCAGACTAGTGCTAGGTTTAAGGGTACCAAATACTTTAGATTTTAACTATGATATGGTGTACACTAGGCTTCAGGACAACATATTCTTTAGGAAGTTCATGTTGAAAAACCTCCAAATCTGTGCCCAGGAAAGATCAAGTTAACTAGAAATATTTTTCTATAATGGTTGTGATTCATATTGATGCACATTGATATATATGTTTTTTCCTAAATTTGAATCATTATGTATATTTGGACAACCAATATTTTTATCTCGTTTTTATCTAGCTCTGATTGGTCCAATATTGACCATTTGATGATTGGTCCAGATCATGTAATTAAATATACCATTAAAGATAAAGTGGTATTTGTGTGTTCATGATAGTGTTGCATCCATAAGTAAGATGAGAGTTACAAAAATCTTCAACTATGCTCAGATGGAAAATTGGAGTGTCGTAGATGTAAGTAGATGTGTAATAGAATATCCTAAATTTAGAAATGAGAATATTGTGATGTGTGATTGGGGAAAAAAGTTAATTCAATCATGGATAAATACAACTCCAAATTGAATGAAATATCACAAGGCATTGTGCCAAAAAAATTAGTATGCATGTCATATTATTGCTCCTCTTCTTCATGTGGAAGGCATGAGAATTTTATAAAAATAATGAAAATCTAAACTAGGGACATGTTGGAACCCAAAAATTGTCCTTGTCTATATAAAGTAAGAGAGGAATCACAATCCATGAGGATATTAATTATGTGCATGTGAAATCATGATAGTGCTTGGAATGACAAGAAAGCCACTAATAGTGACTCATGATAATTGTATATGGTCATAAAAATATAAATGGAAGTTTGTATCAAAAGATTTTAACAATCATTATTTGTTGCTAATTGAGAAAGTTTGAGTCCAATAAAGAGATAAATTATCAAATATCCTTAGTGATTGAGTATTATTATACACATTTTTTTTTTGTCTATGTCAAGCACTTGAGAGGATAAACTAATATCCTCTTCAACCAAGCTGAATTTCCTCTTGCGACGTGATTTATCTTCATGAAGCAATTGCTGATCGACACAAAAAATATATATATATATATATTCTTGGAATATTATCTAACTATAACTATGGAAGTGTTAAACTATCTTATTGAGGACATTGTATTTATGAAAATTTGAAAGTCAAATATTTGAAATAACATAATTTATGGGAGTGAAAAGGTATGCAACGGGGTGGTAAGCTAGAATTCAAATCTGAAATAACACAATTCAAAAATAACTTAGGGTTTACAATGGCTCCACCAAATATACTGTGACATGGAGTTTTTTCTCATGGTGATTTTAGATTGTTGGAGTATATTTGTTGGAGCTAGGGTTTCTCTTGGTTATCCCTATCTAGGGTTTTCAAAAGCATGGAAAATTACATGATAGTTTGTGATTGTGTTCATGGTTTTCATTTCTTCTTCATATATATATAATTTTTCAAGTGATTTCTCCAATAAATCCTAGCACCTTAAGACAAAAACACATAAAGTGCAAAGAAGATTGAACGAGAGGGGGAGAGAGAGAGAGAGTAACACTACTCTTACATCCCTAACCCAAGTATTTAAAGGAATATGCACAATTGCATGATCGACTAAATAAAAACTCCCTCCATTCTCTATTTATATGAGAGGTAAAGGGTCCTTACAATAACAAGTGGACCTAGTCCACTACTAGAAAATTTTCAAGATAGAAGTACGTCCACCCATGTGAATCACTCTACTGTAAGTGACATGTGTCAGGATCAAAGGTGACAATAATAAACAAGAAAGTCCTCCATGGCATGAGAACTACTCCCAAACATCCAAGAATCCTCCAAATATCCTAAGCTCCGATGCATCTCCAAGGTCATGTGTCTCGTTAAGGAAAATGCATATCCAATTTAATGTGTCACCTTAAGGACTCCCACTCCTTCAACCCAAGAGTTCACATTTCAAGGCAGTTTGTGTGCTCATGGTGATTTTGGGAGGTTTTTTTCATGGTGAAAATACCCAACCTGTAAAAATTGGAAATTAAGGCGAAATTCCACTTAGGTCTACTCAGTTGATGGAGATAATCATTCCATTGAATCCCTCTTTTGGAGAGGACCAAAATTGAACTAAATATCATTAAATTTGGTCAAGGAAATTATTTTTTTATTCAAAAAGAAATTTTATAAGTTACGATTTTGTTTAGGCGAGAAAAATCGAAAATTTAAATTTCAAGTTTGCCTTCAAAATTTAAGGTCGTCCTTCCCTCCATCTTGTATATAAAGAGGAGCTTTGATATTCATTTCAATTATCACATTTTCTCTCTGAAATTGGCCAAAACCATTGGAGATCAAGCAAGGAGGTCAAAGAGCATGCCTTGGGTTCTTTTGTTTCTTATACAGCTCTGAGCCATTGTAGTAGAAGGCCGCTATCTTAAGGAGGATTTTTGGGTTGATTTCATGGCTATTTTATCCCCTTAGCAGGCCAAACTTGTGGAGGGCTCTTTCATCTAGTCCACTGGCCTTATTTCTCTTGCTCAAAGGGCTAGAACTTACATCTAGAAGCTAAAGAGCTCATGTGTTGAACAAAATAAATTAGGATGGTTTAGAGACCCAGAAAGAGGATAATAGCTGCAAGTTGAAGTAGCTAGCTTTGGACGGAAGTTCGTAGCCATTAGAACAAGTTTTGGATAATATGGGCTCCTTGATGATAAGTCTTAATTGCGGACTTCTGACTACAGGGTTCCTCACCACTTTGACCAGTATTGGCTACCCTGTATTAGGTTGTTCTGAGCTCATTCTAATAAACATTGAAGGCTGCATTAATTGAACCAGATTCAAGCTACTATACAATATCTATGACAATTATTGACTTCTGGTTAGGGCAGAATTTGTCCGCTACTGTTAAAGGCTAATTCACATACTTTTCCGGGAAGTTTCTTTCACACTTGGTTAGTGGTAAAGTAGCAAGTCCATATTGAATTTGAATGTACTCTCTATCTCTCTAATCTATTTAACATTTGGCATTAATAATAAGAATAATTGATCAAGGGTTTCCCCCATCTTGGGGTTTTTCCCTAGCTTGAGCCAATTTCTATGTCCTCTTGTCTTAGCTTGTCTTCAGTATATGTTATTTATAATCTTTCGTTAATTATTATTAATGTGATAAATATTTATATGATTTCTAATGTAAGAAATAGAATTGAACTTGGGCTTATGTGGAACATTGAGGTAATTTCCTTAAGCAAGGATCATGTTAATCTAAAATTAACATGGGATTAGAGCTCAGGTGAGGTCAAGCCCTACAACAATGCATCAACCTATAGCTAGAAAGATGAAATGTTTGTGAATTTTCCGGGTATTATCTCTGTGATTTAAAGGCCTTGTTGAATATGGTACATAGGAACAATATTTTTAAAAGTGGAGTTTTTTGTGGCACAAATTATAGCCTATTTAAGGCATATCTCCATGAAATATTTTATGAAGGCATATTCGTAGGTTTCTAACTTACATATGAAGCCATCCTTCTATGATCTTCATGATGCCCTAATCATAGTATCCCAACCTGAGATAATTGATGTTGCTTTTTGAGGTCAATTTCTGAAAGTTTGTTTGACATTTCCAAATATTCTGGAATTGGTTACTAAGACTATTCATCCTCACTTGAACTTAAGCAGGAAAAAATTTGTACCACATGAAAAGGATCTAGGTGAGTTGAAAGTTACCTCTGACTGAAGGTTACTTGGCCTCATCTTCAACAGTGGCTGGTGTATCTCAAGAACATATGGTTCTGTACTCTTGAAATGGATCTACGTGTTAGTCACTCGGTTTCCTTAGAACAGGTTGGTCCCTTTTCATTTCCCTTCCATTTTCAAAGCTATATCTCATTTAAGGTCTATTTTAGATATCATTTTAAGAAACATGGTAATCTTGAAGTCCTATGGAGAAATTGATATTTATGCTATCCCAATTTATTGAAGAGTTGTGCCCTAGATTGTGGGGTCCTCTCACAATTCTCTGAGGTAATTACATAAATTACAAGCCTCAAAAGCAGAAAGTGATGAACCTACCAAGGACTACAGATAAGCCTCCTTGAAGTGTTTAACAAGGGTGATTCCCTGACACTATACAAAGCTACTTCTAGAATAACTAAAGGCCCTGATCAGTGAAACTTTTTTTTTTGGAAAATCAAAGTCCTATCTCAAGAAATAGCCTAAAGCAAGAGGGCAATAATAGGAATATCAGAATTTTAACCTTTTGAAATTATTTTATCTATCATTAAAATAAAATGCAACTCCTTTTAAATTTTGTGTCTTGGATAAAAGTTGTAACACTCTTAAAGTGCTCATTCATGAAGAATCGTTATAAGAAGAAGCCATTGCTGATACATTTACGTGGTAGAAAATTCAAACAACTATGACCTACATATATCTTATCCCTCTCTTCTAAAGAACCCAACCTATTAAGGGTGGTTGAATAGGTTGATATTATTGCTGCTCCTTGAAGAAAAGGTCTTGAATATGCTGATTGGTGATATGGCCGAGAGAATGCATTGAAATATTCTCAGAGGATCCATCGCTGTATGAAATCATACAATGATAATAGTCCTATTACAACGTATTTCACATGGGCCGGGTTAATTAAACCTATAATAGCCGATGGAAGTCAGGACACAGATATAGAGGCGAGATCCTACAGGAAATTCTGTCTTGTGATGAAGGTGGTCTGACCAAGAGAGGAGTTAGTGCCTTGGTTTGATCAAGCCTCAACAAAGAAAGGACTTATGTATCTCAGGTAAAGATGTCCTTAAAGAGGGTATTAGAAATTTTCCCGGACCCTCCTCTACTCTCAAGATACGATTTTTGTTGTTTGAATATTGCTTATGGAATTCATATAAGTCTTTTAAGATTTTTATGCCTTTCAAGTTCTTTAGTCTCGTAGCTATGATTTTTTCAAGGATCTAAGAAGACATGTTATGGCACTGTTCTAAGGCTTTATAACCAGGATTGTCAAGAAAGGTGAGTTATGTAGTCTTAAGTTTGGAAGGACTACAGTGGTTTCGAAGCAGAACTTTAATCTAGGAAAGAAGTCATTTGGAAATTAAAAAGATATCGCAGGTTGGAGTGGAATTTAAGCCTAGTCTCAAGATTTTTTCAGTGACTATTGTAAGTCCTAACCAGAGCGCCGAAGTTGCAGAGTATTTACACAGATTAATAGCCTTAATAAAAGTACCAAATCTATTGTTAAAGCATTGAATTAAATATTTATTGATGAGAATGCATCCACAATTATTTGGAACAGAATAAGGTTGACTTAGAAATACTATAGTGGTAACTACAGTGTATCCTAACCAATATATAAAAGGAGCAGCGGTTTGGCATCTTATTCTTGGGACCATTTAAAAAAATCCTACAATTGAAGTGAACCTTAAAGGCATCATCAAATTCAAATAATTTTTGTATTTCTCTCTATGTCTGAAGCATCTAATACCATGTCTTCATTCTACAAAGAAAGCAATAAGCTTGATGGGACATCCAACTTCCAAGCATGGAAGAACATGATAGATATTATCCTAATATAAAATGATCGCATGGACCATGTCCTAGGCAAAGTTGCAGAACCAAAGAAGAGCAATACCAAAGACTAGAAAAAATACTTTGAGGATGAAACAAGGGATCAAATACTATAGTGGTAACTACAATTTACCCTAACCAAAAGACAAAAGGAGCAGCATCCTAGCATCCTAGTCTTGGGACCATTGAAAACAAGCCTATAATTGAAGTGAACCTTAAAGGAATCATCGAATTCAGGTAATTTTTTCATTTGTCCCTATGTCTCAAGCATATAATAATATGTCTGAATTCTGCAAAGAAAGCAATAATATTGATGGGACATTCAACTTCCAAGCATGGAAGAAGAGGATAGATCTTGTCCTCATAGAAAATGATGTCATGGACCTTGTCCTAGGCAAAGTTTCGAGCCGGATGAGAGAAACACTAAATAATGGAACAATTACTTTGAGGGATGAAACAATGATCCATGTACTTATTCGATTAATCAAGTATCACCTTATTCCATTTGTTGCAGAATTGGATAACGAAAAAGACATCTATGACAGGTTGACTAAGCTATATGCAGTAATCACTTCAAGACATAAGATATCTTTGAGGAGTCACTTTTAAAAGGCAAAGCTATCCTTTGATGAATACATCTCCTCATACCTAGTGAAGACATCTTAGTTGAGGGATCAAATCCAAGCTCTTGTAGAAATTGTTTCAGATGCAGAATTGACAACCTATGTGCTCAATGCTCTACCTCCAGAATGGACCACTTTTGTGACTAGTATCTACTCCTGGAAAGACACTCCAAGCTAATTTGTGGTCTCAATGCATCTTGGAAGAGACTAAATTAAAGGCAAAGGATGACATCGATCCCAATGGTAAGTCTCAAGCCTTTGCTACTAAAGTAAATAAGTTGAAGAAAAGGAAGTTTGGGAAGTTTGAACCTCGTCAAAAGAAGATAAATATATCCAAAATACAAATATTTGAATGTAATGAGTATGGAAACTTCAAGAGATATTGCCCTAAGAATCCTTAAATGAAAGGGATGGAGCTCACGTAGTTGAAGAAGGAAAAGAACCTGAAAATAAGCCTAAGGTTGAAGATCCCAAGGATTTATTTTATTAGCTCCATCATAACGAGGTTTGAATTTTGGAGAGTAGATCATGTAGAATTATTAATTTTGGCATCATACATAGCAGCATATGAATATGAAGAATTTAAGTATTCATAAAAGAAGTCATCTAGCATTAGGAACAAAGCATTAATCAACTCTTTGTATCATGTCATAGCAAGAGAGGATCTCAAAGATACTCTACAAGAAAGAAATTATGAGAGATTCTTCAATTTGTAGCAGAAGAATCATGATGACATTGCAGGAATATTCTATACTCTCGAATTTTGAGAGAAAGCTTCCTAGAAGTTTGTAGGTACATTTCATCATGGAGGAAGTCTCATCTTTGAGATAAGAAGAAATTTTGGGCTAGATGGTTAGCTGAATAAAGAGGTATGCATGAATTCGAATTATTTTTTAGTAAATTTGATTCATGATTTTAGATTTTTATAGGAAGATCAAGTTGCGGGAATATGATTGGTTGCATAAGCATGATATGCTTTGAAGTTAGAATCTTCTGATTGAAGACATGATAGTTGAGCATGAAGATCAACATCTGATATGGTATTTTAAGGTATGGAATACTACTGAATTCAAAGGGAATTATAGAAACGTTGATAAATGTGACTTGTTTGAAATCCACGTTGATAAGTGGATGGCTAGGAGTATGTAAAACTTAGAAACAATTGCAAAATTGGTTGTTAATTTATTCAATTCAATAATGAAATACATTCAATGCTATGAAACATCAAGAATCTTATTCCTAAGGAAATTAAGTGTACTGAATGATGAAATAACTATGCTCATATGTACATATAAATCATTTTAATTATTTTAAAAATGAAAGCCAACATATTAACCTCACCTTAATCCCAACCTTGTTGTCTAAGCAAGCATGCCAATCAGCTTTCATTTCCTTGAGAGTAACCTGATCATGAGGTCAAAAACAATCAGAGGGATAAAACACAATATTCCATATCAGTCATTTATAACATAGTAAACCAATTTTATATTCATATTTTTTTCAAAATAAAGAAAAAACTACATTTTTTTTTTCCAAACATCAAATACTTAAAACAACAGCTAAAAGTCTACAAAATAATTTATCATTTTGGTCCTGATATACACGGTTCAATAGATGAAAGATCCAATTATAAGTAGGATGAATAATTCCTCTCTATTTTTTTCTGTAATTCAAGAATTTAATGAAAAAAAATCAACAAATATAGTCCCCATCAAAAATTTTAAAAACTACAATGCGGGACAGCTCATTGTATTCCAAAAAAAAATTGTTGGCACGAAGTTAGGCCTCAATCATATTCACCTATAAATGGCCCTAGAATGTATTAGCAACACAGAAGAATTCCAAATGCAATTAACTTACAGTGCAATCAGAGAGTTACAAATTCTCACAATCTCATCACTGCGACCTATTAACCTCAAATACTGCAGAGTAACATGATCTACATGGGAACATCCCATGGTTTCCCCATAGTCTGGAAACATGTTTACAATAGTTTCTCTATCGACAAGTGATAATTCACCCATACCATCACCCAAATTGATACCATAATTCAATAGGCTTCAAAAAGATCTTATAGTTTATGCAAATACCAAGCACTAACCATAGAGCTTTAAAATACAACAATGGAAACACTATAAAAAGAAGCATATGCACCAATTGGCTCCTACCATAGAACAAAAATTTTACCAACCACACCATGCTTTCGTAAAATTTGAGTCACCATTAGAACCAAGTCCGTAGTTGTCACTTCGTTGTTCAAAGTGCCAAGTTAATTTGAAACGAACAACAATAGGAAGAACCATACTCATTGGCTGCAGATGCATAAAAAAATGTTCATAAGTACTTTCACAACATATTGACTCCAAAAAACATTTAAGTGAGTCTTGGAGATATACTTGAACAACAAAAACACACTCGAGTACACCTTAACTTAGTTAATATCCAACAGCTGAAATATATCATTAATTGTGAAATTTTAAATTGAATTACTGGTCACTGCCAATTGGTAAGACTTATACATCATCTGAATGACATGGCTCCATTCCACGGTAGTATAGATTATAATAAGTTACTATACAAGCCCTAATTATGCAACATGACGGGTTTTTGGCAAGATCTTCTCTCAAAAATGGATATTGTCCACTTTATACCCTATATTAAGAGACTTTGAATGCACTATCTGAAAAGTGATCCCTCATTCACTCAACTTATAAAGAACACTGTGAATGATAAGAACTTTTTTGGGTTAAAACATTTTTCATATCTATATGTATTCATGGAGCATTCACTCAACTTATGAACAATACTATGAATGATACATAACTTCTATGGGTTAAAACGTTTTTTATGACTATATTTGTTCATGGAGCATTTAATTTTGAAAATCAGCAACCTATTGTACATATATCATCATACAAAAGACAACAACCATTGGTGTGGGAATTCCCTGTCTGTCCAGAAATATTACTAATTCACTCCATGAGAAAAGCATGTAGGGCTAAAATTTTGTCCCAGAGATGGAAGAGTCAAGGTTTATTGGGACTGGGAGGGGATGTTCGTATCTAAATTGTATGACTATATCTAAGATAAAGAAATAAGCATGGACATGGCAGGTGTGGGAAGTGCAAAGTTTTCTTTGGAAGCTCGATTCTCAGTCTAATTTAACTGTGTAGACAAATTTCCCCTACTCTTACTGACAAACACAGTGCATGGGATTTATTTGATGTGGTTAGTTTTAAAATTACTAGTAATGTTTACTGATTGAAAAAGGAGTTTCACATATTCATATTTATCATGATTCTATAAAGAATCAAATGGCTAAAAGGGGAAAGTAGGATGTTGAATCTATTATTGAGGCCCATTTCTTTCTCACATTTGTACAGAGAAAATAACAAAGATAAAAACTCCCTCTACCAATGTTGGGCTATCTCTGGATGCTAGTTCATAGGCTGTACTCAAATCAAGAGTGATGGGAACACTTAGTATCTGTCCATAAGTTTATTGGATAAATGTTATCTAATAGCATTATTTTCTATTTTTTTTTTGAGGAATTTGTTCCTATATACCAACATAGATCCATCTTAAGTCAAGAAATATCAAGTGTTGAGAGGTATCAAATATTGTTAAGTGTAAATTATTTTTATCATTTAAGATGGCTAAGAGGAATACAAGATCACAATATTTCTATGTAAAAATCATATTCATGGTATTTCTATTTTAGTAAAATTTGATCTCTCATTTTTATCTCCTATATAGCAATTCTTATATTAGGGGTGTGTGTGTGTGTGTGTAACATATAGTATTATTAGTCATTTTGGTCTAGCTCACGTGATTGAGAGGAGGAAATATTTTTATCCTCTCCACCCCAATTTAATTCCCACAGGTGACATGTTGAGCTCTTAATGAGTATATTGTCCCGATGGATTCAACACCAGTTATTAACCAGCCTTGTTCCATATATATTATACTATTTACCTTGGGTAACATCCTCAAAATAATGAGGGAGAGTACCCTAGGGTTTTCCTTAGGCAGTGTAAGCTGGAAAAAAGAATATAATATTATTATTATTTGTTAGAAGCTATATTTTTTCTAGTCAACATGTAGATGCTACCCACATATGTAACATCTCCATCATACTGGGCTATAGAGCAGCTTTTTACTCATGATGTAATGATGCCAATGTGTATGTTGTTGGTCACTTTAACTTTTTAGATAATGATGATAACTTATGACGGTTTAGGCTATGCCTCACCTCATTTGTACTATTTTTTACCCTATCATGATGCATAATGGTGGTCCATTTGGGAATTATGGTTTTTAGATGATTCTTTCAACACTGTATAGAGTACTCTAAGATTTCATTTTTGAGAGCCTTAACTAATGTTGAGATGTTTTTGGTAAAACAATTGTATTTGAGCCTTTGGTTAAATTATATGTCCTTAGGGTAGTCCCCTAAGGATTTTTTGATAGTCCTATTCATATACCTTTTTGGAAAATATTTTTGATGGTTGGGAATGCATCATGCATGTATAGAATGTCTTTCAATATGAAATATGATTTTTATCCTGGGGAAAAGGAAACATCTATATGTTCAGACAAGATTACCAGGCCAAGCATAACAACTTCTACTTCAGTTCCTCCAACTCCCTAGAAATCAACACCTAATCCATCTATCATAGATGTGTGGGAATCAATTCCAAAAAAACTATCTAAATAAAGTATACCATTGGTATTAAATACCACCCTCCCTAGATATTCCAAATTCACCTACAGGACCAAAAATGTTGTTTAGCTATTCATATTCTCTGAGGTATCATGATATAAAATAACTCATTTAAACCTATTTTAAAATTTAAACCAAAGCTAAAAATATGGGGAAACAATAGTTCAAGAATCCTTCCTTAAATATTCCAGTTGGTAAACAATAAAATTACTCTAGCATGAAGAAGAACCATGACGAAGGATGTTGACAAAAAATAAAGACATAACAAGACATCTGATGAAGAATATATCATGGTAACACTAATATTGATTTGGTACTGATGTCCTAATGGGAATATCACTTTGCTACCTAGAAAGATGTGTTGTAGGAATTCATGAGACAATTGGGAACTATTTGGTCATGACTCACAACTCAATGTATGAATTGAGTGATGAATTTGGCACATCGCCCAAAGGAAATTATGACAACATGTGTGCACTTCACTGGTCAGTAAGGTAGAAGGAAATGAGAGAGCTCGATGATCATGTTTTGATAAATAAGGTCACTTTCCCAATGTTTAGAGAGTGTTATGACTAAGCTCTACATTGTTTAAATTAAGAGGATACAGTTGATGATGATCAAGTGATGTGGAAAGTGTTGAACCCTGTCTCAATGAGAATCTGTGAAAAAGGACGGCTCCTTGATATTTAGGAATGTTGAAGTTTACATATGACATGATGATGCGAAAGGAGGATCCCATGTAGCTATTAATATTATCTTCACTGAAGAACAAGTAGTTGATGATGGTCAGGTCTCCCTAGTTGAGAGGGAGATTGGATATATTCCCTAAGTATGAGAGGAAATGAGAACCTCCTCTCTATTTGAGAGGAAGTGATGATGGACATTCCTCCCTAAGAGGGAGTGATACCCCATCCCTGCCTTTGTTTTATACACAAAAAAAGGCTACTAATTTATAGAAAATTTCTATCCCTGTAGTGTGCCTATATTTAGACGTGACTATGAAACTCTAACTCCATATCTTCCTAGAGATGTACCCTCCCCACATGAGAGAATCCACAGAATAAAGAGCCAAACCTCCTAAAATAGATCAACCATGGTTTAAATGTGGACACCAACTCAGACATAGTTCCTACTATAAATTTGGAATACTTCCTAAGTCACGTACTTTCACAAAATTTGGAAATGTTAAATGAAAAATAAGACAACAATCTCTAATTAAAAGAAATCCTAAAACTGGAATTCTCTAAGGATGGAAACTGTCTAAGGTAGAAAATGCATACATCTTTACATATCTACATATCCATTGCACCACCATCGATAATCATTACTCAAAGTGTTACGCACAACCAAGGTTTTACAACTCTGCTGAAACTAGTGACTGCATGATGCTCAAGAGAACAACAGTTCAACAACACAGTTACAGAAAACTAACACTCCACCTTTGCAAGGAAGGTGTTATCCACCAAGATAAGTATCTCTCTCAGCATTTCAAGCTTCCCCTTAGCTAGGAGCTTTGCCAAAATCTCTACAATCTGTAAATCTGAAGGAATATAATCTAGGAACATTGCTCCCTTCTAAACTATGTCTCTAAGGAAATGCTACCAGATATCTATATGCTTGGAGAAATTGTAAAGTACTAGATTCTCAAGACTCAAAGGCCCGAGCATATAATCATTCAACTCTAATATCAACTTTCAAGCCATATGGCCAAACAAATAGCGCTCGAAAGATTCCAAAATAAAACACACAAAATGAATGAATGATGGAAGACGTTAAGGGAGAAGACTTTTACTTTATTGATTTTTTTTTACCCTAAATTTTGTAACCACCTATGGTCCCTGCATAATAAAAATTTAAAAGAAACTTTATTTCCTGAATTTTTGGCACAATTGTGTGGAGTTAGGCAGTGTTGAATGACACGAGGTGGGAGTAATATGACACAGTGAGGCTGGAGAAGGGTGGGGCAAGATCGTTGGAACAGTGGTGATTGAGTGGTTAGGGAACCTATTAGAGTGTGTAGGGAGAAGGGAGGTTTGGACAGAGGCATGGAGCACCCTTAGTGGTTAGAGAGTGTGGTCATGAAACTTGAAATTTATCCCATGAGAGTGCTATGGTAGTGGGACCAGACTTGGGGCACAACAATTTGGGAGTGTGCTGGAACATGTTAGGAACATGGCAGTTCAGAGTCTAGATAGAAGCAGGGAGCACCTTGAGTGCTTTAGAAGTAAAAGTCTTGAAAGCACTCTTATACAGGAGACCATAATCCCAAGGTGTGCACAAAGCCATATTTTCTAACAATTTTTAAATGCATAGTAGGACCATTCTCAAAGATAACACTTTGGCATGCTTGGTTCTGGCCTATATGCTAATGTGACTTAAGAATATTGTTGACTGGTGTTAGTTAATTGATTATTAGATGACATTTATAGATTTTTAAATATTTATAATACATAAATTCATTATTTTATTGAACCTTTAGTGCTTCAAGAGCATGGTCATAAAAACACTCCCATGTGAGTGCTAAGGTAGTGGGACCAGACTGGGAGCAGAGTAGTTCTGGAGCATGCTGGAACATGTGGGGAGCATTGAAGTTCAAACAAAAATAGGGAGAATTTTGAGTTCCTTGGAATTAACATTCCTGAAGGCACTCCTATAGAGGTGTGCCATGATCCCAAGTTGTGCACTATGTAGATTTGCTTGGAGTGTCAAATCCGTAGTGGGGAGAATTCTCAAAGAAGGCACTTCTGGTACACCTAGTTATAACCTATATGCTAATATGACTCACGAGTCTTGCTGATAACTATTAGTAAATTGAGAATTGGATGACATTTATATATTTTTAAATAATTAAATACATCAATTCATTATTTTCTTGAACCTTTGACAAAAGATATCTTAAGCTGAGTGGCATGAAATGCATATTCGTCTTCTCCTCTGGATTTGAGGGTAAATTATTTTAAAACCAGAAATGGAAGGGAAGCTTACCAATGCTTTTAGATTAGGAAACACTTTTGGGCATTAAATAAGCCGACATAAATTTGTATGCCAAAAAAGGGGCCCCATAGATGAAAAACAATAAAAAGAGCAGAATACACAAAAGTATGTAATCCCTTTAAATCTCATCTCCTTTCTATTTTTTTCTCACTACATTTTTCACCACACAACATAAGAAAGAATGTTCCTTTTCTAGGGTCACTAATGTAATAGAATCTATAAAAGGCTATTATTTTATTGTCTCTCTCTCTCTCTCTCTATTCTTTGTGAATGATGATTTATTGTTTTTGTTATTAACTGATTTGTTAAAATTCAATGTCTCTCATGCACATTGTTTCTATCACCATTTCTTCTTTTGTTAAATGTCAGGGAGGTCTATTACTGAAACCATTCTATTGCAGAAATTTTCATTGTTTCCGAGTGTCTGGCTATAATGATCTTAAGCATATTAATTTTTGCATTTGTTGAGTGATCTTGATAGTTACCAAGATTTTAAAACATTCTTCCATTATTTGTTTAGTATTGTTCAATATAAAGCATTTCACATTGGAAATATTAAGTAGACACGTACTTAGAAGTTTTGAAATGTTTTAGCATGCGATTGGTTCACAATTGAAATATTATGCTCACACTACCTTGGAGCCTGGTGAAGGCAATGTTTTTAATATATTGGTATTTCTTTTGTGTAACTATGATCCTGATTTATGTAGGAATGCAATAAATATGTAAATAGACATAAACATAGAGAGTAGTGAGCTAATTCTTCATTTCATTAATACCAAATAACATAAATATGCTTAAGGTATATAATGGAAATAAAATAGCTAGGTGCCGGTAGCTAATCGAGAAGATATGTGGTCCAAGCCAACCTCGAAATATGTTACAATGAGGCTCAAAGGCCTATTTATTATTTAGAAATAATGGAGAACTCTAAACATCCAAAAAATAACCTCAGAGATGAAGTCACCAAAACTATGGGCCCCGTTTGAGTAATTATGTTTCAACTTCCCGGGACGTAACTTCGCATATGATCTCCATTTGATGCGAGTGATACATCGTTAGAAATATCTATCCGAGGACTACAATGGTTGCCGCAAATATCAATTTTGAAAACTAAATCATATTCTATTGCATAAACGATGCCCAAAAAACACTGCTAGGCCCCAAAATGGTTCCTGGTGTGGTTGAGGACTTGAAAATCATGAAAATAGTAAGTTGTGGTGCAAATTAAAAATTTAAAGAACTAATGGTGGTGTCTGGTGCTGATTTAAAGTTGGTGGCCACCAATATCCACCTGGATTATTAAGGCCCCAAAACGGCTTCGAGAGTGGTGGACCCAAAAACCTGCTAAAAATAGTAAGTTGTGCTGAATGTGAAAAGCTGCAAGAATTGATGGTGCTGGTCAAAATGGAATATGTGGGTGGCCACCGATATCCACTTGGATCATTCCTCCCTCCTTAAGAATAAATGGTCCCTATTGCGTTGAGATCCTCCATGAGATGAGGCATGTTCTGTTGTCAAATATGTCATGGACCTACGAGTGGACATGCTAGATGCAATTAGTAAATTTGGTTTCTTTATTAGCCTCAAACGATACATGTGTGGATTCTGTCTGTGTAGTTGCATGAGGTATGGCAACATTAGGCAGTGGTGCATTGGGGGTTAGATAAATGGAGTGCTTGTCCTGGCGTTGTAGAGGAACCTCTGTGAGTGAGGATAAAATGTCCTCATATTCCTCCATGACTTTTCCCATCTGCTGCAGTCGTGCAGGGGAGCCTTGTTTCGAGGTTGTGACCACAATATTTTTCTTTCCCTGTGAGTGAGTTGTAAGGAAAATAAATTTCCTGGTTTGGGAAACAATATTACTACGTTGTTTTGCAGTAGTCAAAGAGATGACAGGAGGTGGTACTACCTCCAGTATCCTGTACAAGTTATTTAGCGAAGTAATAATAATAGCACGAGGCCTAGACTCATACACAGCATGTCGCCTCCACAAGTATGCTTGGCCCAATAATACATCAGCTACATCAAGAGGAGCAACATCACACCATACCTCATACGTGAATGGCTTGATACTATACGGAAGGCGGCACTGCTGGCAGATGCCGAGATCTCTCCCTGGGTGGAGCCACCCAATGGTATACGATTGTGGGTGTGCTATGGTTGGTAGACTGAGCCGCTTCATGACCTCTGCTAAAATGAGGTTCTTTTGGCTTTTGCTATCGACAAGAAATTGCAGCCGGGAACCCTTCACCCACATATACGAATGGAAGAGGCACTCCCCCTCCTCTGGATCATCCCTCTTGATATTGGTGGTGGCAACAATGGCACTAGGATTTGCATCAATTATTTTCTTCCCTTTGTCATTGTATTTGTCTGGTTCTGACTCAGGATCAGAAAATACATCTGATTCGGGTGCCTTTAGTTCGACCACCAATGACTGTTATCCCGACACTCGTTTGTGTTATGAGTGGGGGCTGTTATGAAATTCACACCACTTCCCCATGTCCTTATTTGGATTTGTAGTGTTGTTTTGAGTCACCCAGCTTTGGCCTTTCCCCTTGTTTTGTGGTTCGGGGGCACCTTTCCCTGGCTTCGGATTCACAGATCCAAAGTCTCACTTCTTCTGCTTAAATTTTTGCTCAATATTGGTGGCATAGCAATATGTCGTGCCAAGTGATGTAATGGCGAGGAACTCCATTTCCTCCTGAATGTGTTTGTGAAGACAACCACAGTACTTGAGCACCAAATGTCTCTCTGAATATTTAATACCCAACTTTGTGCGTAGGGTATGGAACAAATTTGTCAGTTCATACACATCTTGATCCCTTTGCTGCCGTGGCATGGTCCATTGGATGTATTTGTCCTCATAGCTACCCACGGGGTAATATTGTTCCTTGATATCGTCTTGGAATGAATTCCAAGTGGGTGTGGCCGAGAACAAAGAGGGTTCCCCTTCGTCCTCTTTCTCACAGTAGGTTTCCCACCAGTCTTTGACATGGGGGGGCGGATTTGAGGAGTGCAAAAATAATCTTTTCGTGGTCAAAGAAATCATGGACCTAGAAATACCCTTCCAGAAAATTTAACCATATATTTATGGTGTCTGCATCTATTTGGCCTTCAAATATAGGAATGTCAAAGTTTACCTATACCTTGAAGGGAGTGGTGCCTCCAGAGTGGCTATTGGATGCAGATGCGCCATAGGTGGGCAGTCGTTGAAGGATCTGAGCAAAGTTATCCATCATCGTGTTCCTTTGTTTCTCGAGGGCCTCCTCGAGCAATATTTTGGTAGGATATCCTACTCCCTTGTCTTTCTTTTCTTTTTCCATGGGAGGTCGTCGAGTTTTGCGAGGCTAATCTTGCAAGGGTTCAACCAGATCGAGCCCTAACTCCTTATACCCTAACCGCGTTGGGGACATGCAAAGAAAAGAAAAAAAAGAGCAGACCGCTCTGATACCACTGATCCGGATTTATACAAAAATGAAATAAAATATAGAAATAGACATAAACATAGAGATGGAGCGGAAATAATGCTTCATTTCATTAATACCAAATAACAGAAATATGCTTACAGAAATAATGGAAATAAAATAGCTGGGGTGCTGGTAGCCAATCTCTGAGAAGAGATGTGGTAGCTACAGACCTCTGAACTATGTTACAATGAGGCTCGAGGGCCTATTTATTATTGAGAAACAATGGAGAACTCTAAATGTCCAAAAACCTAACCCTAGGAGATGAAGCGCCAAAACTATGGGCCCTGTTAGGGTAAATTGGTGTTTCAACTTCCCAGGGACGTAACTTCGGCATACGATCTCCGTTTGACATGTGTAATACATCGTTAGAAATATCTATCCGAGGAATAAAAATATTTCTACAAATGTGAATTTTGAAATGGAACCATATTCACCGGAAAAACGATGCCTAAAAAATGTCGTTTAGGGCCTCAAAACGGCTCCGAAAGTTTAGGACCCGAAAAACTGCTAAAAATAGTAAGTTGTGATGCAACTTAAAAACCAAAAGAACTGATGGTGGGGGTTCAAATGGAATAGGTGTGTGGCCACCAATATCCACCTAGATCTTTAAGGCCCCAAAACGGCTCCGGGAGTGGTCAACCCAAAAACCTGCTAAAAATAGTAAGTTGTGTTGAATGTGAAAAGTTGTAAGAATTGATGGTGCTGGTCCAAATGGAATTGGTGGGTGGCCACCTATATCCACCTAGATCAAATACTCAATGATATTTACCATCATCTAAACACCATTACCAAAGCCCCTAAACCCAAATTCCATAAATTTAAAAACGCACACCAAATTCTATCTAAAAATACAGGGCTACAAAAAACCCCCAATCACCACAATTCTATTATTTTTGTATGCCATATTTCATCTAACATCTATGAGCCAAAGTAGTTAAATCCAAACTCCTCAAATTGAGATACCTAGTGCAAATTTATCTTAACAGCCAGGGCTAGAAAAATCTCCCAATCACCCCAGTTTATATTCTTTGCATAACATGCTGCATATGAGCAGTCATTCTCCAAAGTTTTTAACCCCAATGTCTACAAATTCAGAAATATATATTACATTTTATCTAAATAGTAGATAGTCAAGGACTAAAAAACCTCCCTATAACCACAATTTCCTTTAAGAAATGAGTACAGGTTTTAAGAAATTAGTATAGGTTTTAAGAAAGGAATACCTTTCTCGCCAATGTAGCCTCCTTGTCTTTTTCCCTTCTTGGTAGATCGTCCAATGTTGCAGAGAGATTCTATGTTGCGGTTGGTGAATCCCAATTCATTTTTAAATATCAGTAATGTAGTAGAGGCACCCACACCCATGACATCTCAAGTTCCAATCGCGAAAGGCTTTAAAATGTGCATAAATTATTTATAATATGTATCAATTCACTAGTTGGTGATAGTTATCCCACGGTTCTTACAAATAACTCTAAAATGTGTTACGTTGGAAAATTCCCATTTTATTTGGCTTAGCATCAAATTTTGAATTCTGGTCATGGTAGAAATGTTATAAGATGGCATTTTTGCTGTAGGAATAGCTCATGAATAGAGAAGAATCAACAGAATCTTCAACAGATTATAGCCCACACCTTCGGCTTCATCTTCCTCCATGGAATATTGAACATACAACCTCTTGAGTCCATCATTGCAATTTTTGAGAGATTCCTTCTGTAAAATGAATTCGCCATGATTGCAAGCACCCAGAATCCAATTTCTTAATTTCACTGACAAATTCCTTTTGTAAAATGAAATTGTGAAATCACTATGATTGGTGTAAAAATAAATCATGAAATCACTACGATTAGAGGCACCAGGAATCCAATTTCTTTAGTTCAACCAAGTGTATCAAATTATAGCTACGAGAACATGGACATGTACATATCTCCACAATTGGACAAAACCGCATGGACACGCTTCTTTCATCCTACCATAGTTGGACAAGCCACTTGGACGCGCCCTTCCTCCTACCTTAGTTGGACAAACCACTTGGACGTGCCCTTCCTCCTCCCTTAGTTGGACAAACCACATGGATGTGCCCTTCCTCTTACCTTAGTTGGAAAAAACCTGCAACGCAAGTGAAATAGACGTTGGAACGAAAAATTTTGATATTTGAAAAACATAACCTTTAACCTACTAACCTTTAACATTATGATCCTCAAAAAATTTTGATATTCAAAAAACATAACCTTTAAACTTTTGATACTCAAAAAAATTTTATATTCAAAAAACATAACCTTTGAGCTACTCATCTTTAACGTTTTGATCATGGTAGTCTAAAACTTTCTACTAAGTAATGGGTTACAACTTTTTGATCATCGTGGTGTGAAACTTTGTATTAAGTAATCGGTTGGAAAATATGAGAGTTCAAAGGACTAAATGACTATGAAGGAGACAAAAGCTAAGAGAAAGTTGAATAAGTTTCGAGGAAGTAGAAATAACTAATGAGTTGTGGTTGAACTTGATGTGAGAAAATGAAGAAGATGAATAAGGCAATGAGGAGTTGAAAAAGGAGATAAATGAGGAAGAGAGTAGTGAAGTGAGGATGAGAGAGTTGGATAATTTCAATGGGAAATGTGAGTTGGTGAGCCGATGGCTGTGAAACAAAGGGTTGATGATAAAATATAGCTCAATAAAGAGTAGTAGTCAAGTCACCTCAATGAGGTATAATGAACACACTCGAGAGTGGGATTATGAGAGATATGTGATTACAAAGTAGCAGGTTAGATGCAATGTAGGATGAGATTACTAATGAGAAAGAATCAAATTAACTAATGGGAAACCATATTCTAATGCCAACAGAGGATGAGAACCTAGTAGTGGGCATGGTACTACATAATAAAAAATTTGGCCTTATACCTACCCCACCCCTTATGCTTCTTAAATACAATTAGGAAACAATACACTAATGTGTTAATAATGGTTCAAGTCCACCTTGTAGTCAGCTTACTTATGGAGGAACAATAAAAATTAGAGGAAGTAGTCTTAACAATAATGCAAGTTTGAATATCAAGAGTAGCACACTTGGGTGTTTTAGTTATTTAGAGAAAAAAAACAAAAGTTTCATGAATTTTAGTACCTATGATGCTTTGAATTATAACCTAGGAGCATGTAAGAGAAATAATATTAGTGGTGTACTATTTAAAAAATTTAGTCATATGTAAATTCTTTGGAAAAAAAACATAATGATCCACATAACTTGATATAAAAAAAACCTTAAAAATGTCACTTTTAAAATCTCTTATGTAGTTACCTAATGTCATTCAGGTAGATATCACAATTATTTATGTAAGTAATTGTGTGATCATAAATTTAATTCTCTTAGAGGAACTCTTTCTAGACATCCACCCCTTGAAGCATAAATAATCCTAACATATACATTAGAAGTAATATAAATCATCCTATGACTATCTTCAAAAGAATTCTCACCCATAGCCTTAGCGATGGTGTAAGGATCGTATCAAAATGGTATGAGCTTCTTCTGGGAGTTTGTCAATTGTTCTTTATGCAAGTCCAACCATAACTCGTCACTACCCTAAAACTTATGTGGAACCAAATGGATTGTGTATCTACTTCTACTTGGAGTTTCCAACATTCTATAAAATATCATGAACTCATTATTGAATTTGTTAGATACATTCCTCAAAATTGGTCGTGTTTCTTACCTCGTTCCAAGTATGGGAGGTATC
Source organism: Pinus albicaulis (assembly GCA_034641835.2). Classification (NCBI taxonomy): domain Eukaryota; kingdom Viridiplantae; phylum Streptophyta; class Pinopsida; order Pinales; family Pinaceae; genus Pinus; species Pinus albicaulis. The sequence goes on from CM076578.1 coordinate 1,364,485,917, forward strand.
TTCATGTGTTATTCCATGAATATAGCTACATCAATTTGTGTGAATTGTTGGGACCCTGAGCACACCTGAAAAGGCTTGTGTACAATAGAAATATGAAGAGTTATGTCGAATTTCTATTGAAAATATGGAAGGCTTTCAACATGTGTTGTGGATGCTATCAATTGTATACTCTAAGGACATCTACAATAATCATATTGAGAAATTTTTATTTATCAATCTAGGGATGAAAGGTAGTGGATTTGGTCAAGCTAATGCTCATCATGGACCAAAGGCTAAACCAGAAAAAACTGAGGAACCTACTATCCCTATCAATAAAGATGGTATTTGGCAATGTTGGAACAAGGTCCCCTAAAGCTGCGAATTTTGTACAATTTTATATATTTTTGGTCTTAATTAGTCTACGGCAGGGGTTTTGGGGTGGCTCAAAGCCCCGAATGCATTGTAATGGGTCAAGGGTAGACCAAGAGTCCGCAAACCATGGTTTGTCAACCATTGGAAGCATAGGCTAGGTCGATATAAATAGATGCACATTTTTTAGTCTTTAGATAGAAAAGAATTAAGTCTGATGCTAAGTGAAAATTGTTAGATCTGTTGTTGGTCATAGTGTAAGGACTCCTGCTGGCTCTATGCGTGGAGATCCTTAGTCCTATTGTTTGTGGACCCTGCTGGCTTTGTGTGCAGGCTGTGTCAGATTGTATTGAGTTTTGGGTACCAATATATGCGGATATGGTTGAAATATTTATGTATTATCTAATCTAAGTTATTTCTGTTAATGTGAACTATTGGATCTATTACGAATATTGTTGGTTATCTGTTTGTGCTGCGAATCTGTCTATGTTATGGTATAACTATACTATGTTGATGATGCATTATGATATGTGCCGATTACTGCTGATATGCATGTGGATGCGGAGTTATTAACTAGATATGTGTATGACAGTAGCTCTGTATATTGTGATTATATTATTAAATATCCTATGAATAGGTTTGTTTGGTGCGAACTCAATAGGTTGTGAACGTAGATCTTGTTGACTTACCTACTCTATATTAGGGTGCGGAAACCTGGTTCCAGCTCCCTCCCATACTGCTTCGGGTGAGACTTTGGCCTGCGCAAGCAAGTCACTTCCGAAAGGGCCAGTAGTATAAGGGTTTGTTAGCAAAACTTAACCTCCAAACCTGGGTCAGGACTCCTTCAGCCAAGAAATGGTTCTATTGCTGGGACTGGGAGAATTTTGAGAGAGGATCGGGTAATGCTAAGAGAACATTGGAAACCTGAGAAGAAATAAATTGAAGAGTGGTTTGAAAAATAGGTTCAGGAATTTGCGCTAAAAGAGAATTGCAGCACAAGGTTGACGACAAAGAAGTGCAATAATAAGTACATTTTCACAGAGACCTATGAAATTTTCTTTGTGAAAATTGTGACCAAGCTTCAGGAGTGGCTCACAATGCTCGTAGATTTCCAGAAGTGTTGGAAGGACGAACGGGTCACGTGGTGGACTCCAGATTTGATCCAGTAGTTAGAGAAGACTGGTAATGTTAGTATGAATCTTAATCGCAAGCATATGAAAAAGGCTCACTTTAGCCGGACATAACAAACAACCCTAACAGCAAAGATGGCTGCTAGTATATTTATATCTACAATTAGTTGACCAAGATAAATGCTACAAGAATCTAGATATATGCATTAAAAGACATTAAGCAGTAAATAAAAGCAAGAGTTGGTCCATGCATCCAATAGACAAGACAATAATGTTTTAAAGAATTTTTGTATTTATGACACCTCGGAGGAGAACATAGAAATATTTTACCAATCCTCCTTAATGGGATGGGTTTTCGTAAGTCCTCAGCACTTCAAATCTAAAATCCCTCTCTCTTAATGGTGTAGAAAACCCAGACAAAAATGGAACTCAAAGGGAGCTCCTAAGAAAAAATGGTAGAAAAATATGACAATGATGGTGGATCAAAGTCAGAGCAAAAGTATAGATCCAGAGTGATCTTTAGGCAACAAAAAGTACTGAGTGAATGGACAAAACCCTTCTATTTATAAAAAAATATCGAGTTAGTCTAGATATTGGTGCATAGTTAAAATATTATTAACCAAATCACGATCCAACTTTTATGGAATATTTTATTATATTTGTTGGCGAGAAAAATAATTTGACTTGGGTCAAATCCCTTTATTTGTAAATAATAAATAAACAAATGATTTATTTATTATTTTAAGGATGTGGTTCAGTAATAATCAAATAAATAATGATTTATTTAATTATTTATAAATGATTTAGTCAAATTTAACAAGGAATATGATTTAAATAAGGTTGAAATAATTATTCCTAGAAAATAATAAGATAAATAATGATTTATCTAATTAATTTTCATGTTTTGGGTTAAATATGACTAGGAATATTAATTAAACTATTGTTTAACTAATTATTCCTTGAGGAAAATAAAAAAAATGTGGATTTATTTAATATTTTGCTCATGGGGTTTCCTGTTTAGACCATAAACAACTTAATAAATGTGGTTTACTAAGTTATTTTTCATAGTGAAAGCAATTTTACTTAGGGTAAAATTGGTCTTACATGGTGTACTTAGGTCCATCTCATAGTAACAGGTTAGATGACCAAAAGGTAACAAATAACACCACTGTATGGTAGATCATTGGTGGACCTGATTGTATATGGATACATAGCTCAAATACAAAAATGCGACCATTCAAGAGGTTAAGAATGCCCTAAAACAACAATTTTTGAAAGCCTAAATCCTACTCTCAAATAGTGAATGATCTAAAATATTTCAAGCAAGGACCCTCTGAATCTGTGTGGGAAGCTGACCAGCGGCTAAAAAAGGTAATCAAAGAAGGGTAATTTCTGTATGATGAAAAATGGCACAAGGAATGGTTCATTGCTATGTTACTACCTCACCTACGCGTACCTATGGGTCACCAAGCCATTGAATCATAGGAAAAATCCTTGAAAATTGCTATGAAGTTGGAAGATGTGTCGAGGGATGATACCTAGTTTGGAGTACAACAAATCCAAGAGCAACTGGGGGCGATGCACATCGAGATTCAGAATCTGCGAAAGGACCGAGGGAAGGAAGCTAGTCTAGAATTATGGTTCATACGATGTAGTGTATCTGGGCATACCAAGGATCAATGCCCACTACTGGCAGACTACCTATAGGCGGGGGGGCCCAGTCTGTTGCGCCTAGGACCAAGTGGACCTACGCTGTGGCGTGATGATTACCATATAGATGATCTACATGATACTAACCATTGCCCCCATCTAGGTGTGCATGTCCCAGAACTAAAGCAACAATGGTGCAAGTTTTGCCGGTCAGTAGGACATGATGAGCATAACTGCTAAACTTGCGATCTGATGATAGACCCGGGAAACTTATATAGGGTACAATCATACCCTTCTTCACCAAGATCCCCCTTAGGTATGGGTGGCTCCCCAGCTAGGGGAGAGGACAACCGATCTGCTATAACTATGGAGAAACAGGGCACTTCGCAAGGGACTACATGAATGCTACGAGACAATCCTGCAGATATTGTAGACAGCTGGACCATGTGATCAAAGACTTCCAGATTCTGATAGCCAAGATGCTAGAAAAGCAGTAGACACCTACGCAGAATGTATAAAGGGTTAAGGCAGAACCTCGAGATGAAGCACCAAGTGTTAATGTCATAACACGTAGCGACATGGACACCAGGGGAGCTACGGAGAAAGATGAGGCAGAGCCTGTTATATGATAAGCAGCCATCAAACAATAAGGTTTGGACTTACAAAAGGAAAAGGAAACCTTTGTCGCAACTCACCAAGACTTTGCTAAAGCTGAGGCATCTACTCCTCAAACCCCCGTGAACCTCATAGTAGATGATTAGGTTAGACCATTTCCGTAGGCATGTATGAAGTTGTTGTGCAACCAAAGGGTAGTATAAAACCTCCAAGCTTTGATAGACAACTGCGCAGAAAGAAAAAACCCACCCATGGAAGTTAAGGATGTGAAAAGACTGTCCAAGCATAAGAAGCACACTGGTAGGGAAATGCGGTTAACCATGCAAATTGGTGATTACGAGATGGATCAGGTTATTTTGGACCTAGGATTAGATGCAAACGTACTATCTATGCAAAATTGGCAGCGAATGGGATAATCCAAGTTGGAATGGTCCACTATCTAGCTGCGCATGGCCAATTAGTAGAAGATCATACCATTGGGGAGATTATGAAAGATCATGGTAGATATCGCAGGAGTCAAGGTCCAAGCTAATTTTGAGGTCATTCAGATTGTAGAAGATTAAAACCTCTATCCTGTGCTCCTAGGATTAGACTGGGCCATAGATATGGGTGGTATCATCAATTTGAAGAAAAGAAGCACGGTCTTTGAAAATGAAGGAACACGTGTGATAGTACCATTAGACGGCGTAGAAGGAGAATGGCATACAGAGCTGGTGCATGAAGAAGAAGATGTGGATCATATTTATAAGTTAACAAAGCGGGATGAAGATTGGATCAATCCAACAGCCGATGGTGTACTTTCTTGGGAAAAGGATAACGAGTGTTTCTTTGACTCCGTCAGGGAAATAGAAAATTGGCAAAACCGGTTACATAATATATCTGCACTGCGATGTCTTAGGATCACAAGGGACTCTGATGCATCTCCTCAGAGGTAAGATAACTTCCCTACTTTGATGGGTCTAGTAGTATTAAAGAGCTTTTGCGAACATTTGAGACTAAGGTTCCACGAGAGCGAAGGCTATGGGCCCTTAATCTAGCCAATGCTTGAAACACTTGCGAGGTGGTGGGATACACATAAGGGGGTGTTCCCGGATTGGGAAGAGTGCTGGGATATGATGATCTTGTGATTTGAACCTCCGAACCACTTTCACATAAGAACATTCCTTGGCCTTGGAAACCCGCTCGAGCATTTGTTCGCTTGGATGGAAAAATGGTGTGACTGGACTACAGAAGAATGAGTTTACCTATTTATTCATGCCTTGGGACCAATTCTCACTGCATGGTACTTAGATTCGGAGCTACATCTGTTAGTATGAATCTTAATTTCAAGTGTATGAAAAAATACCACTTTAGTTGTGCATAACAAACAACCCTAACAGCAAGATATGGCCTCCAATATCTTCAGATCTACAATTAGTTGATCAAGATAAATGCTGTAAAAATCTAGATCTATGCATCAAAATACATTAAGCAGTAAATAAAATGAGATTTACTCCATGCATCGAATAGACAAGACAAGAATATGTTGAATGAATTTTATATTAAGGGCACCTCGGAGGAAAACATAGAAGGATGTTACTGGGGCTTCCTCCTCAATGGGATGGACCTCTGTAAGTTTTTAGCACTTCGAGATCTAAAATCTTCTTGATGGTTTAGAAAACTCTAGGACAAAAATGGAACTCATAGGAGCCCACAAGCAAAAGGATAGAAAAATATGACAATGATGTCGTGGGATCAAACAACATCAAAAGCATAGATCTAGAGTGATCTTAGGCAACTAAAGGTGATGAATGAATGGAAAACCCTTCTATTTATAACAAAATATTGAGTTAGTCTAGATATTGGTGCATAACTAAAATATTATTAACCAATTCTAGATCCAACTTTTATGGAATATTTTATTATATTTGTTGGAGGGAAAAAGAATTTGACTTGGGTCAAATCCCTTTATTTGTAAATAATAAATAAATAAATGATTTATTTTTCATTTTAAGGATGTGGTTGAGTAATAATCAAATAAATAATGATTTATTTAATTATTAATCGATGATTTAGTCAAATTTAATAAGGAATATTATTTAAATAAAGTTTAAATAATTATTCCTAGAAAATAATAAGATAAATAATAATTTATCTAATTAATTTTCCTATTTTGGGTTAAATATGACCAGGAATATTAATTAAACTGTTGTTTAACTAATTATTCCTCGAGGAAAATCAAACAAATGTGGATTTATTTAATATTTCCTCATGGGGTTTCTTGTTTAGACCATAAACAACTTAATAAAGGTGTTTTACTAAGTTATTTTTCATAGTGAAAGAAATTTTACTTAGGGTAAAATTGGTCTTACATGGTGTACTTTAGTAACAAGTTAGATGACCAAAAAATGGTGTAACAACATCAGCGCACCGACGACTAGGAAACATTAAAATATGAATTTGTAGGGACATTTGGGCTAACAGGAGGAATGGAGGTGCTTGACGAAGCTCCATATTATATAGATACCTTCGTATCTGATGAATCACACCCCTACGTCGCACTTGGGGTACCGACATGGGAAACACAGATGTAGGATATTTCCAACTGCCACAATATAACCTTAGAAGAGTGTGATGAGGATCTGCGCAATGTCTCTATCCCATAATCAAAGGGAGAGCACACAGTTGTGGGACCTCCACTACAAACTGTGGATGTTACAAAGCCTCTAAAGCTACGAGAAGTCAACATTGGCATGGAGGAGTAGCCTAAGCTGGCTAAAATTGGGGATTATTGGGATGATGATAGAGTAGGAAAATTTGTCAAACTACTCATAGAATATCAGGACTTATTCCCGACGAAGTTTTTTGAGCTTAAGGGGATCACAAGGGACATAGGGGTCATGCGCATCATGCTAAAACCAGATGCGCACCTTGTAAAGCAGTGACTTTATCCATTGAATCCCAAGTAGAAGCAAAATGTTAAGGAAGAAATCGATAAAATGCTCGCCACATGTATCATCGAACCGGTCAAGTAGTCAGATTGGGTAAGCCCAATGGGGGTTCACGAGAAAAATATGAAGGGAGAGATATGAATCTGCATGGACTTGTGCAAATTGAATGATGCCTCCGTGCATGATCCCTTTCCTACACTATTATCAGATGAAATCCTTGATAGCATAGGAGGGCAGGAAGCGTACTCATTCGTGGATGGGTTCTCAGGGTAACATCAGATCAAAATCGCACCTGAATATCGTAGCAAGACTAAATTTTCCACCAAATGGGGATCCTTCCAGTATACAGTTATGTTGTTTGGACTCAAGAATTCCCCTGCTATCTTTTCATGAGTAGTAGTCGCAGTGTTCAAAGAGTTCATCCACAAATTTCTGGAAGTTTACTTTGATGATTGGACTGTCTTAGGCTTAGTAAAGAAACACATTTCGAACCTGCGCATGATGTTGGATGCCTGTAGAAAGCACCAGATTTCCCTTAATATCAAGAAGTGTATCTTCTATGTACCCTTCAAAATCTTGCTCGGACATATAGTGTGTCGACAAGGGTTTATGGTTGACCCTGTGAAAGTTGTAGTGATCATAAATCTAGTAGTACCTACAACTGAGAAGCAACTACGTTTGATCCTTGGACACACAGGCTACTACAATAATTTAATTTAGGGGTATGTGATGATCATAGCACCTATGGAAAAGATACTTAAGAAGGACATTTCATTTTTTTTGGGATGACGAGTGTCATAAGAGCTTCGAGCTACTCAAAGAAAAGATGGTCTCTGCGCCTATCCTCATTTTTCTTGATTGGGTGAAGGTGTTGCATGTTCACATCAATGCATCAGGAATCACCCTGGGATAAATCCTTACGCAGCCTGGAGACGGAGACATTGATAATTTAGTTGCATTTGCTAGTAGGAAACTCTCTGGTGCATAGCTCAATTACTCTACCATGGAACAGGAGGGCTTGGTGATGGTCTATGCATTACAGAAGTATCAACACTCTCTGTTAGGAGGACAATTCAAAAATTTTATAGATCATTTGTCTTTGAAGTACCTAGTGAATAAGCCTATGTTGGTGGGGGGAATCTTCCGATGGCTACTACTATTCCAGGAATACGACTTTGAGATCATTTTTAAGCCAGGGAAGTTGACTGTTGGGTTAGATCACTTGTCTCGAATTGATACTGGCAAGGAACCAACCAACCTGGAAGAAGGATTTCCTTATGCGCAGCTGTTTGATATTAAGGTCGTTGATGTGCACTTCGCCGACATTATCTAGTTCCTGACTACAAGCATATCACTGGTCGAGTATTCGGTACAATAGAAGAAAGAGTTGGTAACCCGTGCTACAGAATTTACCATCATCGTAGGTCATCTATATAAGATGGGGGCTGATGAAGTGTTGCAAAGGTAAATTTTGGAACATGAATGAAATGCTATCTTGGCAGAAGCCCACGATGTGGTAGCAGGATCTCACTACGCAGGGAAAGCAACGACGCAGAAGATCTTGAGAGCTGGATTATGGTGGCCTACCTTACATAGTGACTCTCACGACTATTGTAAGGCCTGCGATACATGCCAATGAAGTGGAAGGTTGTCCTGCAGGGATGAAATGCCTCTTCAACTGCAAATCACCCTGTAAGCATTCGATAAATGGGTCATCGATTTTGTAGGACCTATCAGCCCACCCAGAAAGAAGACATGTGTGCATTACATTATCACTGCTACTGATTATGTAACTAAGTGGGCCAAAGCACAAGCGGTAAAGAATTGCACTACAAATACCACTGTGCACTTCATCTTTGAGAAAAGTTTGACCAGATTTGGATGTCCGAAAATCCCAATGAGCGATAGAGGTATGCACTTTGTCAATGAAACAATATAGGCCTTGATGGAAGAATTTCAGATCCATCATGCAAAAATCACTCTGTATCATCTCTAAAAAAATAGAGCTGTTAAAGCTTTTAATAAAGTCTTGGAGCACGCACTGACCAAGGTCTGTAATGCCAATCGTAGTGACTGGGAAATGCGCATCCCATTTGTTCTTTGGGCCTACCAAACCACCTGTAAGAATTTGACAGGGAAAACACTGTTTCGGATGGTTTATGGAAAGGAGGCCATTATGCCCATGGAATACATTTCTCCTAGCCTGCGCATCACAGTCTTTACGAATATGGCAGAGCCTGATATCATGGAGGAGCAGTTAGCGCAGCTTGTGTATTTGGAGGAAGACCATTTCATTGCTAATTTCCATCAATAAGTTTATAAGGCTCGGGATAAGGAATGACATGATCGAGATATTAGAAAAAAGTCCTTTGTGGAAGGTGACTTAGTCCTACTGTATGATAGCCAATTTGCAAAACACCTAGGGAAGTTCTGACAGCACCTGCTCAGGCACTGTGCAGTTAAAGAAATCACAGATGGTGGAGCTGTTCGATTAGCCACCCTACGCGGTGATATGCTACCAGGCTATGTCAATGGTAACCAGCTCAAACTATATCGGATCAAATGATATATGGCCAGAGTAGCTGTATAAAGTGGACTCTATCCACCAAGGAAGGTAAGCACAGAAAGCACCATGGTACGAATAGGATGCGGCCGTAGGTGTGGAAGCTCGGAAGGATGCGTCGAAGGTGCAGATGTAGGATCAGAATGCATCAGGTGCACTGGACATGTGGAAGAACGTCGAGCACACAGGAGGTCCGCAGTGAGTGCAGGGGTGTGCTAGGCACATAGGAGGTGTGAAACTAGCCATTGGAATAGTAAAATTGGGTAAAAAGCAAAAGTTACCATTGATAGGAGTGGGCAGCTGGCATTTAATGAGGCAATTTCTAGAGATTTTTTACCGTTTACTTGATGGTAAGTTTTGGATAAGGTTTACCCAACCGTTTTTTGATCACCATAGCTATAAAAGCAAGGGGATAGCTCAGAAGGGGGTTTCGTATAGCTTGAACAGTTTGTGCTTTATACAATTCTGTGTCTTTTATACTTTGTTGGTGTTTAAGCACGCTTCCCCTTCAGATAGTAGCCATCCCGAGTTTGTTTTTTGTTCCAGAATGATAGCCACTAATCCTGTTGAACCCTTAGAACCAGTGACCTAGATAGGAAAAGAAACCGGGGAGGTAGTGGAGATGGAGTCCAAGGCCGAAGAGGTTATCTCCACGCCGAGCCCAACTAAGAAGAAAGTAAAGGAAAAAACTCAAGGTTCTGGAAAACCTACAAAATGGGTTGGGGTAAAGCCCTGTACTTCCCTGAGAAATGTAAAATCCCTGCGAGCAACGCCCCAAGCATGCTCTGCTTGGGTTAAGGCCGTCATACTAGTCAACTGGTTACCGCCCTTTGCTCAGCTGCGCAGGCCCTCGACACGCACGCCGAAGAACCTCGACAGATTGATCACCTACCTGTAGGTGCCACCGACCCCGGGAGAGGTCCCCGTCATTGGCGAACCTTTTGGAAGGCTCCATGAGGTTAAATTTGATGATCATGACTTGGAAAATTTGGAGGCCTTCCCTGATTTTGCACTCGAGTTATAGCTTGACAAAGTCCAGAACGACGATGGGATAAATATTGTCCCCATGCACTGGGTGCATGGATTGGCCAGGTCTGGGCTCCTAAACCTGCTAAGGATGCTGCACTTTGGCCACTACAACATCACAAAGTGTCTGGCACATCAGTTGCTCACCCTGGTTAATGAGGACTTCCTGTGGATCCAAGATCAAATCCCCATTGATGTTGCACTCATTCATCAAATTACTGGTCTTCCCATGAAAGGGCCAAACCCTGTGGAGCATGTTTGCAAGAAGTATGAATGGGAGACTACTGAATACATGCAAAACACATACCATGTGGAGTAGAATACTCGAGGTTTCATAATCAAGTCCATCAATGACCCTGGTATGCAGTTGTGTACCATGTTGTTGGCATGCAAGATGATGCAAAAATTCCAGGTCACCACCGCCCCTGCATATGTGATTCAGTTGGCAGTCCAATGCCGGAAAGGAGTCTGCTTCAATTGGGCCTAATACTTGTGTGACAAGTTTTTAGCCAGTGTCTAAGAATCCCAGGAGTAGGGGCAAGCCTTTTTCTATTCCTGGTTGTTGTTCCTCATTCTGTTGGTTGCCTATTTTAGACTCACGATTTCCATTATACCAAAACCCGCAGGTGTTAGACTCTGATACAATCGTCAGAGTTAGGTTCCATGAGAGGTGGTTAGTCCATGTCATGAAACACACGAGGAGCATTGAACCCAATGTCCAAAAATTCCCCCCCCCAACGTGAGCTGGGTGAGTTTCGAACTCAAGACCTATCGCTCTGATACCACTTATTGTACTCATGATTACCGTTAGACCAAAACCCACAGGTGTTAGTCTCCGGTACAATCGTCAGAGTTAGGATCCACGAGAGGTGGTTAGTCCATGTCGCGAAACACACGGGGAGTGTTGAACCCAATGTCCAACAGCCTGGGAAGCACCTAAGGAATTAGTCCTCCCTGAAATCACCCAAGACATGTGCGAAGGGGCTCGATACACAAACTTGTGGGACTCTAAGGATGTGCAGTGCATCGAGGACAACCAGGTCTTCTGGGTCTTGTTTCAAAGTGGGCTCACAACAACTATCAACTCCCGGCCATGTCTATTGCTAGATATATATGGTAAATACAAAATCATCACCGCATTCCAGGTGACTATGCACAATGTCCAAATTTGAGGCCGCAAGGATTCTTCATGGGTTTCACTCCCTTATATGGTTGCAGATGAAGAAATTGACAATTTAACTGCACTATGGCCTCCTCACTGGAAGCTTGGCTTCAAAACAGGTGCGAAGGGAACCGAAGGAACTAGCACAACGAAAGTAATCATGCCTGTCATCACCAAAGATACTGGAGGACTGAGAAATATCACGAGGAAGGGCACTGAAGCAGCATCACATAAGGGTTGGCATCCCAGTCATAATACATGAAAGGACGTTGAAGCTGTATCATAGAAGGATTCGCAGCGCAGTAAGATTATGGGGAAGGGCGTGGACGCCGCAGCACAGGATGATGCACAATAGGACCTTAGGACCGAAGGTCAAGAGGTGGGAGCTGTTGATTCCCCCCGAGGCATGAAGCGGACGAGTGAGCCTCTCAAGGGGTTGCACAAGAAACAACGTGCCATCCAACCAGAATGAGGTAGAGGAGTTACACTGACCGAAGATGATCTGGAGTAGATTGCAGATGCGGTCACCTTGGCGGAATAAGACAAATGGATAGCTCTCGAGGAGAAGGAGAAGGTTGTGGTTGATACACCTCAGGTAGGGATCTAGGCTTTGCAGCTCTGATAAGATACCTTGCAGACCAGAATGACCCAGGTGAGGTTGAACCTCACAACCAGTAGCACAGTCATGGTTACGGCCAAAATTCGTCCTTGTGTGTTGCTTGGCACAAACCTCATAATGAGTTCCCTTGACTTAGGTGCACAAGTCCATGCTTATTCAGGAGTGTAGTTAGATCTAGCCCGACTACCTCATGAGTCATTGCAGCTGCTCCACATTGCACTCTTTAAGGAAATCTAACATCGGGATTGCCAAGTGCACCATCAACTTATCGTAGCCGAGCAAACAATTGAAGAAAAATTTGGTGAAGTATCTCAGGCCCAAGCTGCATGCACCCTTACCACCTCACAACAGCTGGATCTAGAACATTTAATTAGTAGCCTCTGCACAGATGTTACAGATGGAATACCAGCCATGGCTACCCCCGAGGCCAAGATTGAGGGGTTGGTTGCAGTATTAAAAGCCTCAAGAATGGAGATCTAGGTATTCCAAACACAGATGGAACAACAAATTGTGGACTTGCAGGCGAAGTTGCAGCCAAAGACACCACTAGAGGTGCGGGCCCAGTGAGCTGCACTGGTTACTGCAGCCACAAATGTGATTACCGGATAGATTTCCCAGGGTGCCCAATTGCTGGATACAACCATGTAGTTATGGACCAAAGTAAAACGTGACCCAATCCTACATGAAATCAACCTGGACCTATGACAAAAGGAATAAGCATTCAAGCATATTGAATCCACGGTGCCTACTTTGGTTCCTGCTCAACGATTAGCACGACTATGCACTATCCATGCCCTTTGGGATGATATCGATAAACTTCGCCAGAAGAAGAAGACTCTTAGTGACCGTCTTAAGCCATTGGCTGATGAAGCCCTCAAGCTCTCCCAGGATATTGATGTCGCTATGAATAAATTGAACCAGACTTTAGAGAGCGTCACTGCTGTAACACAAGGACCAACTTTGCAGAAGCTAATGGATATTGCTCAGAACGCTATTACTCAGAGTGAAAGAGTGCTACCCCCACTGGTCAAGGCAGTCAAACTATTGTAGGCATAGGTGGAGACCCCACCATTGTAGTGACTCAGGACGAGCCACAAGATTGTGTTGGGGGACTGTTGGAACAGGGTCCCCTAAAGCTGCGAATTTTGTACAATTTTGTATATTTTTGGTCTTAATTAGTCTAACGCAAGGGCTTTGGGGTGGGTCAAAGACCCAAATGCATTGTAATGGGTCAAGGGTAGACCAAGAGTCTTCAAACCATGGTTTCTGGACCATTGGAAGCATAGTCTAAGTCAATATAAATAGATGCACATTTTTTGGTCTTAAGATAGAAAAGAATTAAGTCTGATGCTAAGTGCGAATTGTTAGAAAATTATATATTATGGAGCAATGAGACACATAAAATATGTGAAAAATACAAGCACATAAAACACATAAAACCAGAGAGACACAGAAATACGTGGTTCACCCAGTTTGGGCTACGTCCACCCCGAACAACTAGTCCTTCCTTTCTATTATCCAGCAAAAATTGAAGAGACAAAACCTACAGCAGATTCCACTGTAATATCCTTGTTCTCTCACACAGTCTCCCTATATGTTTCTCGCTCTAAAAATACACACATAATACACAGCCGCAATACAATACCCTCATATATACAAGGGGTTTGCCTTCTAGGGAAAAAAAACCCAAACTAAACATAGCTTCTATCGTCAGATCATCCGCCTATGAATGACCCAGATTAACTAGAAATTACTATACTTTTACAAGGAAATTTTACATCTGTTTTTAGCTTCGGGGGCACTGCCCTCGAAACCCCTTACCAGGGGGGGGGGGGCTCCGAAAAGCGCTATCGCCCCCCCTGGACCCCCCACAACAGCGATTAATTACGGGCTACATTGTCACCCCTTTTAAGGTATAGGGGTCCAATGCTGTGATACAAAGTAAACAAGATAATCAGGCTCCACACCCAACAATCTCCCACTTGGAGACTGATTGTAGCAACTCCACCATTGCTTCATTTGCTGGACAATGACTCCTCTTTGGACCTGGTTGTTCCTCATCTTCATCGTCATCCTTGAAGACCAATCGAAACTGAGCACATTCTCAGTTTCTCCCTGGTTACAACTTTTGTTAGTATATCTGTAGGATTTTGGCTAGTGTGTATCTTTTCCAGCTTCAACTCTCCATCTTCCAATACTGACCGTATGAAATGGTACTTGAGATGTATGTGTTTAGTCCTGGAATGAGATGTTGAGTTATTTGAAAGATGAATGGCACTTTGGCTATCACTGTATACTGTGCCCATATCATGCTTCTTACCCAATTCATCCATAAACCTTTGTAACCAAATTATTTCTTTACTAGCCTCTGTAGCAGCAACATACTTTGCTTATGTTGTTGAAAGTGCAACAACACTTTGGATTTTTGAAACCCAAGTGACAGTTGTTCCACCTACAGTAAATACATATTCTATAGTGCTCCTCCTGTTATCTCTTTCACCTACCATATCTACATCAACATATCCCTATAGAGCAATGTTTGAACTGCCAAAGCATAATGCTTGATTTATGGTACCTCTCAAATATCTGAGAATCCATTTTACTTCCATCCAATGTTATTTTCCTGGATTATTCATGTACCTGCTTACAACTCCCACTGCATGTGCAATATCAGGCCTTGTGCAGACCATTGCATACATTAAGCTTCCAACTGCTGATGCATATGGAACTTTAGACATATAATCCATGTCTTCTTGGGTCTTGGGGCACATCTCGTTACTAAGTTTGAAATGGCTAGCAAAAGGTGTAATAAATGGTTTTGCATTCTCCATATTAAATATTTTCAACACCTTTTCTATGTACTCATTCTGATAAAGTGTTAATTTGCGATTTTTCCTGTCTCTAGCTATCCTCATACAAAGGATTTGTTTTGCAGCTCCCAAATCCTTCATTTCAAATGAATTTGCCAATTTTTTTTCAGCACATTTATTTCCTGCATGTTGGACCCTGCAACAAGCATTTCATCTACATACAATAAAAATATAATATAGCTACCATAATTTTGCCTTTCCAGATAAACACAATGATCAAAGTGACATCTAGTATAACCTTGTTCAGACATAAACTTGTCAAATTTTAGATACCACTGCCTTAGAGCCTGTTTTAAGCCATACAAGCTCTTCTTTAGCCTACACACTAATTTTTCTTTCCCTTTGACCTCATATCCTTCTGGTTGCTCCATATAGATCTCTTCCTCCAGATATCCATGGAGAAATGTTGTCTTTACATCTAACTGTTCAAGATGTAAATCTTCTGCTACTAAAAGACTTAAAATAGTTCTGATTAAAGTCATTTTAACAACAGGAGAAAATATTTCATCAAAATCAATACCTTTCTTCTGTGCAAACCCCTTCACCACAAGTCTAGCTTTGTACCTCTGTTTTCCTCCATCTTCTTCCTTCAGCCTGTAAACCCATTTATTCTACAATGCATTTTTACCTACAGGCAACCTGACTAAGTCCCAAGTTTGGTTATGCATTAAGGAGTTCATCTCTTCTTCCATGGCTAGCTCCCACTTCTTCCTTCTTTCAACCTGCATTTCTTCTTCATAACATTTGGGTTCACCAGAATCAGTCAACAATAAATAATATAATGAAGGAGAGTATTGTTCAGGGGGTCTACTTATCCTGATAGATATTCTAACACCACTTTCAGGTGTTTGAGGTGCCTATTGCTGTTGTGGTTGTTGATTATTATTATTTTCAGACACCTTTACTTTTTCAGTTATCTCATCAAGAACCGTGTATTCCTTGCTTTCTTTTTCTTGTTTCTTTTCCTGCAACTGATTCTTATACAAGACCTTTTCATTGAATATTAAATCTTTTCTCCTAATGATTTTGTGATTTTCATAATCATATAAGCGATATCCAAAATCATTAACACCATATCCAATAAAGGTACATTTCTTTGATTTTGCCTCAAGCTTTGTTCTATTTTCTTTATTAATATGGACAAAGGCCTCACAACCAAAGGGCTTTAAAAAAGAGTAGTTTACCTTTTTACCTGTCCATGCTTCCTCTGGAATACCACCATCCAAGGAACTTGAAGGCCCTCTGTTTATTAGATAAACAACAATATCTATAGCATCTGCCCAAAATTGTAAAGGCAATCCTGCATGCAATCTCATGCACCTTGCATGCTCCATGATTGTTCTATTCATCCTTTCTAACACACCATTTTCTTGTGGTGTTCTTGGAACTGTCTTCTCTCTACGAATTCCATGCTCTGAACAGTACCTATCAAACTCTTTGCTGCAATATTCACCTCCATTGTCTGATCTGAGACACTTCAACTTCTTTCATGTCTCAATCTCAACCAAAGCTTTCCATTCTTGAAAGTATCAAATACATCAGATTTATTCTGAATACAATAAATCCATGTTTTTCTAGTTGCATCATCAATAAAAGTAACATAATAACGAGAGCCACCGAGAGATGATACCTGAGCAGGTCCCCATACATCTGTATGCACAAGCTCCAATTTTTCGCTCTTCTTTTCTTTCCAAACTCTGAGAAATCTGACTCTCTTCTGTTTTCCATAAATGCAATTCTCACAGAAATCCAAATCAACATTCTTCAAACCTGGCAGCAAATTTCTTGAGTGAATAATTTTCATCCCCTTCTCACTCATGTGTCCGAGCCTATGATGCCATAATGCTGCATCTTCTCCTTTGGAAGTTAAAGCATTAACAGAGTTAGAAATACCATTGCATAAATACAATGTACCAACCTTTTCACCTTTTGATATTACCAGGGCTCCTTTGGTGACCTTCCAAGCTTTATCTGTGAAAGTTGTCACACAACCTTCACTACCTAACTTCCTTGTTGAAATCATCTTTTTCTTCAGATCTGGAACATGCCTTAACTCCTTTAGTAGAAATTAGTTTCCATTCTATTGTTTTACAAGAAATTTACCCACTCCAACAATTTTACAGGGTTTATCATCACCCAAACGAACTTGTCCAAAATCTCCTTGAACATAGTCATAAAAATATTTCTTATCAGGTGTGGCATGGAATGAAGCCCCTGAATCTACAACCCAAGAATCAGTAACATTTTCGAAAGAAAGAATCAAAGTATCTTGTAACACATCACCTGTCACATTTGCTTCATGATTTTTTTCTTGTTGTGCATCTCCTTCTTTTCCCTTCCAAGATCTACAATCTTTCTTTAGGTGTCCTCTCTTTCCGCATTTCCAGTACACTATCCCCGATCTGGACTTGGATCTGCCTTTCCTTGATTTACTGCGATAACCCGAGCTCTCTCCTCTTTCCATTCTTCTTACCCTAGAATCTGCACTCAAAGAATTACCCGATGTCTCACCAAAGCTTTTCCGTCGCATTTCCTCATGAAGGATAGCACTGACAACATCATCAAACTTTAAAGTACTAGATCCAGAGACAGAGTTACTAATGGCCATAACTAAACCATTCCATCTTTCTAGCAATGAGCACAGAAATAAAAGAGCCCTAACTTCATCATCAAATTTTACCCCTACAGAACTTAACTGACTCGTAACTATATTAAAATAATTTAAATGGTCTGCAACAGATCCACCTTCCAACATCTTCATATTAAATAATCATTTCATAAGAAATACCTTGTTTGAGGCTGAGGTTTTTTCATATAGTTTCGCCAACGTCTGCATCAAACCCTCTGTTGTTGTTTCCTTCGAAATATTGAAGGCTACTGATGCCGCAAGGCACAACCGTACTGTTCTGAGTGCCTTTATATCGAGAATGTTCCATTTCGCATCTGTCATGGCCATCGGCTTCTTTGTTTTTCCGCTCAATGGTAGGTACAGATCTTTCTGATACAGATAATATTCCATCTGCATCTTCCACAACAGGAAGTTTTGGCTGTTAAATTTCTTGACCGTAAATTTACCATCTTCTGCCATTTCTCCCACTCTAACCAGGAACCCTTCTTTCCTGCGCGTTTATCAGCCAAATAGACCTTCGGCTCTGATACCAGTTGTTAGAAAATTATATATTATGGAGCAATGCAACACATAAAATATGCGAAAAATACAAGCACCCAAAATACATAAAACCATAGAGACACAGATATACGTGGTTCACCCAGTTTGGGCTACGTCCACCCCGAACAGCCAGTCCTTCCTTTCTATTATCCAGAAAAAATTGAAGAGACAAAACCTACAGCAGATCCGCTATAATATCCTTTGTTCTCTCACACAGTCTCCCTATCTGTTTCTTGCTCTAAGAATACAAACATAATACACAGCCGCAATACAATACCCTCATATATACAAGGGGGTTTCCTTCTAGGGCAAAAAACCCTAAACTAAACATAACTTCTACCGTTAGATCATCGACCTATTAACGGCCCAGATTGACTAGAAATTACTATACTTATACAAGGAAATTTTACATCTGTTTTTAGCTTCGGGGGTGCTACCCCCAAAACCCCCCGCCAGGGGGGGCTCCGAAAAGCGTTGTCGCCTCCCCCTGGACCCCCCATGGCAGCGATTAGTTACGAGCAGTGTTGCTGCCCCTTTTAAGGTACAGGGGTCCAACGCTATGATACAAGGTAAACAAGATAATCAGGCTCCACACCCAACATGAATTTTTAGATCTATTGTTGGTCGTAAGGTAAGGAATCTTGCTAGTTGTGTGCGTTGAGATCCTCAATCCTACTATTTTTGGACCCTAATCGCTGTGTGCGTAGGCTGTGTCGGATTGTATTGATTTTGGGTACTAATATATGTGAATATGGTTGAAGTATTTATGTCTTATCTGATCTAAGGTATTTCTTTTGATGTGAAATATTGGATCTATTACGAATATTGTTGATTATTTTTTTATGCTGTGAATCTGTCTATGTTATGGTCTAATTGTACTATGTTGATGATGCATTATGATATGTGCTGATTATTGTTGATACGCATGTGGGTGCAGAGTTATTAACTAGATCTTTGCATGACAATAACTCTGTATATTGTGATTATACTATTAAATATCCTGCGAATAGGTTTGTTTGGTGTGAACTCGATAGACTATGAGCATCGATATGCTTGAATTAACTACTCTCTCTAAGGGTGCGGAAACCTGGTTCCAGCACCCTCCCATGCTGCTTCGGTTGAGACATTGGCCTGCGTAAGCAAGTCACTGCCGAAAGGGCCCGTAGTATAGGGGTTTTTTGCCAAAGTACCTTAACATCTGAACCTGGGTTAGGACCCCTTGAGCCAATAGGCAACCCAAAATGAGCCAAAATATGCTTAAAGAAGAGCTTATGAGTGGATTTTGTTTCAACAAACTTCTTATAGGGTGCTAAAATTATCATCAAAAGAAAGCGATCAACAACAATGAAAAACACAACTTTTACCATGCTTGGTTGAGGGAATACATGGTCTAGAGTAGGAAAATTCCTAATGTTGAAAAATGCAACAAGAAAATCTCAGTTTGACTTTTCCTTGGTCAAATTGAGAAAAATCAAACTTCCACATCAACGGATAACTTGGAGGCAGTTAATTGACGTGACATGGATATTGTCACTAATTTAACTTAGTAAATTCGAGTTATATGAGTTGGAGTTCAGTTAAGCATGTGTGACTACTAATATGTAGCAATCAAGGTTATTTATTTCAAGTTTCTTTCAGTTCAACTAGTTCTAACAGTTGGAGGAACTAGTGGAAGGGCAGTTGTGTAGTGGGATTTCAGTCTAACTCAGTGATCATCCAATTAACTAATCAATCAACCCAAAATATCTAGTGCATGTACGGAATTTGAGTTCCCCATCTATGGTGGAGATTCCAAGGTAGTGCACAATTAATTATATACTAGATTGAGTGTACATGAATTCTATTGGTAAGGTGATCAACCCTAGGAAATTGCGCAAGCATTTTGGAAATATTTCCTAAATAATAGGGGCCTAATTCCTTAGGACTAGTGCAAGTAAATAGGGGCTCAATCAGATGAAGAAATTTACTAAGTTTGGATTAGAGCTTGTCAGTGATCAGAGAGATAGGTTATTCACTTGCAGGTTATGCTTAGAGCGAGCAAGAAATTGTAATACATCTTTATTCATCTGATTTAATGCAAGCAACCATAAGGGTTTTTTAGCAGTTGCTTTCCCCTGAAAAAATACTATGTTCGTGTGTGTTACTTCTCATTGAATTTTTGTGACTGATGTTATAAATTGTGAATTTAATTCCATAGAGTATTAGAGTAGGATTATGTCTTGTGATTTAGATTAAAATTTCATGATAAGTTACAATTCTACAGTATAATTTTTACATGGTATCAGAGCATCAATCACTTTAGAATAGGAATTTCGAAGTTGTTTCAATCGCACATCTTTGGGGAGCACAATGTGATAGGAGATGCTCTATCTAGAGAAGGGTTACTGGTAGCAGGGGGTAAAACTATGAGAAGAATACAAGGAAGAAGTAATCCTTGTTTCTAAATGTAGTGTTTAATGTCATGTGCATCAATGCTCAAAATTTGTGGTTTTTGATCAGAGTAGCTTGTCCTTGTATCTTATAAAGACAGTAGCAAGCCTGGGAGGCTCTATTGTGTAGTGCCAGATAATTTATTTTCATGAAAATTATGTCTCTAAATGGTAAGAGGTGTAGCTTTTTGTGATTTT
Organism: Pinus albicaulis; assembly: GCA_034641835.2. NCBI lineage: Eukaryota > Viridiplantae > Streptophyta > Pinopsida > Pinales > Pinaceae > Pinus > Pinus albicaulis. Next base: position 1,364,506,626 of record CM076578.1, read on the forward strand.
CAAGAAAAGAGGAGTCTTCTTTTCAACCTTTGGTAGTGCAAGTGCACATGAGAAGTGTAATTTATTTTATAGTTAAAATGAAATTGAAAATTTTCCCTTGGAAAAAAAATATACTTTCATGCATGGAATAAAGGAAACAATTTTTTTATAATACCAAATTTGCATTGAGAAAGAAGAAAGAGAAAAAGAATTGTGGCTCAAACTTCCTAGAAAAAGCGCATACAAATGACTTGTGGAAAGATGAGAAAGAGCAAGGGAACCATCTGTGCATCAAACTATAGGTTCAAGTGCACCCACTATCATTGATAGGTTTTGTTGCATTAGCAATGTCAATCAACAAACTTATCATTAGAGGGTCACAAAATTCTTAACTTTACTCTTCTCTTTTGAACATGTGCCCTAAATAGATAAGGGAAGGAGACTACCACTCTAGCAGTTGGATAAAATGTCTATGTGTAACCATGGTTCACATGTAAAACCATCTCTTCCATTAACAATACCTAAACTTTAAGAATTCACGATGGTTCCAGAGAATCCTTACACTGTTTTTTCATAACATGATAATAATGAATTTCATATGATTTCCAAAACACCACGAGTATAATTGATATTTCCCCGCTAGAGCCGTAGATTGAGTCAAGTCACAAAACCCCTACCTTCTTCAATCACACTAATAATAACCAAAATAAAAACCTCTAAATGTGTCAAACATGAAAGAAACTCGACAAGAAGGGAAGATATAACAGAGAAATTTCATAGATCTAACTTTCTTATATTTTCAAACTTTATGCATGCTTCATTTTATGCAAGTGAAAATGTTGACTTGAAGTTGGGTCTTATGCAAGAAATAAGATATGGAGTGGATGAATGACCATTTGAATGATTCTGTTATCACCAAATTGATTCTAATAGGTTGCTTATCAATCAACTTAATGTAACTCTTTCAAAACACTTTTGACTGAAGATTAGCCTCTTCAGTTTGAGAGGGCTCTCTCAAGATAATTTATGATTTTTAATGGAAATTGTATTGAATGGCTAACTCTATAACTGTAACTTGATTTTGATTGATTGCAGGTTAAAAATTTAAGGAATTGCTACCATTGGGCTATGGCGTCAACATCAGTAAACTCAATGAAAATATTTCTTCTTATGGAAACTGAGGAAAATGGAGGTTTCAATGAAAATATAATACAAACACACAACACAGGAAGAAAACGACAGTTTAACCTCTAAAGGAAATACAAGCATGTTACCATGAGTTCTGAGTAATTAGACATCAAACAAACTATAGATATTTAAACATGAAAGATATAGAACATATAACACATTGAACGCCTCCTTCAAATCTCAGGTAAAGAAGAAAATATCACTGTATATGACTAAAACTAAAAAAACTATTACAGAGTAGCAATTTCCTACAATATTCTCCAAACTTTTGATATTCGATCTTCTATCTATAAATGGACTCTTTTTACATTGCATAGGATGTTGGATCTTCGATCCTTGACTTTGACAGCTAAGCATAACTAACAACTCTATTTTTGGAACATAAAAAGACACCTATTCATTTTAAGAGTTTCTCTCCTAATGGGACTCTACTTACATTTATTTCCTCCACTTTTCTAATAGTGGGATCATTAGATAGATAAGGATCAGGTGTTCAAATGACATTCTCCATGACAGAAGACATAAATTCACTTTCCAATAATTTAGTAACAGTTGTCCTATTTTCTAGGAAAGAATCAATAAAAACTACCATTTTGTCTTTATGTTGTTTTGTACAAAAGGTACACTTGTTGAGTGATGAAAATTTGCTGAGATGTCTCCTCATCTCTTTAGATGCCTCCACGTGGTTGGATGATATTCCATATGCCCTTTTAACCTTAAAAAATCTTTCAAAAACCCCTCACTACAAAAAAATTATTCTTTAGGCCATTTTGTAGCATAGTTTAGTAGCGAGCTGGTTTTTGTCTTTTCACCCTTCCTTCTACTACCTCTCCTTGTCAAAAATAGTTGTTAGGTAAAAAAATCTAAATATAGTCAACCTCACTTGTTATTTATTCATAAAAATAACTTTAGAAGCCAAAAGGAATCTTCAGAAATTTCGTAGCGTTTTTCACCCTTCAATCTTGGAGCTCGCTACGAAACTTCCTAATAACACAGAATTTGCATATTTTGTAATTTTCTTCAAAATTAGATCTTCTGAGCCAAAATTTATGTCCCTTGCAAGCTATAAACCTTAAAAAAATTGTCTCAGCTCAACTCTTCAGTCTTTGGGAGTTTCATCTTCATTAACAATAGGTTGAACTTCAAGTTCTTCAGTCACATTCATTTTCAGTCCTTTCTTCTCCAACTCATCTTGAATCATGTCCATCTGTTCCTAAAGGTCTTCCAATTGATTTTGTAATGATATGTTTTCAGCTTGTAGGTGCAGGTTCATCCTCCTGGTGTGTTTGGCTATAAGTATTAGAGGTTGGGTCCTTTCCAAAATTCTTTTGGAATTACTCATAGATTCAGAAACATTTGAGAGCTGACTATCCCATTTTTTCATCATTTGATCAAACTCAGCCTTTTCAAACCTGTGGTTCTCTGCTTCCAATATCAACTCAATTATTTATTCACTTACTTGTCTCAGCTGTTCTATGAGGAGTTTTGTTTCTAATTTTTCAATCATATTCTCCTATCCCTTTCTTTGCATGGTGACAACTTCTTTTTCTACTGCTGGGGATCAATCTATGATGTTTTATGGCTACATACCTTCACTGACTTTCTCTGCCCTTTTTCTTTCCATGGCCTTCTTTTAAAACCTAGTCATTGGATATCTTGGCTGAAATATGAAGCCAACATCCTCTCCTACAAAATCAAATTTCTTGACAGACTTACCTTTCTTCAGTTTCCTTCCACCACCTTCAATGTCTTCTGCTTGCACTATTGGAGACTCCTCAATATCTATTGCATGTAGAATTTCTTCCAAATTTCCTTTAGCCAATGTATGAATCCTTATTATCCTCTTACTGCTTTGTTTTCTAATCTTCTATTTCTGTTTTGAAGGAGCTGGCTAAGGGATATCAATTTCTTGTAGAGGTTCTTATTCAATGTCCATTGGTTCTATAGGAGATTGTCTTCTTTCTTCTTCAATCTATTCTATTGCAGCTAGGGATGTAGTAGTTTTAGGTTTTAAAACTTTCTTTGGAGTCATTGCATCTATTTCATACCCACTCATAAACAAAAAATATGTCCAATCTCTATTTAACCTTTTCAACCCTTCGAGCACTGACCGTTTTATCAGACCATGGTGAAATAGTGATGTCTCATTACCTTCTAACTTGACCTGAACTCTATCTAAAATATTTCCCACACTCTTGTATAAAAAGAAGGGTAGGTAAAGTGGTTTCTTACCAACAAAATGCAGAAGGAGTCTAATATGATAGGAATTGACCATGTGGAATCTCCCTTTGTAGGTGAAGTAATTTTGGTCACCAAAAACCACTTTGCATAATTCTCCTTCATATAACCTCCGAGGATGCCATTTGTCATGTCAGCTCCTCTGTGCTCCTACTTTAGAAACTCTTCATAGCCCTGAATTCTGAACTTGGTGCATTTGAACCATTCTTCACCACTTCTAGGAATTCCTGTATCTTGGGATATGATGTTTGGTGACACTGTGAAATTTAAAATCCTAACTTTAGATGTTGTCCCTGTAAAAATGGTGGAAAATTCTTTGAATACCTGTAGATGGAGACTCTGTAACTTTTGGTAGAACTGTAGGTAGCCCACCTTACTAAAAGCCTCAATAACAGTGGGATCTTCATTCAGCAGCTTCAAATCCATAGGTTCATACCTTACGTAGTAACCACCCTTGTTTGTTTTCTTTTTCAATGCCATGGATGATTTATGCATGTTCGCTACCTCACTTGTTGATGACATCTGCAGAATAGAATTCGAAAAACAACCTGCTTGGTTTGGTGAAGCAGCTCCCAAATATTGACAGTGGGATATTTCACATGCAAGGTTTGAACACTGAATGACAAAGAGCATCTTGGGGTAAGGTTTTAGAAGGTAATTTGACAACTCAGAGTTTTATGATGACACATATGACCATAAAAGAGAATAATGACAACAAATACAGCTATGCATGTTTGAAAATAGTTGTAACAAACTCAAATGAACTCGTCCTTTACTTATATAATAAAAAATTGACACCTCATACCGCTCAGACACTTTCTACAGAATAACCTAGTTTCGTAGCGAAAATGGTTTAGTTGCTGACAGATTCGCTACGGAATTGTTAGGCAGTTTCGTAGCAAAATCTGTTGATTTGCCATTGTGATTCTATACAAAACTATGAAAAACTGAAAAGTGTAATATTTTGTGACTATAATGCATGGGAATGACAACTAGATTATATTAGGCTTATTTGACATGATATGACATGGTCTGGGATGGGTTTTAGACTTATGATGGATATCACCAAGTGCAACTTTTTTTAGTCAATTTCATGAAAATGACTTATGAGACAGCATGACCCCTATCAAATGGAAATTTTTAAACTAATGAGTGATAACGTATTCTAGGAAATATCGGTGAACAATCGAATTCACTCCTGCTTATATTTCTTTCTCTAGGATTCTCTCCTTGTTTTCGCCTTCAGGGAAAATGTAGATGTAGGCACAGAGGGAACCCTTCTCTCTCTAGTGGGAAAAGGTAAATGTTAATATTTGATTTTTGTTAAAAAAATCTCACCCTTTGTGTCTCATTCTATGGAAGGGACTAATTTATTTATTGTATATTTTTTATTATTATATCGCCATATTTTATGGAAAGTTATTTGAAAATGGTCGGTTTTAAGTAATTTATTTTTATTATATTGTATAAGAAAAATAGAGTGAGAGCTAATTCATTAATGTTATTGAAGGAAAATTATATGTTTTGAAATAACTTATTGGTAGGTCATTAAGGGGTGGACTTTCACTATTGCAAGATACTTTTGCTTATTTCTTAGTTAACTTATTAACTTATGCATATAAAAAACAAGTTTTTATTCAATCAAAAACAATTTTAAATCTTATTCTATGACCAAATTCAATTTTTTATTGCTAAAACATGTTCTCCATTGTAGTTTTCTAGAGTGGCATGCGGCCAAGATGTGTCAGGTGCCATGGTGTGCCATAACATGCTAAGAAGTGGTAGGGAGTACTAGGGACACAAAAGGGAGCACTAGGTGAAAATAATGCATGCAAATGAACGATTGAGAGATTGAAACATGAAGTGTCAGTGAGTTCTAGGTGTACTAAGGAGGGAGTAACAAGGTATGCTAGGCATGCTAGAGGCCAGGGAAACATGCCAAGATGTTCCAGGTGGTAGGGTGTGCCAATGCATGTCAAGGAGTGTTATGGAGTGGCAGGGAAAAAAGGGGAGAACTAGTTTCAAATGCATGGAAATTAATGAATAAGAGTGTGAGACAGGGATTCTTAGCGATTTATAAGTCTGTTATGGAGGGAGTGACAAGGTATGTTAGGTAGTGCCAAGGAATTCTAGTGAGGTAGGGCGACATGCCGAGATGTGCCAAGTGTTAGGGTGTTCCAATGTGTGCGAGGGAGTGTTAGGCAGTGCCACAGAAACAAAAGGGAGAACCATTTCAAAATGCATGGAAATGAATGGATAAGAGTGTGTGATAGGGAGTGCTAGCGAGTTCTGAGTGTGCTAAGGAGGGAGTGATCAGAAGGTTATAATTTAGGAAATTACAAGGCATCATAGGGAATGGCAGGGTATGTTATGGAGTTACAAATCATGCCAAGGAATGCAAGGGATTCTAACACATGCCAAATAGTGCTAAGGGATTGTTAGATGTTCTAGGTGTTATGGCATGTGAAGATGTAAATTATGTTGCTTAGTTTTTTTATGGCCATGGTTGGATGTGAGCCTCGAATTGGTAACTTGTTAAGTGGGATGATTTAAGATTGGATATGAGTAGCTGATCTAGGTTGCTCCAGACACCCGTAGGAGATCAAGAGGGCTCAGAAATGGTCAAAATTCAAAGTGGTCAGATTTCTCTCGAACTAGGTTCATATTGAAGTGTTCTTCGCTCTAATTCTAACGGTGTGAATGTATCTCCAATCTAAGCCCGTATGGAGAAGTTAGAGCGAGTCAAAGTTTTGGTCAAAGTTTGGCACTAGGTCAGGTTTAAGTGTCCCATAAATTCACCATCGACCGGCAGGGAACTTAGTGCCTGAGAAGCAGGTGAATTAGTTGGATGTTTAATTTTCCTAATAACCTCCTTGTTCGAGAATTTTAAAAAATAGGCTATAGTTTTTAAATAATAATAAAAGAGGTGGCAGGTCACCACTCCCGCCACCCCATAACTATAAACGTATATATATTTATGTATATATTAGTTGGGGGGAGGGTTGTCAACCCTGCCACCCTCACAATTGCCACCATGGAGCAGTTAAAACAATGGAGGGTGCGGATTGGGTAGGGCTGTGTGGAGCAGACCCACCCACTGCCATACCACATGTATCAAAGACACTGAGGAGGAAAAGGATATGGGAATGGTGGGGTTGAACCCACCCGACCCACGTGGCTGGCCCCCGAGTGGGTGGTCCCCCAAACAATGGCCAAACAAAACTTATGATGAACATGAAAAATGGTGATGGTTTAGGTCGGGCCACATGGAGTGGACCCACCCACCTCCCACATAATGAATATTCAACGGATATGTAAAATGGGAGGGGCGGGATTTGATCCCTTGATGCCTCCTCAACCAACTGCTATTCTAGAAAACATGCAAAATCACTTAATGTGGTAAAATCCACCCAGATAATATATAAAAACCTTAATTTTTATAGTGCACCCAGGGATATCAGAGCAACAGAGAGGAACCATGAGTAGGTAGAGGGGTGGAACCATGCCCAGGGAATCTTGGGGGGCATCAGAAAGATTCCCTAGGGTGCATAACTTGCCAGTGTAATTTTTGGAGAAATTTTATGTCATTTTTACACCTCTCGATGATTGAAACTCAACGGTGATGTTTCTCTCTGCATCAAAGCTCTACATTTTTTGGCCATTTTCTAGATTGGAGGTATAAGGGTGCTTTATGTAATTTTACTTTTACTTCTTCTTCTTCTTTCCACTTAATGAATGAAGGCCTCCCCACTATTGAGTAGGTCCCAGAGACATAGTCCAAATTGGATGAACTCGGTTATCAACTCTTGTTGTCATATTTACATGCTTTCATGTTGTTCCTCTCTTCTTTCATGTGCACTTTAAGTTTTATGGTTAACATGCCATGCTGATCCAGATTTATGCAGGAATGCAACAGAATACACATATAACCATAAATACAAATATACAGTGGAAATAACACTTCATTTCATTAATATCAAAGAACTAAAATTTGCTTACAGATAGAATGGAAATAAACTAGCTAGGGTGCTAGTAGCGAATCTCTAAGAAGAGATGTGTTAGCTACAGACCTCTGAACTGTGTTACAATGAGGCTAGAGGGCCTATTTATTATTGAGAAACAATGGAGAACTCTAAATTTCCAAAACCCTAACCCTAGGAGATGAAGCACCAAAACTATGGGCCCCGTTTGGGTAAATTGGCATTTCGACTTCTCGGGGACGTAACTTCGGCATACGATCTCCATTTGACATGTATGATACATTGTTAGAAATATCTATCCAAGGACTACAATTTTTTTCATGAATATCGATTGTAGAAAAAAATGATATATCGATTCTGGAATGAAATCATATTCATTGGACAAATTATGCCCAAAAAACGTCGTTTAGGGCCTCAAAACGGCTCCGAAAGTTCAGGACCCGAAAAACTACTAAAAATAGTAAGTTGTGCTGAAACTAAAAAACTGAAAGAGACAATGGTGGGGCCCCAAGTGGACTAGGTGGGTGGCCACCAATATCCACCTAGATCATTCCTCCCCCCTTAGGAAGCAATGGTATCAATTGCATTGAGTTCCTCCATGAGATGTGGAAACTTTTGCTGATCTTGGTCCCTAGTGAACCACTTGCCTCGGTGGAGGAGTTGGTCAGCTTTGACAACCCGATACAATTGGATATTTTTTTGGCGAGTGTTCTTGATTTTCATGTCCATGATATAATCTGTGGTGGCTTGTTCCATGCATTCTGGGTTTAACTCTTTTGATGTGAGTTCTTCTGCAATGTTAGAGGTGTCTTGTAGAAGTGGGAAGTAGGGATGAAGGTGGTCTACATTGAATACTGGGTGCAAACTAAGGAATGGTGGAATACTGAGCTCGAAGGAATTGTTCCCTACAACCTTAGTGATGGTGTACGGCCCATATCGGAGCGAGCGAAGCTTGCAGTGGGGTCCAGTGAGGTGCTCCTTCTATAAATGTAGCCACACTTTGTCACCCACCTGGAATTTGTGTGCCAACCGATGTTGATCATGTCGTTGCTTGTACTTAGAATTGGCTCTATCCAATATGTCATGAACCTATTGGCGGGTGTGCTGAATGCACTCGATGAAGTTGTTCTATTTTTCAGCTTCAGACTGGACATGAGCCGAATCGGTCGGAGTAGCCACAAATGGCATGGCTATGTTAACGGGACAGAGTGGCTGAAATCCCAAGCCCACCTGAAAGGGCCTGTCACCAGTTGAGCTGTGGAGAGCCCGGTTATAACTGTGTTATACATAGGGGAGGCTGTCATCCCATGTGCATGGATGCTTTGAATTGTACATGCGAAAAATGTGTATAATCATCCTATTGACGACCTCTATCTAGCCATCAGTTTGGGGATGGAAAGTTGTGGACTTCGTGATCTTGGTGTCCAATATTAACTAGAGACTAGACAAAAATGTGTTGAGGAACCTACTTTCACGATTTTATATGATAGACTGTGGGAACCCAAAGTGAACCCACACTCGTTCAAAGAAGAGTTTAGTAGTGGCTTCTACTGTGATATTCTTCTTGCAGGCCTCCATAATGGCCATCTTCGAGAATCTCTTGACAACCATGAAAACAAAGTCATTTCCATGCTTAGTAGAAGGAAGGCCTGACATGTAATCCATGGATATGGATTCCCAAGGTCAACTAGGGGTAGGTAGCAGAGTATAGAGCCCTTTCTTCTTGATGGTCGGTTTGGCAATGGTGCAAGCAGTGCAGGATTTGATGTACTTCCTGACATCCTGTCGAAGGTTTGGCCAATATAAATAATTATGTAGTATTGCCACTGTTTTCTCGACCCCAAAATGCCCAGCGACTCGACTGTAGTGTGCTTCCCATATCATATTGGCACGCTCGCTTGAAGGAACAAAAATGTGTCCCATGTGACATAACAATGTATCTTGGAGGTGAAGATTTGGAATTTGCGTACCCCCTAAGAGTGCCTTCTATGTGTGGTTGAATTTTGGATCGCTCTTGTAGAGAAGTAGCAAATCAGAAGTCTCATGCCCACAAGAGTTGAAAACTATGGTTATGGCCATGATCAGTGGTCGGCTGAGGTAGTTGGCAACATTATTGGTGCTACCCTTCTTGTACTTGATATTCAAATGAAATTGTTGCAGATATGTGGACCACTTCTGATGGTGATCATTCTGCAATTTCCCTTGTGTCTGTATGAACTACAGGGGTCGGTGGTATATGTGGATGATTGTTTCCTTCCCCAAAATGTAATGCTTCCATTGTCAACAATCCTGCACAATTGAATACATTTCTTTGTCATGAGTGGGATACTTGCGAACTGTGTCAGACAATGTATCACTGTGATATGCCACTAGATGCCCTTGTTGAGTAAGAACTAACCCAATAGCATAGTCAGAGGCATCTGTCTCGATCTCAAATGGTTGTTGCAAGTCTGTTAATGTAAGCACTGGGGCAGAACAGAGGTGATGTTTCAATCCTACGAACGCCTTCTGTTGAGATTCCGACAAAAAGAATTTTTATTTCATTCCTCCCTTGGTGACTTGACTTAAGGGCCAAGTGATATGAGAGAATCCTAACACAAACCTACAGTAGAAATTAGCAAGACCCAGAAATCTGCAAAGCTCTATCAGAGTGATTGGGGCTGGCCGATCCTAAATGACTTGGATCTTGGCTGGATCCACATGCACCCCCATTTCATCAATAATGTATGCCATATATTGAACCTGGTTCATGCCAAAAGTGCACTTCTCCAAATTGGCACACAACTTGTGCTTCCGTAGTGTTTGGAGGACGTCTTAGATGTGGTGGAGGTGCTCTTCCCAAGTCTAGCTAAAGATCAAAATGTCATCCAAGTACACCACTACAAATGAGTTGGTTAATGGATGCAATATGTCATCCATCAACCTCATGAAGGTTGTAGGAGCATTCGTCAACCTGAAGGGCATGACGAGCCATTAAAAAATGCCCTCCTTGGCTTTGAAGGCAGTCTTCCACACATCAGAGGGTTCGATCGGTACCTGGTGATACCCAAACTTCAAGTCGATCTTGCTGAAATATTTTTCCCCTTTGAGTTGGTCTAGAAGGTCATCAATCTATGGGATTGGGTACCTATTCCAAACAGTGACCTTTTTCAACACCTGATAGTCAATACAGAGTCTCCAAGTCCCATCCTTCTCCTATACCAACACGATCGGGCTCCCACAGGGTGATGAACTTGGCCGGATGTGACATTTCTGCAGCAGCTCTTGAATCTGCCTCTTGATTTCATCATTCTCTAGAACAGAGCACTTATAGATCGGTCCATTGGGTAAAAACGAACCTGGGATCAGGTCAATGGGGTGCTTGACCTGACAGTGTAGAGGCACCCCTGTGGGTGAGGTGAAGATGTCCCTGTACTCCTCCACAACCTTGTCCATTTGTTTTTGTCGTGTAGAGGAGCCATGTTTAGAGGTCGTGGCCACAATCTTCTTCTTTCCCTCGGGACAGATAACCAGGAAAATGAATTTCCTGGTTTTGGAAATGAGCTTACTACTTTTTTTTGTAGTAACCAAAGAGATAGTGGGAGGCGGTCGTACCTATGGTATCCTATACATCTTATTTCCCAAAGTCACAATAACAGCGCGAGGCCGGGACTCATATACAACATGTCACTTCCAAAAGTGTGGTTGGCCTAATAATACATTAGAAACATCAATAGGAGCAATGTCACAAAATACATCATCCGTGAAGGGCTTGATGCTATAGGGAAGGCGGCACTGCTGGCTGACGCGGAGATCTCGTCCTTGGTGAAGCCACCCGATGGTGTATGGTTGTGGGTGCAATGCGGTCGGCAAGCCCAACCACTTCACGACATCTACTGAAATGAGGTTCTTTTGGCTCCCATTGTCTACAATGAACTGTAGCGGGGAACCCTTTCCCCACATATTAGAGTGGAAGAGACGCTCTGCCTCCTCTGGATCTTCTGATTCCTCCTTCTGGATCTTCATAGTGGCAATAGTGGTGTTGGGCTCTGCATCAATAGTATGCTTGCCTTTTTCATTACCCTTGTTAGGTTTTGATTCAGAGTCAGAGCATGCATCTGATTCAGAAGCCCTCATCTCACCCACCAGCAACTGCTTGGCCCGACACTCACTTGTGTTGTGAGTGGAGCTCTTATGGAACTCACACCACTTTCCCATGTCCTTCTTTGGATTCGCAGTGTTGTTATTTGCTTGTGGCTTTGGCAGTTTGTCTTGGGTTGCCATGTGTTGGATTTTTCCTTTGGTTTGCGGTTTTGGGGCACCTTTCCCTTTCTTTTGATTCACAGATCCAAAGTCTCGCTTCTTCTGTTTGAATTTCTGCTCAATCTTGGCAGAATACCGCTATGTTGTACCAAGTGAGGAGATGTTGAGGAACTCCATTTCCTCCTGAATGTATCTGTGCAGAAAAATGTGATACTTTAGCACCAAATGTTTGTATGAATATTTGATACCCAACTTTGTGTGCAAGGTATGTAACAGATTCATTAGCGCATGCACATCTTGATCCCTTTGTTTCCACAGTGTGGTCCATTGTATGTACTTGTCCTCATAGCTCCCCATAGGATAGTACTGTTCCTTGATGGTATCTTGGAAAGAATTCCAAGTGGGTACATTTGAGAATAGAGAGGGCTATGTCTCGTCCTTTTTCTCACAGTAAGTTTCCCACCAGTCCTTGACATTGGGGGTAGCTTTGAGGAGTGCAAAAATAATATTCTCCTGGTTTGGAAAGTCATGAACCGAGAAATATCATTCTAATAGATTCAACCATATATTTATGGCATATGCATCTATTTTACCCTCAAATATGGGAATTTCAAAGTTTACGTGTACCTTAAATGGAGTCGCACCTCCAGAGTGGCTGCTAGATGCAGATGTGCCGCCAGTGGGCAGTCGTTGAAGGATTTGGGAAAAGTTATCCATCATCGCATTCCTTTTTTTTTCGAGGGCCTCCTCGAGCAATATTTTGATAGTATCTCCTGCTCCCTCATCTTTCTTTTCATCCCCCATGGGCATCTATTAGGGTTTGTGAGGCTGATCTTCCAAAGGTTCCACCAGATCAAGCCCTAACTCCTTATACCCCGACCTTGTTGGGGACATGCAGAGAAGGATCGAGAAAAAGTAGACCACTCTGATACCACTGATCCATATTTATGCAGGAACGCAATAGAATACACATATAACCATAAATACAAATATGCAATGGAAATAACACTTCATTTCATTAATATCAAAGAACTGAAATTTGCTTACAAACAAAATGGAAATAAACTAGCTAGGGTGCTGGTAGCGAATCTCTAAGAAGAGATGTGGTGGCTACAGACCTTTTAAATGTGTTACAATGAGGCTCGAGGGCCTATTTATTATTAAGAAACAATGGATAACACTAAACTTCCAAAAACCTAACCCTAGGAGATGAAGTGCCAAAACTATGGGCCCCGTTTGGGTAAATTGGTGTTTCAACTTCCCGGGGACATAACTTCGGCATACAATCTCCATTTGACGTGTATGATACATCGTTTGAAATATCTATCTGAGGAATACAAATTTTGCCATGAATATTTATCATGTAATAAAATCATATTCACTGCACAAACGATGCCCAAAAAATGTCATTTAGGTCCTCAAAACGGCTCTAGAAGTTCAGGACCCAAAAAACTGCTAAAAATAGTAAGTTGTGCCGAAACTGAAAAACTAAAAGAGACAATGGTGGGGCCCCAAGTGGAATAGGAGGGTGACCACCAATATCCACTTGGATTAGATTCTTTATGTAATCCTTTGTACATATACAAGTAAATTACATTGGATCAAGTGGTATCAGAGTAGGTCTTTGTTAGATGTGAATTGCATAATTGTATGCTAACCAAAAGCATGCTCCAAAGAGGCGAAGGGAAACTTAAGTCGTTAAGGACTATGGAGGTTGCCCTTCTTCTCACCAAATTAATCCTCTACAATATAATGAACTAGGGCTAGTTGGCTGGCCCACTTGACTACTACTTTAGTCCTTCAAAGTCTGCACATCGTTAGGCCCTATACACCTACCCTTCTAACAATATTGATGTTCTTGAAAATTACAAGAGTTAGGGATCTTCTTTGATAGTCACATAAGATCCCTCCAACAGTACTTGGAATACCATCAATCTTCCCAAACATATTCAATTATTTTACTGATCTAGGACCCATAATATTGTCTTCATCTAGTTGGGATCTTCAAATATTCCACCATAAAATGGTTTGAGTCCTCTCAAAATCCTTGTTCTTGTGTATCGACAATTCGATATTTGTTGTCCAATCTATGAATAAATATGAACTACTCCTCTTATCATCCTTTTAACAATATGTATATGACTTAACTAGGGTCACAAATTAGCCACTAATAGTCCGTTGACTAATTTTTTATAGGTTGCTTGAGATCTCTCTCTAAAACTCTATTGATAGTCCACCAAAATCAACTCCTATACATGTTAATCCATTCTTCATGTGGAACATTTCTTCTGCAAGCTCAATCTTCTTGTTAGGTTCCACCCTACTTTGGATCTGTTATCTCCATAATACTAAATCTACAAACTATATTCCAGATCTGTAGTCTATATTGAAAAAATAAACCTCTCTCTAAGGGTCACAAATTCTCTTCTTCTACGCAATTTTGTCACAGTCTTAAGGGCATACCTTATGAACTAAACATGCTAGGAAACTGTCCTAAATGGGGCACTATACTTATGTACTTCTAATTTTTGTCGAACAAACCCTATCCTCCCATAGAAAAAAACATGACTCTTTCCTCCATAAGAGACTCGACCTAGCTCATATGGATCCATAGATTCTAGAAATTTCTTTGACTAAATCTTGACATGAATTTTAGATCTAAATGTCTACCCTCAAACTAAGGTTACCTTAGTCAATATTACGTCTGTGTCTACTTTTGTTCTCGCTCTAAATTACAGTGCAAGCCCTCCTCCATTTATGTTGGTATTTATCATAGACCTTGCAACCTACTAACCACCACAAGACAATATTATATCAATCCTCTATTCTATTTCATGTAGAAAATATAACCAACATGATTCAATCTGATCTTGTAATGTATTAAAACAACATACTGAATCCTTCATACAATTTGCGAAAAAAAAACATGATTGCATAATGACATATAAGTAAGAGAAAGAAATTATCAATCGCAGAACACAAAATGTGTTTGGGGAAAGAAATTTCTCAAAAACCGTCTATTTATTGTGTATTAATTCAAGGAATCATGAAACAGTACAATGCATAATCTCTCATGAGATTCTCCACCACTCTGCCAATTGTCTCCTATTGATCTAGGGAAAATCAGTCTAGTACTTAGCCAATACTCAACCTTCCTTTAGCCTACCTTGCTCACACAATTCCCAGGGAATTCGATCCCTATTAATTAGGAAAATCAGCCTTCTTTGATTGCGCAATCCATCATGGCATCCCAATAACTTTATAATTGCACATGGGCAATTTTGTATAAATGCAACCGATAGTTATGTTCCCTTTAACCTCTATCTCAACTAGGTCTTCCTTAGAACTAACATGCATGCAACTATTACTAGTGAATTATCAGTTATCTGATTAATCACTCATTGTGAATTAAATCTTATTTAATTCAGTGGATCTCTCACTAGCTCATCATTGAGTTAGAACTAGTTAAACTAATTTTAACTCAATTATTTGAATTAACTAATTTACACCTACACCCACTAATGCATTAATTGCAATTGGACCCCCAAGATATTAGAATCCCTCTACATGCCTCATATTAGACCCTCATGATCCATAAATATGAAAGAATGCAATAAAATATAGAAATAAACATAAAAACAGAGATGCAATAGGAATAACAATTAATTTCATTAATATCAAATACTGGAAAATGCTTACAGACAGAATGGAAAACAAACTAGCTCGAGCGATGGTAGCTTATCTATGAGAAGAGATGTGGTGGATACATGCCTCTGAAATATGTTACAATAAGGCTCAAGGGCCTTTTTATTATTTAAAAATAAGAGAAAACCCCAACCCGAGGAGATGTAGCACCAATATTTTATGGGCCCCGTTGGGGGTAGTTGGGCATCGAACTTCCCCTAGTCGTAACTTGGTCATATGATCTCTGTTTGACGTAGATTACACCTAGTTAGAAAGATCTCTTCGAGGAATACAAATGATAATGCGATTTATATGAAACCAAAACTTTCATTCCCAAAAAGTGTCATTTGGGACCTCAAAATGGCTCTGAAAGTTTAGGACACGAAAAAACTGACAAAAATAGTAAATTGTGCTATAATTAAGGAAACTAAAAAAATGAATGAGATAATGGCAAGGGCCCAAGTAGAATAGGCGGGTGGCCACAAATATCCACCTCGATAACCTCAACTTGAATTTCTTGAGCTAACTCAGTCATCATGACTTACTTAATTGACCCAAGTTGTTATGAGATGAAATTACAATTTATTGTCCAATTTATTTAAGCAAAAAAAAATTATACACCACACATTCCTCACTCCTGGTACATTGAAACTCCTCACCAGTGTGGGTTCTTTTTTTTTTGTCCTTTCTGGTTGCAAATTTCAAAACTCCCTCTCAATATGAAAGGAATTCAATATATCCTAATCCTGTACCTTTGGAATTTTGCATGCAACACTTCTCTAGTGTTGTTTGCACCTACAAATCCTAAAATTGAATAGCCTCCGAACAACTGAATCAATATAATGAATTTGGAATCAGAGTCTTCTGACTACTACTAGCTACTTCACCTATCTACTGGACTCTCTATGATGCTGCTGACATCTACATTCATGCCCTTTGCATTGTTTCCAACTCTAATTTGCGCTTCAGTATCTAACATCTGTCACTTTGATTTATGTCTTCCTAAAATCTAACTACATCAATATAACTAATCCTTCCTACTACTGTTGTATTTTGGACTCCCCGTATCTAGGTTTTATCCATAAGAAACACCATCTCAATGGACCTTGCCCAAATGTCTTATCTTGGGATTATGTCTACACATCACCCCACCTTTCACTTGGAGATATGGTTGCATATGCTCCCTCTGCCCATATGGCTCGAAATTTCTCCCTAATGGAGGTATCTACTTGAGTGGACACTTTCAATTGTTCTCCTCTTTTCTTCCCCAATTGTGGTTGCTCCATAACCTTCTAAGACTTCTTCTAAGGTTTCATGTTGAGAGGTAAATTGTACTCCCTCTCAACAGCCAAGTCTCTAACCTCTGTTTTTCTCGTCAAATCTTTGCATGCATATGGTACCTCAAGTGCATATAGGTTCTTGAATCACACACATTGTAATTGTCTCGTCGTTACAAAAGTTTCTAAAAAATAGTTGATTTTAAATTGACGATATCTCCCTCATCTGAGCTCCGAATTGTTTTTCCATTTGGGTATTTTTTCGCAACGAATCCAAATATGCTATTTTATTTTTTAATTTTTACACCAAATTCTTTAGATATTCTTTGCAAAATCACCACCCAAAAAATTCTTGCTCTGATACCATGTATAAAATATAACCAATGAGGTTCAATATGATCTTGTAATGTACTAAAATAAGATACTGAATCCTTCCTACAACTTTCGGAAACAAAATAAGATTGCACAATCACATGTAAGTAAGAGAAATAAATTATCAATCGCACAACAAAAGATGTATCTGGGGAAAAAAACTACTCAAAACCATTCTATATCTATTGTGTATTAAGTCAAGGAATCATGAAACAATACAGTGCTTAATCTCTCATGATATTCTCCAGCACTCTGTCAATTCTCTCCCGCTGATCTAGGCAAACTCAGTCTATTGCTTAGTCAATTCTCAGCCTTCCTTCAGCCTGCCTTTCTCATGCAATTCCTAGGGAATTTGATCCCTATTAGTTAGGAGCATAAGTCTTCCTTGACTATGCAATCCATCATGGCATCCCAATGATTTTATAATTTCACATGCGAAATTTTATATAAATACAACTGATAGTTATGTTCCCTTTAACCTCTGCCTCAACTGGGTCTTCTTCAGAACTGACATGCATGCATCTACTAATAGTGAATGATTAGTTATCTGATTGATCACTCATTACGAATTAAATGTAATTTAATTCATTGGCTCATCACTTAGTTAGAACTATTTAAACTATTTTTAACTCATTTAATTGTGTTAAATAATTCACACCTGTACCCCACTAATGCATCAACTACAACGGAGCCCCAAAAATATTAGAGTATCCCTCTACATGCCTCATCTTAGACCCTCAACTCAAATTTCTTGAGCTAACTCATTCATCATGACTTAGTTAACTGATACAAGTTGTTATGAGATGAAATTACAATTCATTGTCCAATTTACTTAAGGGAAAAATAAATTAGACACCCCACATTCCTCACTCTTGGTGCATCAAAATTCCTCACCACTGTGGGTGCATATTTTTTTTTCCTTTTTGGCTTCCAATTTCAATGTTTCTTGTTGCAAATTTTAACATTTCAAAATTCGGTGCGGCCTTCACACAAATACACCATTGAAATCACATGCCCATATTCTCATGAGAAATCTCTCTTAAGCTCGATCTTCCATAAGAGAACCAACAATATTCCATCCTACTTCCTAGCTTGAACTGACCATTAAGGTATGCAACATTGTTGTGAACCCTCACATGATGATCTTGGTCTTGGAGGATGATCATAGCATCCCTTTAGCAGTCGTTACTAAGCCCTCTTACTCGACCTACTTTAGGACTACATAGTTCTTTGCCCCCTTGATCAAATGAGCTCCTTCTCACTTGATGTTATTTCCTTCATCCTAAGGCCTCCTTAAATAGTTTTTCCTAGACCACTTAGGAACCCTCTAGAACTTATGGGTTTTATCCACTTAGACCTTAGGAAATATTAATTTTCCTTTTTAATTTTCTTCTAGATTTTAAACCCCATCTTGGGTCCAAAATCACTTTTCTTCGCTTCTTTGCCCACAAAGCCTTTTGTGCCCAAACTCACACAAATACATCTCACTAGGCTTGTGGAGTACCTCAAAGGCTACACAATTCAACAACATAGTCTAGTTGTAGTAACCGTAACCTGGTAAAGCTCTTGTTGTCAAGAAAGGGCTCGGTTGGGTTCCCAAGTTGAAAATTAATTAAGGGTAGTTGTGAGGGAATGATATCTAGGGAGGGTCAGGGCATGCACATTAGGAATGAAAAGGAACACTAACACATTTTAGACGATTTTAATGCATGTTGAAGATTTTTAGGGAGTTTTGGGGCATATCAAGGGATAACTAGGTCAAAATGCATGGAAAGAAATGAATAAGAGTGTGTGCCAGGGAGTGTTAGTGAATTCAAGTGTGCTAAGGATGAAGTGTGTTAGGAGAAGTTTTGAATAGGATTTATAGGAGGCAAACCTACGGTTATTATATGGGGCTCGACATAGGATTTTTAGACAAAGGGAGATCACTTTGTGCTGGGCACAACATTGTTTTTCCTTTAGATTTTTTTTTTTATATGAGATGTGGCACACGTTGGCTACATGATCATGTTTTAATCTATTCTAGATAATTACATATTGTACATTGTTGTGTATAAGTTTTGGGGCACTCGACTTCTTTCGGCTTATATATTGTGTGCCTTGTGCATATTCATGTGGTTCTTGCAAACTATCAATTAATGTTCTACTATTTATATGAACTGAACATACATCTGAAATATTTCCTATCTAAGCTATGTCTCTTAGTTATTTTATGGACATGGCTAGATCATGTGATATTTGTCTTGGTAACTAGTTAAGTGGGGCTAGTTGAGGTTGGACATGAGTGGCATAAAATGAGTTATAGGTAGTTATTATGTGGACAAGGAAAAATCTACTTGTAGTAGGTGCAATTGGTCAAGTTGTTGTGGTTGAAGCAAGCCAATATTTTCACATGAACTACAGTAGCTAAGGAATTGATTGGGTTCCCCAGTCATGAAAAAATGTAAAGGCTAGCTATGAGGACATGAGTTCCATGGTGTGCTAGGGAATGCTAAGATGTGTCAGATAGTACGAAGGCATGGAAAACATGCTAATATGTGCCAAGTGATAAGGCATGCGAAGATGTGCAAGGATGTGTCAATGTGTGACAGGGACTTTCAAGGCAACGAAAGGGAGAAACAAGTTAAACTACAAGTAAATGAACACATAAGAGGGTTAATAATTCATCAAATTACCTTTTCCAAGAGGGGCATGCTAGGCACAAGTGAAAAGTCTTAGTGCATTCTAAATGCCAAGTATTCCTTTGTCACTTCTCATCTACTTTCCAATAGTTTATCTCAAATAAATTTAATATTAAACTATGCCAAATCATACCAAGGCATTTCAATGTATTCCATACATGCTAAGACTTTCCAAGCGCCAACACGTGCCAAGTGACAATATGTGTCATAGAGTGTTATGTATGCTATGAAGTGTAAGAGAATGTTGAAGAGTGCTAAGGTGTTGTAGAGAGTGCTAATGCATGTTGAGGAGTGTTAAGGAGTACTAGGACAAAATTTAAGGGAGCACTAGGTCAAAATTCATGGAAGTTAATGAATATGAGTGCTAGGGACTAGTGTTAATGAGTGCTAGTTTTCATGCCAAGGATGGAGTGACAAGGTATGCTAAGTATTGGTAAGGCATGCTAGGGAATATAAAGGCATTTCAGGAAGTCTCAAAGTGAGCTTGGGAGTTCCAGGGTGTGCTAATTATACATGCCAAATAGTTCCAAGATATTCCAATACTGTTGAACATTGGGTTCAACGCTCCCTATGTGTTTTGCGACATGGACTAACCTCCTCTCGTGGATCCTAACTCTGGAAATTGTAGCAGATACTAATTCTTGCAAGTTTTGGTCTAACAGAAATTGTGATTCCAACAATTGGTATCAGAGAAATGGGTCTCGAGTTTAAAACTCACCCAGCTCGCATTGGGGGGGAGATTGTTGGAGATTGGGTTCAACACTTCCTGTGTGTTTCGCAACATGGACTAACCGCCTCTCATGGATCCTAACTCTAGTGATTCTATTGAAGACTAATGCCTACAGGTTTTGGTCTAACGACAATCGTGATTCCAACAAATACATGCCAGGGTGTTTCAATATGTATCAAGAAGTTTTAAGGAAACAAAAACAAGAACCAATAAGGGGGTTAATAAGTCATGACTTTACGTTAATAAGCCACACTAATAATAGGTCCCAATACATGCCAAGTGGCAATGTGTGTCAAGTGCTAATGTATGTCAATGCATTCAACCATGGTGTTCCAGGGAATGCTAGGGAAAACATGCACACCAACACATGCTAGGAGAGTTATATGTTGTGCTAGTGCATGCCACCATGTACTTGGGCATCTGTGTCATGAAAATATGTTCTAGGTACAAACATGTTGCAATACATGCGACGTGCCAGGGAATTTTTGTGTGTGCCAAAGCATTTATTTAAGGTGTTCCCATATTTTTTAGGAGTGTTAGGTCTTTCTCATTAATAGAATTGATAGAGTTTGATTATGTATTAAATAATGTATTTCCTACATACAGTAGTGGGACTTTATCTGAAGGGAATTTTCTAGATAATAAACTTAATAGATATGAATCATGTGTTGATTCATAGGAAAACTCTATTCGACTAGTCATTACTTGAGGGAAATGATACAAACTAATTACTTCTTAAAAAATTGGTTGAATCTAACCACTATGGCCTTGGAGATATTATAAAAAATACTCCACAAACATGGTATTAATCATTTTCTTCTGACAAAAAATATAATAAAACGCACATAACATCATCAAAAACTCATTGGAATGATCAATGATGACGAAATTTTTTTGACCATCACCAAAAGTAACAAAAAGAGCGTTGGTGAGGGTCATTAAAAGTTTGTCACTAGAAGTGTCACCAAAGAGAGAATTAGTGATGGGCCTTTAACGAACCTCACCAAAAGTGTTTTTGAAAATGTCTTTGGTGATGGACCTTAAAGGACCATCACTATATACACTTACAACGATGCTTTTTTAAGGACCGTCACCATATGTGACATTGGTGACAGACCTTAAAGGTTCGTCACAAACATCACCCCCAACAATGTCCTTTTTTCTTGAAGTGAAGAATGATAAAGAAGAAACAAACATATACTTAGACACCTCCCTAGAAATAACACCAAAAATTAGTGACCCTTGGTATTGCACCAAGAGTGCTACAACTCCCAGAGGCTACTCAACTTTATTTTGTCAACCTGGGGTTCATAAAAACTTGGAGGTGATAGTGCTATATGCACAACAAATGAGTTCTACTCTTTCCATCCTCATATAATTTCTACAATGAGGTGTTATTTCTAGGGTTTTTTGTAGGAAAGAAAGTTTGTCACACTTCTAAATGTAATCTAAGACTAGAAATAAATCATGATTATTATTCTATAAACAAGGAAAGAAGCTACTATAGATCACATTGATTCATATAGCTATTTGCAAGAAAGAGAAATGCACACTTATGCTAATGCAAGAAAGGAAATTAAACTAAGTGGAATTCATAAGATAGATTTCTGAATTAAATTTCATAAAAGGAAACTAATTTAGAGCACACGTACTGAATCAAATGAGTAAGTCCTATCTGCTTATGCCTAACCACTATTTTTGATGAGCGACATATAGTAATGAACTAATAACACTCCAAAATAACTGTGTTTTGTAGCAAAAGGAGTGTTGAAGTGTTCTAAGAGGGACCTTGGACCAAAGGTTCATGGATGAAGGTCTATTGGTCGCTTGGATAGGATTAGATGAGGTGAAGGAGTGATTTTGGGTTGAAGGAGAGAGTGTTTGGAACAACTACTGGAAGCTGCTACCAAATTTCTTGTAGTTATATAGGATGTCCTGAAAATATACATGAAAGAGGATGTATGGAGTTTGAGGCTACAAATGGTGAGGAAAATGTTAGTAAAGGTGGGGTGAAGATGGATCTAGGTAGATGAAGGGTAGCCAACCCATTGGCCAAGCTCATAAATCTTCACAAAGCCTGTCTTTCACCCTCAAGGTTTCTCTCGGTGATGTGGTGGTGATCTTCAAAAAAAAGGGTTGTAAGTGACTTGGATGGAAGGTCATTGATAAAGGTTGAAGACTAAATATGATGGTGTTGAAAGGGTACTCCTATGTATTTCTATTCAAAGTTGCAATCAAACTTCACATCCATGCATTCATCATTGAAAAAATTATTATAAAAATTATGGAAAAGATGAGATGAATTTTCATAAACCTACCTATGAAACTAAAACAGAACTCTACCTCTGCATCTACAACATGTTAATGATAATAAAATTAAACTATAAAAATTTTCTAGGAAATGATAAACTAAAAATGCATTTTGTTCTGTGGTGGAAGCCCTTCCTCCTCAGGCTCCAAAGGAAGAGATGAGAGAAAGAGGCTTAGCACATAGTTTTCAGGCTTTATATGGTACCTAATATGGAATGAATGAAACTAACTATTGAAACATGAAAGAAAACAAAAGTACCCAAGAGAGTTTGAGGCCAATGGATTGGGCGCTAACCCATAAGCTCAACTCCCTAAAACCAACTTAGTGGAGAAGAAACAAAATTCTCATTTTTATTTCATAATGAGTCATGTACATAATATATGAAAGTCAAAAAATTTTGATACAAAAGCCAAGTGTGCTCTAGCTACATCCAAATTTTGAATCCTAGTGATGTCTTCCTCTAGCCTATTTATGCTAAAGTGTAGCTACCAAAAACTCCCTAAAAAGTAGGTATTTGTTCCCTTGGAACTCGAGGGAAGTGGAGCTTGGCTCCCTTTGATATTTCACTTGCTTGGCTGCCTATGATTTCAAACTATTGGAGGATAATATTGAGGAGATATTGGACGCCTTTAGGAGTTAAGGAGGTGGTCAACCCTCCTACAATCACTCCTTGATGTCTACACCAAGCCTTGATTGTGCGATCCTCCTCAAAAATGGAATTATTACCCTAATTTACCTTCATTTAAACCACATAAGGCCTCAAAGCATGACAACCCTTAATACATCATTCTCACTAATAAAAATATGACAAATGAAATTAATTTTTAGAGAGAGAGAATAATTAAGCTAAAATGGTGACAATTAACCCCTTATAATGTACCTAATGATGGTGCTCATCGCAATGATGAAGATTTTTCTTGCGTTCTTTTCTTCCTCACCCTTGAAGGCTGTGATAATCAATGGTCCCATACCTTTCCACCTACTTCCATCCATTCCCTTCATCATTTCCTCAGGGAGCTCCATCAAGCCTTCGATAGATATAATTAACAAGATGTTTATAAAAGAATCAATCTCCTAAAAATGAATCCTAATGAATTAGTTGAGGATTTCCCTATTCGATTCCTTCACCTTTACTGTGAAATTTATGCAGAATAGATGAATCAGGATTTCTTGAAACACGAGTTTGAGTGCTTGGTTCTTATCTCTTTAGACTGTGATCCTAAAGCCCCCAATTTCCCTACTTCCCCAACTCTTGTGAATCATGAGACACCTCTAGTTTCATAGGAAGAATCTATTATTCCTTTTGTTCCTTTTCCTCCTCCTTTTCTAGTCCCGATGAGGGTGCCTCCTTGAAATTATAATAAAGTTGAAATATCTGCTAAAAAAATTCCCAATCCATATTTGCATTCTCCTTTCACTTCTCATGCCTCAGATTCATGGAAGGAAATTGAAAAATGGCTCATGAATCCCATGGTAAATACCATGTCATCCTCTTCACAATATGATGTCGGTATTCGTAAATTTAATGTAAAATATGATTCCTATTTCTATTATCCTCTATTATCTACATGGTGTGACTCTCTATACCATGGCCTACTTGAGAAATCTATTTCACCAGCTATTTTTGTGAACTCTCCTTATTTTCAAGCTACTACTTTAAATTGCGATAAAATACAAGGAAGTCACATTACATAGGTAGAGGAGGAGGAAGGTGAAGGTGCCTCCAATATTTATTCTCCTTTTGGATATCCTCCATGTCAAAAAAATGTTCTTCCATTCTTGGATGAAGGTCAATATGCTAATCCTAGTATTGAATCAAATGCAATTGATTCTTTCAATCAATCCGGATCTTGGGAAACAATCATTCCAATGAACATAATTGTATTGATGTATGCAATGAAAAATTCCCGAGCACATCAACTGATCTTTCGCTTTCTCATGGAAATTTAAAAAATTTAAATCTGGAATCAATTTTTGTCAAAGTAAATTCTCTTTTTGAAACTTCCTATTCATCCCACTATGCCCTGTGTTTTCCTGTTTGTGATGCACCTACATGTGCTAAAGATATTCCATGATCTCCAACTTCTTCACTACATGAGTTAAATTCTGAATTGACATAAGGTGGTGAGGTTAACCTTGCTGAGTATGAACAAAATGAAATCATTGAGTACTGTTTCCATCCCTTATCATCTTTTCTCTTGCATGAAGACAACTCTCCAAAAAAAATTTCTCATGACATTTTCCTATTTCATACATCTTCAGATGTACGATCATATGAATCTTTTAACTTGAGTAATTATGTTGTTGAAGATGTAAAATATAATCAAGTTAGAGACAGAATGGTTTCCACTCGGTTAATAGTGATTTCATTAATATTAGGGAAATAAGCTATCCTCACACTGTGCGCTATCTCGTTCAACCTTGAGAATGTGATTTTCCAATTTTGGAAAGTCTCGAGACTTTCCAGGGAGTCGAAAAAGTTAATCCTCCATTGATGGTTCTTTCAGGATCTCCTAGCTTTGGTAAGACCCCCGACTCGAGTCAGATCCGGTTTTATTTTTAAAACCTCTCTTTCCACATATTTTTACTCGATTGAAATTATTTTTTGAAATATATTTGGCATTGCGGAGACAATCTCTCGAATTTTCAAGATATGATTTTTTATCGGGTTCAAGTTATTTTATCTTCATGCAAGTATATTATATCAAACTTGAGTTTGGAATCCATATCACTTATAGAATCATCGATTTTTTAATATTATTATCCTAAATATTATCTTTGGAAAAAGGAGTCATACTTTTTAGACTCTTTTGAAAACAATCAGTTGCTCATGATTCTTGAAAACATTATGATGCTAATTTTTTTCTTCATTGCACATGAAATCCTCTTGAGCATAAGTGGACGCATGGATTATTTGATCAAGTAAAGTCTTCTTGACTTGTTTCACCCTGACTAGTTTCATGTGTTTGTTATAGTGACATTCATGTTCACTTATCTTGATGATTATGATTCTAGTACATTGTGCAACTAGTCACAATAAAATGGTTTGTTACACTCATCACGTGAGGAAGAATACTCTATTATCGAGAGAATTTTTGAAATTTTTCGAGTCAATTTACCTCTTTTAATTGCAATATGGGGATCATATGCTTTAATCAACTCATTTTATCCTTATTCTATCTCCGATGACTGACATTCATTCTATCCTTTTCTCATGAGTACTTCAAATGACAGCTTTTTTACACCCTTCGATATTCATCTTTCAACATCTTACTATTCAATTTTTTTCTAAGTGTTTGAGGCATGTCAGCCTTCACTGATGGTCATGTCAGCTCCTCACTATCTCGACAACACTACTCAATATGATCAAATATATTTTTTTCGACAACATCCTCATTATAATCCCATGCATCTAATTGAAAATCCATTTTTTTCAAAATATTTGGGGTTTCAAGAGAATCACCATGAATTCTATGGTCCAATCACTGAATGGTTGGAGAATTATTACTTGGAAACGTCCATTTCAATATATAGGTTTTGGCTTCTTCTCATTCTCGCTAAGTAGGATGACACAAAAGAAGCTGTTTTTGCATGAAGTCTTCAAGGTTTGTTTGATTTTTTTTTCCTTTGAAGAGGTAAAAATGTGAATTGGATAAAAGTAGCAGTTGTGG
Organism: Pinus albicaulis; assembly: GCA_034641835.2. Lineage (NCBI taxonomy): Eukaryota > Viridiplantae > Streptophyta > Pinopsida > Pinales > Pinaceae > Pinus > Pinus albicaulis. The sequence continues at coordinate 1,364,532,979 of CM076578.1, forward strand.
CACATATTTCTTCCCATAGGCAAGACCTTACTTTTTTGTGCAATTTATTGAATATCTCATCTCTTCTCTTGCACACTACTTTATATATGTTTTAATCGATCTTATGTTTCTTATTTCAAGTCGAGAACGATTATGGTGGATAAATTGTAAATTTCATTATACTTGACCCCAACCTATTAGTTGTTAGATTAGAAGTAGGATTACATGCATCCTAGTTTCCCATATCTTTCATTAAACATATGTTGTTCTCTTTACTATCTCTTGATTTTTCTTTCTTCCTCTTCCATTATGATTTGGTTTAGCTTCTTTTTCTTGTCTTAAAATTTTGTTCGCTTGTTGCATTTTGTATTTCATCTCGTTTTGTTTCTTTTTATTTTCCATTTTGTTTCTTTTCTTATTTCTTGTTTTTCACATGAAGACCTGTTTTTCTTGTCCATGTCTTGTTTTCTAATATTGTGTGTGGTTGAAGTCTAAGGATTCTTGTGACAATTAAACATTTGGTTAACCTTTGGTCCATCTTCCTTGTGTTAGTTATGTGTTTTGGCCAATGAAGTTCTGACAGAAAATACGACCCGTCCGTAAGGAGAGTTTTGGAAAATCATGCACTCATGCCTGTCTGAGAAACCTTGTGCCTATATTCAGTCTTTCTGTTTTTCTGATTTCACACTTATCTAATTAGTAGAAAAGGAGAATGGGAAAAATAAAAATGAGAAAAACTAAATAAGAGGTAACTATATATTTCTCTCAAGGAACAAACTCTCCTGCTCTCAATACATCAGGATCTCTCTTGTACTTAAAATAAATATCTTCCAATGGCTAATACTCTTTAAAAAAAAAAGGTAAAGGCGAAAGAAGAAAAAGGATTCCTATACATATAGGTGAATCAAGCAACTCAACCGGGGTACTTTCCAAGCTCACTGGCAGTGGAGCAATGTTTGTTTTCCTGCATGAATTTGTCGGGGTACTGTCCAGGCCTACTGGGAGTGGAGCAACACCCGAGATGAAAACTCATACTCTAAAGATATTAAACTTTCAAGGTTCAACACACTTCCTTGCTTGAAATATTGTGATAAAGCTAATTTTTTTTTGAGTTAAAACAAAATGGAATGACAGGTAATTAGTATATCCACGGGGTAAATGGGGAAACCAAAGTGATCTTCACGATGAATCAATACTCTCCGAAGAGACAAGGCCTTGCACAAAAGAATTCAATCGAGACAAATAATATAGAGTACTACCAGTGTGTTGCCAAGTGTTGTAGATACTACAACCCCTCATAGATTTTGGTCTATGCAAATTTTTAGAGCCTTCCTTCATCTTGTTCAGTAATTTCACAAAATTTTAAGGTCATCTTTTGGTTTTCTCACTGTTTTGTGATCCCTTTCGCAAGATAACCAAATTGTCATATTTTGGCATGTTGGAGGTTTTATTCCATGTACGAGCTTGTTCTAGTGGTTCCAAGAGGCCAAATTTGGTCAAATGAGTTGTTGTAACCTTCTAATTATCTGTCGCATTCATTTACAACTTTTTTGGCACTGTTAAAAGTGTGTTGTCATGGTCTTTGTAAAGTGAATTTGTCATGTCACTTTTTCGTAACCAGTCATAACACTAGCACAGGGACAGAAAGTGTTTTTTTGTATGTATAGGATGATATATGTTTTTTGGGTCATAAAAATATTCTAAGTGTGTGATCGCAATCAAAGTTCATCACTGTTCATCCATCTCACCTGTCCTACAATTAGTCATTTTACAGAAAAAATCCCAACCAAGAAACTTAGCTTCACCTAACATGCCCTGAGTTGTGCATTGCATAATATCAATCCTATAGTTGTGACCTTAATGTTTGGAATTACATAGTGTGTAGTACTTTCCTCTAAATATTGCTCCATTCCGCATTCTTTATGACCAAGACTTTATATTAACCTCCACAATTGTAAATTCATAGCCTCCATCCTGACTTAAACTGAACACTTTGCAGCCTTAAGACACAAGCCCATCCCCTGAGCCCTATAATTGTAAATTTTGCAGTCATCCTATCCTCCTTGACCTCCATAAATACGAAGTAAGCTTCTCCACTGGCCCTCAAAATTGCATAGTCATGTCCCGCAACCTAGCATGAACTGCACACTTCACACTCTCAAGGCTCAAGGATTCCCGTTTCCCACCTGAACTATGGAAATGCACAATACGAGGCCTCCTTGTCCAACCTCTAACTTGTTTTAGGCTTATTTCATGGATCATAATGGATGATACTAGGCTAGGGTTTTTTGGATTGAGTTTTTATCGTCATGAGTGAATTGGAGGAACATGTACTCTATCATGTCATGGCGATATCATGAAGGAAGGAAGGAGGGAAGCATGCTCAAAGAAAGGAAAATTTCAAAGTTGGAAATTTATTTTAAAGAATAGAAACATTGGTGAATCTCACTACTACATAATATGTAATTTGTAAAATGTTTGGAATTTTTTTTTTGTAAAATTATTAAAATTAATAATGATTTTATATATTCTATAGAAAATTTTGCTGATTTTTAAGGTAAAAAATTTAATGCTATAAATTTTGGGCTAGTAATTTTTAGAAAAAATGGAAAGTAATGAACCTTTGTTTTGGAAAAATCATGGAAGATTAGCCCACTTGTGAACATTAGCCCCTAAAATTTTCCATGGCTCGAAGAAACTCTTTGAGCTCGACTCACGAGATGATTGATCAAAAGAAAGCGAAAGGACACTAGTTTGTGACTTGAGATCATTGGAGACTCCTTATCACCAAGGCATGCAAAGGAGAAAAGGAAATATATTTCATGAATACACTCACTTCTCAATAGTAGTAGTGGCTTGACATCACTATGTCATCAATATGTTCATGTCAGCAATGTCATGTCATGTCATAATTGGTCATATGCCACATCACTATGGTGAACCATTGCATATTGTATTTAATGTGTATTGTAAATTGAAATTTCAAAGGATACACATGTAATGTAAAGAGTCATGTATGTTGAAAAGTCATGGGAAGTCAAATATTCATGAGGGTAGTCAAAGACAAACCCTTGGTTATATATACTCCCTCATTGTATGAGAAAAGTATTTTTTTCACCTTGGATACATCATCAAAGCATTAAAGAGATAAACTCATCCTTTTGTGGAGGAACGAGTGGCTCGAATGCTCCAGTACTGGACCTAGTGATATTAATTTTACATATGTGTCTTGGAACTTTTACTTAATAACATAATCCTTCAATGCCAACACATTATTCATGCATAAGTTCTGAATATGTGTAAGACTATTATACGGATGTTTGTATTTCATGTTGGTTGTCACATGTACTAATATAGTTGAACCATTTTTGTTATTTTAGTGCTTAACTTGTTGAGAATGTGTTGTAATAGTTGTCCCATCCTTGTGGTATATTTTGTAGTATATTAGGAAAATAATTCTCAAATTGTTGTGTGAAATGACAATCTCATCCCTTGTGGACTATTCCTCTAGATGTTAGATGTGATCCTTCGGTTCATGTGTACCTCTTCCTGGGTGGTACTATTAGCTCTCTCTTAGATACACACTCCTCTTTTCCCTCGTAGTAGAATAACCTTGACACACATGTGATCAAACAGTCACCAGGAACAACCCCCTTCCTTTTTGAAGGCGCATGTCCACCCCTCTCTCTTGCTAACAATTAGATTCAAGTAAAATCTATAATAATACATGTCAACCAAGTCGATATTCTGGATGGGGATCCTACTACAAATGGTGTGAGTTATAATTTAGACTTCACATCGGGGAGACCCCTTGGTTAATGGATTTCCAACACCCTCAACAAGATGTTATCATATATTTGTTGGTAAATGAATGGTTATTTAATTCGATGTTATTGCATCTATTGTGATAATGGATCAAGCCTTCTTGATGATTTTCAGATAAGTATCACACCCCTATATGTAGATATGAATTCATGGCATGTATATTACATGTTTTCCATGTATTTAACAAAATTATTGTCATGGTTAGGATTGGTTAGGCCAAGTCTTAGGTTATTTTTTGTGTTATAAGATTTCACTTTTTTTCATTCATTGTTTTATAAAGTTTCATCAAGTTCAGGGAAGTAGTTTTTATATTATCCCTAAAAAAGTGGCTCAAATATCGGAATCATAGGCATGGAACTAGTTGAAAAATATCGTAGACACTCCCTTGTAGGATTATACATGTGACTGGAAAGTTACAATCAAATTCCTACATTGATATGTAAGCGTATGAGAGCTAAAGACATTGAAGAAGAGGTTTAACCTAGGATTTTCACACCTGGAAGGGTGGTTTAGACCTAGGGGTTCTTGTAACACTTGATAGAAGTCACTAAGGTTTTTTTTTTTTTTGATTCCCCTTCCTTAATTTGATCTAGGAGGTTGATTCATATCATAGTAACTCCTTGTCACATATTTAGATCAGTGGAATAGTGAACTTGGGTATGTGTGGGAGGAGGGTGTTAAAAACTACTTGGTTGGTAGTGCCCATATTTGGAAGGCATCGACCGATATTATTTATATTTTTTTAAACTATGTGATCACCTTAGGGCTAGCGAGACACTTAGTAAATTCAAAATAGAAGAGAAGGGAATAGAAGAGAAGGCACTATCTTCTTGTGATAATGGAAACCAATACAGTGTGTGTATGTGGTTAAAGAGAAGAGAAGGTAGTGGGTGATTACCAGGTTGGAAACCAATCTATTTTGTTTATGTGGTCAAATTAGATGAGAAGGCACTATGTTCTTGCTAGGTTCATAACCAATCTAGTGTGTGTACATGGTCAAATATAAGAGAAGGCACTAGATGATTGTTGGGTAGGCAACCAATCAAGTGTCTAAATGGGGAAAATGAAGGGGTTACTGGATGCTTATAGGGATGGGAAATTGCTTCAGCGGGTGTAAATAAAGTAGAAAGTAGCAAGTAGCAAGGAGAAAACTAAGAAGAATATCAATATTTCATTAATTTTGAACCTTAAATTATGAATCTAAATTTATTATTCTAAATTATGATGGTTTGGGAAATGAGCTGACTTGGTTTGCTAAGATAGGAATTGAAGGATAATTTCGAGTTAACCTAAGAAATAGACTACTAATTAGGTTCGAATGAATGGATTTGACTGTAAGGTGGTATGAAAATAATATGCTAAAGTCAAATATTTTAGGAACAAAGCCATTATGGGATATCAATACTCAATGGTTCCCATTAATCACCATGAAGCACGCTATGAACTATATGAAAGAATTGGAGGCAAGGATATTTCATGGAGTTAAAATCACTTTTCTGCAAGGAATCCTTTCCAAGGAATGGATCACCCGAGGGACTAATAAGTAGGGAAGGGAACGCTTGAACATGGAAGGTGAGTTATTACATGAAGAGGGAGTAGCTAGATGGGTCGAGGGACCGAGAAGAAGAAAATGGAATGCTAGAAAATAATAAGTTGGGTTTCTTAGTCATGAACATAGTCTATTGGAGTGAGAAGCACATTAGGGGTGTTCTGAGAAGCAATGGCCTGAAAAATTTCATTTAGGGAATGAAGGGCTCAAAATAACAGCATTGGAAAGGAACGATCCAAGTCGATATAGATATTCCTAAAGAATCCAAAGGATGCAAAGAGGATCAAAGAAAATGATTGATTTATGACATAATGTCTATTATTATTCTATGAGATGTTTGAATTAGAACTTGATGTTTATCATATCTTGTTTGTTGGTTGAAGCAAATGCATGGAAAAATGTGAATTTTGTAAAGAAATGAATCTATAAAGCTCCCTGAAAAAACATGTATTTTTTTCAAGTATTTTCATAATGTATGTGTCATTAAACATTGGGGGAGGTGTTCCCCTAAGGGTGAGGAATTTATGACACCCCAGTTTCGTATCCTCATGTATGCAATTTAAATATGTTATAAATTAAAAGGAAGAGAGAGGGACATGTATTCCATTACTTGAGGTAAAATATTACTTGAGTGAATTTTGTTTTAAATATGAGTCTTGGGTGGTTGAGTGGACTGAGTAAGACATAAATTCACTAGTAGAAAAGGGATAGGGGCAGGTGTACTTTGACTCCCATGATAAGAAATGGCAAGGAAAAACATTAAGGAAACATGGGTTGTGCATTCAAAATAGAGGAAACTATACGGGATTAATTTAGAAGTTATTCAAGAATGGATACATGCCCTCTTGAAAAAAAATGAGGGGATAAAAAAGGGAGAGGGAGGAACACACATAAAAATGCATCGTATGCAAAGGGATAAGTAAAAATATCTTGGAAAGAATAAGTTGTAGCGGAGGCATAGGAAATGGCACTTTTAGAAGTGCTAAATAACAGGTCGAAGGGAAGAAGCTAAAACAACATTGTTGGACATTGAAGACATAAATAATCTAGTTGAAGAGCTCTATTGTAACGTGTTAGGCTTAAGAAACACAAAAAATAAAAAAATTGTGGCTCACCTTGGGGATGAAGGCAAGGTGTCCTCGAGGTGTTCTCATTCAACTATGCATTTGTTTATGGCTTACCTTTGAAAGAACTCCACCTCCATCTTTGGAATCTGAGTCAGGGGTGACAACTACAAGTAATAGTGATTATAGCTTGTCTATGGTTGGTTGGAGAGTTAGAGTTCCAGTCTAAGTTGGAAAATTCCCGTGTTTCTTAGGATAAGTTCTCTCATGTTTGTTATTCATAATAAAACATGTTTGCATTCCTAGTTTAGAGGATGTTATTATTGTAGGAGGCGTGTTTACATTATTATTACTTGTAGGAGTAACAAATTTTTTGCATTAATTCTTGAAGGTTCTAGAATAACATGTAAAAAATATTGACTGTTACATTAATGTTTAGCATGAGTATTTTTCTTTATTGTTATATGATGACCACATGGTTTCAATATTGCATGAGCATTAGTTATGTTTCAATGTGGTGAAATTGAGGATTCCTCCTCTTTACTCCTTGTTTGCATGTTAAATTTCTCATTTTTATGCATATATTGCTATTGGTATTTCCCACAGTGATGACCCCCATTTTGGGTTAATGTATTCGCTCTTTCCAAATCATAGAGTTGATAGAGTCATAGTCCTAGACCCAGTTTCCCAAAACATTTCGATATAAGTGCTCTTTTGTATTTTCAGTCATAGTAAACATGTGTTTGAATTTCTAGATTTAAATGGTGCATATAAATGTAATGAACAAGGACTGTGTACTTATTATTCTCTTGAATTACTAGTATACTATGAAGTGTTTGAAGGAACTAGAACACCATGCATGAATACCGATTATATTGTAGTAATACTCAACATTGGAACTTATTTTATTATAGTTTTATGATTATACCAAATATGACATGTTTTGATAGGGTATGTGTACCACATCATAAAGGTGATATAATACAAGCCCTTGTTGTTGTTATTAAATATTGGGATAATATTGAGTTTTTCCTTCACCTTAAACTTTAATCACTTGTGATTTTACATGATGGGTTTATCTAGCCTACTACAATAAATGTCTTGGTGTTGGACCTACAATGTTCCCTTGACTAGTATTTGGTCCAAAGGATTTATGTGGGTGCTTGAGTAGAGAATAGCCTCATAAGAGGAATTGGCTTAAATTTTATATTCTCTCATTTCTGTAGATGCACTTTTTCTTTATTTTCATAGTTGTTAAACCTCCTTATATGGGAAGCCAACAATATTATCTGTGAGTTTTATGTGAACCACGTGGTGTTCCCTAGTGTGTGGTAGGATAGTTTGAGGCCCTTTGTAATATCCCAAAATTGGGAGAGAAGCAATATTGAACACAATAATGGAAAATAACAGTGAAGATCAATGTACAAACATATGAGACCAATATGGAGCCATTCTATCAAGTAAATCAACAACAATTAAACGCAATACACTCTGGAAAAAATCAGATAAGAAGGGAAAACAAACCTCCATTGTAGAATCACTCTCAAAAGTGAGATGTTGTTGCTATACAAAATGCTAGAGAGATGCTACAACACAGTTGTAATGAGAATAACTACTACTGAAAACATGAAATGATATAAAACAAATGATATATGACTCAAAAGAGGTTATGCATACATTAGGGGAACTTTGAGGTCTAAAATGGACCTCCTAAGAAAATTATAAAATAATAGTGGAAATAATAGAATACGATTTGATGACATCATCAAATTTTAGAGAGAAAAAAGAAAAAACTACTTTTTCAACTTGTAGTTTCAACTTATCTCCCAAATGTTTTACTCAAATTTCTAGTGGGAGTACTTGTTGGATGCAAAATTTAACTCCTCATCGAAGGAGTACCCATGTTGCACTCTCTGGGTGAACGACTGATCTCCCCCCTGAAGATCTAAATCTTGAACTCTTACATTGAAACCGCCCCTGCAGCTCGTCCCTAAAATAACACAATCAAAGACTGAAATTGTGTTGTAGGGGATGGTGGTAGCTTGGCCTAATGCCAAAATATTACATTATTCCCATGGACCTTCCTTTCTAGCCTCCTAATGGAAGGAATGCTTCCTCCACTAAAACAAGCTCAGAAACGGCCCTATTAAACCTTACACTGCTACAACCTGCAACTTAGCACAACTATAAACATAAAATGCACTATAGAAGAAATTTTTAGCTTGGAATTATGCCAGAATGTGGGAATATTTCTAAATGACCTCTCCTATGTGGGCACTCAAAGTCCCCTGAGTATGATGGTGGGATTCCTGCTCCGGAACACCTTTGTGCTAAACAACACTGTAGTCTCCGCTAAACAGCTGAAGAGAGCAACAAGTCATAAAATACCATAAAAAAAAAAAATACTCAAACATGTTTTCCATAGCTTCCATTCCCTTCCTTATATGCTTGGTTATCTTCCTCACCTTGGGTCCAACTCATTAAATCCACTACTTCCATGCAAGGAATCTCCCTCCAAAACTATCCTGACTCTCATTGAATTTCCACTCCCTCCATACCAGCATTGTTGATTTGGTCAAGGTTGACCCATTTATCATGCTTCATCCCCTACTCACACATAAGGGTGCTTTATCCATCTACTTTTATGACCCCCATTCACATTAGGAGTGATTTTATTCCTATTAAGGAGATTTATGGGTCTCCCTACCCTCTTATTCTTCTAACTAAGAAGAAATTTTTTTTTTTAATATTCCAACTAGTTGAAAGCTAATTTGGAATGTTATAGTCCTCCCCTCACAAATGTTGCTTGTCCTCAAGCAACTGTAACGGTGAGTGTAGAAACTCTTCTCCTCCTTCCCTTGTGACACCTCCATGTGATAAGCGCTCGTCATGAACCAAGTGTCCCACAATCAATCCATCCATGAAATTCTCCTCCCAAGTGCTTAAGTTAACCAAATGGATCATCCCATAAGCAAACAAGAGGTCTAAGGTAGCATTCATGTGTTGCCTAATGTTCTCCCTAAAGCATGAAGCATAAGAAATGTAGAGAATCTAACTCCCAATGGGCACATCCAATTTATGTGTCATCCCTCCAATCATGCCCACAACAATGATAAGAACATCATCAACATATGGGATCAAATTAAAAGAATCACATGCTACCATATGAAATACTGGAGGAGGATCGTAGTCCCACATGTTGAACTAGCACAATATTTCTCTTGTTTTCCCTCAGAATATGATATGATAAGTGGTTTACTAACCACTTTATTGATGCTCCAATCGTCTCACCTACTTGGAGAAGGTGTATGATGTGTGGTTCCAACTGAGCACACCCTAAATAAGACATCATCTCCCTAATATATCCTAGGGAGTGGCCACCATAATCACTACTTATGGCCCCAATTAGACCATGAAGTCTATAAGAAAGAGTGCCCCCTCTTGGAGCAATGGTCTGTACATGGATGGCAAGGAAATAAAAATACATAGTAAGTGAATCATGATGCACATAAATACAACCCTTACCATGTACTTTGATTAAGTTAGTGAAGTGGCTCATAGATGGGCCTCCTCTCATCTCCAATGATAAAATAGGTGGCTACGATAACTATTCCAAAGAGTTATGTGTTTCCTAAATCTCCAAACAATCCATGGATCTCCTAATATGCTGATGCATCTCATATTTGAAGCCTTCCCAACTAAATCCCTCCATGATAGCATGATATGCCCTCATGAAATTAGTGTGGCTGGAGAGAAAATCCTCATATTCTACATGTAGTAGCTTCTCCTTGAGCTTATAGGCTCTAGTCAAGAAGATCCTACTCTAAAAATATATGACCCCATCTCTTACTGTATATCTCCCATCTGATAACTGGCCATCAAGTACCCTGCATTGAAAGAGATCCTTGGAGTATTCCACCAACAACTGGGATCTCCTATAAGGATCTATACTCCACAATGAAAACGCTACTGATCTATCATGTAAAGAACCTGTCATGTTGCTACCCTCTTCTTTGACATCTCCCATGCCAGAGTCATACACTGGGACACTGTTATCTTTCCTTTGATGCTCCTCTTGTAGTTGCTTATGCTAAAGTTAAGGTTGAAGTTTTTGGAGGTTAGCCTTCCATAAGAAGCTATCACCCATCCAAAATATTCTGAGTTTGGCTAATGTATGCATGGGTGGCCACCATCCTCTACCATATGTGGAAGATTACTCCCTATCTGGAATTATCTTCTGATTCTCCAAAGCCATGGCGTGGTCTCCTTGCACCATGATGGTGCCATACTCCATCCCTAAAACATCTTCTATTAGCACAAGATGTTTGGTGAGAGTGGGTAATAATGATATCGAGAGAATGTCTCCCTCTTCCTTGAGCCTACCCAAGACTCTCTACATTGTACCAAGTCCTTCCATGGTTTTGACCCCTCCTGGATCTATGAGTGGTTCAACCTGTTGTGAGACATCTCTTATCAACTCCTGATTTGGTAGCCTCCCTGGTGGAATGACTCTAAAAAATAATTTATTATGGGCCAAAGTCACCTGCATAACTATTTGGACTATTAGGTCCTTTCTTCCACTACGCAAATCCAACTATGTTTTCTATGTGGGAGCTGTCTAAGAGGGATAAGTGTGCATGCACCTAATCATTTGATGCTTGCCACTCTTTCTATCTGTCCACTCCATTTGAAAATTCTCCCAATTTGCGGTGACCTTACCCAAAGTAATCAACCATTGCACACCCAATATGACATTGGTTTCAGGTATGTCTACTACAAAGAAGTGAATTTCATTGTATATGTCCCCATGGTGAAAAATAAATATGGAACATAATGCATGTACTACATAGTTCTAGTTCCTTGGACCAAAACTGAAAATCCCTCAAAATCATAAGTGGGTATTTCCCTCCTCTGAACTGACTGGGCATCAAAAAAGTTGTGGGTAGCCCCACTGTAAATCAACACTAATACCCTATTATCCTTAATGGAACCTCAAACTCGCAAGTTCAAGTACTTGGGTACTCCTCTCAATGATGCAAGGGCCCCTCCACCAACCTCCTGGTGAAATATAAATATGCAGTCACATTGGCATGCCCCAATGTAGAAACACCATGAAACCACCAATCATGTGCCTCGCCTTCAAGGTGTAGCACTGCTACTTTCATGGCTTCCATCACCGATACTTGGTTCAATTGGAAGTAGATGTCTAGCTTCTCTACCCAAAGTTTGACTGTACATTTGGTTGACCCATCAAAATTCTGTAAGAAGAATCTACCCATAGTCCGGTGAAGATCATTTTTCTGTGTGAATCCTCCACCTCTATTGTGATGTCAGGATCTCCTATTTTCCTTGATCTGAAAATACCCTTGGAAGCTCAAATGGTCTTTGAAACTCTGATATTGAGACTCATACTCAATAAAGTAGTCTTCAAGAGTTTCTTGTTCTTGAAATCCTCCATTTCCCACTCCTAAGAATATAGGAATAGTAGAGCATTGGGAAACCTGTTGCTTCACTAGTTGATCATGCCAGTGATGTGAAATGCCAGAGATGTTTCCATGTAGAAACCCTTTAGGGGATTATTTTTTTCTATCCATCCTCATCTCCTTGATTTCTCTTGCAATATATTGCATGGTTTGAAGAAGAAGCTTGGGATACTCCTTCTCCTCATCTCCTCCTGATAATGGAGTTTTTCCCTTGTCTTCTCTATCATCTATGTAGTCATATCTCTAGTTTCTTCTTTTGAGATACCTCTCCTCTTTTTCTATGAGAGGATCTCCTTCTTCTGATGACATATTCGCTAAAAATGCACTGGCTACGCGAAGATTATGCATTGATACCACTGTAATATCCCAAAATTGGGAAAACAAAAATATTGAACACAATAATGGAAAGTAGCAGTGAATATGAAGGTACAGATATATGAAACCGATATGGAGCCATTATATTAAGTAAATCAGTAGCAAATAAACACAATACATTATGGCACAAATCAAATAAGAAGGGAAAACAGGCCTCCAATGTAAAAACACTCTCAAAAGTGAGATGTTGTTGTTATAAAAATGTTGGAGAGCTACTACAACGCATTGTTAATGAGAATAACTAGAACTGAAAACATGAAATGATATAAAACAACTGATATGTGCCTCAAAATATGCTGTAGATAAAGATCAAGGCTCTATATCACTTTTCGTATACAACCCATAAAGAGTTTCCGGAAATATACAAGATACAAAATGGTGAACCAAAGTCATAGGGTTGAAGATTCACCTCACAAAAATAACTAGGAAGATATGGAAGAAGTTGATGTAGAAATATCTTTCTCTCCTACAATAGACTCTCTGGGTGAAAGTCTCATCCCTCCACTGAAGATCTAACTCCCCAAATCTTGCACTAAAACCACCACTGCAACTCCTCCCTAAAATAACGCAATCAAAGAATGAAAATACACTATAGGGGATGGTGGTAGCTTGGCCTGACACCAAAATATGAAATGATGCCCAAGGACCTTCCTTGCTAGCCTCCCAATGGAAGGAATGACTCCTCCACTGAAAAAAAGCTCACAAATGGCCCTATTAAACCTTCCACTTATGCACCCTGCAACTCAGCACAACTCTAAATAGAAGCTGTGATGTAGAAGAAAGTTGTAGCTTGGCCTTATGCCAAAATTTGGGAATAATGCTCAATGACCTCTCCTGAGTGGGCAGTCGAAGTCCCTCGAGGATGAGGATGGCATTCCCACTCGGGAAAACCCTTGTGCTAAACAACACTGCAATCTTCGCTAAACAACTGAAGAGAGAAACAAGTCATAATAGACCATTAAAAAAAATAATACTCAAACATGCTTTCCATGGCTGCCATTCCCTTCCTTATATGCTTGGTGAGCTTCCTCACCTTCGGCCCCACTCATTAAAGCCACTACTTACATGCAAGGAATCTCTCCCAAAACTGCAATGTCTCTCATTGAATGGCCACTCCCTCCATACCAGCGCTGTTGATTTTGTCAAGGTTGACCCATTCCACATGCTTCATTCCTATTCACACATAAGGGTGCTTTATCCAGCTACCTTGATGAGCCCCATTCACATTAGGAGTGATTTTATTCCTACTAAGGAGATTTATGGGTATCCATACCCTCTGATTCTTCTAAGTAAGAAGTAGAAACAAAATTTAGTATTCCAACTAGCTGAAAGCTAATTGGAAATATTACACCCTTTTAGAGTTCATTTTAAAGCTCTTGGTTGCGAGGAAACTAAAATGGAACAAACGTATACATTCATGTAATTTTGTGTGCTCAAGAAAGGAAAGCTCAAGGGCTAATAATTTATCTGCTATACGCCTATTCATAAGTCACATGCCTATATTCGAACCATTAAAAGGATTTCCCCATTCCTTCAAGGAATGGTAATATTTGTGTTGCCATTTTAGTATCCTCTGAGTCCCTCGGACTCAGGAAAAGTATCTCAATCGTAATTTCATAAGGATAGCACTAGTGAGTGCATTATTTATACATAGTGGCCATGACAAAATGTTGGCATAGATCCATATGGTTGTAGCACCATTGCAGCCAAGCCATAAGTGAATCCATGCTTGAATGGAAAATTTATGTGATTAGTAAGGGATGCAAGGAATTTTGTTGGGATTCAACCTTATACCTCTAAATTATAACCCTTATCCAACAACCTGGAGAGGACCTATCCATGGAAGACCATATTAGGTGCCCGGATTATGCCTCAATGCTATTAGACAAAGGGAATGTCATGTTAGCTTAAATTTTACATTATGGAAGTTATTAATCAACAATGTAAGGGAAATATATGAATCAGTGAACTCTGGGCCAGCTCAAATAAAAAATCAAAGGTAGGGAGTATTCTTATTGGCCATAGTGGAGCCCATATGGTAGTTCATCCATGATCCCATAATCTCATAAGTTAAAAAGGGGAAGCTTGAAACGAAGGGGCATGATGATGTGAGGACAAGACATTTTTTCCTCCATGCAATCCCAGTCAAAATGGTATTGGCGCATAGTGGGACATGAGACAGATCATCTCTATTTACTAACTTAAAGACTTTAAAAGGAGCCTTTTAAGAAGGGAACTGAATGACAAGTCAATGAGATGCGGTGGAAATGAGTGTCAAAATGGCAAAAAAATGGGAAATGAGGGTTGGGGGGCCCACCATACACAAAAGCCTAGTAATGAGGCCCAACGGATAATAAAGAAGCACACAAAGAAAATCCTTGGGATGTCAAGATTAGGGTGATGTGTCTCAAAAAGTCCCAACTTGGACATTTTGAAAGACAAATAGGGAAGGGGTCATTGGGATGATGTGATCGGATTAACGTGCCCCTTAGGTCCCATCTTATATGTATAAGGGTGAGAAATTAATGAAAGCATAGGTATTGCGTGGGAAGATAGTAGTGGGAAGAGACAAGAGGATGGGCTCCATCATGATATCAGGTGGTTTTCAATGAACCCAATGGTAGTGTGGGAAAACCCAATACCGCCTTATGACACACCCCTACAAGTGTTTTCGGAAGTCTGGGGAAGGGGTGTCATAGCTAACCACAATAATTGATTCGATGATGGGATGGTTTGTTAAATCATTATGTGCCACCCCCTACCTTGTTAACTACAAGCATTTTTACCCGGTAGAAACTGTCAATCTAGAAAAGGATTTCTGTGGGCCATCGATTTCTATATATACACATATATGCATGGCGTGGACTGATGAAATGTAGTAGTGTGGTATAAGTATAGCTATATATATATATATATATATATATATATATATAATATATATAGATAATAATAATAGTAAATAAATAAATAATAAATAAATTAATATATAATAAAAAATAATGATGACTCCTTTCTTCTGAGAGTACTAGGGGAGTTGGATTAGTAGTAGCCACATGACTGGGTGAAGTAGTGGGGTGTGTTAGATACAAAGTGGATGTATTATTGGGTGTGATAGAGAAATAAAGTTTCACATCGTATTGCATAACTCTTCTCTTTTATTCTCAAGGAAGATTACTAGGGAAGAACTGTGAATTGATGCTAACATCCTTTGAGAATTTGATTTGGGAGTTTGGTGATGATTCTATTGTGCATTTTTATGCCCTAAAAATTAGGTTAATGGGTATAATCCTATGCTGCGAATGTAAAATTCCTCTTTTCAGAACATCTTTCTATGCTAAAGGGGTGGAAATTAATGTGTACTAGCTAGATTAGTTGTGTGTTATAATGTCATTCTCATTAAGACAACTATGTTTATTATCACAATATTACTAATTTGGTTCCCATAATATAGCTATATCGACGTATGAAATAGTAACTTGGAACATTTCTTTTTACAAATATTGCAATAACCTATCACTAGTTTGAATCTAATAAAAAAAATATCATAATGTTTAAGTAAATAAATTTTTTAATGAGCATTGAAGAGAGAGCTTTATTTTCTCTGCATATTGCATCAATGTATCTCTAAAAAGATGTAAAACTAGATTCAATATAGATTTAATATTGCATATATCACTCTTAATAGTCACATTTACTATGAATCAATTTCTGCAAGCATTGCCAAAATCAATTGCCCCATATAGGTGAGAAGTCGGTAGACCCTCTAAATAAGTGACACTACACTAGAAATAATAGTAATGCCAATAGGTTTGCGAGTAGAAAGAAAAAAGGATTCTAGCAATACATTATAATACATTCTTCATAGAATATAAGGTGTTTCATAATTATTATATAAAATATGGTTCCATCTTAAACAATCTCAAATTAATAACTTACTTTTTATTAGGAAATCTCATTCTAGTTAAATTTATCCTTGAGGTCGTGATTGTCTATGTTTCAAAAGGAGTATTGAAGGTTACCTACAGAATCAATTTTCGTTTATTTTGGTCTAGGAGAAGGCATAAAATAACGACTTTATTCCTTGTGAGGTAATTCTTTTATTCTTTCATTTCATAGGTTAGTGACTTCGCTAAGAATAAGATCAAGAATGAAACCTTCGATATGTAGTGAAGAAGAGTTTACCTTAAGAAAAATAGTAGTTGATGTTCTTCAAGGAAAAATAATGTCATTTTGTCAATTAAAATACATTCCTTAAAATAATTTCTTTCCAAATCATACACATTATTTCTCAAGAACCAGAACTTGAAAAACTATTGCGCTAGTCAGATTTAATAAGTGTTTTATGGCATGCCTTGAAAGGATTATTTTATTTCATATGTTTAAGATGGCTTCACACTTTTATACGTATTTTCAAATAGTAGTTATGGTTTCAATCCTATGGTTTATGTTTCAAATGGTGGCTAAGATTTTACTCTTGTGGATGGGATTGCAAATAATGTCCAAGGTTCACAAGGGTAAAAGGCATACGCATTACAGGGTTAAAAAAAAGCAGAAACACATACATTGCAGGGTAAAAAAAATTTAGTGCATCATTGATATGTTTCCAACAATAAGCCAAGCAATGCAGGGTAAAAAGAATACAATGAGTGATACATTTCCTTGTAACATAAGAATAACCATTGCAAGGTCAAATAAATATAGTGCGCGATAGATTTGTTTCTAGAACAAAAACAAAAGCATTGCAAGGTATAAAAATATAGCTTAAACTAGGTTTTTTCCTAGTACAAACAAAATAATTTGAAGGTAAACAAAATATACTGTGTGCTAGATTTTTTTGTAGCACAAACACAAACATCGTAGGTGTTGTAGCTCCTAGAGACAACCCTTGGGTTGAAGAGAGACCATTTCCTAGGGAATTTTAATGAGTGCTTGATACAGTTTCTAGAGTTGTCACTTAGAACTCAATATTTAATTGGATTTTTAGTCAAAATTGGTTCAAAATATTCTTTAAGAAAAGAAATAAAAATTTTGTCTACAGAATAATATTCATAGAAGCATTAACGTCTAGTTATGGTGGCCAAAATTACATCAACATATACTTTATCAGTGATTTCATTATTTGGAGAGAAGAATTGTTAAAGGAAGAAGTGAAACACGCAAGGCTTAAACTAAGAATCCATTGCAACGAAAGTCAATATAAAACATATGAGAGAATTTTTTTTTTAAGTGATTTGCTAAGATACATCAAGAGCATATTAAGGATAATATTTCTTATTCAACCATAGGAACCTTATATCAACATTAGACTAATATGAGTCCATGAGTCATAAAAAAACATATCCAATAGCTGTTATTACATTTAATCTGAGAAGAACACTGAAGAGATAGTGAAAAAAAAAATACATACTACACAAGCATGTAGGTTGGAATCACCAAAATATTCATTAATCGTCAACAAGGCATAGATCAAATTTACAATTTGCAGAGATGCCCTCTTGAAACAAAATTGGAACACTTGGTTTTGTGTCATAAAATATTTTTACATGGCCTCGAGAAGAGA
The DNA here is from genome assembly GCA_034641835.2 of Pinus albicaulis. Classification (NCBI taxonomy): domain Eukaryota; kingdom Viridiplantae; phylum Streptophyta; class Pinopsida; order Pinales; family Pinaceae; genus Pinus; species Pinus albicaulis. The sequence continues at coordinate 1,364,550,814 of CM076578.1, forward strand.
AAAACTATCAATGTTCTTAGTGGCACAACTATACCATCCTGATCCTCACTAATTGACATTGTTTATTCTGAAATAAATATTTACATAAAAAAAAAATCTGAGTGTCATTGGCGACACGATCGACATAATCCTTAATCACGATAAACAGGTTCTAGAGGTTGTGTCACTGGGTCGATGATCCTAATTAGTGGAGGGTTAATCAACTATTCACATCTCTACCACAACACTGGACCTAGTAGAGGAGCATGGAAGAACCAATGAGAGGAAATATTGATATTTGTGAGCCCTATTTTATTCAACCTAGAGCGGAATAGGGTCTTCAGCAACCCTAACAATTGAAAATACATTAATCTTAGCCTCTAATAGCATTTTATTGTATTTATCCCAATGGATCAACACTCTCACAATGTCCCAACAATTTTGAAACCCTACTCTCACTCTCTCCTCGAACTCAACATTGAAGGCATCCACATCTTTCAGTACCACATCCAGGAATTCTTCAGCTTTGGCTCTAACCTCCTCCTCCTGAAAAAATTTGGAGATCTCCATGATAGAAAGAACTCTATCCACCACATTTATAATGCTCAACTCACTGAGTTTCTTCTCATCTACATACTGAATAAACTTCTTGAAAATATGGGAGTTCTTTTCACCTTCTTCCTTAGAAGTTAGGATGAGGAAATCATAATCCTTGATTACAATCTTCTGCTCATCCATCATATTTATATATTCCTAGTTGATTTTCATCTCTTCTATGATTTCATCCTAGACAAGTTTTTTGGCCTATAGGAGATACATGTTTCCTTTCATCTTGCCTTTCAGCTCAGAAATCTCCTAGTTTTCTACTTGTAGGTTCTTACTGATTAGGTATGCAATATTCCTAGGAGTTTCAAGTTGTTTTTCTTTCTATGCTAGGCTTATTTGGGAAGTTTCAAAAGCCTTATGTAGCTTCTTAAGCTCCCCTTCTGAAACAAGGATATCAGTGAGATACTTGTTGAGTTGTTCTATAGGACTTAGGGGGGTCTTAAGCACCCACACTGCACAAATGTGAGTGTATATTCTCTTTTGAAGTTTTTTTTCCTTCTTCTTGAGAGATACTACCTAATTTTTCCTATCTATGAGCTCTTTTTCTTGAGTCTATTTCTCTTCTTCTACCTATGCAAGTTACGTAGACTGCACATGCTTAGTAGCTGGCATCTTCAGCTTGTGTCTTAACACTTGTACTTCTGCATGTGATATTTGGAGAGGGGCCTCAAAGGTAGCTTTATTCTTCGGATTCACCCTCATATCTCCAATAAAATCCTTGACATTTTCATTCTACATGTGCAGAGCTTATGAGTTAGGTCTCTGATGCGTTAACCTTGTTGCAACCTTCTCCAATAGCTTGTTTTCCTTTCTTATGGTCATTGCATTGTGATTAAGCTCACTCTAAAGCATCTCTTTTAATTTCCTACATAAATTCATTTTATCAGGGAGAGTGACACTTTCCAAGTATAAGGAGACATACAGGGCTTTGAATTAGGATCCCAATGGTAGTTATTGTGCCAATGGGTGTTGCAACAAGAATTTCATTTGATTTCTCTCCAAATCCATAACAGCAAAAATTCAGGTCTGGTATGGGACTACATGGGATGACATCTGTTGCTGCATTTATTCCTTGATCTTCTGGTTTATTTCTTAAATTTTATTTTTAGTAGGCCAAATAGGCTCACTTTCAGTTGCACTTCCTATTGAACTTAAGATTTCTACCTCTCAGGATGATGAGGAAAAATCTTGCAATGGGTCATCCAATGTCACTTGGGAGCCTCGTTGGCCTGGTTTTGTCTCCACCATCTTGGTCTCAATTTATTCTTATTCTATCTCTTGAGTTTTGGCCTTTTTGATTGTGTGAACATATTCCATCTCTACATATCTAGTTTGGTCAACGACCATTTTCTTTGTCTTGTCCTTTGTTGTTGGAGTCTCAATCTCCATCTCTTTGTTTATTGGGTGCAACCAAACTTGGCCTAAATTTTCACAAAGTTTCCACATTTTGTAGAGTGTAGTGCATAGTGGAACATGCAGTGGAGTCCGAACTGCACCTCGCATGGGAGTATTTTAATATATCTCACGCTAGTGAGGGACTTAGGGGTGGGTCAAAGCCCCTTCTTTTTCATAAAATCACATAATTTTGTAATGGGTTTTGGGCTATAGTTGATTTCTTTTGGGAGTCCATGGTATCTGGACCATGTTATCGTAGTGATGTAGCCTGCAATGAATTTATATAAAGAGAAGAAATGTAGCTTTGAGAGATAGGAAATGCAATGATGATGGATGCTATGATGTGCTAGTGTTGTATCTTTGTAGTCTATAGTAAGGGAGAGGCTCTGCAGTTGAGTGTGCATAGGCCTAAGTCTATAGCTAAGTGCGGAGACAAAAAATTAGTGTGCAGGTTGAAGATCAATTTTATTCAAATATTTATAATAATAAATAACAAATTTTGGGATGATATTTTGATGTTATTATGTGTTTTTTGGTATCGATTTCCTTAATATTTTTTGTTGTAAAGTATTTTTTACAGCCGCATGATATGTAAACGCAGTCATGGTTTATGGAATTATATGATATGTTTCTACGATTAATTACATGTTTATAAGTGATTTATGAAGTTATAAGCATAGATAATAATAAAATACCACAACTTGAAGTCCCTCAAGACTGCAGAAACCTAGTTCTACATCCACCCATAGTCACTCTAGGTGAGACTGTGATTTACTTACAGGTCGTTGTCGAAAGGGCCAGTAATTGAGGGTTTTATTGGTACACAATATAGTTTTAATATGGGAAAACTCAAATCAAGATAAAAAATGGTTCCATTACCAGGACCAAGATATTTTTCAGGGATATGTGGATGTGTCACCCATAAAATAAGGAAATTCAAGATTGGATAGTCCTAAAAGAGCGAGAATTTGGATAAGGAAAATAGAAACCCTCGTTTCACATCCGAAGATTGGTTACAGAGTTATATTTTCACAGAGCAGTACGAAATTTTCTTCAAATGTTTTCCTATTGAGATGTACGAGTGGATATCAAGGATGAATAAAAGAAAAGACTAGTTTAAGAACGATGAACCTATTACATGGACTCTTGAGCTGATACAGAAAATCAAGAGCAATCACATCAGGATATCAAGGGTTGTTGATTTCTGGATTGATAACACCTTGGGAGGTTTCAGTACTAAGTTTGAAGTACACTCGACTGTGTCCTACAACGAAGCGGAATGAAAATTATTTAAAGGACCATGAGGTAAGTATTTGAAATCTTTGAAACTGTGGATTAAGATTATTCTCTGTGAAAAGGGTGTTTTATGGATGAAATCAAATTTCTAGTTTACTTATGTTTGGGAGAAGAGAAAGTAAAGTTGAGCAAGAGCGATGCACAACATGGAGTGGAAAGAGATATAAAGTAGGTAAAAGAAAGAGGTATCGCATACAAGATCTGAAGACCTTTGTAGAAACCAACTATAGTCCCCTTTTCAGTGAATCTGAAAGTGAAAGAGAATGAAGCCATCCCCAGGTAACCTCACAGTATTCCCCCTCCCATATCGAGAGCTTGTCAAAGCCATAATCTAGTAATAGCTAGGGTATCAGTGGTTTTCTTGCTCCCACTACCCCTCCTACATCCAATCCCCTTCCCCCCCCCCCCCCCCCCCCTCCCCCCCCCCCCCAGAAAAAAAAGGAGAGGCATGGATGAAGATATTAAGCTACCTATTTTCAGAGGAACTAGAATGAAGAGTCTAAAAGTATTTGGTTTTTATGGAAAGTTTTATGGGGAGTGATGTAGGTAAATGATGAAAATAAAAATAAGGTGAAACTTGTTATGCCACTGCGTGATAAAGCATTGACATGGTATATGGAGTTTTCAACTAATCTGAATAGAATTTTTGGAGACATTAAAATAATGCTAGTTAGAGAGCTTAAGCAACTAAAGTCTCAGTCGTAGAGCATCACTAAATCGAAATAAATCAAACAAAAACCTACTAAGTCTATTTGGGAGTTAGATCAGAGGTTTAATATTCTACTGGATTAGGTGAGTTTCGACATAGCTCCACAAAAAAATTAAGGATAGTTAATATTTATGTTTCTACCATATATTATATTTCCATTGATGCGACAGAAGATAGGAACTCAAGCTGTTGAGCCCCAAAGATGTCCTTCTTTCCCACCACATTTCACTTCATTTCCTTTGTCCCTCATCAATTACAGGCTTAAATGATCAATAGGATTGATTAGGATTACTTTAAGAATGTATATAATGACTAACTTGCTATGTTTTCATGATTTTGTTGTTGTAGTAATTTTTTACTAGACTCGGCTACAAAACGCAGTCATTCTGTAGCCAGTCGCCTATTCTATAGCTATCTTCATGTTCACGTAGGTTCAAGGTGTCACCTCAAGGAAAAATGCATATGGTCATATTCCACATCACTCCCCCATCATTTCTGGCTCTCCAGGAAGTCTGAGCTCGAGTCTACAGGTGGTTATGCACATGGAAGAGATCAAAACTAGGAAGCAGATTCCTACTAGGACAAGGACTGTACAGATGTCCTTAAGAAGAATTCGAGGCTGTCACCAAAGTCCTAATTTGATTCTAATTTTGAAAGACACTTATCCCTATGTTATCTCAAAGAAATTTATGTAATTTTGTTATAATTATGGCTCGGGAGACCGAGAGACAGCTGGCTAGATTTTGTTTTGTTGCTAGATCTTAGAAGACCGTAATACTCTGTTTTTTTGAAGAATTTCTCCTTTAATGAAAGAAGCATCACTTTATTGCAAGATCTGAGTCAATCTTGAGTATATTTGCGTGCTAATCCAGTGGTAGAGGGCCCCTGCTACCTGAGAAGCTTTGTTCATATGGTTTAGATAAGTAACTTAGCCTTGTTTCATTCCTAGTTTAATCAATTTTCTGAACTTTGTGTTTTTATACTTACTTGCAGTGGATGCCACAGTCAATCGTATCCTTACAAACTATTCCAAAATACCACTAACATTGGATGAGATATAATTGTAGTATCTTAGGAGTTAGTTGCATTTTTTTTCCAAAACTTTACGTTTTATGCTCATTTGCATTGAATGATACAGCCAGACTTGTTTTTACAGACTATTCCAAAATATCACTCATATTGAACGAGATAGGGTTGTAGTATTTCATAGAATTAGTTGCATTTTAGTTCAGTTGAAATACTCTGGAGGTAGATGTCACTCTAGTTTAATTCTGTCACTATATTTCAAGTTTGATAATGGCACTTTAGTTCAACTCTGTTCACTGTATTTCAAGTTAGATTAGTGGCATTCTAGTTCAGTTCCAGTTCACTATATTTCAAGTTAGGTTAATGGAATTCTAGTATAGTTGTGGTCATTGTGTTTCAAGTTTGATCAATTGCATTCTAGTTCAGTGTTATCCATTGTTCTTTAAGTTGTATTAAATGTCAAAATTAGAATTCACGGCCTTCATTGTTTACAAACTACTCTTGTTCTGACTTTCTATTAATGCACCATCATATGGACAGGAATTAGTGATATCATTTTAAGCCCTTGATTGTTCTGCAATATTTTGCAATTTCACAAATAAGCCTTTTCCCAAAAACTATTCTAGAAAATCTCTAACTTTCGAATGAGGCTTAGTAGTGACAAGTTGAGCTGCAGAATGGATTAATCTTAGCATTACAAGTTAATTCAGAGTAGAAATCTTATTGTGCTACAAATAAGCTTTTCCAATTGAATTCCAATAAACTTCTAGCCATGGATGAGATTCTTTGTAATATTGTAAGATGATTGTTTACTTAGGAGAACTTCATTTGCACTAAACTTGTCCTTTTCTCAAGCTATTCCAACATATTTCCAATGAATGAATTGGATGAGTTCATGTTATGAGTTATTGAGTTCATGTTGTAATTTATTTCCTTTCTATGAGTCATTATCAAGCTTTGCATTTTCTGTTCTTTAGTGCCATACACAATTTAGAATAGGTTTTGCTCTGTTTTAGTGTAACCATCCACTTCTCTTTATCAACAATTGGTTCTTTTCCTTTTTAACATAAAACCATAAAACCAAAAACATCAGAAAAACACTAAACACAACGTAGTGAGAAACAAATACCTAGGCAGAGGAGACGGAGGTAGAGGTGCATAAGGAGAAGGAGGCAGAGGAAGAGGTAGAAGAGAAATGGGAAGCTCTTTTGGGTTTCCTATAGTAGATGAAGAAACCAATGCAACTATGAAAAACATTTCACCCTCTGTCCTTCCAAATTTTTATGGAATTAAAACTGAAGATCTTGAAACCTTCCTATTTGAATTTGAAGTCCTATGTAGAACCTATGACTACTTGCAAGATGCTAAAAAACTTAAACTATTCCCTTCAACATTGAAAGGAGCAGCATTAAAATGGTTTATGAGTTTGATCAACAGTTCTATTAGGACATGGGAAGACATGAAACAAGCATTTCTAGAGAGGTATTTGGATTACTGTATGCCAGTAAACCATAAAGAGGAAGTGTTTAAAATGTTATAACAATAAGATGAAAATATGGAAGATTTGATGGAGAGATTCAACTACAACATCAAAAGAGAAAAAATGGAAAACCTAGACCAAGATACCTTGAAATATCTCTTGTTGAAGACAATTAGGGATGAATGGTTAGATATCCTTAACATGATGGGAAAAGGGGATATATCTCAGCTTACATTACCTGAAATAGTTGAATTATGTATCAACCTTTCAAGAGGGAAATCTAAAACTATAAAAGGACCAAGAGACCCCGCTCTTTCAAGGGAAAGTAAGTCTGCTTCTGGGACATTAAGTAGGGCAGAAATAGGAAATATGCTTAATGAATTCAAATCTGATATCTTGGGGAGTCTTAGTGAAAAAATAGACACCCTTAAGTTACAACACAAGAAAAAATCTGAATCTGATGCCTTAGCAATCTTTTGTCCCAAATGTATAAAGAAACATGCCTTGAGAGAGTGCCCTTTGGACGCCAAAGTTGTGGAGACTTGTGTAATTTGTTCAGAAAAAGATGAGACCAAGATTTGTCCTTCACTTCCTGGTCTTAAAGCTGCCTTTCAAGAAGAAACTCCTACAAGTTCCACAGAATCTCTCAATTTTGTCTCTAGGAGGCCTTGGCAAGGACCTCAAACACAAGAGTTTCATGATCAATTGTATAATCAACCCCCACAAAATTGGAATTCTTGGCAGCAACCTTGGCCCCAATTTCAAAATCAATCACAAACTTGGGCGCAAGGAGCACAAAATCCCTATGGAAGATACTCTCAGTATTACCAATATCCACCATCCTATCCACCATATCCACATTTCCCTCCTCAACAAAATCCTCAAAATACACAACATCAAAATCAACCACTTCCATTACCATTTCCTCAGAAAACAAATCAGTTTCCTGCCCAACCCATACCAAACCCCAACAATAAAAATACTCAAAACACATACATGATAGAAGGCCAACAATTTCCAACTTATTTGATCACTCCTTTAGACCTTAGTGATGTTCAACTTAGGTCTAGAAGAATAGTTGAAAAGAGGAAACCTTCTATAATCATACAAGAGCAAGACAATTCTGAGGAAGATTCTCTACGGGTAAATAAAATTCTTGAAGAGAACACAACTTTCCAAGACTCAAACATTGAAAAATCAAAACAAAAAGAACCAATAATTTCAACTCCTATATTAGAGCAGCCATCAACATCCACTTCTCCACCTCCCTTTCCAAAAAGATTACAAATTGATAAGGGTGTATAAAAACAAATTATGGTGCCTAGTTATGATTTTCTAGATGAGATGAGAAACGTTTGTATTAAGATCCCATTATTACAAGCCACCAAGGAAATTCCAATCTTAGCAAAGACAATAAAGGAGTTGAGCATGAAGAAAACAAGAAAAAGAGTAAGAGAGATAAATAAAATTCAACTGGCAGGAAAAATAGCAGATATCATGATGGGTAAGATTGCTATTCCAAAGTATCTTGACCTAGGAAATCCAGTTGTTAAAATTCACATCAATGGAATTGAGATCCAAAACACACTTATTGATTTAGGAGCAACAATCAATATTATGAGTAGACAAATCATGGATAAAATGAAACTTCCTAATCTTCTTTTTACACCCACATTATTACAATTAGCAGATAGATATGTGATCAAACCTGATGGGGTAATAGAAGACATTCCAGTGTCCCTAGGTTCTTGGGAATATCCTATGGATTTTATGATCCTAACTCCTAAGAATAATCTAGGAGGGCATTCTATTATATTAGGAAGACCTTGGTTAGCTACAGCTGATGCTTTCATTAGTTGTAGATCCGGTGATATGTACATCTATGATGGTAGTTCAACCAAGAAATTTACCTTGTATCCTCCAGCAAGAACAATTACAGAATTAGATGATACTCAATGGATAGAGGATGAAGAAGACTTACAACCTCTCTTCACAATTTCAGAAATTAGTGAAGATAGCCAGATTTTGAATACCTTAGAAAACTTTGAATCCTCTTTGGAATATAAGCATGAAAAATTTCAAGAAGAATCCAAAATTGAGTTTTTATCATCAAGGCAGATGTCTCTTTATTCCATGGATAAATTTGGCAGCTCTACAATTGAGATATTTCCAGGCAAAACCTTAAACATAAACAAGAACTTAGAGAAATCTCAACAGGAAGAGCTAGTCAAGATTTTACAGAGACATCCTTCTGCATATGCATGGGAGTACACTGATATGAAAGGCATAAGCCCCAAGACTTGCACTCATCACATCTACATAGAGGAAAATTGTAAACCAATCAGACAACCTCAGAGATGGATGAATCCAAATCTTAGGGAGATTGTTAAGGAAGAATTGCAGAAATTGTTAAATGTTAACTTCATCTATCCCATTTCAGATAGTCAGTGGGTTTCTCCTTTGGTAATTGTGCCAAAGAAAAATGGTAAATGGAGTGTATGTACTGATTACCAAGAATTAAACAAAGCTACTCTTAAAGATCATTTTCCCCTACCTTTCATAGATCAGGTATTAGAAACATTAGATGTCAAAAAGTACTTTTCATTTCTAGATGGGTTTAGTGGTTATAACTAAATTCAAGTAGCACTTGAATATCAAGACAAAACCACATTTACCTGTCCGTGGGGTACCTATGCTTACCAAGTATTACCATTTGGACTATGAAATGCACCCGCAACATTTCAAAGGGCAGTACTAGGAATTTTTTCATATCTAACAGTTATATATGGATGATTTAACAGTTTATGGAAACACATTTGAAGAAGCTTTAGCAAACTTGGAAGAAGTATTAAAGAGATGTAAAGAAGCAAATCTTTCACTTAGTCATGAGAAGTGTTTTATGATGTTTACTGAAGGAATTGTTTTAGGACATCACATTTCAGGGGATGGGATTAGAGTTGATGAGTCAAAAGTTGAAGTCATCTCTAACTTATCTATTCCAAGTTTTCAAAAATATGTTAGGAGTTTTCTAAGATTTATAGGATATTATCGAAGGTTTATAGAAAAATTCACCAAGATAGCATCTCCACTTTTCAAATTACTTACCAAAGACTGTGAATTCAAGTGGAATCTTGATTGCTAGTTAGCCTTTGAGACCCTAAAAACAAAAATCTCTGAAGCACCTATTTTAAGGGGACCTAACTGGAAGTTACCTTTTCATATTTCAATAGATGCCTTGGATACAGCTCTAGGAGCAGTATTGGGACAAAAAGACCTGATTCCTTATGCCATCTACTATACCAGTAAAAATTTGACTGCTTCAGAGTTAAGCTATATTGTAACTGAAAAATAATTTTTAGTTGTTGTTCATGCCATAAAAAAATTCAAAAACTATATAATAGGCTATGAAACTTTTGTTCACACAGATCACTCTGTAATTAGATATTTAATGAACAAATCAATTACTAATGGCAGAGTCATAAGATGGTTATTGCTTTTATAGGAATTCAACATTAGCATTATAGATAGGCCTGGAAAAGATAACACAGTAGCTGATTTCCTATCTAGACTCCAAAACATCAAAGAAAATACTCCAGTTGAAGATCAATTCCCTGATGAATATATTTTTGCAATTTCTACTCAAACTCCTTGGTTTGCTAACATTGCTAATTATTTAGTTTCAGGGAAATTTCCTTCAATAATGAATGCAAGAGACAAAAGAAAGATCATTTATGACAGTGCAAAATATTCATGGGTTGCTAATGAGTTATACAAAACAGGTCCAGATTTTATCATTAGGAGATGTGTTAGGGAAGATGAGATGCCTGAGATCCTCAAGGCATGTCATGATGAACCTTGTGGCAGACACTTTGCTGATAAAAGGACAACTTATAAGGTCCTTCATTTAGGATACTATTGGCCATCCCTTTTTAAATATGCTAAAGAGTATGTCAAAAGGTGTGACAGTTGCCAAAGGGTAGGGAAACCTTCTCCTTCAGGTGAGATGCCATTGCAGCCTCAGGTACATATTGAACCTTTTGAAAAATGGGCTTTAGATTTTGTAGGACATATTAGTCCTCCATCCAGACAAAAGAAATATATATTATTTTGCACTGATTATGTTACCAAATGGGTAGAGGCCAAGCCATTATTTTCTACTATTGAAGCATCTGTAGTTAATTTTCTCTTTGAGGATGTTTTTACTCATTTTGGTGTCCCAAGGGAAATTGTTACAGATCAAGGAGCTCAATTCACATTAAGGCTAGTGGAAAAAATGATGGAGAGGTACAAAATCAGACACAGAAAATCTACTCCCTATCATCCACAAGCAAATGGTCAAGTGGAATCTACTAATAAGGTCATTGAAGGGATCCTAACAAATACTGTTCATTTACATAGAAGAGATTGGGCAGACAGGCTTCCTGAAGCTTTGTGGGCCTATAGAACAACATGTAGAAGCACAACAAGCCATACTCCTTATGAACTTGTTTATGGAAAACAAGTTTTGTTTCCCATATAGTTTCATATTCAAACTTTCAAAATGGAAGTTCAACTAGGACATGATCTAACAGAGGCACAAAAGCACAGATTGGAGTAGATTAATGAATTGGATGATATCAGACAAGATGCAGTTCAGAAAACAATTATAGTCCAACAGCAAAGGACTAGATGGCATGATAGGTATATCAAGGAAAAGAAGTTCAAAGAAGGTGACTGGGCTCTCTTGTTTGATTCAAAGTTCAAATATTTTCAAGGTAAATTCCAAACACATTAGCTTGGACCATATGAAATTTTGAAATTTTTTGACAATGGAGCAATAAAAATCAGGACAATAGATGAAGAAGAGGTCACTTTTCTTGTAAATGGTCATAGATTGAAGCTGTATCATAAGCCACTTTCAAGAGAATAATTTGTCAAGAGATTTCAGGAAAACAGTGATATGAATTTAATGAAGAATAATTTTTCTTCTTCATCAACTTAGTTGAATTTTCTGAATTCAAAAGCATAAAAATAAATAAATAAATAAAGTATAAACATGAAAACTAATATTTGATTAGCATGTTTATAGAGAAAAGATAGAGTGAAAATCAGAATCTTTCTGACACTTTAGCTTTTCAATTTTGTTCTTTTTTTGCAAGCAGCTATCATAAAATCATAAGTGATTCACATTCCACTTATGATCCATTTCACTCCATTCATTCATATCCATTTCACTCCATTCATCCATACTCCATTTCATTTCATTCATCCATACTTCATTCATTTCATTCCATGGTCCACCTCATTTCCATCTCAAAGTTTTAAGATTGATTTCTTTCTGCAATTGAATAATACAGATCATAAGTTGCAGGCCACTTTTCATACTTCACTCCACTTTACATCTCTAATCCATTTCACTCCTGCTCCATTACACCCCATTTAATTATCCATTTCATACAACATTCCATCCATGCTTCAAACCATTCCATTCCATGTTTCAAGACTTCTACAGGTACATTCTGCAATCAGTCAGACATTCTGCAGCCAGTTAGACATTCTGCAGCCAGTCGGAAATTCTGCAGGTAGAGATCTTGAAGGCACTATCCAGTAATCACTTGATTTAGTAGCAAATTGATCCTTCATATCCAAGACAACAAGAAAAATCAAGGGAGTTATGAGGATTGAAGCTAAATGATTTTCAAAGGAGGACAAGGCATATCAAAACCAAAAAAAATAAAATCAAAGGAAAGGCAAAGGTAAAAGTTATGAAATTATTATGGTGACAGATCATGAAAGTTTTAGCATAGTTAAGTCATGTATGATTCAAAAAGTTATTTTAATTAGTCATGTTGATCATGCCTATCAAACCTATCATAAAAACTTTGGACAAAATCCCTTTCACTCCACCATTCCAAATCATCATTTAAAACTTAACGGTTAAGTACTGAAGTGACCTAATCAGTCACGTCACTAGCCCGAAGCATTTAGTGACGATTTTGAAATTTATTTTTCCACGGTCTTTTCTTCCATGATAGATTTCAACTCATTAATCCGTTTGAATCATCCTCATCGCATTATACTCATTTCATAACCACTTTATATCATTTCTTTTCGTAGCCAATTCTTAGCCATACCGGTCTGTAAAACAGAGGAAACATCTTTAGAGTAAAAACATCTCTTTAACAACCATTTTCACCGTGAGCAGAGGAGCAGTAATTTGAAGGTTGAGAAAGGAAGCTATGGGTTTCATAGTAAGATCCGAACCAGTTGGAACCAAGTACTTGGAAGGTTATCCACAAATCAGAGAAATGCTACAGCAAGCTGGGTGGTTACAATTTTTGGAAAAATTTAATGGTTTTCATAAAGAGGTAACCAAAAAATTTGCACGGTCCTTCAATGGAGCAGAGGTCAAAATAGGAGATATTAAATTCACTATTACAGAGGCTTTCATTGTAGAAGCAACGGAATTACCCAGACAAGGAGAACGCTGGTTCAAAAATAGAGAATTTCATAATGAGGCATGGAGGAAAATATTCAAAACACCAGGTATGGATGTTTCAATTTTTAAGAAAGGTATTCCTAGCTCAGCACTGAAGAATAAATGGAGGAATATGTTTCTCATTTTGCAAAAATTTATCACTTGTGAAAGAATATTTGGTACCCTCTATGTTTATCATATTCGGTTAATTATGCATTTCTTAGATGAAGAAATCAATTTTCCCTTTTTCTTACTTCATAGTCTGAAAATAATGGCCTCTAATGTTCAAAAGAGGGTTCAATTTCTAGAAACCACTTTGTATCACCATGGTTTAGTCAAAATCCTAAATGAACATCATTTGAGAAAAATGGGAGATAATTGGGATGAGTTTCTAGTAGGGAATCACTTTGAAGAACCCAAGGAATCTCCACCTGAAGGCAAACCTACAAGAAGAAGCAGGAGAAAGGAAATTTCCAAAGCTGTTGAAACTAAAACTGGTAAATCAATACAAGGGGACGGTGAAGAGATGATTTCTGAAAAATTGGATGAAATTAACAAGCAGCTTAAGAAGGAGAGGATAATAAGAAAATATGCCAAAGAGAGAGGTGAAGGACCATCTCAACCAAGATGGAGCCACAGAATCGGAGGTATATTGAAGAAAACAGGGGTTAGACAAACGAGAATCATAAACATTGAGGATGAAGAAACACCTACTGCTAGATCACCTGAGTACCAGTATGAGGAGGATCTTGATGAAGGAGCTCCAGAGATAGACCCAGCATAGCAACAAATTTATAATTATGTTGAGACATTAGAGAAGAGAGCCTCGGAAAGTAGAGACAGAACTCCTAGCCCACCAAAATCTACAATTGATGTACTAAGAACAGACAAATATGAGTTAGAAGTGATCAATAGGCATATCAAGAATGAGAATGAAATTTTAAGGGAGCAGGTTAAGCTGAAAGGTGATATCAATACAACTCTGTCTCTACAAATGAAAAAGTTGTACAAGGCCAGTGAAAAATTGGAGAAGAAAAACAAAAATTTAAGCAGGGCACTTACAAATTTGAGATTCAAGTTGATCATAAGGAAGCCCAGGAGGCCATTGACTGTTAGGAAAAGCAGAAAAAGGGGCCTAGATGTCCTAGCATATGTCTCAGAGTACATGGATTAGTTGCATGAGGACATGAAAAAGCCTTCCAGTGGGGGTATGTTGAGCCCCAAATATGTCCTTCTTTTCCACCACAATTCACTTCATTTCCTTTGTCCCTCATCAATTACAGGCTTAAATGATCAATGTGATTGACTAGGATTACTTTAAGAATGTATATAATGACTAACTTGTTATGTTTTCATGATTTTGTTGTTGTAGTAATTTTTGACTAGACTCGGCTACAGAACGTAGTCATTCTGTAGCCAGTCGCCTATTCCGCAGCTATCTTCATGTTCACGCAGGTTCCAGGTGTCACCTCAAGGAAAAAAGCATATGGTCATATTCCACATCACTCCCCCATCATTTCTTTCTCTCCACAAATTCTGAGTTTGAGTCTACAAGTGGTTATGCACGTGGAAGAGATCAAAACTAGGAAGCAGATTCCTACTAGGACAAGGATTGTACAAATGTCCTTAAGCAGAATACGAGGCTTTCACCAGAGTCCTAATTTGATTCTAATTTGGAAAGACACTTATCCCTATGTTATCTCAGAGACAGTTATGTAATTTTTTTATAAGTATGGCTCGGGAGACCGAGAGACAGCTGGCTAGATTTTATTTTGTTGCTAGATCTCAGAAGACCGTAATACTCTATTTTTTTGAAGAATTTCTCCTTTAATGAAAGAAGCATCACTTTATTGCAAGAGCTGAGTCAATCTTGAGTAGATTTGCGTGCTAATCCGGTGGTAGAGGGCCCCTGCTACCTGAGAAGCTTTTTTCATATGGTTTAGATAAGTAACTTAGCCTTGTTTCATTCCTAGTTTAATCAATTTTCTGAACTTTGTGTTTTTATACTTACTTGCAGTGGATGCCATAGTCAGTCTTATCCTTACAAACTATTCCAAACTACGACTAACATTGGATGAGATATAACTGTAGTATTTTAGGATTTAATTGCATTTTTTTCTGAAATTTTATGTTTTATGCTCATTTGCATTGAATGATACAGCTAGACTTGTTTTTACAAACTATTCCAAAATATCACTCATATTGAACGAGATAGGGATGTAGTATTTCATAGAATTAGTTGCATTTTAGTTCAGTTGAAATACTCCAGAGGTAGATGTCACTCTAGTTTAATTCAATCATTATATTTCAAGTTTGATAATGGCACTCTAGTTAAACTCTATTCACTGTATTTCAAGTTAGATTAGTGGCATTCTAGTTTAGTTCCAGTTCATTGTATTTCAAGTTAGGTTAATGGCATTATAGTTTAGTTGTGGTCACTGTGTTTCAAGTTTGATCAATTTCATTCTAGTTTAGTGTTATCCATTGTTCTTTAAGTTGTATTAACTGTCAAAATTAGACTTCACGACCTTCATTGTTTACAAACTACTCTTGTTCTGACTTTCTATTAATGCATCATCATATGGACAGGAATTAGGGATATCAGTTTAAGGCCTTGATTTTTTTGCAATCTTTTGCAATTTCACAAATAAGCCTTTTCCCAAAAACTATTCTAGAAAATCTCTAACTTTCGAATGAGGCTTAGTAGTGACAAGTTGAGCTGCCAAATGGATTAATCTTAGCATTACAAGTTAATTCAAAGTAGAAATATTATTGTGCTAAAAATAAGCTTTTCCAATTGTGTTCCAATAAACTTCTAGCCATAGATGAGATTCTTTGTAATATTGTAAGATGATTGTTTACTTAGGAGAACCTCATTTGCACTAAACTTCTCCTTTTCTCAAGCTATTCCAACATATTTCTAATGAATGAATTAGATGAGTTCATGTTATGAGTTATTGAGTTCATGTTGTGATTTATTTCCTTGGTATGAGTCGTTATCAAGCTTTGCATTTTCTGTTCTTTAGTGCCATACACAGTTTAGAATAGGTTTTTCTCTGTTTTAGTGTAACCATCCACTTCTCTTTACCAACACTTGGTTCTTTTCCTTTTTAACATAAAACCATAAAAAAAAAACATCAGAAAAACACTAAACACAACGTAGTGAGAAACAGATACCTAGGCACATATAGTGCACCTCACTTCAGTAGTTTACTAGCCCTGGTTGACAATTTATGACATCAATTTAGGAACACTAAGTTGAGCACACATAAGCCTAAGATTTGGAGATTGCGATGAAGTTGGAAGATTCACCTATAGGAAATACTAATGCAAGTATGTAGAAGATCCATAAACAATTGGAAAAGCCGACCATACAAATAAAATATATCAAGAATTTTAAAGAATTTAGAGAATATTTATAGTGTACAAAGAGCAGATTAGAGGGCCATTCTAAAGAGAAATGCCCTATCTTCTAGGATTACATGGATATTAGGGCACAAAATCCCCTGAACATAGGATCTAGCCTGTGGTGCAAAATATGCAGGACCATAGGACAACATCACTAAGACGAATTCTATCTATTGCAAAAATATGTATACAATCCAAGGAATATATTCTGGAAATGCTGTAAAATTAGTAAGACATGATAAGAATAATTGTCAAATTTATGACCTAATTATGGACCACAGTACTGATGCTTATAGAATCCAAGAAAAAGAACATAGACATGAGGACAATGGATAACGCGGTGGTTAATGAGGATACTAAGGAAGAGGTCGAGGTGGTGGAGCTGTTTAAGGACGTGGAAATATAATTTTCTATAATTGTGGCCAGCCACATAATTTTGCAAGATATTTCCATAACCCCACCATAACATGTAATTACTGTAAGTCTTTTGACCATGCAATTGAAGAATTTCTTCCACTTATGGTGAAGATGCATGAAAATAGGAATCAACAACCGAAGAAGAATATTCAAAAGATGAATGTTGAAAGAACGACTGGTGAAGCTTGAATGAGTATTGTTACTAGTAGAAATAAGGAGGATGGAAAGAAGAAATTTGAAAATATTGGTGCATGGGTTAGAAATACTGCAGAGAAAGTTTTTGTTTTTTATATTCAGAAGAAAAGGGATTATTTATGGAAGAAAAGAGAAGTTTTATGGATGTTATAGCTTCCACCTCCAATGCATGGCCAAATCCCAATTAGAGAACCAATTTCACATTGTAATCAACTTTGACACAGAGCAGAGCTCCGACGCAGGATCAAGCTCCGACGCAAGGTCAAGAATCCACAAATCAAGTAAGTATTTTAGTGACTTTTTCTACAGACTTGTATGAAGTTATTAAGAGATCAAAAGGTTGTATAAGGGATCCATAAGTTGATAGACTCTTGTGCATATAAATAGTCACTGCGAAGAGAGTTGCATGCAGTCAATAACGTACATCGACAGAAGAGAACTTGAAGAGAAACGAGGCTCGGTGCTTAGATAGGATAATATGATATGGATCAAGTTATTCTATATTTGGGATCTGATGATAATGTCTTGACAAAGAAAACCTAGGAATTGATGTGTGAGTCAAAGCTATAGTGGTCACCTATTCAGCTAAGGATGGAAAAACAAAAAAATATCCTCCCTGCGGGAATAATATTAGGTGTCATAGTGGATAATGGAGGAGTGTGCACTACTACTGATTTCTAAATAATAGATACTTTCGATGATAGTAACCGTTATCTTACATTCCTTGGAATTGAATGGGAATTTGACAATTTTTCCATAATTAATATGAAGAATAGACAAATGATATTTGAAGGGAGAAATATGAGCGTAATTTTTCCCTTGGATCCATCAGAAGAAGTAAGATACACAAAACCAATCAGAGAAGAATAGTGCGCAACATATATAATTTTTTTTTATCAAATGAAAATGAAGGAGAAAGATTGGTTTAACCCTAGTGCAAAAGGAAAGTTAATTTAGGAGCATTATAGTACTCATACCTCATATTTATAAGAAGAGTTGGAAAATTGGCAGAATATCCTACATGAAGTATCCACAAAGCGCTATTTAAGAGTTACCAAATCAGTTCATTGCATGACCTATGAGGTATGTAACCTACCTTCTTATGATGGCATAGGCGATGTGAATAATTTTCTTAATGATTATGAAGAATAGGTTCAAGAAAATAAAAGGTTGTTAGCCTGGGATGTATCCCTAAAAGCTACACCTGCTGGATGGTGGAATGCACACAAGAATCATATAGGAGGTTGACAAGAATGACAAATATTGATGTGGATAAGGTTTGGACATATAGAAATAGATATGGGGATAAAGTATGATGGTAAAACCATTCCTAAGGAGAATATCCATCTATGCACTTCATAATGGAAGGATATTCCACAATAGGAGTGGATACATGGGTTCATTCATACATTGGAGACAATTCCTAGGAACTGGTACCTAGAAACAGAACTGCGAAATGAGAGCGAGAATTTGGAAGACATGGTTGATGGATTCATATTAACATTTATATTTGTAGATGATTTCCCACACATATATTTGGATCTTCAAGCAATCAAGAAGAACATTTTTGGAAATATCAGCTTGGTTACATGGTAGCAACCTAATTGGGCTACACAAATAGAATATGCACTGAAATGGGATGACATTGTCGCAGATGGAGAAGAAGAAGATCCTCACAACATAGGAATAGTAGAGCCATATGAATACCGCAAAGCCACTGGACCTTATATACATATACCAGACATACAAAAGCCACTGATGACTAAGGAGGTAAACATAGCATCATAGGAGGATCCCATGTTTGACAATATAGAAAATTACTAGGATGAAAAAACAGTTAGTAAAGTCGAATAATTGATTCATGAATATCAAGAAGTGTTTCCCACCATGTTTTCATAAATGAATGGTATACTAGGAGACCTAGAAGTCACGAAGATTCCTTTGAAGCCTGAAGGTAATCTAGTAAAAAAAATACCTTACAGATTGAACCCGAAGTATAAGGAGAAAGTAAAACTCGAACTGGATAAGATGATAGAAGCATGTATTATTGAAGTTGTCAAAGAATTAAAATGGGTGACTCCTATCGTGGTGCAAGAGAAGAATACTCAAGGAGAAATTTAGATCTATGTTGATCTAAGGAAGTTGAATGATGTATGTCTGCAAGATCCATTCCCTACCCATTTTATAGATGAAGTGATGGAAAATGTAGGAGAATAGGAATTTTACTCATTTACAGATGGATTCTCAGGTTATCATCAAATTAGAATTGCACTGGAAGATTAGAATAAGACTATATTTGCTACAGAATGGGGCTCATATCAATACACAGTAATGCATTTTAGATTGAAGAATTCTCCTGCTATATTTTGAATGGTGGTGATTTGAGATTTTAAGGAGTACATCGATAAGTTTTTGGAGGTATATTTTGATGACTGGACAATATTTGGATTATTGAGAAAACTAGTAGGAAGTTTGAGACTTATGCTCGACACATGCATATTTGTTATGAAACCAACTCACAAGGTAGAAGAAAAGAGAGATCAACAACTTAGAAATCAGACTCTTCAAAGGGGAAACCTCCTTTAAATTACATAAATGAACAATTCTTGGATGATACAAATGAAAAAAACTTTTTTCTATATATACGAGTCCAATGAGTCACAATGTAATCCTTGCTGACATAAAAATAATAATGTTAGTGCACAAAAATAACAATAGTGGGCTTCTATGGTGCACAATAATAACAATATGGGGACCACATGGGCATAAAATAAGAATAAAGGCGTTATACTAACAATAACAATAAGGGGATATACTAGTATTATAGGGACCTAGTGTTAGCCACCTATAAAATTGGTTATACCAAAAGGTGGCTAAATCATTTTTTGGAGCCTTCAAGGAAAAAATTTTACTGCTAAAAAGTGTTGGCTCTTGAAGACTCTTGAAGGCCTCATGCCTCTGTCCAAATCTTCACTGATATGCTCATTTTTGCACACAGAAATTCTGCTGATTTTATGAGAAAAAACTGCTCCAAAATCCCCTTGTCTCCCCTCCCCCACTCAGAAACTAACCTACATTTTTACTCTCTTTTTCCCCATCATTTTCCTCTAATTTCAATTTTTTCTCATTTCCCCTTCATAAAATCCACTTTGCAGAGTTTAAAACTCATTTTTGGACTCTGCCGAAAACCTCAAATCCTTTCGAAAACCATTGAAAATCCATAAAAAATGCCTTTTTTGTATTACAGACTTGAGCCTCCTTGGGCTAAGCCTAAACCACTTCCCCTCCACGTGCCTGCACCCTAGAACCAGGTGCTAGACTTGAAGTGCTTAATCGCATCAGGGATTTTTACAATGGGTTGATTGAAAAGCCTTACTCCGAAGTTCTGATGCGATTGGCGCTTTGTTATATAATGCCCCGGGCCTATTATTGTTCCATATAACTAAAGGCCCCATAGACGGGTGCCTAACCATGTTATATATATTTCCCGCCCTGATCCACCAAAAAATTTGTATTATATTAAAACTTTGGGTTTTTCATGCATTATGAAGGGTTTCTGCCGGTTCCCTTTAGAAGCAATCCTTGTCGTTGATCGTAAGCCGATCAAACGGTCCGCGCTCAATCGCATTGCAACATTTTCATTGAGCGCATTCAACATAATGCCCCCTCCAATTGCCAATTTCTAATTCATTCTCCGCCGTCGATCTGATCTGCAGATCGAGGGTTAGCGCTCAATTGCATCGGCCTCCCCGATCGCGCAATCGCATCGGCGTTTTCCGTCGCACCCTTATCCTCTCCCTACCGATTTCGATCCTCCGATTGAATCTGGACCATCCACGTGTCCAGATCGGATGGGCCAGATCTTTCCCGCATGGTTTCATCGCCCTCCGCCTTCCACCAAGAGGATTTTAACACGTAATCCCTACCGTTGATATCTGCGCGATCAATGGTTATGTCTTATTCTCTTCCTCCGCTATCCTTTTTACTATCTCTAGTGAATATCGATTGTTGGATGATGCCATCCAACGACTGCATTCCCCCCCTCACCCTCTGCAGTAGTAAAACCTAAAAACGTAGGATTTCTTAATTGGTTTCGTGTTTTGCAGGTGATTAATGGTTTCCCATTATAAATGGAAGAAAAAGCCGAAGGTTGGGAATGACGATTCCCGTACCTTGATTCATCAAAGGGAATGATTTTCTCAGCTCAAATTCTACGTCTCATCAATGTTACATGAGGCATTGATGTCATATGAGCCCTGCGCGGCCTGCACATCAACAAGACACAACAATGCATAGAAGAAGCATAGAGTATCAGTGTTAAAGGATCTAAGCCAAAGAAAAAAATCATGTTTGAAGGATTAACGTGCATATTTAGTAAATCAAAAGCATAAAACCACGGATAAAGATGTTATGAAGACTGGAAGACACAGGATAAGCCTGATCAGACCTAAAACACAGATCTCAAGTAAACTAAAGGTGTTTTAGGAAGATACAAAGACATCTGTCGATCCGAGAAAGCCTCCACCACCTGAAGCAGAGGCCAATCGAACCCTCTCCAGCTCCTAAAGGCACCTGCAGCCTCACAGAAATCAAAAAATTCATAGTCACTACCTGAACAAGAGGTGTTCGCCCAAAGACAGTCGAACAGTTAGTACAAATCAAAGATCTTATCTCTAATTGTCGATAAAAATATTTTAAAGATTAAGAATAGCCCAGAAGTGAATATTTTTTATCATTAGGCCTTGGGAGAGCAGAAACAGAGTTACTTCAACATGACACTGAGCCTCAAAAGTCAACAAAGGCTCTCACCGAGCTTAATTCATAAATGTACATCAATTTAATAGAGACAGGTCATCTGTAAATTACTTCATCGAGCCCCTCAAAGGCCGAGGAATCATTAGTCTGTATTAATTGACCCAGGAGATCTTTTATCAGATCCCACCTCCTCATTCTTCTATAAATACTTCTGTAGAAGATGACCAAATGTTGGTCTTTGGACATCTTAATTCATGTAATTGTTTCTGAAGCTACTAATGCCCTTTTTTCGACTTGAAGATACATAAGCTGATATTGGAAGTTCGAAGTTGTAGAGACCCATCGGGCTTGCTAATTGTAATTGGTTTGAACATCAAATACAAGCTGCTGATTTATGGGATCCTAATTTGTGTCAATGGTGATGTGTTCCTCACTGCCAATTGTTATTTTCTTTAAATGTTTTTCACTCTATCCACTTTCTTTGATAAAGAGCAGGAAACATAGAGCTAGGATTTACTCTCAAAAGTACCCTACTCTTACTAAAAGCTTTATTTATATGTTTTATTCATTCAAATGTTCTCTTTGAAGAGTATATTAAAGCAATTTGGTTTCAAAGAACTTGCCTGATCTAAATTGCTCTTTGTTACTGTTATTTCTGTTTTTCTTATAGAATATGTTGAAAGAAGCCTATTTTGAAAGCACTCACCTGATCTTAAGCTATTCCAACTGTTTTAAAAAATGTTTTCCAACTAAAATTACTTCAATGAAGGCTGGTTTAAAAGAACTTACCTGATCTCAGAATAATTTTATGTTTTCCCTAAGTACATGCCGAAGAAAAATATTTTGAAAGCACTTATTTGATCCTAGGTTGTTCACTGTTCTTCATTTGTTTGTTTCTCCATTTCCTATCTGTTTCATTCCATAAATAACTTTAAGAGATCCTTTGACATAAGTGACTTGCCCCATAGATCCTTCTTGAAGCTTTCTATCCAATTAAAATTCTCCTATAACTCCATAGCCCAATGGGTTAAAACTATCTTTTCCTTTTCTATCAGCTGAATCATTCCTTCACTTGCAGGCATCTTCACCCTTTATTTTGAACTTCCCTCACCTTCATCATGTCTTTGTCCAACCAAAAACAAACAAACAAAACACATGCTCTTCACAACTAGCCTAATATCATATTTCAGGTTTTAAAGATTACATCTTTTAACTCATTCATAGAGAGATCCCTCTCTGGATTCAGGAGGGCTAGATCCTTGAATCCCAAAGTAGTTTGATGTTGTATTATCTTTTGGTTTTGCCAATTTGGCCAAAACATAGGAACCCCAACATAATGGCGACCATACTGGGGCATTTTTGAGTTCATATTTTGGTCTTGTGTCCCATTTTCATCGCCAACATAATGGTGACTCCACTGGGGAATTTTTTGCTTGGCCAACTTTTATAAACTCTTTAGTTTTCCATACAACCACATAAACTCAGAAAATCCAAAAATATCTCAGATTGGTAGTCAATAAACATGGTAGTGGACCATAAACCTTTTACCTCCAAAAGAGCTAAAAACTTCCACTTGGTGACTCCACAATCCTACGGACCTTAAGACTCCACTGGGAGGACCCGTAACCATTATAAAAACATTCAAATTCAGTAAGAGGCTTTAGGATTAAATTTTTCTTAGCAAGAGATCAGTTAAACCTCTCAAAGATTGGCATATCTAGTTAACACCTTTCTTGTTTAGTCGGGTTTGAAAGACACAACATAGTGGCTCCTAGAAAAATTCATACTAGAGCTCACCCTGACCCAAACCCACCTGAGACCGTTGATAACCTATAAGTTATCCTTAGGAAGTCTCCTAAGATTAAATTATCAATTGTTTTCGGATCACCCTTGAGAGCTAATTTAGTTCCTGAGAACCTTGCAGCTCTACAAGAAACACATGGTGGTGGAACCATAAAACATTTTACCTCCTTACGAGCTAAAATTTTTCCACCTAGCGACTTCACACCTTGCAACTCTTAGAAGAAAAAATGACTCCACTGGGAGAAGACCCTGAACTGATTGACTAGACACAGTGACCTCTTTCTTGATTTACAAACATGATTCGAAGGATACAAAGAAGATATGCCCCAATGAGTAGAGATGATATCCCTGGGTTTCCACATAAGATGCCCCAGGTGAATTGGGATGACAACCTGCTTGTTTTTCAAGGTGTAAAGTTTGATAACCCATTATTACATCTTATCAAATTTCACATACATTTATGGAGGTTGAAAGTTGAATGGCATGAAGACTGCCTTATGAAAATGTTCATGTTAACATTAGAAGGAAAAGCTAGGGATTGGTATGAATGCTTAAGATCTAGTAGTTTGTTTTCTTTAAGAGACCTTGAATATGTGTTCTATGAGAACTATAAAGAAAAAACTACATCATTATCATTGGGTGCAATATATTATGATCCATCACAAAACATCACCTAACACGTTATAGATAATGATGAAGCTTTGGAAGAGATGCATCCTGAAGATCTTTTAACATCCATTCATGAGTTTAATATCCTATTGAAAAATTTTAAGAACATAGATGAATCAGTTGAGGAAGAGATGATCCAAGAAATAAAGAACATTCCTCAAGATATTCGTGAAAAATCAAATATTGATTCATCATCCCTTATAGCTGAGGCTCAAGAAGACATCCAGCCTCGAAATCAGTCTTCACAAGAGACAGAGAACTGTTGTACTCCTGTTCAGAGAAAAATAGGAACATCTTCCCCTTTGACAGAAAAGGAAATAGATCAGACTATTTATAAACAGTTAATCTCTGAAAATTTTTACAAAACAAACAATCTTGCCCATTCACATAGAGAACTTTGTTGTACATATTTAGAAAGTTCTTTTGTAGATCAGCTAGAAGAAAAGAAAACTGATATCCCAATATGTTTGACTGATGAAAATGTTTATTCTGATAATTTTTCAAACTTCAATCAGTTTGATGATGATGATGATTTCAAAGAAGAAACTAATCATGTAGGGCAACCAGCATTTGATTGGTGTTATGAGTTTCACCATCATCATCTTGACATTCGCAATCATCCATTTCGATCCATCATAAATGGCTTTCACATAATTGGGAATCAGCAACCTTTTAACTCAGAAGGTGAAGAGAAGAGCAGTGAAGAAATTTTTGAGCAAGAGGAAACCATTGAATACACCCATACTCAAGAATATAATAACCTATTCACAGAGTTCAGCCCACTGAATCCAAGCATACCAAGGCTACAAGAGGAAAACACTGCCAAATATGATAAGTCCTCCAGTTCAGATGATGATGATGAAGAAGGAGAGAAACAAATAGAAGACTGTCCTACTTAGGATATATTATCTTCTCAAGAAGAATCTTTTTCCTTTTCTGTTAAGAATGATGATGCTTCCAAGCAAGTTTCTGAATATATACTCCTCAAATCTGAAGCCTTGAAAGCAGACAATCTACCAGACATGGAGGGCCAAAAAGAAAATAATCTTCATCTTTTCTTTGTTGATCCTATGGAAGAGTGTGTAGAATTCCCAACCGGCTCAAATTATCAAGCATGGATCCTTTGCAAGAGCCAGAGACATGAAAATTTGTCACCTTCTGTGATAGCCTTGATATTGAAGGTTAATCTTCAATATGTTCTATGGATACCCTTGACAAACAACCATAGTTTCTTCTTCTTTTTGACATTACTCAGCCGACTACATTGGCACTTTTGTATCATATGAATATGTAAATAATCCATGTTAGAATAGGTTAGATAGGAATGTCAATAAATCTCAATTCTGAGCATGTAGTTAGTTGTTGTTTTCTGCTTTGAAGAAAAATAAAAAATTCAGAAATACAAAAATAATGAAATATAGAAAAGAGGGTAGATTGTAAAAACAAGAAAGGTATAGCCCCATACCAAAAAAGAGAAATAAATTCTGAAAGTGTGCAAGCTCAAATGCCACTCCTAAACAACACACTTCTAGTTAGTCAAACTGTTTAATCTTGACTAACTAGTTTTAAATTTTCTGCTGATAGGATAATGAATTTTATTTGCCAAACTGTTTAATCTTGGCTTATCAGTAGATAGTTTAGGATAGAAATTTAAGGTTCAAACAAGCTCAAAATCTGAACCTAAGTTTCCAAAGAGAGATGACTCAAATCTGTTTTATTTTCTGAGTCAAAAAATATGTAAATCTAGTTTTAATTAGCTCAAAATATGAACCAGAGAACAAAGAAGCTACAACTCAAACAAAAGTCAAAACAGAGCTATAAAAGGATGAAGGAAGTGCTTTGAATTTTCAGATCTTAAGCCTTCCATTTTGTTTTAAATTTTCGGAAAAATAAATTTCTATGTGCAGCTTGTCTTTATTGCCATGGACCAGCTTCAAGTTAGACTGTTTATTCCTGACTTGAATGCTTTTAAATTTTTGTTGTATAATTTAGAGAATAAAATTTGTTAGATTGTTTAATCCTAACAGATTAGTAGATTAGGTAGAGAAGCATCTGAACTCAACTGTTTAATTTGATTTCAGGGAGAAATAAGGAGTATAATAGATTAGATTTCCTACTTTCAAAAGAATAAAATGTTGTAAAAGAGGTTGCCAATCCAAGTGCACTCTAAAGAAGAAAAAAATGTTAGATCAGTAGGATTGGGTAGGTAGAAAGTTGTGTTGATGAAAGATCCATTGTTTCTCATGGCTGCTAATATGATTTCAGAAAAAGGAATATCATCCAATAAAAGATTCCAGCCCAATGGATGAGGCACTGATCATCTTCCCAGAGAATGCAAGTCTAAAGTTCTTGATGCCTTCAAGAAGGCACCATCCCCAAGTGGAGCCACTGTTAGCCACCTATAAAATTGGTTATACCAAAAGGTGGCTAAATCATTTTTTGGAGCCTTCAAGGAAAAAATTTTACTGCTAAAAAGTGTTGGCTCTTGAAGACTCTTGAAGGCCTCATGCCTCTATCCAAATCTTCACTGCTGTGCTCATTTTTGCACTCATAAATTCTTCTGATTTTATGAGAAAAAATTATTGCAAAATCACCTTCTCTCCCCTCCCCCACTCATAAAATAACCTGCATTTTTACTCTCTTTTTCCCCATAATTTTCCTCTAATTTCCATTTTTTCTCATTTCCCCTTCATAAAATCCACTTTGCAGAGTTTAAAACTCCTTTTTGGACTCTGTCGAAAACCTCAAATCCTTTTGAAAACCATTGAAAATCCATAAAAAATGCATTTTTTGTATTACAGACTTGAGCCCCTTTGGGCTCAGCCTAAACCACCTCCCCTCCACATGCCCGCACCCTAGAACCATGTGCTAGACCCGAAGTGCTTAATCGCATTGGGGATTTTTACAATGGGTTGATTGAAAAGCCTTACTCCGAAGTTCCGATGCAATTGGCCCTTTTTTATATGACGCCTCGGGCTTATTATTGTTCCATATAACTAAAGGCCCCACATACGAGCGCCTAACCATGTTATATATATTTTCCGCCTGATCCACCAAAAAATTTGTATTATATTAAAACTTTGGGTTTTTCATGCATTATGAAGGGTTTCCGCCGGTTCGCTTTAAAATAAATCCCCGCCGTTGATCCTAATCTGATCAAACGGCCCGCGCTCAATCACATCGCAACATTTTCATTGAGCACATTCAACATAATGCTCCCTCCGATCGCCGATTTCTGATTCATTATCCACCGTCAATTTGATCTGCAGATCGAGGGTTAGCGCTCAACAGCATCGGCCTCCCTGATCACACAATCGCATCGGCGTTTTCCGTCGCACCCTTATCCTCTCCTTGCCTATTGCGATCCTCCGATTGAATCTGGACTGTCCACGTGTCCAAATTGGATGGCCCAGATCTTTCCCGCATGGTTTCATCACCCTCTGCCTTCCACCAAGAGAATTTTAACATGTAATACCCACCATTGATCTCTGCGCGATCAACGATTCTGTATTATTCTTTTCCTCGGCTCTTCTTTTGACTATCTCTAATCAATCCCGACCATTGGATGATGCCATCCAATGACTGCACTCCTCCCCTCACCCTCTGCAGTAGTAAAACCCAAAAATGCGGGATTTCTTAATTGGTTTCGTGTTTTGCAAGTGATTAATGGTTTTCCATTATAAATGGAAGAAAAAGTCGAAGGCTGGGAATGACGATTCCTGTACCTTGATTCATCAAAGGGAACCATTCACTCGAATCAAATTCTACATCTCGTCAATGTTTCATGAGGCATTGATGCCATATGAGCCCTGCGCGGCCTGCACATCAACAAGACACAACAACGCATAGAAAAAGCAAAGAGTATCAATGTTAAAGGATCTAAGCCAAAGAAAAAACTCATCTTTGAAGGATTAATGTGCATATTCAGCAAAT
This sequence comes from Pinus albicaulis, assembly GCA_034641835.2. Taxonomy (NCBI): domain Eukaryota; kingdom Viridiplantae; phylum Streptophyta; class Pinopsida; order Pinales; family Pinaceae; genus Pinus; species Pinus albicaulis. The sequence continues at coordinate 1,364,578,942 of CM076578.1, forward strand.
CAAAAGCCTAAAATCACAGATAAAAAATTTATGAAGACTAGAAGACACAAGATAAGCCTGATCAGACCTAAAACACAGATCTCAAGTAAATTAAAGGTGTTTTAGGAAGAGACGAAGACATCTGTCGATCTGAGAAAGCCTCCACTGCCTAAAGCAGAGGCCAATTGAACCCTCTCTAGCTCCTAAAGGCACCTGCAGCCTCACAGAAATCAAAGAAGGCATAGTCACTACCTGAACAAGAGGTGTTCGCCCAAATACAGCCGAACAGTTAATACAAATCAAAGAGATTATCTCTAATTGTCGGTAAAACTATTTTAAAGATTAAGAATAGCCCAGAAGTGAATCTTTTCGATCATTAGGCCTTGGGAGAGCAGAAACAGAGTTACTTCAACATGACACCGAGCCTCAAAAGTCAACAAAGGCTCTCACCAAGCTTAATTCATAAATGTACGTCAATTTAATACAAATAGGTCATCTGTAAATTACTTCATCGAGCCCCTCAAAGGCCGAGGAGTCATTAGTCTGTATTAATTGACCCAGGAGATATTTTATCAGATCCCACCTCCTCATTATTCTATAAATACTTCTGTAGAAGATGAGAAAATGTTGGTCTCTGGACATATGAATGCATGTAATTGTTTTTGAAGCTACTGATGCCTTGTTTACGACTTGAAGATACATAAGCTGATATGAGAAGCTCGAAGTTGTAGAGACCCACCGGGCTTGCTGATTATAACTGGTTTGAACATCAAATACAAGCTATTGTTTTATGGGATCCTGATTTGTGTCAATGGTGATGTGTTCCTCACTGTCAATTGTTATTTTCTTTAAATGTTTTTCACTCTGTCCATTTTCTTTGATAAAGAGCAGCAAACATAGAGCTAGGATTTACTCTCAACAGTACCCTACTCTTACTGAAAGCTTTATTTCTTTGTTTTCTTCATTCATACATTCTCTTTGAAGAGTATATTAAAGTAGGTTGGTTTCAAAGCACTTGCCTGATCTAAATTGCTCTTTGTGACTGTTATCTGTGTTTTTCTTATAGAATATGCTTAAAGCAGGCTAGTTTGAAAGCACTCACCTGATCTTAAGCTATTCCAACTATTTTAAAAAATGTTTTCCAACTAAAAGTACTTCAATGCAAGCTGGTTTAAAAGAACTTACATGATCTCAGAATACTTTATGTTTTCCCTAAGTACATGCCGAAGAAAAATAGTTTGAAAGCACTTATTTGATCTTAGGTTGTTCACTGTGCTTCATTTGTTTGTTTCTCCATTTCCTATCTGTTTCATTCCATAAATCACTTTAGGAGATCATTTGACATAAGTGACTTGCCGCATATATCCTTCTTGAAGCTTTCTGTCCAATTAAAATCCTCCTATGAATCCGTAGCCCAATGGGTTAAAACTATCTTTTCCTTTTCTGTTAACCAAATCATTCCTTCACTTGCAGACATCGTCACCCTTTATTTTGAACTGTCCTCACCTTCATCGTGTCTTTGTCCAACTAAAAAAAAACAAACAAAACACATGCTCTTCATAACTAGCCTAATATCATATTTCAGGTTTTAAATATTACATCTTTTAACTCATTCATAGAGAGATCCCTCTGTGGATTTAGGAGGGCTGGATCCTTGAATCCCAAAGTGGTTTGATGTTGTCTTATCTTTTGGTTTTTCCAATCTGGCCAAAACATAGGAACCCCAACACCTAGCATGCCCATATCCTTCAAAAACGTGTTGTTCTCAATGCTTGAGTAGTTTTGGATGCTTCTGTATAACATTCTCATTGTCGAATATTCAGTGGGTAACTTCTTTCACTTGATGAGAGACTCTGAAATTGATCGATTTAGTAGTCGTTGAGTTCCTTTACCTATGATTTCTTCAGGTTCCAATATGAATGTTCCTTCTTCATCAAGTTATGGAAATATTGTTTGAACTGGGAGATTGTCACCTATAACCTTCTTTAAGCATGAAACATGGAAACTAGGTACACTCAGGAATATGGAGGAAGCTCCAATTTTTTTGCCATAGTACCAATATTTTGTAACACCTTGTAAGGACCATAGTACTTTGGTGATAATTTATTATTCTTCTTATCTTGCTTGAGGCATATTTGTTTGTATGGTTGTATCTGTAAAAATATCGAGTTTCCTACATGAAAAATTATTTTTCTGTGATGTTGGTATGCTTGTTGTTGCATTCGATTATGCACCAAAGTGAGGTTATCCTTTAAGAATTGGAGAAATTCTTATTGATGCTTGATGTTATCTTCCACTAATTGAACCTTAGAATTTTCTCTTAAATATTAAGTTATGGACGGTGGATGATATCCATAAAGTGCCATAAATGGGGTCATTTTTGCTGCATTATGGAAGGAAGTGCTATACCACCATTCATCAAGAGGTAACCACTCGACCCATTGTGTCTATTTATCAAATACAAAGAAACAAATATATCCTTCCAAAAAAAAATTCACTATCTCATTTTTCCCATCAGATTGAGGATGATATGATGATTTATGAGCTAATTGAGTACCCAAAGTAGAAAATAATTCCATCCAAAAATTTCCCATAAAAATGGGATCTCTGTCACTTACAATGATCTTTGGGTTTCCATGTAGATTTTTAATCATTTTGAAAAATGCAGTGGCAACTGTACTGGCTTTACATGGATGAGATTGTGCATACTTGGTAATTCTGTTTACTACCACCATTGTGACAATATTTCCTTTGGATTTGGGTAAATACTATGATAAAATCTATTGAAACCTCCTCCCAACATTGACTTGGAATGGATAAAGGTTGTAACAAAACTGGGGTCTTAATTGTCTCAAATTTATTTTTTGGCAAATCAAACATTCTGCCACAAACTTTTCAATATCAGATTTAAGGCCATCCCAAAAAAATTCCTTCTTTACCCTATGGTAAGTTTCTAAAAATGTAGAGTGCCCTCCTAAGGGAGAGGTGTGAAATTCCAAAAGAATATTTTGTTTGAGTTGTGAATTCTTACAAAGATATAAGCGATATTTATATGATAAGGAATCATTTTTCTAGCTAAATGTTTCATATTTACTAGGATCTTTCTACAAGTTTTGAATGAATGTCAACACCTCTTCATAATCCTTCCATTCATCCCTTGCTTCAGTTATCTATTGATGTTGGATAATAGAAATGCCACAAAGAAATGCTTCCACATCCTCATCCTTTCCTGAGACTGCATCTGCAACAACATTTTTCTTCCATTTTTTTTAGATGATTTCAAAGTCATAAACCAACATATTTTTCACCCATTTTTCATGCTCTTATGAAGATAATATTTTTTCCAAAAAGTATTTAAGACTATCATGATCTATTTTTACCTTGAAGTGTCTTCCCATTAGGTAAGATCACCATTTTTTAGTGTATGTAGTGTTTCCAAAATTTCCTTCTCATAAATAGGTTTTTTTAAATACTTTCCTTTGATTGGACGACTTTCAAAAGCAATGGGTTTTCCTTCTTGCATTAAAATTGCACCAATTCCATTTCCTAAGGCATCACATTCCACAATAAAAGTTTTTTTGAAGTTTTGCGTAGCTAAGATCGGTGCTTGGCACGTTTCCTCTTTAAGATGTTCAAAGGCCTTATCTATTTCTGGAGCCCAATAAATTTCATCTTTCTTCATTAATGATATTAGAGGTGCCGATATTCTCCCATAATTATTAGCAAACTTGCGATAATACCCTGTTAAACCTATAAATCTTTGAAGATGCTTTATGGTTGCGGGTATTTTCCATTCATTAATGGATTTAATTTTTTTATTGTCTACCTTAACACCCTCATGAGATACAATATGACCCAAATATTCCACCTCCTATAATCCAAAGAAACCTTTCGAGGTTTTTGCATATAATTGTTTCTCCTCCAATAGTTTGAGCACCCTGTCAACATGTTGAACTTGATCCTTCCAAGAATTCTTGTATATTAGTATTTGATCAAAAAATACCAACACACATTTTCTAAGGAAGGGTTTGAAAATGGAATTCATCAAACCATTGTGCATTAGTAAGGAAAAAATGCATGAACAAAAATTCATAATTACCCTAATGAGTTCTGAATGCTTTTTTTGAAATTTCTCCAGACTTCATTCTAATTTGATGATATCTAGAATGAATATTCAACTTGGTGAAGTAAATTGCTCCATGTAATTCATCCAATAATTCATCAATGATGGGGATGCATAATTTTTGTTTAATAGTGAGATTTTTGAGATCCCTATAATCTAGACACATACGCCATGATCCATCCTTCCTTTGCACCAATACTACTGGAGCAGAGAAAGAACTTTGACTAGGTTGAATTATGCCATCCTCTAGCATTTTTGCAACCATATGTTCAATATCACTCTTTTGAGCATCAGGATATCTATCAGGCCTGATGTTTGGAGGAAAACCTCATGGAATAAAATGAATACCATGTTCATGATCATGAATAGGTGGGATTCCTTTAGGAGTCTCAAACACCTTGGAATGATTTTCTAATACTTCTTAGAGATTTGGAGAAATAGATGATTTTTATGTTTGAACCTCTAGTTAGCATAATTGTGTGATTAAGAATCGCTGTTATTTCTTTAGAAGCTTTGTCATGAAATTATCGTTGATTACCTTTCTTGGCTTCCCTACGATACCTCGTAATTCAACTTCCTTTCCTTTCAATTTTTTTTTTGGAAAAGTTCTTGAAAATTAAAACCTACCATCCCCAAAGATTGTAACCATTGTAACCCTAGTACAACATCAACACCACTCATTGGAATGGAGAGAATTGGACTATTCGATACATATTTCACCATTGTTAGCTTTATATTATGACACTCTCCAAAGAAATTTATATTTTCTCCATTTGCAACCATCACATGACACTCTAGTGTTGGGTATAGGAAGCAATTCATTTCCCTGGATACCTTACAATGAACAAAATTATGGGTACTACCTGAATCAATCGGCACTATTACATTTTTCTTGTTTATATGTCCTTCTAACTTGAGAGTTTGGGGAGTGGTAATTCCTGCCAGTGCATTACATGTTATGGTCATATTAATTTCTTCTCCATTTAGGGTTGGTTACTGGTGTATATCCTCTTCTTTTTAAGTTTCTTGTTCCTTTTCTTTCTCCTCTTCACAATCTATGTAAAATAATTTATTCTCGGCACACTTATGACCTTTCGTGTATTTTCTATCACAACTATCAAAAATCCATTTTCTCTTTTATCATCCAATTTTTTTGGTGTCAACCTTGTAGGTTGTGTAAGTTTGAGTAGAAACAATTCCATATTTATAGTTATGAGTGGTAAGCTTCCTTGTTGCCATAATTTTTCTTTCAATTTGTCTTGCCAACCTGAATTCTTTCTCTAATGAATCAGGTTCCCAAAGGTGAACCTCATTTTGGATGTTATCCTTTAAAGTTTCTATGAAGACATCAATCCCGTGCTCATATACAGTATCCTTTAACCCTATATTCAATTTTTTGAAGTTATGAATGTGCTCCACCATTGAATCCTTTTGTTTGAGATTCATCAATTGGATAAAGGAGGTGTTGGTATTTGTATCCTCACAATGTGCTATCATTTCCTCCGTAAAAATTGACCAAGTGAATTTTTTTTTACGAGAGCAAAGCTAATGATTCCACAAAAATGTATTGGGTTATAACTATAAAGTTTCAATGTGTACCTTTTGCTTATTTTTCATATTATGGAGATCAAAGTGTTGATCCATGTAGTATCTATGTTACGATATACTTGCCATAAAACTTCCTCATATCGATATTTGGAATATGGTGGGACTTCAATCTAACATTATAGTCTATGAAATCATGATTAAAATTTATTTTTTTCTAGTCACGAGTTTCCTCTACTACTTTTTTTCCATTAGGAATAATTTCTTGTAGCAACTTTTTCAAAACTTCCTTCAAACCTTCCATCTTTACTTTTAGATTATTCTTCATTTCTTCCATGTTTCCTTTTAGTTTATCTTCTATACCATAGATCTTAGCTTCCATGTAATCCATATTAGATTCTATTCCATTCTTTAAAACATCCCTCTTAGCTTCCACACATTTCTTCAAACCATCCATCATAGCTTCCATTTAATTTTTGGTTACTTTTTGTGAGAGAGAAATTTGTTGCAGTTGGTCTCGTAATTTTGATATATCAGTTGCACTTCTTCTTCTTCAAGTGTCATATTACATATTTTTGAGGGATTAATGGGTGTGAAATTATTATTTTTGAGTCATTATAGAACTCAATAATGATATATATTCTTCAATATGCCCTTGGAATCACTTCAAACTTATTATTTAAACAAAAGTTATGAATTTTTTTTTAATACACACTTTTTTCTTTCCTTTAGGAGCTCGATCTTGAAATAGTTGCAACCTTGAAATCTTGGATCTCCAATATATGAACTTAATACCTATCGTAGCCCTCTGAGTCTTCCTTCCAATTCCACAGGTTACACATAATATGGATTATTCCAGGTAAAGTTATGCCCATCTCCCACAATGACCTAATTATGGGATGGTTCATATGAGTGAAATTGTACGACATGACACATGTCATTTCTTTGACCTTCGGCTATGAAATCGATAGAAAACAAACTACAATGTGTGAAATTTTGGTTACTTTTTACAGAATTTAAATCCGATGTATGAAACAAAAGTTATGTTTATTTTCCCTTGCCCACTTGTTTGAGATGAAATTCTGGAGCCTACACAATCCCTAACTTCCTCACATGATATCTCCAGTAAAATGGCGAACTAAGATCTGAAATTTTTACATGAAGCTCCTTCAGATTTCGTCTCAAATGGTTTTTTTTGTAGATTCTAAACCTTCATAGAAAAAACGTTATAGAGAAAATTCCAATATGAACTATTTGGATCAGCGAAACCCTAGAATCCAAAGCTCTGATACCAAATGTTATGAAACCAACTCACAAGGTAGAAGAAAAGACGGATCAATGACATATAAATCATCCTCTTCAAGGAGGCAAGCTCCTTTAAACTACAGAAATGAACAATTCTTGGATGATACAAATGAAACAATCTCATTTATATATATAGGAGTCCAATGGTTCACAATATAATCCTAGCCGACATAACAATAACAATGTAAGTGCACAACAATAATAAAGTGGGCTTCTATGGGGCACAATAATAAAAATATGGGGATTAAATGGGCACAAAAATAACAATAAGGGGGCTATAGTAACAATAAAAATAAGAGGATATATTATTATTATAGCGACCTAGAAATATTTTGTGCACCCTTCAGCATATTATAGGGTCATATTATTTTCAAGAAAGGACTACTAGTAGACCCTCTGAATATTGCTATCATTATGAAACGGAATCCACCTAAGACAATAAGGAAACTTCACACTACATTGGGACATATTGGGTATTACAGGAATTTCATCAAGGGGTATGTGCAAATCACTATGCCTATGGAGAAATTGTTGAAGAAGGATGCAAACTTTAAGTGGAATGAAGAATGTTAGAGGAGCCTTGACATATTGGAAGAAAATATGGTAACTGCACCTATACTAGTATTCCCTGATTGGAAAAAGGACTTTCATGCCCATGTGGATGCCTCTTTTATAGATTTGGGTGTGGTTTTGGCATAACCTAGTGAAGGAGAGATTAATCATCCTATAGCTTTTGCAAGTACACCACTACAGGATGAGAAGGACTGGCCATGGTGTATTCTTTGCAGAATTTTAAACATTATTTTCTGGGGTCTTTATTATGTTCATAGATCATTCTACACTGAAATATTTGTTTAACAAGCCTGTTTTGGGAGGAAATATTTGCAAATGGTTGATGTAATTCCACGAGTATGACTTTGAGATCATTATTAAACTCGGGAGTCTAAAAGAAAGACCTTACCATCTTTCAAGAGTGAAAACATGAGAATAACTGAATAGCATAGAAGATAATCTCCCTCATGCGCAATTATTTGAAATCAGAGTATAATATGACCATTTTGTAGATATCATTCATATTGTGACCGTAAGAATGGTTCCATCAGATTATACTACGCAGAAAAAGAAATAATTGGTGGTTAAGTCCACTTACGTTTCAATAATATGAGGAAATTTATATAAGATGAGACCATATGAGATAATGTGCAGATACATTCTTGAACATGAAAGGAAAATTATTCTAGCAAAAGCCCATGCAGGCGTAGCTAGTGGAAATTATGCAAGAAAATCTACTGTGCATAATATTTTGTGAGCATAACTGTGGTGGCCTACACTACATAAGGATTCAAAGGAGTATTGAAAGCCACATGACGTGTGTCAAAGAATAGGGAAGATTTCCAAAAGAGATGAGATTCCATTGGTACCACAAGTTACATTATAGTATTTTGATAAGTTTCCTATTGATTTTTTTGGACCAATCAACCCCCCTGGAAAGAGAAATGGTGCAAGGTACATCATTAAAACAGTTGATTACTTGACAAGATGGGCCAAAGCACAACCAGTAAGGGACTACAAGGCAGAAACGAAAACAAAGTTTTTTTTTGAATATATAATGTCTATATTTGGATGTTTGAATATTTTTATGAGTGATCAAGGTTCACATTTTTTGAACAAGACTATTAAATAATTGACATAGGAGTTCGATGTATATCATAAAAAAAGTACTCCTTATCACCCTTAGGCCAATGGAATAGTGGAAGCATTTAATAAGATTATGGAGAATTCACTTACTAAGGTATGCAATGTGAACAGAGATGACTGATATCATAGAATTCCAACAATTTTATGTGCTTATAGGACGACATGTAATAAGTTGATAGGTTAGACACCCTTCAAGTTGGTTTATGGGCAAGACATTGTGATGCCTATGGAGTACTTTGTTCCTAGCTTGGGGACTGCACCGTTTACATATTTGGCAGACTCTGATATAATGGAGGAAATAATGTCATAGTTTCTTGCTTTAGAGGAACATATATCTGTAGCAAGATTCCTTCAACAGGTGTAGAAAGAAAGAGAAAAGGCCTGGAATGACAGACATATTGAGAAAAAGAAGTTCTAGGTAGGATACCTTGTCCACTTGTATTATGGTAAGTTTGTAAAATTTTGAGGAAAATTCAAGATACATTGTTTGGGCCCATACATTATCAAGCATAAGATTGATGGAGGCTTAGTTCAATTAGCGAATTTGAATGGAGAATTTGTTCAAGGAAGAGTAAATCGTAGAAGGTTGAAATTGTATAGGGACAACCTTGTCTCTAGAACTTTTCTCTGAAGTAGAAAGGAGAAAGTATTAGTGCTACTTGTAGCTGAAAGTGGGCACTGGAATATAAAATATGCTACAAAAATAGCTTCAATGTGGAAGGTAATTCACTAAAACTGGGATTATTTCGAAGTTCGTAAGATCCGTGACATAGGAAAGGTTGTTCGCAAAAATACAGAATGTGTCAAATTTCGCCAGGAAAATGTGACCATTAAAAGGGAATTTTTTTGTTGAAAGACGCAGAAAAATGAGTTTATGAAGACATGTTGGAAAGATCCAGGGATATATATATATATATATATATATATATATATATATATATATATATATATATATATATATGTGATTAAATGAACATAATATGAAGAAAATATAATGTAATGATGAGGTTCAAGTTCATAATTTATATAAAAAGCTGTGTCCCACCAAGATTTCTTACTCTCGGCAGTAAAGAATTCTAGATGTGATTTCGATTTACTATGAATCTCTAGTGTGCATCTACGATATATATATATATATATATATATATATATATATATATATATATATATATATATATATATATATATATATATATGCAATTAGTGAACATAATATGAAGAAAATCTAATGTAATGATGAGGTTAGAAGTTCATAATTTATATAAAAAACCGTGTCCCACCAAGATTTCAGACTTTGCTGAATTAAGAATTCTAGATGTGAGATTTCGATATATGAACCTTTGATATTTGCAGCTGCGATATTTGAGAATTGAGAAGTGGGGAAGTCATAGAAGATATATATATATATATATATATATATATATATATATATATATATATATATATGCAGTTAGTTAACATAATATGAAGAAAATCTAATGTAATGATGAGGTTAGAAGTTCATAATTTATATAAAAAACCGTGTCCCACCAAGATTTCACACTTTGCTAAATTAAGAATTCGAGATGTGAGATTTTGATATATGAACCTCTGATATTTGCAGCTGCGATATTTGAGAATTCAGAAGTGGGGAGGTCATATAAGGTATATGAATCCTCAAGAACTCATCTGCATATATAGAGAGAAAGGTTCAAAAGGAATTATGGAGGTAGTTGAACTTGATATACTCACAACAACCGTTGAAGCACCCACAATAGCATATTCACCCATCGCAACATCACCACAATATAAACAACACAGATCTCCATGGAAGAATCCATCCAAGGAAGAAATAAAGAAGAATACTCAAGACAAAAGAGCTGTTGAATCTCATTAGGAACCTAAATAGGTCAGACACAATGATGCAGAGGTAGAGAAAATGGAAATAAAGAGCACAACACTTCTATAACCTCTTCCACCATACATGCCACCTAGGAAACCAAGTGAAAAATGAAGAAAAGAGTCATAGGATGCAAAGTATGGCAAGTTTACACCCCTACTACCATAGAAAGATTCGTTTGATGAAGAATTATTTGGGAAAATTCTGCAATTAAAGTTCACAAACCACGACTTCAACGATAGAAAGAAATGCCCATAGTTGACACCAAGTAGACATGTGAAATAGGTACAATACCCAGAGAGTGGAGTCACAAGGATAGAACTGAAATAGTGGGAAACTGGGTTGGAGAAGTCTGGTTTATTAAACATGTTGAATGTTTCTCACTTCGGCAGAAGACCTAGGAGCATAGCCTGTGTCAGACAATTTGTTTACTGATACATGATGGATACATTGCAATGGGAAAAAGGATCCCAATTGATCTAATGCTCATATGTAGAATTACAAGGTTTTCGTATCGAGTACGGGACCCTATAGATGAATTTGTGGGTAAATACTAGGATAAACTGATAGCTCAGAATATGAAGGAGAAGTTTGGATTGACGAAGGAAAAGCAAGGATATGACATAAATTCAATAAATGATGAAGAAATTTGCTACATGGCACACATATTAGCTGGGAATATCATGATAAAATGTTGCGCTAATTATGTCCCTCTAGCGGTGCTTTCATTACCTGTGTAGTGCACGACGAAGATTCAGTATAAATGGGCCGAATATCTTTGCAATGAATTTCTTGATGACTGCATTGAAGTATAGGAGAAAGGTGCAATCTTTCATTATGCATGGTTTATTTTAATTATAGAATTATTTTCATGGAAATAATAAGAGGAGTTTTAGTTTCCTTTGGTACCATTATATGTTTGTGAAGCCATGAGGTATGCCTGATTGTGGCATACCAAAAACCAGTTGCAAGTGCAAGAGAACATGTTAGTTTTCATGATACATCACGTGAATTTACATATGCTAGTGAACCATCATCCTCACCTTTCACTAAGCTTGTATGAGAAATATAAATCTTCTGCAAAGTTCAAGGCCTATTTTCACAGAGTATATGTGTAGGCTCGAAGAGATATAATCAATACATGGCATCCTCTGGCATACATAGTAATATAAGATGATCTTATTACACTAATACAACAGTGGCCCATAGAATGGGTGACTCCACTGGAGGAAGAGGTAGAAGGTAGTCATAAATATGATGAAAAATAGAAGCAGGAGGACCAAGTGGAACATATAAGGAGAAGGATGAAGAAGAGGAGGAAGAAGAGGAACATGACAAGGAACCTCTTGGAGGAGATGAGTGCAATAAAGAGCACGAGAATACAGATACAGAAAAAGGAAAGAAGAAGATACACAACGTAGCTTCCCCAACAAGAAGAAATAAGTAGAAGGTAGATATAACAAAGGATGTAATGCCCTATTTCTCACTAATGAGGACTTGGATCATTGGGCACAAAGTTCAGGAGGTGATGATGGAACCATGGAATAAGTTAGAATACTGCTATGACACACTTCTATCAAGTCTTGCAGAGAGCATCGCAATTCAATATCTTTTCACAGATAGTTAAATAGTCGACACATATAGTAGAAAGGATTGGAGAAGAAAGAGTAATACAACCTACACTTGGCATGCATTTGATGTAGATACCCGTCGGAGCTCTATAGTTCGACTCTGCCGATGTACAACAACAGGTGAAAGGATGGAGGTATGTCAACAAGAATCTTGCAACAATACCAATGCAACAATTATAGGAGTTACATCAAGAAGTTATATAAGAGCTCAAGAATCGTGAATATTTGACTTCAAATGTGAACATCTAGTTGAAGAGAGAACAAATTGTGATGAAGTAGAAGGTTGAATAGACAATCCAAGAAAATGGGCAGGGAGTGCAGTAGTAGCATAAATTCGAAGAAGTGGTCGAAGTGACATGTAGGGATATTTTCTGACATCAGTGTCTGCTAAGAGGAATTAATAGAGGAGAAGGTTGCGAAGCTCAACCTCATGGTAAAAGGGTACAAGGAAAAATTTTTCGAAGTGCAATTTCCTTATAAAATGAATATCAATGATATGAAAATGAATTTGTAGCAATCTATGCCACCTGAAGTGCGAGAGCAAAGGGAGATCAACCTAAAGGTTGCAGTGAAAAGAATATCTATGACAATGGAAAAATGTGGATAGTTTTTGGATGACACTTTGAATATTTTGACTTCGCAACAGGATGATCCAAATGTACAAATACAAGAAGGTATTCAACAGAATAAATAACAGTTGGAAAAAATTCAGGTAACTTCGAAGACCTTGCTAGTATAAGAGAAGCTCGCCAATATTAGTGAAGGAAAGGTCCTCTAGAGGAAGATATAAGAGCTAATAAGGGAAGAGCAGGTTTTGATAGAGAGTGTTGGAACTCACTATTTCCATTAGACCAAAACCCACTGGCATTAGCCTCCGCTACAATCGCTAGAGTTAGGATCCATGAGAGGCGGTTATTCCATGTCACGAATGACACAGGGAGCATTGAACATAATGTCCAATAATCTCCCCCCTCAATGCGATCCAAGTGAATTTCAAACTCAAGACTTGTCGCTCTGATACCACTTGTTGGAACTCACAATTTCTGTTACACCAAAACCCACAAGCGTTAGTCTCCACTACAATCGCCAAAGTTAGGATCCACAAGAGGTGGTTAGTCCATGTCATGAAACACACAGGGAGAATTGAACACAATTTCCAACAGAGAGAACTCCATCATGGCGGGATGAGGCTCTCCATATGTCACAAGAAGTGGATGGTAAGCTCCAAAAGCTTCAACAAAGGGAAGGAGGAGTGTTGCAAAAAATTGCAGGATGAGTGATAAAGGCACTATTGGAAGAACTATGCGGTGAAGAGAGGAAGGCCACAAAGATACTCCAGTAGTATAAAAGTTCCTACAATAGCATCGCAGAAATAATTAGAGGCAAAGAAGCTGAGTGACTTGGGATGAGTCACATGTGAGTGTTGGGGGCTTGTTGGGGGCCTGTTGGGTGCAACCCAACTTGGCCTAAATTTTGGAAAAGAATCCACAGTTTTCGGAGCAAAGAGTGCAATGGAACATGCAGTGGAGCATGAAATGGACCGTGTAGTGGAATATTTTAATATACGATTCGGTAGTGAAGGGCTTCAGGGTGGGTCAAAGCCGCATCCTTTTGGTAAAATCGCATAGGTTTGTAATGGATTTTTGGCTATAGTTTATTATTTCATGGAGTCCATTGTATTTGGACCATGGTATCTTAGTGATGTAGCCTGCAATGAATTGTATATAAAGAGAAGCAATGTAGCATTAAGAGATAGGAAATGTAGTGATGATGGAAGCTATGATGTGCTAATGTTGTATATTTATACTATGTAGTAAGGGTGAGGCTTTGTAGTTGAGTCTATAGAGGCTTGAGTCTGTAGCTCAATGCACATACATCCTACAACTTAGTGCATAGGTTGAAGAACAGTTGTATTCAAATATTTCTCATAATAAATAATAATTTTTGGGATGATATTATAATGTTATTATGTGTTTTATGTATCTATTTTATTAATATATGTTTTTGTGTAGTTCTTACAGTTGCATGATATGTCAACACAGTCATGGTTTATGGATTTATATGATATGTTTCTATGATTAATTAAATGTTGTGAAATTATTTATGAAGTTGTAAGAATAGATAATAAAAAATACCACATCTTGTCGTCCCTCAAGGGTGCAGAAACGTAGTTGTGCATCTACCCATTGTCACTTCGGGTGACGCTGTGATGTGCTTGCAGGTCATTGCCGAAAGGGCCAATTATTGAGGGTTTTTTTTGTGTGCAGTATAGTTTGAACCTGGGTTAGCCCAAATCAAGAAAATAGTATTAATAGGCCATAAATCATAATTATCCTTCCATTCGATATAAAGCCTGAATTCATGCTCATAACTTGAATCCTTTATGCTTTCCCTTTTTTTGGAAATGACACCATGAGGATAATAATGGTAGGCATTCCCCAAATCAAAACTCATTTGTTTCAGTAATTCTTCAGATACTTGGAAGGCCTAACTAGAATTGGAAATAAAATACCCTATGGGCTTACCAAACTTGAACATGTATCGCTTTTTGGCGGGGAAAAAGTGGACTTGGTCCACATTAATACCTTTTTCTGATTAAATCCAGAGTAAATATCCTCAGGAACATAAACACGGGAAATTAGAAAGGAGGAAGCTCATAACCATAGACTTTAATCTCTGTGTAATCCACAAATAGGTATAGGTCTCCTACCCTAGTGTCCTTGCTAAGTTGAAGGATTTATTTTTTCTAAGGGAGGACTCTTATAGGAGAGACATTGTGGATGATTTTATATGAAATGGCGATGTATGAGGAGATGCACTGAGAAAATCCATGATTATCTAGTCTTATCCTAATAGCAAAATCCCTGTCAAAAACTAACTTCCTTTTTATGTTGGGAGATATCAAGATTGGACCCAGACACTCAAACTCATGCAGCTGAGTGTGCACAAACAAGTAGAACATTATGGAATAATATCTGAAGTTGGACGTAGTAGGAAAATGGCATTGTTGGAATTTAATGGCCCCAGTTAGGTAAGCCTGGATGTCAAACAAACGGTGAGGCTACATCATCTCCCTTGGAAACCCTAGGGAGGATTTATTAGCCACAATGGCATCAACATCCCTAAACAAATGAGAAATTAAGGAAAAAAATGTTGAATAGGATTTTCAAATATGGTGATAGGAAAGTTATCCACAATGGGAAGAGACAATATGGAAGGGGTAAGACTATTTTCAGAAACGATTGTTGCTCATTAGCTTAAAGGGTAACGTAATGGTATACCAAAGGGGTTTTTGTAAACTACTGGGGTTCACGGGAGCTTGCATAAATTATGGATTTTTCAATTATTTATGGGGTCACATCAATGAGTTTTTCCCCACTTGAGGAGTCAAAACAACTATTTTCTTCTATGTAGGTAGTTGTTAACCAGGAGAAAAATTGAGGGATATATGATACTGAAGGGGAAATATGGTATTACAAGCCTGAGCTGACGACCCAAAATCGGTTTTCTCCTCTGACATTGTTATCGTATAGGTTAAATCAAAGGTCTGCATGGTTGTAGCCATAAGAGGGGTCTGCAATATTTTCCTTCGTGTCCATGAGAGGTTCGACAGTATAGGTGGGTTTGACCTTTCCAAATTTATGGGTCTTGGGGGTTTCTTTATTTTTGTTTTAAAGAATATTAAAAATATTTGTAGGTGGAGGGGACCAAATGATTCCCTAGTTGTCCTGGTGACAATTGAAAATGGTGTTGGACGGGAGTTCCAGAATGAATGAGTAATCGAACGATGTTACAGAGCGGACGAATGCTGGGAGGCATTTGCACTGGGAAGCAATACAAAACTTTAAAAATTTGTAGTGGGAATTTTTTTTATAAGAGGATATAGGGAAAACATCATCCAACGTGGGATTATTTCACGGGGGAGGGGCATGTGGTGGAAGGGGATTGGATGATGATAGATAGCAGGTGGATGGGCGTAGGGGTGGGGAAATTACGATTTACCTTTTAATTTCCTTGCTCGATTGAAAATGGTGCCGAGGGAATTATGACATAGCAGGTGGTTGCCACCATCCTCTAGACAGTGGGAAAATAAGAGGCCAGATCCAATAGTTACCCCTAGGAATCAATCTGGGCCATCGGATTAGCAGGCCCACCCATTTCACTTGTCAACTTCGGGGGTTAGATCTTGTATGTCAACCGCGTAGGTTACTCTCACCCTGAAAATTTTCAGGGGTCTTGTTGGGAGGATATGGATGATGATCCACCCCTAAAATGCTCGAAATTTAACCAAAACATCGTGCCTATTCAATTTTCCTCTTTTATCCTATTATGCTTGCTTGGTGGAGGGTTCCATGGGTGCATTATTTATCATTAGAGATTCTTCCATGGAACCAAGGCTTTATGATTGCCCCCATCATTGATTTGATTAATTTTAAATCCAAGAGTCTTAAATTCAATCTCTTAGCCTTCTTATCAAACCGATGAAGGGAAAAAAAATTGGCTCCAACTAGGGGTAGTGTATTCTATAAAATGCACTAATATTCTGTAGATTAGTGTCTTACTCCTTGAGGTTGGATTCATTTCATTTAAACCATCATAAAACAAAGAGAAGTAGTAAAAACAAAAAATAGTTCTAGTATTTACAATGGATCATTAGTCTTTACAGTGGATGAGAGTGGAGTTGTTTAATGCTGGAAATAAATCTTGAGAAACTTCCCATTCACAAGTAGTCCAAGCATGCCACCATCTGAATTTTACAATGAGAGAGTATTGTTACACTTTTCTTTAGCAATCTTGAAAGGTATGAACCACGAAGGATCAAACTTCCAATGTTTTCCTTTATCTTGTCTTATGACATCCAATCTAAGTACTAAATCTCTTCGCTATGGAGATATATCTTTTTCCTTTCAGTCAAACAGAGACTTCATCGTTTCATAATAACTAATCAAATTATAATTCACTTGTTCCCTATTTTCTTAAAGCTCTAACAATTTATTTATCCTTCTGATCAAAGCATTAGGCTCCTCTTCAACCTCTTATAGGATCTTAACTACTGGAATAACTAACTATATAGGTAATATTTCATTTTTCCCATAGACTAACTCAAAAGGGGACTTCCTAGTGAACCTCTTGGTGGTAATCATGTTATTCCATAAGGAAAATTTAAGCTATGAATCCTAGTTCTTCTGATTTTTTGACATTTTCTTCTTTAGAATCATTGCCAATGTTTTATTTGAGGATTCAAGAAATCCATTTCCTTGTGAGTAATATGTGGTATAATGACCTAGTATAATTTCATATCTTTAGAAAAGAACAATAAACCTACATGACTTGAAAATCTGAGCATTTTCAGTGGAATTTTTCTTGGGGTATCTGAACCTCGCAAGGATGTTTTGCTCCATAAAATTAATTAATATAACATCAATTTCATTTATGTCTATGGTTTCTTCTACCCACTTAGTGAAGTAATAAATGGATGTGAGTATCGACTTGTTCTGATCGTTGGAATGGGGGTGTATTTCTCTAATTAAGTCCAACCCCCCTTTCTAGAAAGGTTCTTCAATGAAAACATGAATTAAAGGAAGGGATGATAACCTTTATTTTTATGAAAACATTTGACACTTATTATAGGCCCGAACATAGGTATGTACCTCACCAAAAAAATTAGGCCAATAAAAGCTTACTTTGAGAATTTTTTTGGTTTGATCTCTCTAACTATAATGTCCTCCGCAGACATAATTATGGAATTCATCAATCACTTTGTGGATTTATTCTTCAAACAAGCATAAAAGAAAAATCACCATTGGGTTCTTCTAATACAGTTGGCAATTTCAGATAACACATTTCTGGGCTTATTCTCTCAAAGTTCTCTACTTAACTTGGTCAAAATCTACTGGTCACCTTAGAAAAAATAAATAATGGAAAATATGTTTATACCATTGGGACACAATTTATTTCATCTGGATTGTCTAAGTTGAGGTTTGAATCGCTTATTGTTCCTCCAATTTTCCACTTTCTCCATCCTTTCTAAGTAGTAAGTTTATGCCCAAGGCTTGGAAATTTGATTCAAACATAATTTTAGCTAGCCCCTTCCCCTTGATCAACTTGGCAGTTTTCATATCCATATCATACTCATGTATTTGAGCAATCCATTTACCTCTTTTTCAATCACTATCACCCTACACTAGATATCTTTCACAACAACTGTAGGAACATAAGTCAGTATGTTTAATCACAGGACATAGATTCTAAAAGACTTTAGGGCCTTCACCAAGGCATGGGCATGTTTCTCCAAAATATTATATTTTAGCTCATAATCTCATAGCACCTGACTAAAAAATAAAATTGGTTGCTCCTTCCCTTCATCATTTTTCTTCAATAAGAAAAAAACCACCGTGTGAGGTGAAGCAGAATAAAAAATGAAAAATGGTTTTGTATAATCTAGGTTGACTGATACAGGATCTTATGTAAAATACTTTTTATTCTAGAGAAATGTTCTCGAGATTCTACATCCCACTTCACTTCCTTGTCCTTCTTCAACATCTTTGTAATTTCTTTGACTATTTCAGCATAATTGGGTATAAACCTCCTCAAAATTTTAAGTATGCCCAAGAAGACACAGATTTATTTCTTATTTCTTTGTAATGGGATGTTTCTAATGGCTTCCACCCTTTTGGGATCAATATTTACTCCTTGATTTGACACATTGTGGAATAGTACTTTTCCCTCACTTAGTGAAAATTGGGATTTCTTTTGATTTAAAGATATATCATACTTTCTCCATTTCTCAAAAGTGAGCCATAGATGTTGAATGTGCTATTCGTCTATCTTTGAAAAAAAAAAATGTTGTCATCCAGGTAAATTACTAAAAATGTGACCTATTCTCCCACAAATGTTATATCCATGGCTCTCTCAAAAGTGGCTCTTGTGTTTATGAGGCCAAAGGGAATTCTAGCATACATAAACAATCCCCAGGGTGTGGTGAAAGAAATTTTCTTCTAATGTTCAAGGTGCGCAATGATTTGGTTGTATCCAAAGAAACCATCCATCATATACATCCATGCAAAAACTACCACCTTCTGTAGAATGTAGTTCATTTTAGGCATAGGTTAATTATCTTTTAATGATGCATTATTGATATCCTTAAATCCACCACATAACCATATTTCCCCATTCTTTTTTATAATAGGAACTAAATTTTCTACCTAGTCTGAATACCTTAAAGGTACAATGATCTTGGACTGGAGCAATTTCCTCACTACTTTCTCAATTGATGGGAGTAACAAAGGGTAAATTTTCTCAAGTTTTTGTTTGTATGGTTTCACCCCACCCTTCAAATGGATTTTATGTTGAATGATAGTGGTGTCAAATATTTTTAGATCATCATATAACCAAGAAAACACATCCATATACTATTTAAAATTTTCCAAATTACTTTTCTTGTACTCTTTAGGAAATCCTTTTTCCAACTTTATTACCGTGGGATTTTGTTATGTACAAATGTTATAGTATTCCACCTACTTCTTAATTTCTTGTTAATTTTTCTTCACATCCACATCATTTTGGTTATACAACCTTTCCAATGGGATGAAACCCCTAGCTTCAAATATATAATCTTGTGTACAACAATGGTTTCTCCCCAATTGACCTAATGTCCATCTATCATTTTCTCATCCTCGTGGTCAATTACTAAGTTTGAAAACTCTCTGATAACCTCCATGAATTTTTTTATTTGTTTCGCATCTTCAAACACATACCAATACTTTACATTGTCTTGTATTGAAGGTATGTACCTAAACTCAACTTCATATCTGAGAAAGGGGTTTTAAGGAGACTTAAGGCTACTAGAAGAAACAACCAATTAGTCATCCATCCCATTTCTCTCTTTGGGTATTATTTGGATATTAAAGGATAAGAAAAATTTATCAATCATATCCCATACTTCATTTTGGTAAGTCTGCAGTCTTGGACGTTTGGTTTGGCATTGATTTCTGATTTGTTTCACCACTAGCTAGAAATCTCCAAACACTTTGAAACACCCATTGTTGAGATTTATAATATATTTTAGACCCAATAACAAGGCTTTATATTCAAAAAAATTGTTAGTGGCTTCAAATTGTAGCATGAATGAGCGAGTAAACAGGCTTCCTGCTGGAGACACAAATAACACACCCGCCCAATTTCCTTCACTGGAGTAAGGACCATAAAAGTATAGATTTCATAATTTATCACACTACAATGGTTGTTTATTTAGGTGGAAAAAATATTCCACATGTCTTTCATGCATGATTAGATCATTTTCCTCTAAACAGCAAATAAGTGAAATCTTTCTCTTTACCATACAAATGGGAATGATTTGAATAGTTAGCTCTTCTAAATGTATTTATAAATCTCGATTATCTAAACAATCAAAATTCTTCTCCAGAAAACATAGGGATGGTAGCATACGTTAAATCTAGTTTGATGGATCCTCTAATTTTAGATCCCCATGACCTCAAAAAAAGCATACAAAACCTTGCAAGGATATCAAAAACTACAATATCAATTACTACACATTCTATAGGAATTTGATCCAAATTGACCATGATATATTTAATCATCCCCAACCATTTTACTCTCTTAGAATCAAAGGAGTAAAAATATTTATATGGTTTTATTATTTTTAGCCCCTACTGCTCCATAATAGACAATGGAATCAAATTGTGAGAAGCTCCTGAGTTAAGCATACAATTATACAGAAAGAGTGTTAGTGTATGCTAGTCTTGTCAATCACTAGTGATCAAATTATGCTCTTTCATATGGTTGATCGGGTCTTAGGGAAATTTTTTATAGTTTGAAGGCATTTTCAAATAAAAAATTGATCACTGGTTAGTGTATATAGTCATTACTACTCCCTCCATTCTCATGGTTAATAAATATTATCATGGTCAAGTCATTATTCCTTGGAAGAGTGTCTTGGTCATCTTGGTCATCATTCTAGCGATCATTCCATATTGTGTCATCATTAGGTCATATCATCATCTATTTCACCATTAGAGGGAGTAATAATAGGGAAGAATGTTCTATAATGATATCTAAATTCATTTTGATCTTTATTAAGATGTAATTATGTATAATAAGGTTTGAAGTTGCAGTTCACTAGAAATCAAAGTCATTTTGTGAAAAGAAAAAGTGGGGCCACATCACCACTTAAGAAAAAATCGACCCCCTAGCCTATAAGAAGACCAATGGAGAAAAAAATTTAATCATTCGACCCTCATGAGACATAACTCCATTAGCAAGAAGTGTATCCACCCTCTGAAAACCAATTTCTTGCCAAAAAGTGCCAAATTTCTCAGTTATGTTGTGCTTTTCTCCAAAATGATGTGTTTTTCTCAAAAGGAGCAAAATCTTCTATTTTCAGGGGTTTCTTCATCAGCCACAGGTTCCAACTCGTAAAAAACAAGTAATTGGGATTCATTTTTCTCTCATTTACGTTTATTTTTTTTTAGTTCATTCTTGAAAGCTCAGAGAATCACTCTCTCCTAGGGTTTTTTGTGCTTTTGGTCTCATAGTGTTTTTGATTCATTTCATATGAAAAACCATAAAATTAATGCTCAAACAACCTCCCTCACCTTTCATACACCTTCCTTGACACTTCTCCTCACCCATTTCCATCATTGACTTCATTTCCTCACAAACCCTAACCCACACTACATTTTCCTATGCTAGGACTCTACTTTTCATTTTTATACCCTTTCCCGTCACTCATTTCCAAAAAATTTCACCTCCTTACACTCCTAACATCTATGCCTACCCCCAAAAAAAATTTCAAATAATTTAGACACTCTCAAAGCCCTTCATATCCCTCCATTCATAAAACTCACCCAAATCCCCCATTTTTGTAAAACTAAATCTACTTCCTAGTGAGCTAGGGTTTCACAATGGATCCATAGGTCACTGGTCGAAGGAATAAAAAAGGAGGTCAGATTATCATATATGAACCCACCAAAGTACAAGATATCATGACTTCACCATTTCTTAAGAAGTAATTCCAAGATGCGGGTTGCCTTGTTTTCTCCCAAAATATTGAAGAATTAGGATTTTGTGATAAATTAACAAGCACCTTTGCTACCGGTCTAAGGAGGGATAAATAAGCTATTGCAGGGGTTTATTTTACTATTTCAAGAGATACCATTTCCATGACGATTTTGATCCCTGGCCATCGTGATCTATGGTTAAAAAGGACATACCTGGGTATTGAAAATCACAAAATGTTTTTGAAGCTTCCTTACAAAGACGTCCCAAAGAATATTTTTCCTTTTAGACACTTGATTGATAAGTATGCCCCTCTCATGAATATTATCATGAAATACTTCACATGTGAGGGTAGATTTTCAAGGATATATCAGTCCCATGTTATATTGCTGATGAATTTCACAGATCTCAAACATCTTGCCTACCTCACTACCTTTACACAAGCTTGGTCAAAATGGAAGAAAAAGTACATAACAAAGGGAAAGATCATCAAGAAATATTTTTCAATCATGGCTCGGTGAAAATCATTTCCTACCATCAACTTATATAGGTCAACTTGTCTTTGGAGGTTTTCATGTAGCCGACCTCTCTTTTTCCTACTCTAATTCAATCTAGTAGTAAATCTACACCTTTGACATCACCAAGACAACAATAAGTGGGTTCCACAAGAAAACCTGTAACAAGAACATGTAGGGATGAGGTGAAAAAAACCTATAATAGAGGAAAAAGGCTATTCCTTTCTCCTTCCAGTAGATAAAGGGCTTAGCCTAAATCAATTAAAAAAAAGACATCAACATATCAGTGTGAGGCACCTTTGAAAGAGGAAGAACATGTACACTTTGACATTGACATGGAACACATAGAGATTATTAATGAGGAAAAGTAGCCTATCGAGATTATAAAAGAGAAGGAATCTGAAATGAGAGAGCTAAAGGAAAAGCTATCAAAATAAAACTTCATGATTACATTTCTTCAGTAAGAGAACAGGGAAGTCCAAGTAAAACAACTTTTTCTTGGCAAACGAAAGGCAGATTTGGAGAAGGAGGATGGAAAAGGTAAGTCATTGATTGATGTTGAGAATCTTGAGGACAATAAATTTAAAATAAAACCAAGGAGGCCAAGAACAAGAGGTCTCAAGAGGCGGGAAGAGCAAGAAAATGAACCATCTCCATCATTAGTTCAAGAGGATTTTGATGAGCTGATTGCAGCATAAATTGAACAAGGCAAGGAATTTTGGCTTGAAAAGGTAAATTGTCACTTGGAAAATATTCTTAAGAAGGAAAACAAGAACAAAAGCTCCAAAGGAATATGGCAATGAATTACTGTACCAAAAACTAAATTTCTCAGATTAGGGTCACAAACTTGAAAAGGAAATTGAAGAAAAACCTAATTAAACAAAGGGAGAAGGATAAGATTGATTTGTTGGTTGATGCCTCTCTCATTTCCCAACACATAATTTTACAACTTAAAGGGGAAATTCTGGATCATTTTTCAAGAAAATTTTGAAAATTTTGAAATTATTGTGACTTTTGGCTAAAACAGGAAATTCATGACAACCTAAATCATAGTGCTTTTGCGCTGCATTTTTCCCTGAGGACTACAAATCAGATTTTTTTTATTATTCCTAGATAGCTTGTGACCTGAAAATATCATCTATCCAGTTCATGTTCCATGTCAGTATTCTGGTTGGAAGAAAAATTCCAAAAACATGCTAAAAAACCAATTTTTCCCACTCTTTTCACCTTAGCATTGCGCTTTTAGAGCGACCTTGCTAGAATCCAATGTTCTCAGACTTGGAGAGGATATTTTTATTTCTTAAGGAATCTATGGAAAACTAGACATCATCGGATTTCCAATTGTTATAGGTCAATTTGGGCATCATTCCCAATGACATGGTTAACTAGGCATCATATCCAAGACCAATGTATAGGGTCTATCATCCCCTAACATTTCAATTTCTATATGCCCTAAGACAGAGAAAAAGATAGATCAATCAAATACTTTCATCTGCAAAGGTTTCCAAGGTTTGAATTTTATAATATATCATATGAGAGCTCATCAACGCTGCCTCTGAAGGGACTAAGTGCATTGCATATGCAGGTAACCCCATGCAAGGCTGCTCTGCAAAGCACTTCCCAACATTTATGGATGCGTTGGTCACATTGGGAGAGAAATTCTCATTCTTTTGGAATCTCCACTTGGCCAGTTCCTTCTAGAAGAGTTCACATGTGTCAAACTCTGAATTCATGTGTCCATTTTACATCTACAATATTGGGAACATGTCTTGCCTATTATTGGAAAGTCATTGATTGTAAAACTACCTCAGCCTCTCTATACATTGAGCACAGATCTTAGTGTTTGATAGGGAAGAATTTGTGTAGAGAAATGCTGGTGGATTTTTCATTGAGGAGATTGATTTGAGTGACAATTTTCTAGAGATATCTGCACTGCGATGAGGTTGGCATGCTACTAGAGATGGTGACACTAAATCAATCATTTGGTTATAACCTCCCCTTCTATCATTAATAAAGAATACAACTTACTTTTCCCTATATGCATCTGTATTAGCTTTGATTTTCCATATTGCAAGATATTAGTTGATGTATATGGTTTATGCTTTACTAATTTAGCAAACTAACTTGAATATACATTTGTATTATTGCTATATTCTGATGTTTAGTGTTCATTCTTGCAGGAAATATTTTGCACATCTCACTGGAATTTGAAGCTACAATGGAAGCGACAGAAGGAATCATTTGAAAGCGCTTGGATTCTAAGTAAGCATCTAATCCATTATGTGTGTCTGTTCTTAGTTAGGAAAAGTAGTTGTATATTCTTTAACCTATTGTTCTATATTAGCACCTGTTTAGGGAAGGGTGTTTTATCTGTAATTCACAATTCTTTCCAACAAATTGGTGACTCCACTAGGGAAATTACTCTTTATCCTAGGTGTTTTAACCTCTGGTTTTCTATGTTTATTCATCCAGTAGTTTTTACTCAAAAATATTAGGCTTTTTAAGATCATGTTAGCCACCTATAATATTTTTTATAGAAAAAGGTGGCTAAGAATTTTTGAGCCTTCAAGGAACAAATTTTATTACTAAAAAGTGTTGGCTCTTGAAGACTCTTGAAGGCCTCATGCCTTTCCTCTGTCCAAAATTTCACTGCTGTTTCCCTTTAGAACTCGGAAATCCCGTCGATTTCCAAGCCATATTACCGACTGTAAAGGCCTTTTTTTCCCTCCTCCCACTTCAAAACTAACCTTCATTTGCCTCCCTATTTCTCCATAAAATTCCTCTATTTTTCATGAGTTCCCTTCTTCCATTCATGAAAATCCATTTTTATAAGGTTTTAAACCCGCTTTTAAGCCTTATTGGAACCCTCAATTTCCCTTGAAAACCATTGGAAACCATAAAAAACCACATTTTGTACATATATGGGTCTTAGCCCCTTCCTGAATAAATCCATGTTCGTATGACCCTTCATATGACCCTTGGCCCCGCAATCAGGCACCGAGCCATTTTAAATATTAAACGCACCAGCCCAAAGTTTTAAAACCTTTGGTTTTGTTAAAATTTCAATTTTTATGATATTACAAAGTTTCCGCTGGTCCGAATTTCAAATTAATCTCTACCGTCGATCTGATCTGCAGATCAACAGTGTGGAGCGCATCTCCCGTGGTCCCCACATTCCACTCACCTCGTCCAAAAACCGCGTGGTATCTATCGCACCGCCTTTGGGCGAAGGTGGTTTTTTCCCAAATGCCAGCGATTCCATATGCCATTTGACGTGTGTCCTGGGCACTGTTCATAAAACTGCTATCCGTCGTGCGTTATTTTTCGGACATGGATGCCCAGCGATATCGCTGTGCACCGTCCGATCTCGGGCAAGTCATCCGATGGCTATCGCTCGCGGAAGATGCCCGATGCTTAATGTGGTCCCGACGCGCCATCCAGTTAATCTCCGCTATCGATCTGATCTGCAGATCGATGGTCCATATTCCATCGCCCTGATTCCGTCACCTAGTCAATGATTCTCCGTTTTGACTTTCCCCCTTGCTCTCGACCGTTGATCTCTACGCGATTGACAGATCTGATTTAATCTTTCTTCCGCCTTCTCCGATCAATCCTGACCGTTGGATGATGTCGTCCAATGGCCACGCTTCCTCCACATGTCTCCGCAGTAATAAAACTATAAATGCATGGATTTTATAATAAGTTGTTTATATTTTGCAGGGTTTCAAGGTTTATCACGATTTTTTCGAGGAAAATTTGAAGGCGGAGGATGATGATCCTCCCGCCTTCGATTCACCAAAGAAAATCATCACATGGTGTTGACAACACGTTTCATCAGTGTTCCTTCAGGAACTGATGCCATATTGCCCCTGCGCAGCCCTGTACATTAGAAAAAACCATGAATTGGGCGCAGTCAGAGAGTATCAGTGATGAAGACCAAAATTTATCAGAGAAAAGGATTAAAAGATAGATTTTGCAGGGATCACAGCTAAGAAAGATAATCAAAAGCTTAATCCCTGATTTAAAAACACAGTTTAAAGAAATCTGAAGTATTTTAACCGACAGAAACCCTCCACCACCACAAATTGAGGAAAATTGATCCCTCTAGCTACCAAGACACCACCTGTGCCTCAAAGTATTCAATCAGAGGCTGAAGTTATTGATCAAGAACAAATGTCTACCTCACAATGTAGCTAAAGAGTAAATTCGGCCAAAGAACTGAATGACAGACACCTGCAGAGTTACTTCGACGCCACACAGAGCCTCAGAGGTCAACAAAAGCTCCCACCGAACTTAATCATTATGTAAAACATTTAATACAAAGGATATGTATGTAATTTTCTTCATTGAGCCCCTCGAAGGCCAATAAGCCATGTATTCTGTATTAATTGTAATTGAGATCTTTTATCGGATCTCACCTCCTCATCCTTTTATATATACTATTGCAGAAGATGAGTGAATGGTTGGTTGTAGAACTTTGATATATACTTGAGCTTAAACTTGTGACTGTAAATAGTGTTCACTGGCTCTTGGAGCTCTGCTGGTGATAGAGGTTAGGCTGAGATGTGTAGATGGTTGCTAACCTAAAGCACTGGAATTAAAGCTGTAAATGGTTTGGAGCATCAATACAAGATGATTTATGGGATCCTGGTCTATGTTGATGGTGATGTTTCTCTAATTGTAACGTGTTATTTTGTTTCTGTTTTCACTGTGTTTCATATTCTCTTATAAAGAACAACACGCATAGATTTAGGACCTACTGTACATCAATAACCTTCTCTGACTGAAAATATTTATCTGAACGTTTTCTTCCAATCTGTGTTATTTAGGAATAATTTAATTCAGTTCGAGCATAGCAATGTTGGCATTCCCACGTCTTATTGTCTTAGCTGAATGTTATTATTAAATGTTATTTTCAGTATATGTTTTGTGAAGATGAACTGAGGAAGATATGGTGAGCCTTGGTGCCAGTTTTGTGCCCACTACTATCTGGATGTTTCCCTTTGGAATGTGTTAAAAGCTGGCTAGTTTAAAAGTACTTACCATATCTTAGGCCATTTTGTGTTATCTTTATGTTTGTCTTGAAAGTAACTAAGTAAAGAGCTAGGAGAGGATTTGTGGTGAGCCCGGCCCGCTAGTTTCTACTCCAAAGGTTGCTTCCAAGTTTCCCTTTGTTTTAAAATGTTTTCTATTGAAAGTGTATCAAAGGCTGGCTAGTTTGAAAGTACTTACCAGATCCTAGTTTAATTTTATGTTTTTCTTGATTCCATGTCAAAGGCTAACTAGTTTAAAAGTACTTATCAGATCCTGGGCTGCTCTTGTTCTACATCCATTTATCTCTCCTTCTTATTGTATCATTTCATTCCATCAATCAAACTTAAAGAGATCCTTAGACATAGATGACTTGCCCCATAGACCACTCTTGCCTCTTGTTGTTTCAATTAAATTCTATTATGACTCCATAGCCCAATGGACTAAAACCTGCAATTGTCTATATTTTTGGTCGAAGCTTACTCTGATTGCTTACAACTTCTCACCTTTGAAACTTTTTGCATTCAGGACTTTCCACCTCAAATAGTAATCATGCTCAACCATCCAAAAAAAAAACAAACCCTTGGCCTTCATAACTAGCCTAATATTATAACCCCATACTTCAAAGACAAATCCATATTTGTACATATTGGAGAGATCCCTCTCCGGATTTAGGAGGGCTAGATCCTAGAATCCCAAATTTGGTTGAAATAATGTTGCTTCTGTAGTTTTAGTCTTACCAATCTGCTAAAATTACTGATTCCTAAAATTTCTAGCAACTCCATCGGGGAACTAAACCCAAAATCATATTTTATTTTTATAAAACCTTGTGAGTTAAAAGCAGTTCTTTTCAAGCACTACCAAAGAGTGGTAATCATGGTAAAACTTGTTTGAATCACCGACAAGCTAGGTAAAACATAGGATTCTCTTAAGACTTTGTCTAACCTTGAAAGATTAGTCCGGCTTAGCCATAAGAGTAAACTGTCTTTGTCTCATAACCATAGCTAAGTTTTGAAACAAAGTTATGATATTCTTAAAACCATACAACTGAAAAAATAACTTAAAAACCTAAGAAATATTTCGGATTGGTATCCAATAAACATGGTGGTGGACCATAAAACCTTTTACCTCCTTAGGAGCTAAAAAACTTCCACTTGGTGACTCCAAAATCCTTAGCGGACCTTAAGACTCCACCTGGGAAGAACCCTCATCATTATAACATCATTAAAACTCGCTAGAGGATCTGTAGGATTAAGATTTGTGTAAATGCATTAGCTAACCTCTCAAAGACTATCATACCTGGTTGAACTTTTCTTGTTTATTTGGGTCTAATAACACAGAGATAGTGGCTCCCGTAGAAAGATTCACACTAGAGCCTATCCCGACCCTAGCACTCCACCTCGAAGTAGTTGATAACCCAAAAGGTATCCTTAGCAAATCTCCTAATATTAAATTTTCAACGTTTTCAGGCCACCCTTGAGAGCTAGTTCGGCTCTGAAAATCTTTCAGCTCTACAACAATCTCAAGTTGACTTAGTAAATCCATTTCGAACTAGGTCTGTTGGTGATCTAGATCTGGCTTAGATTCTCGAGTCTTCACTATTATCTCCTAAAACAAGTGAACCTCTTGGTAGCAGAGAAACAACACCTCTTGATTTACATTTCCTTCACAAATTAGGTGTCTCTCATGCAAGATCATCTCAACAGCCTATTCCTAGTCCATCCACTTCTCGCTCACCCTACATCCACTGTTTAAACCACTCCACTTCATCCCACTGCTCCTATTGTTAATCCACTCCTTGTAAATCCTCCCCCAACACCTATCATGGTGGCATGGTATGCTCCCCTAGTCCTTCCCGTACCATTAGTCAATCGTCCACAGGACTATCGATCCAAAATTCCATTATATGATGCCAACAATGTTACAACCGCATCACAACATGTGGATAAGATGAATGACTATTTTGACAGAAATGAAATTGATGATGAGTCTCATCAAGCTTAGGTTATTTTCTCAAAGCTTAGGGGGAGAAGTGAGAAAGTGGTTCAAAGGTTTAGCCCCCCATAGTATTAATTACCTCCAAGCCTTCCAAAGAAACATTCTTAAACAAATTGGAAGTAAAGAAGAACCCTCTCCAAGTCCTTTCGACTACAAGAACCTCCATAGAAACACTCGGGGAAAGTGTGCAAGCTTATTTCACTAGATTCAATAGTGTGTATAATGCCCTTTCCTCGGAAATAAAACCTCCACAAGGCTCAGCTTTAAACAAGTTTCCCTGAAGGATTTGACTTCGACATGACCTATCGACTGAGAGAGAGAGACTTTGAAACTCTTGAAGATATTCAAAGAGGTGCTCTTTCCGTGGAATTCAACATAATGGAGAAGAGAGAAAGAATGAAAAATGAAAAGAGAGTGTCCTTTAGAGAGGAATCGCACCCTCTACCTCCAATTCAAAAAATAGAGAAAATTATGGAAGAAATGATGAAAGAAATGAGCATAATTAAGAGAGAACAAACAAGCCTAAACCAAAATGCTCCTCAAAATAGGAATTAGAACCCAGAATCGAATTTTAGAAGGAACCAACCTCGAAACAAACCTAGGGAAGATGATCAACAGATCACTCCTCCTTTTCATCAAAATTATGTAAGTGAGGTTAAGGAAATAGATGAGATAACGGAGGGAGATGATGTCAATATGTTTGGGGTAAAAGATGATGACTTTGAGATTCATTATGATAGAAAACAAGGTTTATACACACCTTATGATGACAAAAGAGATGATGATAAAAATTGTTATCAAGACATGGAAAATGTCATCATAGAGTCTCAAAAAGAATATGACCTTAGAAGCAAACGTAGTCAATAGACCCCCAACAACGAAACCTCTGACAAATCTTCACAAAACAGCACTACAACCAAGCCTAAAATTTTCAAACAAAAGGATAAAACTGTTAGGTCCCTATATTACTAGTATAGTCCCAACCAGAAATGAATCCAACCATATCGTGTAATGCACTGGCAGGAATTACCACTCCTCAAACTCTCAAGATAAAAGGACAAATCAAGAAGAGAAAGGTAATAGTGTTGATTGATTCAGGTAGCACCCATAATTTTATTCATTGTAAGGTAGCCAAGGAATTAAATTGTTTCCTATACCCGAAAGACTCGAATGTCAAGTGATGGTTGCAAATGGAGGAACTATAAATTGCTCTGAAAATGCAATAACATCAAGCTAACCATGGGGGAATATGTGTTGACTAGTCCAATGCTTTCCATTCCTATGGGAGGTGCCGATGTTGTACTAGGAGTACAATGGTTACAATCTTTGGGGACGATAGCTTTTAATTTTCAAGAACTTTTCTTGAAATTCTTTTCGAAGGAAAGGAAGTCGAATTACGGGTATTGAAGGGAAGCCGTGAAGGATAATAAGCTCTAATGGCATGACAAAGCTTCTAAAGAAAGAACAACGAGGCGTAATTGCACAATTATGCTCACTAGAAGTTCCAACATCAAAATCATCTATTTTGCGGATCTCCAACAAGTCTTGGACAATCATTCCAAGGTGTTTGAAACTCCCAAAGGACTCCCACCTATTCGTGATCATGATCATGCTATTCATTTGATTCCGAGGAAGTGTTCCTCCAAACATCCGGCCTTATAGATATCCTTACTTCCAAAAGAGTGAAATTGAACGCATGATTGCGGAAATGTTAGAGGCGGGTATAATTCAACCTAGTCAAAGTTCTTTTTCTCGCTTCCCGTAGTATTGGTACACAAGAAGGATGGATCATGGCGAATGTGTCCGGATTATAGGGAGCTCAATAAGGTCACCATTAAAGATAAATTTCCCATTCCTCGTGATTGATGAATTATTGGATGAATTACATGGAGCAATTTATTTTACCAAGTTGGATCTTCGTTCAGGGATATCATCAAATTAGAATGAAGACCGAAGATATTCCAAAAACAAAGATTTCGAACTCATGAGGGTCATTATGAATTTTTGGTCATGCCTTTTGGCCTTACCAATGCACCTTCTACATTTCAAGGGTTGATGAATCTCCATTTTCAAACCCTTCCTTAGAAAATTTGTGCTAGTATTTTTTGATGATATACTAATCTATAGCAAGTCTTGGAAGGATCATGTTGAACATGTTGACAGTGGTGCTCAAACTATTTCAGAGAAACAATTATATGCAAAAGCATCCAAATGTTTCTTTGGAGTACAAGAGGTGGAATATCCGGGTCATATTATATCCCACGAGGGTGTTAAAGTAGACCCTAACAAAAATTAAAGCCATTAAGGAATGGAAAGTCCCTAAGACAATAAAGCAAGCTATGCGAGGATTTCTCGAGTTAACAGGCTATTATCGCAAGTTTGTTAAGAATTATGGAAGAATAGCGAAAGACCTCTAACAACATTATTGAAGAAAGATGCATTTTCATGGACTCTGAAGCAACTAAGGCCTTTGAACATCTTAAAGAGGCAATGTGCCTAGCACCGGTCTTAGCTACGCCGACTTCACAAAAAACCTTTATTGTGGAATGTGATGCCTCAGAAATGGAATTGGTGCAGTTTTAATGCAAGAAGGAAGACCCATTGCTTTTGAAAGTCGTCCAATCAAAGGAAAGTATTTACGTAAACCTATTTATGAGAAGGAAATGTTAGCAATACTCGCATGCACTAAAGAAATGGCGAACTTACCTAATGGGAAGACACTTCAAGGTAAAACCCGATCATGATAGTCTTAAACACTTTTTGGAACAAAGACTATCTTCGAAGAGCGAAAGAAAAATGGGTCACAAAGATGTTGGGTTATGACTTTGAAATAATCTACAAAAAAGGAAAGCTTAATGTTGCTGCAGATGCACTCTCAAGAAAGAATGAAGAGGTGGAAGCATTGCTTTGTGCCATTTCTATTATCCAACCAGATTGATAACCGAAGCAAGAGATGAATGGAAGAAGGACAAAGATGTATGGACACTCATTCAAAAGTTGCTGCAAGATCCTAGTACATCTCGATACATTTAGTTGGAAAAATGATTCCTTATGGTACAAAGATCGCTTATATCTTTGTAAGAATTCCCAACTAAAACAAAAAAAGATTCTTCTCGAATTGCACACTTCTCCTTTAGGAGGACACTGTGGATTTTTTAAAAAACTTACCACAGTGGTGAAGAAAGATTTTTTTGGGATGGCCTTAAATCCGATATTCAAAAGTTTTTGGCGGAATGTTTGGTTTGCCGAAAAGATGAATAAAGTGGAGACAATTAAGACCCCGGGACTTCTACAACCTTTATCCATTCCAAGTCGACGTTGGGAGGAGATTTCAATGGATTTTATCACAGAGTTTACTCTAAGTCTCGAAGGAAAGAATGTCATCATGGTGGTAGTTGATAGAATTACTAAGTATGCACACTTTTGTGCATTATCTCATCCATTTAAAGCAAGTACGAGTATACTACATTTGTGGACGTAATTCAAAAGCTACATGGAAGCCCAAGGCTTATTGTGAGCGACAAAGATCCCATTTTTACGGGAAATTTTTGGACAGAGTTATTTTCTTGTTTGGGTACTAAATTAGCTCATAGCTCATCTTATCATCCTCAATCTGATGGTCAAACTGAGATAGTAAATAAATGTTTGGAAGGATATCTTCGTTGTTTTGTATCCGATAAACAAACACAATGGGTCAAGTGGTTACCTCTCGTCGAATGGTGGTATAACACTTCCTTCCATACCGTATGCAAAAATGACCCCCATTTATGGCACTTTATGGATATCATCCACCATCGATCACATCATCTTTAAGGGAAAATTCGAAGGTCTGCCAAAGTGGAAGATCACGTCGAGCATCGACAAGAAGTTCTCCAACTCTTAAAGGATAACCCTGAATTTGGCACAAAATCGAATGAAACAACGAAGACGATCAACATCGCAGCGAGAGAAGTTTTGGTATAGGAGATTGGGTATTTTTACGGCTACAACCATATAAACAAATGTCCCTCAAGAAAGCTAAGAAGGATAATAAATTATCGCCAAAGTACTATGGTCCTTACAAGGTGTTGCAAAAAGATTGGTACTATGGCATACAAATTGGAGCTTCTCGCTTCTTCGCGAGTACATCCAGTTTTCCATGTTTCATGCTTAAAGAAGGTTATAGGTGAAAATCTTCCAGCTCAAACAATATTTCCGAACTTGATGAGGAAGGAAAAATCATATTGGAACCCGAAGCTGGTCATGGAAACAAGAACTCGACAACTACTGAATCGATCAATTTCGCAGTATCTCATCAAGTGGGAAGAACTTACCCTATCGAAGATTCTACATGGGAGGATGAGAATTTTATACGTATAGCACTCGTAGCTACTCAAGCGTTGAGGAAAACACTTTTTTTTGAAGGAGAAGGGCATGTTAGGTCCCTATATTACTAGTATAGTCCCTTATTTTTGTTAGTGTAACCCCCTTTATTGTTATTATTGTACCCTTGTAACCCCCATTTTGTTATTATTGTGCCCTTAAATTATTATTGTTAGGTCGGCTAGGATTACATTATGGCCCCATGGACTCTATATATAGAAAGGAGGTTTTGTAAATTGTATCATCCAAGAATTGTTCATTCATGTAATGTATTGGAGGTTGCCCCCTCGAAGTGGCTCATTTCTAAGGCGTGAATATCTCTTTTCTTCTCTCTTTAGAGCTGGTTACACAACAAAAATTGTGGCTATAAATTATGATAAAGGTAAAGAGAAAGGCACTCAAAATAATGAAAAACAGAGTGCAGACCTTAGTAGTACTAACACTTCAACTAGTACTCCTGTGAAAACAATTGTGTCAAGTGTAAATAGAACAAATCAGCAAGTTGATGTTTTTGATAAAGGGACAGCTAATAAAGCTGAGACAAGTGCTTTAAAGAGTCAAATTCCTTTCAGCCTGGAGCAGAAATTTTAAAAAATCAATATCTCTATTCCCCTAACTCGAGTTAGTTGCCCAACATGTATTTAGAACCCAAATTTTGAAGGCTTTAAATACGTAAGATAGAAATGATATAGTCAATCTTAATGATGACCAAATTTGAGAGCTGATTTTTGGTCCTAAGATTGAAGGTAAATATCAAGAGGGACTGTTCCTCCCTTTTATGTAAGTTTAAACGTTCATGAAAAAATTTTTGCACAATGCTATGCATGATTCTGGGGGCTTTTTCATAATTTAATGCCTAAAGTCTGTGATGGAGAGCCTTGGTCTTGGAGATCACCGGACCGTATAAAGACTCGTATTCCTTTGATTCCAACAGAGTAAGGTGTTTAGGATTGATCAAATACCTCTGTGTTAACTTAGCCCAAATTCCAACCAAATGCCTAGTTATGGATATTGTTGTGGCTGATGTCCCCCCCAAGTATGGAATGTTATTATCAAGGTCTTGGGGGGATAAGTTACAGGGGACTATGCAAATGGACATGACTTATGCGACTATCCCTATTTTCAATCAGAATAGAAGACTTTACAGGGAGTCTCATATGCAATACATGGTTACAAGTCAAGACAGACCGCAAAAATCCCCTTTATACTTTGTAGATACTGGCCTTGATTCTTCTATCCTTTTTAGCGAAGAAAAATTAGATGAACAAGTGACTTTAAAAGAGTTAATGACTATTAGGGAAGAGGAAGAAAATACCACAGAGCTATCAAAGAAGTTTGTTGAACCATTGAACATTAGCAAACTAAACAAAGGTCTTGAACTACAAGTCATGCATCCATTGCTTTTAAACCTTGACACTCAAGAAAACGTGCCTCCACTTAACGAAAAACCTGAAGAGTAAAAACAAATTCAATTAAGTGTCGCTAATCATGAAAATATAGAAAGCGCAGTAGTTAAAGAGGACGTTAACCAGGATGAAACCGACAACAATCCTCTATGGAGTATGTGTTTTGATGGATCCTGCACTAGAACCAACGCTGGTGTAGGTGTCTGGATTTCCAACACTGAAAATAACCACACAGAAAGCATTTCCTGCAAGTTAAACTTTCAGTGTTCCAATAACATATAGCGAATATGAATCCCTTCTCTTAGGCTTACATCTGTTGAAAAAGTTAGGAGCCACAAGAATCAATGTGTATGGGGATTCAGAGTTAGTCATTAGGCAAGTCAATGGGGAGTGTAACGCAAATCATCCCAAACTTAGAGCCTACCGAAATGATGTCATGGACCTCTTGAAAACCTTTGACAAGTCCAAATTGATTTTTGTCCCAAGAAAGAAAAACATTGCAGTCCACAATTTAGCCTTTGCAAACAGGGACATGCTTGATGCCATATGAAACCAAAGACTGCACAATCGAGATTAAATTTAGACCAAATTTGTGCATCGATAATGAAAATTATTAGCGGGTGTTTGACAATGATAAACAAATATAAGACTTCATGCAATTCGTAAAATGAATTTGAACTACACGATACTGGATTCGCAGTATGATACAGACTGCATTGAAGAAAATTTCCTTGGTGAAGAGGAACCGTCTCCTGAACCTGTTAATATCAACCTGTTGTCAAGAAAACTAAAAAACAAAACAGAATTGGATGTAGAGTTCGAAACAGATGAGTTAGAAACTCTGCACTCTAAAGATGAAAGTTTGCCAAGAGGTCTAGCGCCTTTAGAAGAATTTTTTGATCTTAACGATGTGGCCAAAAATCCAAAACGGGAACCTATAGAGGCTGAAGTAGAAGAGTGCAATATAGGCAGTGAACTTAAACCTATGATGATTAAAATGTCTAAAACTTTACCAGCTCACATTAAACTTAAATACATAGATCTGTTTAAAGTGTTTTCTGATGTTTTTGCGTGGAGTTACGAAGATCTTAAGTCCTATGACACTGAAATAATACAACACAAAATTCCCCTCAAAGAAAACCAAAAACCATTTAAACAAAACCGGCGAGAATAAACACCGTTCGCTTGCCATTGGTTTAGAAGGAGATCATGAAAATGTATGATGCTCTGGGTATTATTGTCCCTATTAGATACTCCGAGTGGGTGTCTAATCTAGTGTCCATTAGGAAGAAAAATGGAGATATCAGGCTTTGTATAGACTTTAGAGACTTAAAAAAAGCTTCATTAAAAGACAATTACCCTTTACCAAAGATGGATCACATTTTACAAAGGGTGGTAGGGTCTAGAAGAATCTCTTTGCTGGATGGCTATTTAGGGTACAATCAGATCTTAGTTCACTGTGCTGATCAATTAAAGACAGCCTTTACTACACCAAGGGGAACTTTCATGTATGTGAAAATGCCCTTTGGTCTAATGAATGTTGGAGCAACTTTGCAAAGAGCCATGGACATAGCATTCTCGGAGGAACTAGGCTTCTTCATTATTATATACCTTGATGATGTCACTGTGTTTTAAAAAACAGATGAAGAGCACTTAGAACATTTAAGAAAAGTTTTCGAGAAATGAAAAAAGTTTTGAATATCTTTGAACCCTAAGAAAACACTGTTTGGTCTCCAAGAAGGTAAACTTCTTGGGCACATTATTTTTGAGGAGGGTATAAAGATAGATCTAAAGAGGATTGAGGCCATATTGCAAATCTCTCACCCTCCAAACATCAAAGAGTTGCAATCTTTCATTGGAAAGATTAAATTTTTGAGAGGGTTCATCCCCAACTTGGCTGAGCTCCTTAGGAATATCACAAACATGTTAAAGAAGGAGCAAGGGTTAAAGTGGACCTTGGAAGCAAGGAAGTCCTTTGAGCTGGCGAAACAAGCCTTAACCAAAACACCGGTTCTAATAAGTCCTGATTTTTCAAAAGATTTTTATATCTTTTCATTTGCATCGGAACATACCATAACTACTATCCTTTTATAGAAAAATCCGCAAGGACAAGAGCAGCCTATTGCATTCTTTAGCAAGGCATTGAGGGATTCCCATTTGAAGTATAACATTATGGAAAAGCAAGCTTTTGCTTTGGTTAAAGCTTTGAAAGACTTCAGAGTGTACGTCCTTCACTCACACATCATTGCCTTTGTCCCAAACTCAGTTGTTAAAGACATTCTAACATAGGACCCAGATGGTAAGAGAGGTAAGTGGATTGTTGTTATCCTTGAATATGATTTAGAGATAAAACCCACTAAACTCATCAAAGGCCAAGGTCTAGCTAGATTAATGGCTGAATCAAATTTTGAAGTTCTTGATATTAATATGATTGATGCTTTGGATGACCAAGAAGAATTCTCAACTCCTATAGCTAAAGATCATTTTATGAATTCTCCTTGGTATGCTGATATTATTTATGTTTTGCTTAAATTGAATACACCTTCTGGTTTGACAAAAACAAAGGAAAGATTCCTTAAATTGAAAGCTGTAAACTATTGCATTATAGATAGATGTCTTTATTGGAAAAATGCATGTGGTCTACTTCTTAAATTTTTGCCTGATTTTGATGCAGGGAAGGTTAAGCACGAGTTCCATGAAGGAGAGTGTGGAGGTAATTTTTACTGGAAGACAATAGCCAACAAAATTTTGAGGGATGGTTTCTATTGGCCTACTCTTTTTCCTGATGTGCACAGAATGATCATAGCCTGTCATAAGCGTCAAATTCTTGAAGGCAAAAGAAAACTGTTACCCCTACCTCTGCATCCAATCATTGTTGAGGCCCCATTTCAACAGTGGGGACTTGACTTCATAAGAGAAATCCATCCCCCATCTTCTGCCCAGCATAGATGGATTCTCACTGCCACAGACTATTTCACTAAGTGGATAGAAGCCATACCTTGTAGACAGGCCAATGATTAAGTTATTATAAAATTTATGGAGACTAACATTCTGTCCAGATTCAGCTGTCCTACTAAGATTATCACTGATAATGCAACAACATTTGGATCAAAGAAAATGGTTGAGTTCTGTCATAGATATCACGTAAAATTGGGGCATTCCATGACCTATTACCCTCAAGGTAACGGACTTGCAGAATCCTCAAACAAAATTTTAGTGAACATCATTAAGAAACTGTAGGAGGACAACAAAAAGTCTTGGCACACAAAGCTATTTCATGCACTTTGGGCTGATAGATTAACTTTGAAGAAATCTATTGGCATGCCACCTTTTCATCTTGTGTATGGTGCTGATGCAATTTTTCCAAACAGCCTTGGTGTACCAGTGATGAAGTTAATTCAAGAGCTGCAAACTGAAGAAAATGACATGATCAGAAGAATAAATCAGACCATTCATCTTCAGCAAACCAGAGAGGAAGTGTATAACAAAGCATTACAAAAGCAGGACAACATTAAAAAGCTTTTTGACAGAAGAACAAAGGCCATCAATTTCAAGATTGGGGACAAAGTTTTAACATGGAATTCAAGAAGGGAAGAGAAGGGAAAGCATGGAAAATTTGACCACTTATGGCTTGGCCATTACTCTATTCACTCAGTTGCTAGTAACAATGCATTTTTCTTGCAAGAGTTGAATGGAGAAAAACTTTTTAAGGGTCCTGTCAATGGCAGGATGCTTAAGCATTAATTATCTTGATCCATGTTATGTTCCAAAAGCCTTTTTATCTTTTTTCCACTATAAATATTCCATCCACCATTGCATTCAAAGTTGTAAAAATAAAAATACAAAAACAGAATAAAAAGGAAAAGGAAAAGAAAAGAGGGCAGATTGTGAAAACAAGAAAGGTACGGCCCCATACCAAAAAATTAAAACAAATCTGAAAGTGTGTAAGATTAAATTCCACTCCTACAAAACACACTTCTAGATTAGCCAGACAACATAATCTTGACTAATTAGTTTTAAATTTACTACTGATAGGATAGTGAATTCGATTTGCCAAACTGTTTAAACTTGGATTATCAGTAGATAATTTAGGATAGAAATTAAAGGTTCAAACATGATCAAAATCTGAACCTCAGTTTCCAAAGAGATATGACTCAAATTTGTTTCACTTTCTGAGTCAAAAAACATGTAAATCTAGTTCTAATTAACTCAAAATTTGACACAGAGAAACAAGCAAGGAACAACTAAAAAAAGGGTCAAAACAGAGCTGTAAAAAGAGAAGGCCATGATGAGAAACTTTCAGATCTTAAGCCTTCCATTTTGATTTAATTTTCTGCAAAATAATGTCTATCTGCAACTTGTTTTTATGCCATAGATCACAGCAACTCAAACAACTTAATCTTGACTTGGCTGTTTTTAAATTTCTGTTATAGAATTTAGAGAATAAAAATCTGTTAGACTGTTTAATCCTAACAGATTAGTAGATTAGGTAGAGAATCATATGGGCTCAACCATTTAATCTGAGTCCATGAAGAAATAAGGAGCAGAAATAGATTAGGTTTCTTGCTTCCAAAAGAATAAAATGTTGTAA
Organism: Pinus albicaulis; assembly: GCA_034641835.2. NCBI lineage: Eukaryota > Viridiplantae > Streptophyta > Pinopsida > Pinales > Pinaceae > Pinus > Pinus albicaulis. The sequence continues at coordinate 1,364,619,022 of CM076578.1, forward strand.
AAGAGTTTGCCAATCCAAGTGCACTCTAATGAAGAAAAAGTGTTAGATCAGTAGGATTGGGTAGGTAGAAGGTTTGTATTGATGAAGGTCCATTATTTTCGTGGCTGATAAATATGTTTTCAGAGAAGATCATCCCAGCAAAGGAAGGGCAGCCCAATGGATCAGGCACAGGTCAACCTCCAAGGGAACATTATGGATGTGGCACAGGTCAGCCTCCCAGAGAATGCAGGTCTTAAGTTCTTGATGCCTTCAAGAAGGCACCATCCCCAAGTGGAGCCACTGTTAGCCACCTATAATATTTGTTATAGCAAAAGGTGGCTAAGATTTTTTGAGCCTTCAAGAAACAAATTTTATTACTAAAAATTTTTGGCTCTTGAAGACTCTTGAAGGCCTCATGCCTTTCCTCTGTCCAAAACTTCACTGTTGTTTCCCTTCAGAACTCAGAAATCCTGCTGATTTCCAAGCCAGATTACTGTTGCAAAGGCCTTTTTTCCCTCCTCCCACTTCAAAACTAACCTTCATTTGCCTCCCTATTTCTCCATAAAATTCCTCTATTTTTCATGAGTTCCCTTCTTCCATTCATGAAAATCCATTTTTATAAGGTTTAAAACCTGCTTTTAAGCCTTATCAGAACCCTCAATTTCCCTTGAAAACCATTAGAAAACCATAAAAACCCACATTTTGTACATATATGGGTCTTATCCCCTTCCTGCATAAATCCCTGGTCGTATGACCCTTCATATGATCCTCGGCCCCACAATCGGGCGTCGAGCCATTTTAAATATTAAACGCACTCACCCAAAGTTTTAAAACCTTTGGTTTTGTTAAAATTTCGAATTTTATTATATTACAAAGTTTCCGCCGGTCCGAATTTCAAATTAATCTCTACCATCGATCTGATCTACAGATCGACGGTGCGGAGCCCGTCTCCCGTGGTCCCCACATTCCACTCACCCTGTCCAAAAACCGCGTGGTATCTATCGCACCGCCTTTGGGCGAAGGCGGTTTTTTCTCAAACGCCAGCAATTCCATACGCCGTTTGACGCGTGTCCTGGGCACTGTTCATAAAACCACCATCCATCGCACATTATTTTTTGGACATGGATGCCCAGCCATATCACTGTGCACCTTCCGATCTGGGGCAGGTCATCCGACGACTATCGCTCGCCGAATATTCCCGATGCTTAACGTGGTCCCGTCATGCCATCCAGTTAATCTCCATCGTCGATCTGATCTACAGATCGACGGTCCATATTCCATCGCCCTGATTCCATCACCCAGTCAACGATTCTCCATTTTGACTTTCCCCCTCGCTCTCGACCATCGATCTCTGCGCAATCGACTGCTCTAATTTAATCTTTCTTCCGCCTTATCCGATCAATCCTAACGATTGGATGATGCCATCCAACAACCACGCTTACTCCACATTTCTCCGTAGCAATAAACCTATAAATGCATGGATTTTATAATAAGTTGTTTATATTTTGTAGGGTTTCGAGGTTTATCACCATTTTTTCGAGGAAAATTCGAAGGCGGAGGATGACGATCCTCCCGCCTTTGATTCACCAAAGAAAATCATCACAGGGTGTTGACAACATGTTTCATCAGTGTTCCTTCAGGCATTGATGCCATATCGCCCCTGCGCAGCCCTGTACATCAGAAAAAACCATGAATCGAGAGTAGTTAGAGAGTATTAGTGACGAAGACCAAAATTTATCAGAGCAAAGGATTAAAAGATATATTTTGTGGGGATCACGGCTAAGAAATATTATCAAAAGCCTAATCCTCGATTTAAAAACACAGTTTAAAGAAATCTGAAGTATTTTAACCGAAAGAAACCCTCCACCACCACAAATTGAGGCAAATTGATCCCTCTAGCTACCATGATGCCACCTGTGCCTCAAAGTATTCAATCAAAGGCTGAAGTTATTGATCAAGACCAGATGTCTGCCTCGCAACGTAGCTAAAGAGTAAATTCAGCCAAAGAACTGAATGACAGACACCTGCAGAGTTACTTCGACGCCACACAGAGCTTCAAAGGTCAACAAAAGCTCCCACGGAACTTAATCATTATGTAAAACATTTAATACAGAGGGTATGTATGTAAGTTTCTTCATTAAGCCCCTCAAAGGCCAATAAGCCATTTATTCTGTATTAATTGTAATTGAGATCTTTTATCAGATCTCACCTCCTCATCCTTCTATATATACTACTGCAGAAGATGAGTGAAGGGTTGGTTGTAGAACTTTGATATACACTTGAGCTTAAACTTCTGACTGTAAATAGTGTTCACTGGCTCTTAGAGCTATGATGGTGATAGATAGGTTAGGCTGAGGTGTGTAGATGGTTGCTAACCTAAAGCACTGGACTTAAAGCTGTAACTGGTTTGGAGCATTAATACAAGATGATTTATGGGATCCCGGTCACTGTGTTTCAAATTCTTTTATAAAGAAAAACATGTAAAGAGTTAGGACCTACTGTGCATCAGTAACCTTCTCTGACTGAAAATATTTATCCAACGTCTTAACTGTGTCATTGAATACTTGACCGCTCGAGCATAGGAATGTTGGCGTTCCCTCGTCTTATTGTCTTAGCTGAATGTTATTCTTAAATGTTATTTTCAGTATATGTTTTGTGAAGATGAACCGAGGAAGATATGGTGAGCCCTGGTCCTAGTTTTATCCTTACAACTATCTGGATGTTTCCCTTGGAATGTGTTAAAAGTTGGCTAGTTTAGAAGTACTTACCAGATCTTAGGCCATTCTGTGTTATCTTTGTGTTTGTCTTGAAAGTAACTAAGTAAAGCAGAGCTAGGAGAGGATTTGTGGTGAGCCCGGCCCGCTAGTTTCTACTCCAAAGGTTGCCTCCAAGTGTCCCTTTGTTTTAAAATGTTTTCTATTGAAAGTGTATCAAAGGCTAGCTAGTGTAAAAGTACTTACCAGATCCTAGTTTGCTTTTATGTTTTTCTTGAGTCCATGTCAAAGGCTGACTAGTTTAAAAGTACTTATCAGATCCTGGGCTGCTCTTGTTCTGCATCTGTTTTATCTCTCCTTCTTATTGTATCATTTCATTCCATAAATCAAACTTCAAAGAGATCCTTAGACATGAGTGGCCCTATAGACCACTTCTTTGGCTTCTTGTTTCAATTAAACTTATTATGAATCCATAGCCCAATGGACAAAACCGTAATTGTCTATCTTTGGAAAGGTTTCACTCGATTACTAAAATTTCACCTTCGAAAAATTTTTCATTCAGGACTTTCCACCTCAAACAGTAATCATGCTCAACCATCCAAAAAAAAAACAAACCCTTGGCCTCCATAGCTAGCCTAATAGTATAACCCCATACTTCAAAAACAAATCCATCTTTGTACATATTGGAGAGATCCCTCTCTGGATTCAGGAGGGCTAGATCCTAGAATCCTAAAGTTGGTTGAAATAATGTTTCTTCTGCAGTTTTAGTCTTACCAATCTGCTAAAATTACAGATTCCTAACATATCCAAATTTGCAAAATAAGTGTGTTAAACAACTTTGTTTTTATTTATACACTGTGCCCAACGCACTCTTGGATAGGACACAGTGCTTTGCATAGCACTGTCTCCCTTTCCGGCCTACGTTGCAAAGCACTGTCTCTCTTTAGATACTGCGTTGCCTCCTGAAACCATCCAAATTCCCTTGAATTTATTTCTGCAGTTTGTTTTAGTTTGTTTTCTGTTGTGTTTTGAAAAGCCTAAGCCTCATATTGACCAGTGAATTCATCTACCTCTTCCTCCTTTGAAAGAAAATTTGTTCAATGTTTGTTTAAAGCATTTCTCTTTATCATTGGAAAGTTAATTTCAAAGTATTTTTATTGTCGTATTAGATCCATTTTCTTTTGAAAAAGGAAATTTTCGTAAAATCTTCATTTCCTGATAGGAGAAATTGTTGTTTCATTCCTCATTTTTCCTTCAAAAGAGAAATTTTTGTTTGTATTCCTCATTTCTCAAAAGTAAAAGGCATTTGATTTTATTGATTTAGTACACTTAGTTTCTTTTCTGCATTTATAACATTAAAGGAACTGAAAAGAAAAATCTAAATTTGCATGTAGTGGTTTGTATGTTTTACAAAAAGGAACAATTAGGAAATTTTCATTTAGTTTGTGTTCTCTGATTTGTTTGTTCGCAAATTGATTGCTCTTTCCCTCTAGTAGCTAGGATTTTCATTGAAAAACTAAAAGTGAAAGATTTCTTATCATTCTTAGTTTCATTTTAGGAATTTTCCAATACATCATTGTGGTGAACCTTTGAAAGGAAAATTGTTAAGAATGATCAACATTAAATTAATCTCAATTTACCTAACAAAGCATTGGAACCATAACGATAACATTTAGAAGGTCTAGGCTAGAGACATGTTATGGCATCGTAGAACATAGCATCTGTCGTTAACTTGTCTGCAATACATTCTGAGTGTGATACCTCACTCCACATACATAAGTATATCGTAGCTCGTCCACGTACTTTCAGGTATATCAGGTGGTGTTACAGTACGATAAGCATAGATGGGTGCTCTCACTATGCGGTTTTGCATCAGAGAGCGCTAATATGTACTTGGGCCTCCACGTACCTTCGGGTATATTTGGGAGGAAAAATTTTAGGTTCTATCCATCCATAGTGAACCGAGTCAGCCACCTTGTAAATTGTGATACACCGAACACAACATTCGGGGAGATTGCCTGCCCGTACTTCTGGGTTTGCTAGGAGGTATTCTGCAGTTCACAGTTTCTTGGTAAACCCTTTTTCATAACATTACCCTTTTATTTTTTTTATTTGTTTTCGGTTAAAATAAATCAGTAATCGTGGAAGAAAAAAATCCTTTCCCTCGTCGTTCGCGTATACTAGTGTTAAAACCACCTTTACCACCAGAAATTACTTCTGGTAGGCAAAGGAGATCACAATCTGCCGAATCAAATACAATTCATACCTCTGGTGAAACATCATTTTCTCATAAACCAGAGTTAGGTCAAGTTGTTTCTACACATCCCGGTTCGTCTACTGTTGTCGAACTGGAGTCTTCACACCTACCCGTAGTCACAATCCATCCAATCATTGAGACCATACCTCCTGGACCTGATGTTGTTCAACCAGAAATTGATCCAGATCCTGTCTCTTCTTTGCTAGAACATCTGAATTCTAAAGTCATACAACTGAAATTTGTTCCTACCTTGGTCATTCCACAAATTTATGTAGCTATTGAATCTCCCATATCACACAGTCAACTACCTAAAATATACTTTTGGCCTGACGGTGAAATAATTCCACCTAGTTTAATTGTGATTGAAGAAATCCCACAAGACGAGACATATTTAACTCCAACCCATTTTGGGGAGGATGTTTATGTGTACGAGTATTTTTCTCAATCGACACCATCTACTTTTGTTGATCCTGCTCCTTTTCAAACTCCTATCGATTCAAAAGGGTATACATTTGGTCGAGTAACCATTTCTGCACCAACATCTTCAGTTGGGCCACTTTTTCCAATTACATCAGCTCTCGCCCTAGCCACCTTGTTGATGTTTACAACACCACCAAAGTCATATTTTCATGGTTGCCCTTTGGTCCCATAAGGTTACAAATCATTATCTAGAATTTTCTCTGGTGCATCTTCAAACCCATGGATTTTACCAATGTCATCATCCAGTATTTTAACTGGTAATCCTATAGTAAGTACTGAACAACTTGATTCATTATACACATCTTCAAGGAAATATCAAGTCCGTATTTTTGGGTATATTCCTTCAAGTACCATATCAACTCAACTCCCAGCATTTGGAGAGCAATATTTTCCATCTTATTATCCTCCTCATGCTGGGGGGAAACCTTGGGTCACCCAATATGACAGTACTCTGTCACTTTTGGGTTAAACTAATGTTGAAATGCATATTTTCCAATGGCAGCCCACTTTGCCTATCCAACCACAAATGGTTATACAATCGTATCAACCAGTTCAACCTGTTACACCCACATCATTACCACTTGTTAATACATATTTACCCCTGTTACAGAATCAAAATGTTGTGCAACCTTATCAAGCGAGTCCTTCCATTCAACATCCTCAAATGTTGGGTCCACAGACTCCAAATCCTTCAGTTAATTTACAACAGCTTGTATTTGGAATGGTCTATTCACAAGCTAGTTTACCATTTTACGGGATGTCACAAACGCAACCTAGTTATACTTATCAACCGAATCCAAGTTATATTAATTTGGGTTATAACATTGGTGGATAGACCCCTTGGCATCCACAAGTGCAAATACCTCAAGCTTCATTTCAACAAGGATCATATCTAGGCTTTGGTCAACAGAACCCTCAAGCGTTTGCTTTTCAAAACAACCCCTATATGGGTTACCAACAATAGATTCCTTATGCTAGTGCTCAAAGGCCTATTTCTCAGGAAATTCCATCTTACCTTGGCTATGCTCAACCTAAACTTAATAGACAGTTTCCCTTTGTTGCAACTTTAGAGTTACCAGATCTAAATCAGCTAACTAATGATCTAATTAACTATGCTCCTTGGTGGCCGGTGATACCTCACAACTTACCCTAAAATATTCCTAAGTTCAATGGAAACCCTGGATAAGATCCATCGACTCATGTCATGTCTTATCATTTATGGTGTTCATCAAAATCCCTGAATGATGATTTTGTTTGAATATGTCTTTTCCAGTGTACGCTCACAGGTCCGGCTGCAAAATGGTACATTGAATTACCTAGAGCTTCTTTTGATAATTTCACCACCCTAGCTACTGTCGTTTTGACTCATTTCCAGTTACCCATCAGATATGAAACTGGAACGGAACTCGACCAATTTCAAACAGACTAATTCTACTCACATCTCTGATCATATTCATGAGTGGCGTCGTCATTGTTGGATGGTTAAGAAATTTTTTCTAGATCAACTCCTTTTTGAATGGTTCATTAAGTATCTGTTACCATCTATAACTAAGGATGTGGCTAAGGGTGGCGTCATCACAGAAGAGCAAGTCATCGCTTGCGCACAATATTTAGACTTGATTTACACCTAGTCTGGCACACTCTATGAAACAATTCCTAATGCGCCGAGATCTAATTTTACCGTTCCTCCTTAATTAAAGGACTCTCATGCCGGAGACAACTTGATAGGCACTGCAAGCACACATCACACTACTGCATCTGATCCTGCTCCTGCTTCCAAAATTAATTTCGTGTCATTTGACAAAGGTAAAAGTGACAAGCAACTTGGAAGTAAGAGAAAGGGGAAATCTAAGAAAAATAAAACTTCTAACAAACAGGAAAGATCATCTGATCAATCGTCTGGACCAAGAAAACCTTGTTATCCATGCATAATTTGTAATGAGGAACATTTTGTTCGGGATTGTCCTCACCGCGCTAAATTCTAAAAAATCATCAAGAATTCCCATGTGTCAGCTGTGTTGACAGACCCATTTCCAAATCCGAACACAAACATGGTTGCTACGGATCCAGCTCCTAGTTCCCAAGTGTTAATGTTATATGTCACAAAACCTTCAATAGATATTTTGGTGTCAACGCGTAATAAATATTATGGTAGTCAGGTCACTGATCAACCTACTACCTCGACAACGAATCCTTCTACAGAATCAGTACTGCCTACTGCTGTTCCTGAATTGAAAATCAAGCCACCGAAGGGAGTAATTCATAAATCAATATATAATCCTTGAGAAAGAGATGCACAAAATTATAATATAGTTGAAGATTTGGCTCAATCCCTTTTAGCCATGTCTGCACTTGAGGTGTTACAAAATTGTCCATCCCAAAAATAGGCTTTATTGTCGGCTATTGGTGGAATTGATCCAACTGGTTCTAATCTTGTCATCTTTAATCATATGGGCTATGTGCTGCAATTACCAGTAGAATTGGCATTCTCCATACAAGTAAATGTTCTCAATCACCTTGTTCATTGCACTATTATTGATGAGGGAACATCTACATGCATTATTTCCGTAAATTGTTGGAAGTCACTTGGCTCATCACGCTTATCACAATCATCAATGACATTGAAGCCATTTTGTGGATGTACATATAAACCTTGTGGTATTATTAATAAACTGCATGTTGAACTAGGGGGAAAAATAGTGAATATTGATGTTGAGGTTGTTGACGAACCCCTTGACTATAATATTTTACTTGGAAATCCATGGGTATATGCAATGACTACAATTGTTTCTACATATTTTAGAATGATTGCCTTTCCATATAAAGGTACTATCATAGTCATTAATTAGCTATCCTTCTTTGCCTCTACTTCGCAGGTAACTAGAAGTGTTGCGTTCATTCACATACCCCAACTAGAACTTTAGAAAATTGGTGTAGGACTCTTAAAGGGTTCCACTCTTATGGGAAGCTTTGAATTACTGCCACCCGCGGCGTTGGCAGAAATTGCAAGTATAGAGACCTTCTACATGATATCTTCCACTCTATCTGGCTTAAGGGAGATTACGGGTGATTCTGATATTTCTATGTTGGATGAATTTCTACTGCCCAACCCTATTGAGCTGGCATAGAGATCAATATATCTGGCTTGGGTAGTAAATCAAAAATCAATGTAACCGAGTGTTTGGGTTGATCGTTCCTTAGATTTTGGTACTCCATCTGATCCATTTTCCTCAATGTTCTTGATAGATGAGAATATTTTGGAAGCCATGACGTGAGAAGGAGAACCATGGGAAGATTATCATCATCGTTCCCATATTCCTGATTATGAATAAAATAATCTTAGTGAACTATATCACCCATCCATCAAAAATTTCTTTTCGAATTCTTTACCCATTAATGCAATCGATTCCAAGCGAAATCTGTCAAATATTGAAGAAACCATTTCTATCGATATTTCGACCAAACCAGATGTTGTAGAAAATTTTCATGTCGGTGTATCTTGTTCTCCATGAAAACTCGAATCATATCGCTCTCTATTTTGTGAATTCTGTGATGTATTTTCTTGGTCTTATGAGGAAATTCCAGGCATAGATACTAGTATAGTTGAACACACTATTAACATGTATACTGATGTCAAACCATTGCATCAACGGCTTCATCTTATTCATCTGAAGAAATTCACTACCATCAAAGCAGAAGTTGAAAACCTTTTGCGTGTTGGTTTCATATACCTTGTTTCAAGTGGGTTTCCAATGTCGTTCCTGTCATGAAAAATCAAGGAACCATTAGAGTGTGCGTCCATTATCAGGAGGTCAATCTTGCCTATTCGAAAGACAGCTATCCTACTCCCTTTATCAATGAGATTATTGACGATTGTGTTAGATGCAAAATATTTTCGTTCATGGATGGATTTTTTGGCTATAATCAAATGAATATCTGCCCAGATGATCAACATAAGACAACATTCATCTGTCCCTGGGGCACATTCGCTTATAGGAAACTACCATTTGGTTTAAATAATGGTGGGGAAACTTTTCAGAGATGATTTCAATGACATCAAGCACATTGTTCAGCCATATTTAGATGATTTACCAGCGCATTCATGAAATCAGACTGATCAGATGATGCATTTGAGAGCCATTTTGTTACGCTTCCGACATTACAAAATACGCCTCAATCCACATAAATGTGTGTTTTTTGTTGGTTCTGGTTGTTTTCTTGGATTCGTAGTCTCAAAATAAGGAATTTGAATCTACCCATTGAAGGTTCAAGCCATTCTTGATTTTCCTGCACCGTCAAATTTACTTTAGATATAGAAAATTCAAGGAAAGGCTAACTTTCTAAGAAGGCTCATTCCAAAATACGCCGAAATGGCTAAAGAATTTACTTGACTATTGAAAAAAGGGGTTCCCTTCCATTGGAACCAAGTTTCACAAGCTTCTTTTGATTCTGTCAAGGACACTCTTGTCCGAGCGTCATTAAAGTATCCCCCTAATTATCAAAATGATTATTTCCTATATATCGTTGCAGCTGAAACAACTATTGCTATGGTATTAATCCAAGTAGAAAATGGAATTGAACATCCGATCTATTATTTGAGTCGTAATTTCAATGATATGGAAGTTAAGTATTCATACGTAGAAAATATTCCCTTGGCAGCTGTTCAAGTTGTCCAAATATTTTTCCATTATATCCTGCTCCGAAAAACCACTATAGTTTCGGATTGCAACCCCATGACTTATATCTTATCACGTTAATTGCTAGGGGAAAAATATTCAAAATGGATTGTCATTTTAAAAGAATTTGATTTGGAATTTATCAAATCCAAGTCAAAGAAGTCTTTAGTTTTGGCTGAGCTTCTCTATGACCTTCCCTATGATAGTACTACAACTACGTCAGAACCATCAATTCCTAACATGTCTCTGATTCTGATCAAATCATCTAATCCTTGGTATGGGGATTTCATCATTTATCTCAAAACCCAAACTTTTCGACCTGATACCTCTCACTCTGAATAGTGACGTATTCGATACCAAGCCAAAGATTATCTGATCGTCGGCGATACACTTTATCGTCGTGGTGTCGATACCATTTTAAGGAGGTGCCTCACCCATGAGGAGGCCAAAAAGGTGTTAAATGATTTTCAAGCTGGGGAATGTGGTGGAAATTTATCTGGTTATGCTACCGCACAGAAGATAATATGTGCCGGTTAATTTTGGCCTACTATTTTTCGAGACTGGATCCTCGCGGTCAAAATTTTTCATGCATGCCAGATTTTTTATCGTAAAATCAGAAAAATGCCAGTGCCAATGCATCATGTTGTCTCTATGGGACGATTTTCGAAATGGGGTATTGACTTCATGACCTATAACCCTCGTTCGTCTGGGGGGAACGATTATATTATTGTCACAGTCAACTATTTTACCAAATGGGCCAAAGTGATGCCTACATTCAACAACACAGGACAAACAACTGCATTTTTTTTCTTTAATCATGTTATTACACAGTTTGGGGTCGCACAGGCTATAGTTTCAGATCATGGGAAGCATTTTTGCAATCACATGATGGATGAATTAACTGCCAAGTTAGGATTTTCACATGATAATTATACTCCTTATTATCCATAATCAAATGGACAAGTTGAAGCTACTAACAAAATTCTTAAATGTATGCTTCAATGAATGATAGGAGTTTGTAAAAGAAACTGGCATTTTATCCTATACTCCGCCTTGTGGGCGTATCGAACCTCAGTAAGAAATGCAAGTAGCTTTACTCCTTTTCAATTGGTGTATGGTCTAGAAGCTATCTTACCAATCCAATGTGAAATACCGTCGTTAAAACACGCGATTGACTTCTTACCTGACACCTCAGAAGAAGAAGCACATCTCCTCAACCTCTTCCATTTTGATGAAATGCGCCGTGAAGCCCAATTGGCCAACGAATTTCATAAGAGACGTATAAAGGTGCAATAGGACAAAAATGTCTAGCCTCGAATTTTCTCAGAGGGCGACTTGGTCCTTCTTTACGATCAAGAAGCTGATGTAATAGGTACAAGAAATTTTGAGCCATTATGGCATGGCCCCTATATTTTCAAGAGAGTTCTTACTAACGGCACTTATGAGTTGGTTGATTACGATGGAATTCCATTGGCGCAACCTAGAAATGGATTGTATTTGAAACATTAATATGCTTAATCATGAGCATAGTAATTTTTTGTATTATATTGTATATATATGCTGTTGATTTTCATTCACTATATTAATTTGTTTTTAGAGTTTTCTTGACATTAGTAATCCGATTTACATTTCATCGCAGATTTCTGAATCTTCGGAACCCTTTTTTGGGTAGTACGCAGAATCTATCCTCTGTAGCGTGGGCCATTTTTGCTTCGAACGATGAGTTAGTGAGTTTTAAAGGGATTTGTATTGGTAGATCGACGAACAATATCACTGAGTATAGCACGTTGATCGAACTTCTCTCTAATGCCATTTCATTTGGTATTAACTGTATCATCGTAAGGTTAGACTCACAACTTGTGGTATTACAACTTACTAGTGTTTATACTTTTAGAAATCCAACATTGCATATATTGTTCCTTAGAGTTCGAATTTTGGAAAGAAACTTTGATTTTATTCAATATCAAAAAACTTCCAAAAATTTGAACACATTAACTGATTCATTAGCTAATCAAGTTTTAGACAGACATTTGCAACATATGTAAAGAAAAAATTCACATCATTGAATAGGATTGCATAGTAAACATAGGAAAAAACTTAGATCATATATATATATAGTTATAGGCTTTTACAAAATTTTGTGCCGAAGACACGTTGCTCATCTGACCTCAAAATGTATGCAAAATGTCACAATTAAACTAGTGGTGCTTGTGGTGACATGCTATAGATCTAGCTATCCTACAAAGTAACCGCATCCAGTAGTTAGGAACCCCAATAATGTGTCACTGCAGTTGGATAGGAAGCTCTTCGATCTGGCAATCCAGAATCCTGAAGGTCAAACCCTCTATGTGCTCCTGAAGCTCAGTCAGAGTCTCAGCCATATCAAGATCCTGAAGGACTGCTCTCCCAACAGCCCTCTCTACTGGCACATCTGCTTCGCGCTCCGGTTCCACTACTGGTTGAACACGACCAACATCTTCATTACATCAAAAATTTAGTTTAGTCTTCAGAAAAAATCAAAATACAAAAAAATTGTATAAACCTTAGGAAAATAAAAAACATGGTAAAAACATTCTTACCTATTGCACCCCACTGAGCACCTTCTGGTAATGCTAAATATGGATCCCCTCGTAAATCGATGCATGTGTATGCATACTTGTCGATGGTGAAGATATTTTGTCGGAACCAGGCAAAGAATGCAGTAGAGAACAAAACAGTAGATTGTCCTGCATGCCGACTCATGAGTTCAACCCATCTCTGCATCTAACGACCTCTTAGACTAGCTATATCCAGTGTCACATGTTGTGGTTGCATAAGTGGAATCCGTTCCAAGGCAAAGGATATAAGGCTAGAACCATAAATGAAATTTTTATTCCTTCCTCCATTTGCTTTATTCAGTTGTTCCTTTATCTAAGATAGAACAACTTCATACTAATTAAAGACTGTTGGCTCCATACACTCTAGCGCGTACTGCATATACGATCTATTCACTACATGTAGTGTAACGGTGCCAAAAAAATTTTCGATCGTGAAAAAGATAGTTCTCAAGGGAAAATATCTAACATCTCAAATGTTTATATTTCCATATTTTCTTGGCTCTGACCCTAGATAACAATGTTGCAAAACATAATCTCTTACTATCTCTCCTCCAACAACAGACCCTTAGAACGAAATGGGAAAGCCTCTCCTGGACAAACCTATAAGAAACTACACATCCTCGACTTTTATAGGAACCACTTGGTTCTTAATATGAAATTCCTCTATAGCTAGATCCCATGCTCGAACTAATAACTCCAATAGTTCTATTTGTTTCCTCATCCCAGACAATTTGAAGTACTTAAGCAGTCCACAATCTCTTAGGGCTCTTATTGTACCCAGATCATTTAAGGCAATCATATCCTATTCTTCATGTTCTCTTTCCCTCCATGTAATCGTCATTGTAATCCATGGAAACCTAAAAGACAACCATAAGATCCATTAGATTCCATTCATTGCAAAAAACTAGGAAAATTTTGGGCATAATGTGAAAATAAAAAACTTAGATTGCACCCAACACAATCCCTAACAAGAGATAGTGCTTTGTATATGCAAGCACCCTTCAATGTACCTACTATGCAATGTAGGTTTCGACATTCAAGGGTGTGTTTCCCTCGTTCTGGGAAGAATTTACCCTAGGGGCCTTAAAACCCTAAAAATTTGCAGAAATTGGAAATGAAATGAATACTAAAGGAAAGAGGAGGTTAATATCACTAACCTAGATCAAACAAAAATGAAAACCATCTACGGAAATGATCACAATCAACAGCTGAAGTTCGGGGGAAAAATCAGGTTCAAAGCTCCAAAATGCAAATGGTAACTATGGAATGGTAAAAATGAATAGTGAAGCTACTTTTAATAGTCATTTAATTATTCGCAAGATAAATGTATTGCTATGACTATAGTTTTATTATGTTTTTATCATGAAACAATTATTTTAGTCCATTTGATGTTGTTCTGAACAGGATATACAACTAATGAACAGATTAGTCATGCAGACTTATTTCAGAGAATGACTTGACCACAAAGAATACTTTTTCTCCTTGTTTTTCGAGCTTTGTTAAAAACAAAAATGGATTTGAAGCTCACTTTTATCTCTTTTTTGAGCTTCTATAATAGTGAAAAAGGAACCCCTGGAGTCTTCTTTCAACTCTTTTCAGACTCCAATAATGTGAAAAGATTTCCGGGCACTTGTATTTTCGAGCTCGTAAAAGTAAATGAATCGATATCTACTTATTATAAGTTTAACCCTTTTCTGAACTAAGATAGATTATTTACGAAAAATGAATACCTTGGTAAAACATGACCAAAGAGGTTCTCTCAGATATTATTTTACACTTTTTCGGATCTGAGTGACAAATTTACGAAAAAGTAGTTATGGAGTTTTCTTTCATCCTATTTGTCAAACTCTGTAAATATGAAAAAGGATCAGGCTATCATTTTCATTAAGCTCGTTAAAACATAAAATAGCGACATGCTTGTCAATCATGGGAATAATCTAGTTTCATTCATCGCTAGACTCGTTAAAGTATTAAATAGCGATACATTATTTGCCTAAACCGTTGAATTATAGATCAATAAAATGTTATCCTCCTCAAGCTTGTTAAAAAATAAAGAAGTACTGGTTGACAAATGACTGGGGAAAATTTGGGAAAAGTGAGAAAAATTCTTTATGGTAGCAAGTCATTTTTGAACATGACACTTCCTTCACTCTATGTCCGTGACTGTTTGGGTTGGTTAATCATCTTGATGGTTCATTCATACCTATGGTTCATCATACCCTCACTTTGGCTTTGGGTCAATGCTGCAAACTCATCAAAGTGTCACTGATATGTTCAATAGAAGTCATCCAGTGAATAAACTCATCCTTTTACAATACTCGTAAACCTTTATTCTTATGATCATCATCCCTGAAAATTGCTATATCAACTCATACCCTTGTCTCCGAAATTAGTAACTCCCGTTTCACAATAAGGTGGCTCCTTGTCGACAACAAATCATTATCCAAGAATTTCACTTAGAAACATCAGATTCTAGTACCATGAGGCTTGTTCCAACATTGACAAGATCCTCGCTTCCAGACCTTTGACCGTAATATTTTGTTTGTCGTTTGACATTATATCATCTATTCATGCCTTACGAAATGTACTGTAGTACCTTGAGGTCCATTTTCATTAATGGTGGTTCTCTCACATTTGTTAATAGCTCACATCATTGGCTGGTAATCAAACGAAGTCTTTCCATGTTCGATGACAAATCATATATTCGCATGGCTAGACTTGTACCTGAATGATCGAGTGAACGAGATAAGAAGACCCTGGATCTAGTTTCAGCCATCTAGGCTCCGATTTAAGGATTTTTGTACACATCATATGTACGGTGACCTTACATACATATCATCATATGAACATGGGCCTATATCTGTAGGAATGTCTAAATTGGTCAACATTCTAATGTCGACGAATTTCTGAATTATGTACATGTTATTGAATTGTTTATGTGCTGAACATGGGAATACCTACCCTCAGAAATTATGATCAAGAGGATATATCATGATGTAATGCATTGTAATATTGATGCAAGTTACCACTCTGCTTCATCTCGAACTCATCACAGTGTAAGCATATCAATAAAAATATTGTTGTTATTATTCTGACTTCATGCTTTAGGGGGCAATTCTTATAGGTCAATTTGGGCATCATTCCCAATGACCTGGTTAACTAGGCATCATCTCCAAGACCAATGTATGGGGTGTATCATACCCTAACATTTCAATTGCTATATGACCTAAGACAAAGAACAAGGCAGATCAATCAAAGACTTTCATCTACAAAGGTTTCCAAGGTTTGAAGTTTATAATATAACATATGAGAGCTCATCAACGCTGCCTCTAAAGGGACTAAGTGTGTTGCATATGTAGATAGCCCCATGCAAGGCTACTCTGCAAAGCAATTTCCGACATCTATGGGTGCGTTGGTCACATTGGGAGTGAAATTCTCATTGTTTTGGAATCTCCACTTGGCCAGTGTGTCCTAGAAGAGTTCACATATGTCAAACTTCGAATCCATGTGTCCATTTGACATCAACAAGATTGGGAACATGTCTTGCCTATTATTGGAAAGTCATTGATTATAAAACTACCTCAGCCTCTCTATAAATTGAGCACAGATCTTAGTGTTTGATAGGGAAGAATTTGTGTAGAGAAATGTTGGTAGATTTTTCATTGAGGAGATTGATTTGAGTGACAATTTTCTAGAGAAATCTGCATTGTGATGAGGTTGGGATGCTGCTGGAGATGGTGACACTAAATCAATCATTTGGTTGTAACCTCCCCTTCTATCATTAATAAAGAATACAACTTACTTTTCCCTATATGCATCTGTATTAGCTTTGATTTTCCATACTGCAACTTCTTAGTTGATGTATATGGCTTATGGTTTACTGATTTAGCAAACTAACTTGAATAGACATCTGTATTATTGCTATCTTTTACTGTTTAGTTGTCATTCTTGCAGGAAATATTTTGCACAACTGGCTGGAATTTGAATCTACAACAGAAGAAAAAGAAGGAATCATTTGGAAGTGCTTGGATTCCAAGTAAGCATCTAATCCATTCTTTGTGTCTGTTCTTAGTTAGGAAAAGTAGCCATATAGTCTTTAACCTGTTGTTCTATATTATCACCTGTCTAGGGAAGCGTGTTTTATCCGTAATTCTCAATTTTGTCCAACACCAATGATACGTTCAGATTAGGATTCGGATCACTGTAAGTCACTCAAAATTTCTCTCCAAGTTGACGTTACACTTTTCCTAGATGCTGCTGTTCTTTTCTCAGAATTTGGTGTGCTTTTCCCCGGAGGTCAAATTTTCAAGTTTTAACATTCAAAATTGGTTCCCAATGGTGTAATTTTTATTTTTTTGAGTTTAAATGATGTAAATGAATTAATTGATCTTGTAACTGAAAATTTTATATAATTATGAAGTCATTAATGAAATAAAGGTCAGACAAAGGCTAAAAGGAGAGTTTTTTCTAGCCTCCCTAGTCTTAGGTTTGGTTAGATAAATTTGTGTAAACTATTCCTATCATGAGGGATTCAACCCTTGATAAAGGGGAAGATGGTTTTGGTATATATGTAACTTTTTTTCGGTCATATTCAAGGTTGGACATCAGAGAGTAGAAGGCTTGGAGGTTTCTATATAGTTTATTTTTGCAAAAATACAAGGCCAGTTGCAGCTATTATATAGGGATTCACGTGGTATGATTTTGTGACAATATTTTCCTGATGTAAATAAATTTTATGAATTATTATTTATTATTATTTCCATATATTTTATTTCAATGATCTTACTATAAGATTTTAAATAGGATTCTCAAATTTTATGCTATGTTTTTGATCGGGAGCTCAAATCTGAGCTTGGGAAAAAGCTCAAAAATTAAAGTGCTCAAATTGATTTGGACCCTGAGCGAAGGGATAGGCCTTGGAAATACGATCCAAATGTTGTGAACGGCACTCAAAACCAACGATGTATGGAGAAGATATTGCATTTTGAAATTGCCTAATAACTTTCCATTTTGAAAGGAAATTTTTTAATATTATGTGTTGGGATAATTTTATTTTTTATTAAGGTTTAATAAATTATTAAATTATATATTTTTTATATTTTATATGATTTAAATTAATCATATATTATATTAATTAATATATGTTTTAATTAATTTTAAATTAATTAAACCTTATTAAAAACTAAATATTAAACCATACTATATATTAAACAAAATTCGAAATATGAAAAAGTGTGAAAACCCACAAGCCTAAAGTTTGGGTTATATATCAAAAGTCACGTGGGAAAATGATTTAAATGTTCATGGCATAACGTAATGTTGAAGTCCGCGTGCTGGCACATTAACGTTGGAGCGGAATTCAAGGGAGTGGGGGGCAGCCCCTTCCCCACGGAACCAATGAGTTATAACCATGGGCTAGCCAAACTAACAGGCGGGAGTTATAAGTGGCAACGGTCACGTGGAGTGCAGAGACATGTAACTTAAAATTTAATGCTAACAGTTTATGCCACCCCCAATTTTAGCGCCATCCCTCCATTTTAGGCAGAATTCCACTTTTAGCTCCAGTTAACTACAGTGGGCCCACAATTAGTGGGAGTTTTGCCTAACATTGGGCAAAATACAGTTTGGAGCATATCTTTCACATGGGAGATCCTTTTGAAGTAATTTTTTTTTTTGATTTTGGGTCTCTTTGACCTTCTGGACTCAATAGAGTAGGTCTGAAATCTAACAGAGGTCATCTTTAGAGGTTTAAGCATCGAAGAAGATGAAGGGGCCATTAGGGCCTAGAAGGAGAAGGTTGTGTATCGAACTGTGTTTCTCCGTTTAAGGTAAATGAATAGGAATTATTAGCTATTTCATGCCATTTGAATATTTTTAGATGGTTTTTAGAGCCTGTTAAGAACTTTGGAAAGCCGAAAAGCTTCATTTAAGTTCTAGAGGCCATTTTCCAAACAGAGTGTGTAGGCGAAACCGGAGCAGCCGGAGGTCGTTTTTGATGAAAAAAAACTCTATATTGACTATTTAAGTAATTATGGAACCAATGGAAGTGATTTCATATCATTTTGAGTACTTATACAGCTCGAGAAGTTGATATGAAGTCGTGGGCAGCCCTGGGCAAACCGTGGAGGAGAGCCATTTTTGGGGATGTTGTGCTTAATGTAAGCAAATTATCAGTTGGTATTTGATGTCTAATCATTATTGGATGCATAATTAGTGGTTTTAGGAGCATAAGTATAAATATGAGGGAGTTAGTGCCATTTAGAAGCTCAGAGAAGCTTAGTGCACCAACAGAAGGATGTGTGTCCATGGAAGCCTAAAGCTGTTTGCAGGAATTGGAAAGCCATTAAATGGATTTAAATTGGTATTCTCAGCCCTTTGAATCATTCTTTTATTCATTGTGGTTAATTTTGGAGCTTGTAAAATAATTTTATTACCTTAATCCCAAAGAGTCTAGTCATGTTGACGAAGCTCAAAGGAGATGTAGCCCAAGATCTGGGGTGAAATCCTATATTATATTGCTGTTGTGTTTTGTTATTATATGGCTGAATTATGTTGCTCATATACATGTTAAGTTTCAGCAAAAACAAATAAACTTAAAACACATAAACAGAAGAAAAGACATACACCTCTTCCAAGCAAAAATTCTGCATAATGTCAAGTTTGAGTAAGGTCATTTTAATTGATTCTGAGTGTTTACTTCTATTATTTCTTGAAGAAGAGTCTGTAAGAGGGCCAGTTAGCTTCTGGATTCCTCCTTTCTTTGAAAGGTGACATATTCGGTAAATGCCCCTATAGTCTATCTCTGTATTAGAAATAAGAAGTTCTCACATTTTCAGATTTAAAATTTGGAGTATTTGCACTCATTTACATAATTGAAAATGGATATCTTGCACCCATTTCAAGTACATTCCATTTTCAGATCAGAATGGTATCAGAGCTCGGGTTGAGCATTCCTTATTGTGCACAAGGTTTTAAAACAGTGTAAGAGATTTACTATTTTATTGGTTGCAAAATGGTTGCATGTATGAGTTTTCTTGAATGAGAAGGGGTCTTTACTGACATTTGTTTAAAAGCTTGTCGTTTGATTGAAAGCTTTGAGGAATTTTCTTTGGAAGTTCCTTTTGGCTGTTTTGATGATTCACATAATGTCAACTTCTTCTACAAGTGAAGTTTCCTCCTTCACAATATTCTTCAATGATGACATGAAGAATGAGTTCTTTAAGGTGAAGGATATGGTGCAGATTATCCTTGAGGATCAAAGGGAAAGTGTTCAACTTTGTGCACAATTGCTAGCTATTCAGGAAGAGAAATACGCTATTATTCAAAGATGTCATGATATGGAGTTGCAGCTTCTTCAAGCTGAAGAAGCTTTGTCCAAGAAAATTCTCGAGGAAGAGGTTAATCGTTCCAACTTGTCTTCAATTTCCTCTATTGAAAAGTGTGTTGGTTCTTTTGAACGGCATACAAGAGGTATTGGGTCCAAATTGATGTTGAAAATGGGATATCAAGAAGGAAAAGGTTTGGGCAAGCATGCACAAGGCATTGTTGAGCGTATTTGTGTTGTGGAGCATCCCAAGAATATTGGTATTGGCTATGAGCATCTTAATGGCAAAGCTTTGAGCACATGCATTCAAGAATGTGATGCAAATTTGAAGAGAACGTTTCTCCCAAGTTCTCAATTACATCAATGTCATGATGGAAATCTTCCTTACCATTGTTTTAAGCCATCATTGCAGCAAGAAGATGAACATTCCATGCAGCAAAAGAGGTATAATCATTCACATGATCAATTTGATTATGTTTCAACAGAGAATGATAATCTTTCTTGTTCAAATGAAAAGAAGTTTTGTTGCACATTTTGTGGTCGATTTAACCATCATGTTTCAAGATGCTGGGTGAGGAAGAAGGCACACAAGAAGCAGATGAATTAAAGACTACCTTCAAAGAAGGTGCATATGATATGCACTTTTTGCCAAAAGAAGAGACATGTTGTCTCTCATTGTTGGACTTTGCATCCAACTCATCGTCCCACGCACATGCAGCAAGGGGACAAAAATATTGGTGAAGGTGGAACTTCATATTCCATTATTGATGTGGAAAGGGAAGTTTCACATGAGGAAAAGTCACAGCAGTAAAAATCTCCATGGAAGTGGCTTGGTGAGAAGTGGATGGACTTCTTGACACAGTAAGACGTACTCCTTTTGTACATATGCAAATTTCATATGTATGCATGTATTTTATGATGTAATATCTTGTTTGTTTTGAACCACCTTAGATCATTGATCAAGGCATCGTTTTACATTTTCATTCTATAAATTTGTCGCCAGAAATTTCTATGTGAGTTCAAGAAGGTCAGTTGTGGACAAGCGCATTTAGGAAGGGAAATGTCGATTTCTTTTCATTTGTGGTTCAATTTCATTGGCTTTTCAAGGAATTTTTTTTTGAAGGGCTAAAGAGAAGAGGATTTTTATTCTCTCATTTGCTGTACTACTATTCAGTTCATCATTTCAGTAAGCTTTTGGGGACCAAAAGCCTCTCATTTGGGAGGTGTGATAAGGAGCTCAAATCTGAGCTTGGGAAAAAGCTCAAAAATTAAAGTGCTCAAATTGATTTGGAACCTGAGCGACAGGATAGGCCTCAGAGATACGATCCCAACACCGTGAACGGCACTGAAAATCGACGCTGTATGGAGAAGATATTGCATTTTGAAATTGCCCAATAACTTTCAATTTTGAAAGGAAATTTTTTAATATTATGTGTTGGGATAATTTTTTTTTTTATTAAGGTTTAATAAATTATTAAATTATATATTTTTTATATTTTATATGATTTAAATTAATCATATATTATATTAATTAATATATGTTTTAATTAATTTTAAATTAATTAAACCTTATTCAAAACTAAATATTAAACCATACTATATATTAAACAAAATTCGAAATATGAAAAAGTGTTAAAACCCACAAGCCTAAAGTTTGGGTTATATATCAAAAGTGACGAGGGAAAATGATTTGAATGTTCATGGCATAACGTAATGTTGAAGTCTACGTGCTGGCACATTAACGTTGGAGCGAAAGTCAAGGGAGTGGGGGGCAGCCCCTTCCCCACGGAACCAATGAGTTATAATCGTGGGCTAGCCAAACTAACAGGCGGGAGTTATAAGTGGCAACGGTCACGTGTAGTGCAGCCACATGTAACTCAAAATTTAATGCTAACAGTTTATGCTGCCCCCAATTTTAGCGTCATCCCTCCATTTTAGGCGGAATTCCACTTTTAGCTCAAGTTAACTACAGTTGGCCCACAATTAGTGGGATTTTTGCCTAACATTGGGCAAAATACAGTTTGGAGCATATATTTCACATGGGAGATCCTTTTGAAGTAATTTTTTTTTTTGATTTTGGGTCTCTTCAACCTTTGAGACTCAATGGAGCAGGTCTGAAATCTAACAGAGGTCATCTTCATAGGTTTAAGCATCAACGAAGATGAAGGAGCCATTAGGGCCTGGAATGAGAAGGCTGTGTATCAGACTTTGTTTCTCCGTTTAAGGTGAATGAATAGGAATTATTATCTATTACATGCCATTTGAATCTATTTAGATGGTTTTCAGAGCCTGTTAAGAACTTTGGAAAGCCAAAAATCTTCATTTAAGTTCTAGAGGCCATTTTCCAAACAGAGTGTGTAGGCGAAACCGGAGCAGCCGAAGGCTGTTTTTGATGACAAAAAAATCTATATTTACTATTTCAGTCATTCTGGAACCAATGGAAGTGGATTCAGATCATTTTTATTACTTGTAAAACTCGATAAGTTGATATGAAGTCGTGGGAAGCCCTGGGCAAACCGTGGAGGAGAGCCATTTTTGGGGGTGTTGTGCTTAATGTAAGCAAATTATCAGTTGGTATTTAATGTATGATAATTATTGGATGAAGAAGTAGTTGTTTTAGGATTAGAAATAGAAATCCGAGGGATTTAGTGCCATTTAGAAGCTCAGAGAAGCTTAGTGCACCAACAGAAGGATGTGTGTCCATGGAACCCTAAAGCTGTTTGCAGGAATTGGATAGCCATTAAAGGGATTTAAATTGGTATTCTCAGCACTCTGAATCATTCTTGTATTCATTGGGATTAAGTTTGGAGCCTGTAAAATAATTTGATTACCTTAATCCCAAAGAGTCTAGTCATGTTGACAAAGCTCAAAGGAGATGTAGCCCAAGAGTTGGGGTGAACTCCTATATTATATTGTTGTTGTGTGTTTTTATTATATGGATGACTTATGTTTCTGATATACATGTTATGTTTCAGCAAAAAATAAATTAATTAAAACACATAAACAGAAGAAAAGACATACACCTCTTCTAAGCAAAAATTTTGCATAATGTCAAGTTTGAGTAAGGTCATTTTAATTAAGTCTGAGTGTTTACTTCTATTATTTATTTAAGAAGAGTCTGTAAGAGGGCCATGTAGCTTCTGGATTCATCCTTTCTTTGAAAGGTGACATATCCAGTAAATGCCCCTACAATCTATCTCTGTATTAGAAATAAGAAGTTCTCACATTTTCAGATTTAAGATTTGGAGTATTTGCACTCATTTACATAAATGAAAATGGATACCTTGCACCAATTTCAAGTACATTCCATTTTCAGATCAGTTTTGGTAGGAATTTTATGTTTTTTGTTATTCATCTTCTGATAAATGAAATCATTCTTTTCATTCTCATTTTGAACCTTGGCCTTTCCACCCTACACTACAATTGAAAACCTCAAAGTTTCACTTAACATACCTTCCATTCCCCTTTGTATCCTTACAACTTAAATATTTTAGATCTAACCTATTTTCCTTGACCTCTCCTCGTGATCCAGCTAAAAACCTAAATTTCAAAAACCTAGAGCTCAATACCTAGCCAAATCTGTTTTTACCCTCTACGATCATCTTTTGGCTATAATATCACAAAGAGATCCCTCTCTAATTTTGTAGGGCTAGCTACCAAATCGAAAGTGGTTCAAGGTTACCTCCTTGAGTTTCCATTCTCAGCCTTGGGATATTGAGGAGGATAAAAAAGCGCTCATGAATTACCAAGGTAAAATAGAAATGGGTAGTATAAGAGTCTTGTTCCTCAACATGAGGTCAAAATACAACCATAGTTATTTCTTCTTGTAGGTTCAAGATATTCTTGTTCAACTCTTTTTGAATATAAAAGGTAGAGTGGCTCCTATCAGTTGTGGCAAAATCAGTAGGATATTTCTCCTTATCACAGTCTGGCTTGGATGGTAGGGGAAACTGCTCTATTGTTAAAAATTTGGGCTTATGAGGAAAAGAATATGAGGACTTTTTCTTGTTTTCTGGGACTTGATCAAGAGGATTATTTCCTTTATTGATTTAGGAGGATTTAAGGAATGAGGCTCCACATTTTTATCTTGCATTCTATATATTTTCCTAGAAGATCTAAGATCATATTTTATATGTAACTGAGCCTGCATGAGGTTATAAAAATTTCTACAATAGTTATCAATATCATCATCATCCATTGGGGCATCCAAAATATCCCCTTATTCCTCACATGCTTCAATTTCATATTCCTATGTAGAAGTTGAAGAGAATTGGTTTTCTTGAAATTCCATGGTTTCTTCAACTCGTTACTTTGGATCATCTTCCAAATAAAAATGAGATTGAATATGATCTTGCTCATATTTTCTATCCCTTTGCAAGAGATACAAGGGTGGTCTCCTATAGTTAGGGCTGAATTTCTGGTTACGAGTCAGTTGATTATGTCGAGGAGGGTTCTTGTTTTAAAACTCTAGTTTCACAATATTGTTAGAAAAATTTCTTATTAGTTTATTCATCTCCTCCATCTTGTGTTCATGGATTTCTTTCCCATGGTTTGAAAAAATGATATCCTCTTTGCCTCTCGTCATATCACCAAAATTAGTTTTTCATTTCCATTTCCAAGTGGAGGTGAAATTTTCTTCAACTTCTATATCATATATTTGAATTTTGTCCAGGGTATGAGACTTCCTTTATGTGAGAGTGAAACAAAAATCTAGCTCAAAGTCTGAAGGGAAAACCACTTTAGTAATAACTAGTGGAGGTTTAATGTCAGTAGGAAGACTATCTTACAAGTTGTTAAACGTTTTTATGAATTCTAAAACATTTCCATTATGCTTCCTTTTCATTACATTGAATTCAGATAGGATGTAACCATGGTCCCTTTTTTCTCCCCACTTCTACATAAAACAACTTTCCATCTCCTCCCAGGTAGTGATTGAATCATTTTGGAGGGTTTTGGACAATTTCCTAGCCTCCCCATCTAGAGACTAGACAAAGGGTCTTAACACCATATCTAGGTGTTCTACATTTATATTTTATACAAATGTAAAAAAGTTTTGTATATGTATTTCAGTTGAGATATCATCTTCTCCATTAAATCTTGGAATGAGCTTAAAATAATCTTGTAGCATACCATTTAGGGGATGTGGAAAGTCCAGTTGGGCATATTTATTTAGAAGAAAGCATGGGACAACCATTTGGTGAAAGGGAGGTGGTAGGAAGTTTATCATAGGGCCTTGCTGAGGAGTTGTATGAATTGCAGTTGACTGGAACCAAGTTGGAAGAGTATTTACACTCTGTGTTGGACTGTTTATGATAATGTCTTTAGCTTCCTCAGGTTATGAGAAGGTGTGAAATTTAAAGGGAGGAGAACTAGTAGAGGCTTCGTTAGTTTTAAATCTTGAGGAAAATAGGTTAAACAATATACAACATTCTTTAGAATATTCTGAAGCTTTGGAGGAAGACTCAGAGAAATTTATCATAGCCTTTTGAGAGCTAGAGGATGATACTTTGGGAAAATAGGTCATAGTGAAAAGATTTTTTTCTTTCCAAATCCTCCTAGATATTATCTTTTCATGGTCAAACACAAGAGGAGTTATCTTTTGTGAAGTATCAGAGCGAGTGTGTGGCATTTTGAAAGCCAGGATGCTCAAAAGGAAATTAAAATAGTGGAGTCACTAAGGTAGGAGATCGTTGACCCACACCTGGCATTTCTTCTCCCCTTACGAAAAGGTGTATAAATTTTGTACCGAGGGAATATATCCTGATTCGTCCCCGGTAACAGTGGCTGAAGATGTTCTAGCTCCTAGAGACAACCCATTGGTTGAAGAGAGACCAGTGCATAGAAAATATTTATGAGTGCTGGTTGGATTTTATAGAGATGTCACTTACACTAAGTATTTATTTGTATTTTTAGTTAGAATTGGTTTAGAATATCCTTTATGAAAATAAATACAAATTTGTATGCAGAATAATACGCATTGAATAATTAAGTTCTAGTTCTGGTGGCCAACATTACATGAACATATATTTTATCAGTAATTGTAGTATTTTGAGATAATAATTGTTAAATGAAGAAGTCCAACACACATGGATTAAACTAAGAATCCATTGCATCGAAATTAATTCAGCATGAAACAACTGAGAGAAAAGCATTTAAGTGATTTTTCTAAGATACATGGAGCACATATTAAGAATAATGTTTCTTATACAGCTATAGGTACCTTATATCAACATTAGATTAAAATGAATTCATGAACCATAAAGAACATATCCAATAACTACTGTTACATGTGATTTGAGAAGAACATTGAAGAGATAGTGAACAAACACAAAAGAAACTACATACTACACATTCATGTAAGATGGAACCACCAAAGCTTTAATTAATATTCAATAGGGCATAGATCACATTTACAATATGCATAGATTCATTCTTGAAACAAAATTTGGAACCCTTGGTTTTGTGCCATAAGCTATTTTCAGAGGGCCTAGGGAAGAGAACCATTTACAAAATATTATTTGTTGATTTGGAAGTGAATCATCATAGAAAATATCAACGTGCTTAGCGGCACAATTTTGCTAGAAATATTTTAATTAACTGACATTATTTCTTCTTAAATTAAATATTCACATAAAACAAAATATTAGTGTCATGATAGGAACGATTGATAGAATCCTTAATCACGATCAACAAGTTATGGAGGAAGCATGGTTGGGGCAATGATCAAAAGTACTCGAGGGTTAAATAACTATTCACATCTCTTCCACAATGTTGGAGTTGTTAGAGGTGCACGAAAGATCTGTTGATAGGAAATCTTGAGATTCATGATCCATTTGTAATTCAACCTACGGTAGAATAGGGTCTTCACCAGCACTAACAACTGAAAATCCCTTCTCAAATAGTTCACCATAGTCTTACCCTTCATAGTGGAAGTATTCTCAAGAGAGGAATCCACCTTTCTCTTGGCCTCTACTAGAATTTAATTTTATTTGTCCCACTAGATCAACATTCATACAAAGCCCCAATAGTTGGGAAGGACTAGTCTGACTCTCTCCTCGAACTCAACATTGAAGGAAACCACATTTTCGAGTCTGACATCTAGGCATTCTTCAGATTTGGATCTAGCCTCTTCCTTTTTAAAAGCTCTGGATAGCTTCATGATAGAAGACAAACTATCCACCATGGATATAACCCTTAAATCACTGATTGGCTTATCATTTAAATAATCAATAATATTCTTGGAAATCTGAGAAATATTTTCACCTTCTTCCTTAGAAGCTAGGATGAAAAACTCATAATCCCTGATTTTAATCTCCTTCTCATCCATAAAATTTATATGTTTTCATTTGGTTTTCATCTCTACTATTATTTCATTCGAGACAAGCTACTTGGCATGCAGGAGAGACATGTTTCTTTTCAACTTACATTTGGGCTCAAAAATTGCTCGGTTTGCTACTTGTAGGTTCTTATTGATCATGTCTGCATTAGTCATGGCAATCTCAAGTTGTTTTTCTTTCTGTTCTACTATTTAATGGGTAGTGTCAAAATCATTATTCACCTTATTAAGCTCCCCTTTTGAATGTAGACCTCGATGAGGGTATTGGTGAGTTGTTTTGTAGGATTTTGGCGGTTCTTAGGCACCAATAATACAAAAATGTGAGTGTATATTCCCTTTTGAAGTTATGTTGCTTATTACTTGAGATCTACTATATCATTTTATCTATCTATGAACTCTTTTGCTAGAATCCATTTCTCGTCTTCTACCTATGAAATTTCATTAGACTAC
The DNA here is from genome assembly GCA_034641835.2 of Pinus albicaulis. Lineage (NCBI taxonomy): Eukaryota > Viridiplantae > Streptophyta > Pinopsida > Pinales > Pinaceae > Pinus > Pinus albicaulis. Next base: position 1,364,646,835 of record CM076578.1, read on the forward strand.
ACATGCTCACTAGATGGAATCTTTAGCTTATATATTAACTCTTGTACTTATTCTTGTGAGCTTTGGGGAAGGGATTCAAAGGAATATTTATCCTCTAAATTCAACCCTGACTTTACAACCAACTCCTTGAAATTTTCATTCTACATGTGTAGAGCTTGGTAGTTAGCTCTCTCCTGCTTTAACATTGATGCAACCTTCTCCAATAACATCTCACCCTTATTTATGGTCGTTTCATTGCGGTTAAGCTAACTGTATAACATATGTCTTACTTTCCTTTGGAAATTGATTTTATCAAGGAGAGGAACACTTTCCATGTCTAAGGATACATACAAGGCTTTTAATTGGGATCCCAATGGTAGTGACTGTGTTTATGGGCATTGCAACGAGAATTTCATTTTATTTCTCTCCAAATCCATAGTAGCCAAAAGTCTGGTCTAGTATGGGACTCAATGGTATTCCATCTGTTGTTGCACTTCTTCCTTGGTATTTTTGTTTCTTTCTTCAATTTCCTTTCCAACAAGCCAACTAGGCTCAGCTATAGTTGCACTTCTTGTTGAAATTATGATAGCTACCTCTGAGGATGATGAGGCACTAACTTGAAATGGGTCCTGCAAAGTCACTTGGAAGCCTGGTTGTTATGGTTTTGTCTCCACCAACATGGTCTCAATACATTCTTCTTCAATCTTGAGTTTTTTCCTTTTTTCCAATTTTCACATCTTCCGTCTCTACGTCTCCAATTTGTTCAATAGTCCTTTTCTGTGCCTTTTTCATTATTGTTGGAGTCTCGATATCCACCTCTTTTTTAATAGGCCATGAATAAAAGTTATTCTTTGATTCGATATCAGGCATACATTCATGCTCAAAAGTTGAATCCTTTATGATTTATATTTTCCTGGAAATGACATCTTGAGGATAATAATTCCAAACACCCCCCAAATCAAAATTCATATGCTTCAGTAATTCCTCACCCACCTTGAAGGCATGCTTAGAATTGGCAATAAAAGGCCCTATGGGCTTACAGAAATTGAACAAGTATCCCTTTTTGGTGGGGAAAAAGTGAACTTGGTGTAAATTAAGACATTTTGTGATGAATTCAGACTGAATATCATCATGGAAATAAACATAGGCAAGTGAAAATGGGGAATCTCACACCCATAAACCTAGATATTTGTATAATCCTCAAATGGGTACAGTATGACACCCTGGTGTCCTTTCTAAGTTGAAGGATTGGTTTTTACGGAGCGAGGAATACTGGATGAGAAACATTGTGGATGATTTTATAAGAAATGGCCATGTAGGTAGAGATGAAGTAAGAAATTCCATCATTATCTAGTCCTCTCCTAACAACAACATCCTAGTCAAAAGTTGACTTATGTTGTTTGTTTGGATCCATCAGGCTAAGATCCAAACACTCAAAGTAATCCACATGAGTGTACACAAACAAGGATAACAATAGGGAATAATATTTGAATTAGGAAGTCATAGGAAAATGGCGTAATTGGAATTTAATGGCCCCAGTTACATAAGAAGGGATGTAAAACAAATGACCAAGATGCATCATCTCACTTAGAAACCCTAGGGAAAATTTATTAACCATATTGGCATTTTCATCCCCAAAAATATGAGAAATTAAGGATAAAATGGGCTAAATATGCTCTGTAAAGATGTCTATAGGAAATATATCAATAATGGGTAGAGACTGCAGGACAGAGGCCAGAACCATTTGTAGAAACGATTGTTGCTCATTAGTTGAAAGGGTAGTGTAATGTTAAACAAAAGTGATTTATATAAATTGTTTGGGTTCATGGGAGGTTGGGTAAATCAGGGCTTTTTGGATTATCTCTGGGGTCACCTCAAGGATTTTGGCCCAATTCAAGGAGAAAAAACAAATTTTTTCTTATATGTCGGTAGTTGTTAACTAGGAGACAAAGTTATGGCAATACTATATTGAGTGCCTAAGTCAACCACCCAAAATGAGTCTTCTCCTCTAACATGGTCCCCATATAGGTTTAATGGAAGGTCTGCGAGGTGGTAGACAAAAGAGGGGTCTCCAATTTGTGCCTCGGTGTCCATGAGAGTCTCAATACTAGAGGAGGGTTTGACCTCCTGGTATTTATGGGACTTGGGGGACACTTTCTTCATGTTTTAACAAATACTAAAAATATTTTCAGGTGGAGGGTATAGATAGGTTACCTAGTTGGCCTTGTAGAAGTTGAAAATGATGTTGGATGGGAGCTCCATACCGAATGAATAAGCAAACGAATTTATAGAGTAGACGAATGGTGGGAGGTGTTTGCACCAGGAAGCAAAAAGAAAGTTTTAAATTTTGGAGCTAGAAGGCTTTTTATAAGCGGAGAAAGGGAAAATTTCATCTGATGTGGGATGATGTTACTCAGGGGGAACATGATGGAAAGGGATTTGGTGGCTACATATTGTAGGTGGATGGTGTTAGGTCTCTGTAATTTTCAAGATTGGAAAATACAAACTATAAAGCCTACATATGAACCACTTTGGGGTTCTAGGATCTAGCCCTCCTGAATCCAGAGAGGGATCTCTCTATAAGTGCAAAGATTGATTTATATTTTAAGGTTTTAAGTATGATATTAGGCTAGTTATTAAGAACAAGGTTTTTTTTTTGTTTGGTTGGTCAGGTGTGATCTTTAATTGGATGGAATATCACAAAATGAAAGATTTCAAAAGAGGTGAAGATGCAAGTATATTGAGAAGTGTTCAGTAGATAGGATTAGTGTGAAAACAACTTTAAACCATTGGGAAATGGAGTCACAAAAGGGTTTAATTGTGAAACAATTTTAAGAGTGTTCCAAGGGGAAAGTTATCTATATCAAAAGATCCTTTAGATTAAATGATGGAGTGGAACATTAAAAGTGTTGAGAAAGTGGAAAAAGCCAATAATTTCAACAAGGACTTATCAAATTTCCATACAAGAAAATCCTTTTTAAGCAACTGTTTGAAACCAACCAAAGATAGGGCTAACCATAAACTTCTTTGGACAAGATTGTATTAAAGCTAACTTATCAGAAAACAATCTAGTAATCTCACTAGACTACTTTAAGAAGGGATGAAAAAAAAAAAAAAACAAAGTGCAGCTTAAGATCAAGCAAGATGCATTAAAATCAAAGCCTGCTTTAGCATACCCTTAGGGAAACCTTCAAACAACCTTTGGAGAAAGAACTAGAAGACAGGGAAAACCATAAAATTTCCTAGTCTTACTCTACTTAGCATGTAATGAAAATATCATTCAAAAACTTCCTTTCAAGTTTTGCACATCAAGAGATGGACTAACCAAAATTCATTGATAATGTTTACACTTAACTTAAGTCATTCTTAAATAAAAAATTGGAGGAAAACATAAAGATAAAGATTATCAGTGAGAGTAGGGTACCTTTAACAGTAAATCCTAGCTCTATATTTCCTGTTCTTTATCAGATAAAAGTGAACAAAATGACATACATGAAAGGAAAACAATAATAGTAAGAGATACTTCACCAATGATATAGACCAGGATCCCAAAAACCAACCTGTATATTGATTGTCAATCCATTTGCATGCTTCAAGTCCAATGTTTCATCATAGCAACAACTTCTCTTCTCAGCCTAACTGCTTCAATAACTTAACAGAGCTTTAGAGCTTCAGAATTTATTTACATTCAACAATGATTCGATACAACAACTATTACATCAGAAATCCAATAACCAGCCAACCAAAAATCTCTCATCTTCTAAGGAAGTATTTATAGAAGAAAGAGGAGGTGGAATGAAAGGAAGGGTATTCTGGTTCAATTAATACAAGTTAATGCTTCTCTGCCTTTGAGGGGCTCAATAGAGAAGATTTATGATATTTTCCATGTATTAATTGGTTTGCATTAATTTTTTAGCTTCTTGGCAGATTTTGTTGAATCTAAAAATCTTTTAGGTAGGCTCGCAATAACTTTGGCTGTCTTTAAACAAATATCTTCTGACTGGGAAATAACTATGCCTTCTTTTGATTTATTGGGACTGTAGGTGGCACTTTGGTAGCTAAAAAAGGATAAATAGCCTCTGATGTGGCAGTGGAGGCCTCCTTTACTGATATTATTCTCTGTTTTTATCTTAAAACACCTTTGATTTTCTTTTGGTCTATGTTTAGGCTTAATTAGCCTTGAGACTTTATCTTTAACCGTCTTCGAACTGTTGACTGTGATTATCTATTTTATTTGTGGATTTTAGGCCTTTGATTCCTTTAAACTTTGTTTAGAGCCCTTAATTTTCTGGTTATGCTCTGATCATTCAATTTGGTTGATGCTCAGTGTGTTCTATTACATGCAGGTGCGCAGGGGGTTTTTGTGGAGTTTTTTGTCCAAAAAGTCGATGATCATGACCCATCGACCCTTCCAAACCATGAATTTTAACCCCCTGATCTCCTCATTTGGCATTTGGGGCTATGAGGATCGTCATCCTCGCCCATAACACTGTGGGAGGTTTTTTTCCTCGAATTTCATTAAACCTACACAAAAACACACAAATATTATTTAAATCCTGCGAATTCATTGTTTAAACTGCTTAGGAGGGTTAGTGAAAGCATTTCAGAGTGATGCAGAGGAAGTGTGAATGCAAGCGATGGGGGGGGGGGGGAAATCCTGGTAGAGAAGCTAACCAGGTCTGATGGGGTTCAGGCGCGAGGTTAAATCGGAGCCGTTAGATTAGGATAATCAACGGCTGAGATCGTCCGATGAATTTTTTGGGGAGAATGAATGAAGGAAAATGAACTGGGGTCATGATATAATGAGGGTCGTTCGATTAGAATAATGAATGGAGGATATTTCTCGATCAAATCGTTTGGGAGAAGGTTGGGTGAAAAGTGAATTGGGCAAGATGAAAATAGGACCGTCAGATTAGAATAAGCAATGATCGAGATTAAAAAGATGAAAAAAAAGGTGGGCGAGCGCAGCGGTATAGCAGAAAACCATTAATGGTTTTCGTGCGGCACTGAGGGGGGTGGGCAGTATTCACAAAAATAACGCAATTCCATACACTAGATGACACCTGTCCCTCCTAATACCGCCCATTTCACATTTTTTTGGAATGTTAACATTCAGGCACAAAAATTATGCGAAACACAGCATAAGCCATCGGATCGAAGGCGCCAGATCTGACGGTGCGGAAAGCCTACGATGGAGGTCAAGTTGTGTGGATGAGGGATGGTGGGACCAACAGTTTTTTTGAGTAGTGGGTGGGTTTGATGGTTTTTTCGGGTTTTGGTCTGAGCTGTCAGATCTTCTCAGATGGACGGTCGAGATTTGATCAAGGGGCAGATTTTTTGAAAAGGGAAAAGGGAACAGGCGGAAGGATGGATCAATGGGAGCCGTTGGATCTAAGAAGATCAATGGAAAATATTTCATCACAGAATCTCATCAGTGGGAGGACAGGGAAAAGTGGAGATGAAATGTGCCGATGCGATTGAGCGCGGACTGTTCGATCTAAGAGAGATCAACGGTCAGGATTGAATCGACGGGTGCAATGGTGAAAGGCTATGGGCGGAGCGGAATTGAATCTTAGCCATCGGTTCTTATGGATTCGATGGCTGATATTAAATCAGGGATCGCATCAGAACTTTTGAAAGACACGAAAAAGGAAGGACCCATGCGGACTTGCGATGCGATGAGCCAATGGCCGTTGATCTGCAGAGATCGATGGCCTAGATTTATTTCAAATCATAACATCAGGTTTATGAAAAACAAAGGAAAATAAGGTTTTGGAAGAGGTTTTAAGGCCTTTAGTGCCCGATTGTGGGGCTGTAGGTCACATGAAGAAACGAGCTAAAGGAATTAAGCCCTCGGGGGCTTAAATGCCTTATAATGTAAAAAGACTGTATTGGGCCCAAAAATAGTGTTTTTAAGGCAAAAATGGAGGTTTTGGTAAGCAAATGAAGGCATTTTTAAACCAAATAAAAGATAAATATAAGGTTTAAAGGGGGGTTTTGATAATTTAGAAGGTTAGATGGAGGGTTTTTAGAGGATTTTATGGAGTAAAAAGGATGAACAATGGATTTTTTTTTAGGAGTGGAGGAGTGAAAATGATAGGAAAAAGAGGCTTTAAGCAATCTTTCTCTTGGAAAACAATAGGTTCTTTAGGATAAAGAGGGAAACATTAGTGAAGATTAACTCAAAGGGTAAAGATCTTCATAAGACTTTAAGAACTAACAATTTGAACATGAATTTTTTCTTAAAGGCTAAAAGAGATTTAGCCACCATTTGATATGGAAAATTTTATAGGTGGCTAACAGATGGGTACGATGGAGAGGAAATTACCATTTACCTTTTAATTTCCTCACTCACTTGAAAATGGCGCTAGTGGAATTATGATGTGGCAGGTGGTCCCCACCATCCTTCGATTGGTGGGAAAATAGAAGGTCAGATCAAGTGATTACCCCCCGGAATCAATCTTGGTCATTGGATCGATGGGCTTGCCCATTTGACTTATCAACTCTAGGGGGTCATGTCGATCTATCATTTGTGTAGGTTACCCTGCCGAAATGCTTCTGGGGAATAATTGGGCAGAGATGGACGACGATCTTCTGCTAAACTACTTGAAATTTACCCAAAAAAGAGCTGCTATTCAAATTTCCTCCTTTAGCCTATTCCACTTGCTTGGTGGAGGGTTCCATGGGTGCATGCTTTAACATTAGAGCTTCTTCCATGGCATCAGGGATTTATGGTTGCTCTCATCAATGATTTCATTAATTTTCAAGCTAGGAGTCTTGAATTCAACCTCTCAGCCTTCTTACAAAAGTAATCAAGTGAAGAAATAATAGGAACAAATGTAGAGCACATTAGATCTATTTTTTAGACAAACACATGCATTACATGGTAAAATGAGTCTATCACATACTAGATTTTATTCTACCATAAACAAAGCCATTACAAAGTAAAATAAATGTAATTTGTGCTAGATTTGTTTATGGCATAGACTCATGCATGATAAGGTTAAATAAATCTAATATAAGGAAAAACACAAAAGCATCGCAAGGAAAAAAAAGTACATATAAAATTATTGTATGATAAAACAAATCTAGCATGTCTGAGGTTTATTTCTAGCACAAACAAAAGGATTGCAAGGTAAAACAAATATAGTATGCACTAAATTTGTTTCTTACAAAAACACAATTATTGTAAGGTAAAACATATCTAATGTAAGGAAAACATAAAAGCATTGCATGGTAAAACAAAACTCAAAGAAAAACACTATAGGGTAAAACACATATTTTTTGTGCAAGATTTGTTTCTAGAAAAAGAAAAATAATTGTAGAGTAAAATAAATCTAGCATGTGCTTTATTTGTTTCTAGTGCAAACACATGCAGTGTAGGGTAAGAAAATATAACATTGTCTAGATTTTTTTCTAGCACTAAAAAAAGTATTGCAAGGTAAAATAAATCTAATGCCAACAATATTTCATTTTAGCACAAACATCAACATTGAAAAGTGAATTAAATCTAACATGACCTATATTTCCTTATAACTTAAACACAAGGATTTCAAGGTAAAACAAATCTAGTAGTTCTAACCAAAAACACATATTTTGTAAGATAAAATCTAGTATAAGCAGAAACACAATAATATTACAAGGCAAAAAAAATCTCTTTAAGCTAAGACCAATCTAGCGTTTATTAGATTGTTTTTCTAGCACAAGAAAAACAACTACACGATAAAACATATCTAGCACAAGTTAGATATTTTTCTAGCACAAACAAAAAAAATTACAAATTAAAAAAAAAATGAAGAACCTAGTATATTTGTTTCTATCACGAACATAAGCATTGTAACAAAAAAATAAATCTAATATGAGGAAAACCAAAAAGAATAAATCTAATATGAGGAATTGGGCATTAAAACAAAAGAAAAAATAAAAGAATTATCACGTAAAACAAATCTAGCATGTGCTAAATTTGTTTCTTGCACAAATGTGAGCATTGCAATCTCACAAGGAAAGAAAAATCTGATGTATGTTATCATTATTTATAGGACAAACGAAAACATTGTAAAGTAAAAATACATATTGTGCGCTATATTTGATTCTAACACAAATACAAGCATTGAAGGAAAAAACAAATTTAAACCATACTATATTTGTTTCTTGTACAAATACAAACATTATAGGGTAAAACAAATATAGTACGCAATATATTTGTTTGTAGCATAAACAAAAGAATTTGATAGTAAAACAAATTTAGAGGGTGTTAGATTTCTTTCTAGCATCGAAACATACATTTTAAGATAAAAAATCTAGTATAAGGAAAACAAAAACTCATACCGGGATAAATAGAGAACAAATAAAATAATTATAGGTTAAATAAATTCTAACACGTGTTAGATTCGTTTTTATCACGAAGAAAACAATTGCAGCTTAAAAAAAATCTAATTCCCACTAGACTTGTTTTTAGGAAAACATAAGTATTACAGGGAAAACAAATTTATAACCCACTAGATTCGATTCTAGGGCAAACACAAGAATGGCAAGGTTAAATAAATAAATTGTAAGGAAAAACACAAAATCACTGTAGTGTATAAATAAAGCACAAATCTAAATATTTGTCTGGTTAAACAAATCTAGTAGACTAGATTTTTTACTAGAACAAACACAAACATTGCAGGATAAAATAAATATATTTCTCACTAGAGTTGAAAAAAAAATCATTACGAGGTAAAATAAATATAGTGCATGCTTGATTTGTTAATGGCACAAAATTTAGTACAAACTATATTTGTTTCCGACAAAAGAAAAAAAGGAAAGTAGGGTAAAACAAATGTATTTTGTGTTATGTTTTTCTCTAGCATAAACCCAACCATTACAAAGTAAAACAAATTTATCTCCTACTAAATTTGTTTCTAGTATAAACACAAGTATTGTGGAATAAAACAAATAACGTGCATGCAAGCATTGTTTTTAACAGGTACACAAGAATTTATTGAAAAACAAATCTTCCACACATTTCTTTATAACACCAACAAAAGCATTGGAATGTAAAACTAATCTAGACCCGTACTAGATTTCCATATAGCACAAAAGTAATTATTCTAATCTGAAACCAATATATCACTCGTTAGATTCTTTATAAAAAAAATAAGCATTGCAGAATAAATCAAACATAATCATAAACATTTCAGGGTAAAACAAATCTACTGTTGGCCATATTTTTTCCAGTAGTCTAAAAGAAATCCAGTGTGTGGTAAATTTGTTTCTAATACGAATATAAACATTGTAGTGTAAAATAAATCTAGCACACAATAGATTATTTTACAATAAACGAAATCATTGTAAGGAAAAAAAAATATCGGATGATATGTTTGTTTCTAATGTAGAAATATACATTGTACAGTACAGTAAAAAAATCTGGCGTACGACAAAGCACAGCACAAAAACATTACAGGGTAAAATAAAAGAACAAACAAAAATAGTACAAAATAAAATAAATCTAGCACATACTAAATTTTCTTAGAAAAAAACCATTTCAAGGTACAAAAAATGTTACACACTGTGGATTTGTTTGTAGCACGAGCTTAAGCATCACAGAGAAAAACTAATTCAAGAAACAAATATATCGATTAATATATTTGTTTCTAGTACGAACACAACCATTACAAGTAAAACAAGTCTAATGTATGAAAAACACAAAATCATTACACGATAAAAAAAATAAAATGAAGAAACACAAACCTTGGAGGCTAGCACAAAGAAAGTCTTACAAAGTAAAAAAAATCTAGCATGTGCTATATCTGTTTTTTTTTAGAAACAAAATAATTACAAGGTAAAAAAAGCTAATGGCTTCTAGCACAAATAGAGGAATTGGAAGGTAAAACACATCTATAAAGGTCTAAATTTATTTCTATCATAAAAAAACATTACACAGAAAAAGAAATATTGCATGTGCTAAATCTGTTTCTGGAATAAATGAAATAATCGCGGAGTAAAATAAATCTAGTGCACTGTAGATTTGTTTTTGAAATAAAAAAAATCTATCACTCAATAGATTTGTTTCTAGCACAAATAGAAGGATTACAGGGTGAAACAAATGTAACACACTATATTTCCTTCTATCATAGACATAGGTGTTTCAATGTAAATCAAATCTAACAAGTTCTAGATTTTTTTCTAACACAAACACAAACATTGTAAGGTAAAACATAGTTAGTCTAAAGTAAAACACAAATAAAAGAATTTCATGATAAAACAAAAGAATACATTCAATTATTATAGAATAAAACAAATCTAATGCAATATATTTGTTTCTAACACAAACAAAATCATTGCATGGTATAAAAAATGTAGTACATGCTAGATTTGTTTCTAACAAAAACATAATAATTGAGGGGTAAAACATATCTAGTTCCTGCTAGGTTATTTTCTAGCACAAACAAAACATTTTGAGGTAAAAAAAATCTACTGTATGGGAAAATATAAAATATTTTAGGGTAAAAAAAAAATCTAAAAAAATCATTGTAGAGTGAAAAATGTTGAAAATCTACAAGAAAATGTGTGTCTAATTTATTTGTCCCTTAAATAAATTGCACAATAAATCGTAGTTGTATCTCATAACAAATTGTATTACTTGACTAAGTCACAAAGGATAAGTTAGCTCAAGAATTTTGAGTTGAGCTTCAAAGTTGAGGCATGTAGAGTGATTCTATTGGGGACCAGTTGTAGTTAATGCAGTAGTGTGGTATGAGTGTAATCAGTTAACTCAAATTAATTGATTTAAAATCAGTTTAACTAGTTATAATTGAGTGATGAGCTAGTGAGAGGTCAAGTGTATTAAAAATAAAATTTAATTCACAAGTAGTGATATATAAGATAACTGATGATTCACTATTATTAGCTACATGCACGTCAATTTTGATGAAGACCTAGTTGAGACAAAGGTTAAAGGGAAGATAACTATCAGTCGTATTATTAGCAAACTTCCCAGGTGCAGTTATAAAGGCACAGGACACCGATGATGGATTGCACAATCAAGGAAGTTAGAAATTCCTATTTAATAGGGGTTTATTTGCCTAGGAATTGTTTGAGCAAGGCAAGATGGAGGAAGGAAAGGAATTGGCTAAGTGTTTGTCCATTTTTTCCTAGATCAGTGTGATACGATTGGGAGTGTAGAAAATTCTTGTGAGCAAGAATGAATTGTATTGTTTCATGATTCCTTGGCTTATTATACAATGGAGATAGAGGAGTTTTGAGGAGTTGATTTTCCAAGGGAAATCTTCTGTTGAGTGATTGATTTTCTTCTTTCTCTTACTTGCATGTTATTAAGTGACCATGTTTTATATTCCACAAATATTGTAGAAGGATTTAGTATATTGTTTTATTACACTACATGATCGGATTGAATTCATTGGTATAATTTATACATGGTATTAGAGCATCGGGAATCACAATAGTGGATAAAAAATTGAGTTTTTTTTTAACAATATTCAAATTTTTAGATACATTCATTGGAGCTAACAGTTGACCAGGATTTCATTCACTGGCTTGAAACTCGAGTATGAAATCGTGGGAAATTTGAACTATATTTCATCGGAGGACATGATGGAGGTAGCACTGGAGGATAACGAGCTGAAGGAGTTCATTGACACTGATAGTCCTGAACACAATCAGGCAGATGTTGCACAACATGAATCATGAAGGAAGAATGTTTCAAAGGAGAGGAGGATATTATTAGAGGGGGTTCAAGATGATATTGTCTCAAGTATCCATGTCAAGGAAAATACATATGCCATGTGGAAGGCCTTGAAAGATCCGTTTCAAAGCAGCATTGACCACATGAAATTGGCACTCAAGAACACACTCAAGAAAATTAAAATGGAGAAGGGTGACACAATCCATAAATACTTGACGAAGTTCAATCAATGTTGAGATGAGATTGGAAGTGTTGGGATTACTGTAGTTGATGATGACTTGGTGAGATTAGCACTTCTAGGCTTGCCAAAGAGTTGGCATAGTTATCACGACTCTATGAATGGGAAGGAGCAGTTACCAAAGTAGAAGCAGCTATGGTCGGATTTAGTACAAGAAGAGTTTCAGCAGAATATCAGGGATGGATCCTCATCCAAGACTGATGATAAGAAAAATTTTGTCTTAGCTGGTAAGGCAAAGAAGGAAAAATGGAAGAAGTCCTATTCTGAATATGAGATCGGAAAGGAAGGCAAGAAGCAAGAGATTTCAAAGTTGAAATGATTCCACTGTCATGATCATTGACACTATGTCACAAATTTCCAACAGAAGAAGAAGAAAAACAAGAAGGCTCCAAGAGCTACAGTGGGTGAATCTTTTTCCTCACAGTTTGATTTGGACTTCTCTCTCATCGCATACATGGTGTCAACTGTGATGGTATCTATGTGGTACTTGGATAGTGGAGCATATTTCCACATGAATGTCCAAACAAAGAACTCTTTAGTAGCTTGGACAAGAAGGATCTTCATATGCACATCGAGATTATTGATGATGCAAGGTATAACACTACCGATATTAGTACCGTTACTTTCGAGAGAGAGCCAAGTAAACCTTTCATATTAAAATATGTCATGCATGTACCAGGTTTGAAAAATAATTTAGTTTCAATTGCTATATTGGAGGATCTTGGATATGATGTGTTTTTCAGTGAAGGAAAGGTGTTCGTTCATCACAAATCCACATGATAGATAAATAATATTTGGGTTTGTGTGAAGAACCTCTACAAAATTGATGTAGATAGCTACACAACATTGAGCAGTAAAGAAGATGAGGTGGTGAGCTGGGCTACCGGTGAGTTATGGCAGAGGAGGTTGGGTCATCTCCACCACAGTGCTTTGAGGATTATGGAAGAGATTTATATAGGTCTTCCAAAGGGTATAATTGTGCATAGAGACACCTGCAAGGGTTTAATATGGGGAAGTATACAAAGGCCACCTTTCATGAGAAGGAGAACCAATCAACGAAAATCCTTGATAGATTTCACTCATACATGTGTGGACCATTCCAAGTAGCTTCCACAGCAAATCACATGCCTGATTTGATTTTTGTTGATGATTTTTCTAGAAATTGTTGGATCTTTTTCATGCAAAATAAAGATCAGACATTATCGAAGTTTTGTGAGTTCAAAGAATTGGTAGAGAAAGATACAGCGAAGAATTTGAAGGCTCTAAGGAGTGACAATGGTGGTGAGTATATCTCTAATGAATTCAAGAACTTCTGCGCCAAATGAGGAATTCAGATAGAATTGATTACACCTCATAACCCACAACAAAATGGGGTTGCAGAAATAAAGAGAAGAACATTTGTGGGAGAAGCACAAGCTATGTCACATTATCGGGGCATATCATTGCATATGTGGGTGTACGCATCCAACACAATGGTATTTATGCACAACCATAGTCCTCATCAGATATTTGGCATGAGTACACCAAAGGAGGCTTTTCCAGGTAAGGAACCAGATATTTCATATTTTAAAAAATTTTCTCATCTGTCTATTGCCATGTGATAAAAAATGCCAGGAAGAAGCTATAACCAATAATAGAGGTTGGGATATTTGTGGGATACACTAATACTCCCCACAACGATTGGGTGTATTTTCTAGCACACATTATTACAATTTTCAGGAGAGATGTTACATTTAATGAGTAGAAATCCATGTGATTGTACCTTGAGAGGGAGCTTGACTTGAAGGCAGAAGAGACACTCTTAGTTCCAAAAGATGAACATTAGGATGTGGAGAAGCTACATGCAGAGGATAAGAGAGTCGCAGAAACCACTCATGCAAACCCATAAACCAAAAATGGTAGGAAGCGTGTGAGAGAGGCTGACAGATTGATGCTACATGTGGCAGAGAATGTAGGTGCACCTACATCACAACGCCGACAGAGAAGGTCTGCAGATAGGTATTCTGGATACATGGCTCTTATGAGCAAGTGTATTGTGACAAAACCATCCTATTTTAATGAATTAGTGTAGCAGTTGGTATGGGTTGATGCCATGGTTGAGGAGTATGACTCCATTATCAGAAATAATGCATGGCAAGTGGTCCCAAGACTAGTGGGGAAGTAAATGGTGGGACCTTGGTGGATCTATAAGGTGAAGCAAGCAGAATATGGGAGTGTGGAGAAATAAAACTCTAGATTTGTTGCTAGAGGATTCTCACAGGTGGAGGGGATTAAATGTGAGGAGAATTTTGCATCAGTTGCAAGGTAACCATCAATTAGATCCATCCTTTCACTCTTAGCGCAGATGGTGTGGTAGATATATCAGATGGATTTAAAGACAACCTTTCTCAATGGATTTATTGAGGAAGAAGTGTAAATTGAGAAACCAGAAGGTTTTTATACCTTTGATAGGGAGTCGCATGTGTCCAAACTCAAGAGAGAAATGTATGTGATGAAGCAAGCACCTCGTTCTGGGTACACTAGAATCGATAACTATTTCACCGGGTTAGGTTTCATAGAAAGTGAAGTGGATGTGAACCTATATCATATAGTGGTTTATGGTAAGATTTTACTTATTGTAATTTATGTAGATGATTTGATTCTAACAGCTGATGAGAAGCTGATAACTTCTTGCAAAGATAATCTTGCAAGATATTTTGAGATGAAGGACATGGGGCTCTTGCTATATTTCCTTTGTTTGGAAATATGGAAAAGAGATGGAGAGCTATTTTTATCTCAGGGAAAGTATGTGAAGGAGATTGTAAGGAAATTCCACATGGAGGGAAACAAACCCATGGAGTCTCCTCTTGTAGGAAACTGGAGCAAGGAGGATGCCAATTCACGTGAGATAGTGGATGCTACTATTTACAGGAACTGTGTGGGTTCACTTATGTGTGTGGTGAAAACATGACTATACATATTCTACGCAGTTAACTAGCTTAGTCAAGCTATGGTTAAGCCTACCAAGATATTTTGGAAGGCATGGAGGCATGATTTGAGATATCTTAGGGGCACTACAGAGTATGGATTCTAGTATAGATGGACAGAGGGAGCAAAGCTATAGGGCTTCACCAATGCAGATTGGGAAGGAAGTCCATCAGATAGGAAGAGAACATCAGGAGGCATCTTCAGCATATGATCAAACAATGGTTTGATGGTACAACATGATGCAGAGATCAGATTCACTCAGTTCAGCCAAGGGAGAGTACATGGAAGCTAGTCAGGTTGCATGGGAGGCCATCTGGATGAGGAAGATACTTGTTTGTTTGTTTTGTCATCAGATGGATCTAACGGTGATACATTGTGATAACTAGAGTTGCATAAAAGTCTTGGTTAATCCGGTGTTCCATGAAAAGTCTAAGCATATTGATATTTGGTACCACCATCTAAGAGGTTATGTTCAGAGGCACATTATGTTGTTGCAGTACATTCCCACAGAGGATCACGATGCCAATATCTTGACGAAGACACTAGAAAAGAGAAAATTTGAATACCACAGAGGCAGGATCGGGGTAGCCGATAATCCCTTTCTTGTTGAGAGGGAGTGTTGAAAATCAACAAGAAAATGTGTGTCTAATTTGTTTTTCCTTAAATAATTTGGACAATAAATTGTAATCTTATCTCATAACAACTTGTATTACTTAACTAAGTCAGAAAGACCAAGTTAGCTCAATAATTTTGAGATGAGGGTCAAATCTGACGCATGTAGATTGACTCTATTATTTTGGGGGTCCAGTTGCAGTTAATGCACTAGTGTGGTGTGAGTGTAATCAATTAACTCAAACTAATTGAGTTGAAATACATTTTCCATTTATAACTGAGTGATGAGCTAGTGAGAGGTCAAATGAATTAAATTAGATTTAATTCACAAGTATTGACCTATGAGATAACTGATTATTCACTATTATTAGTTGCATCCATGTCAATTCTGATGAAGACCCAATTGAGACAAAGGTTAAAGGGAAGATAACTATCACTTTTAGTATTAGTGAACTGCCTAGGTGTAGTTATAAAGCCACATGATGCCCATGATGGATTGTGCAATCTAGGAAGGTAGAAATTCTTATTTAATAGGATTTATTTTGCTAGGAATTGCATGAGCAAGGCAGGCTAGATGAAGGCAAGGAATTGGCTAATTTTTTGTCCATATTTTCCTAGATGAGTGTGAGACGATTGGTAGAGTGCAACAGATTCTTGTGAGCAAGAATGCATTGTATTGTTTCATGATTTATTGGCTTATTATACAATAGAGAAAGGGGGGTTTTGAGGAATTTCTTTCCCTAGGAAAATCTTGTGTTGTGCGATTTATTTACTTCTTTCTCTTACTTGGATGTGATTGAGTGATCATGTTTTATATTTCAAAAGTGTTGTAGAAGGATTTAGTATCTTGTTGTAGTACATTACATGATCAGATTTAATCCATTTGTATAATTTCTACAAAAAAAATATAGTGCACTAGATTTGTTTCTATAACAAGAAATAGTATTGCAAGGTAAAAGAAATAGATCACATGCAATAATTTTTTCTCACACAAACATAAGAATTACAAGGTAAAACAAATCTATAGCCGACTAGATTTGTTTCTAGCACAAACGAAAGAATTCTAGGATAATATAAATCTAGTGTAAGAAAAAACTCAAAAGCATTGTAGGGTTAAGAAAAGCACAAAAACAAGCATTACATGGAAAAGAAAACAACGCACACCCTATATTTGTTTCTAGAACAAACAAAACAATTGCAAGATAAAAAGTATAACACATGGTAGATTTACTTCTAGCACATACAATATCATTTTAGGATAAAACAAAAATAGCACATGATGCATTTATCTATAGCACAAATCCCAAAGTGAGAAAGTATAATAAATATAATGTGTTATATTTCCTTCTAGCATAAACAAAGACATTGCAAAGTAAAAAAAATCTAGCGTGCACGAGATTTGTTTCTAACATACACAAGCATTGCAAGGTAAAACAAATATAGTGTGACCTATATTTTGTTCTAACACCGACACAAGTATTGCAAAGTAAAAAAAATCTAACACACATTAGATTTTTTTTTTTTTTTGCTATTCTTATGTTTGTGCACACTAAATTTGTTTCCCAAAGAAATGTGGTTTTCTTTGTGCCATAAGAAAAATTAGTGTGTGTTAGATTTCATTTTCACTGTAATATTTTTGTTAGTTTTGTTTATTTTATTACAAATATAATCATGAAAGAAATGTAGCAATTCATATTTTCTTCAATAATAAAGTTCATGAAATACACGCATAATAAATGTAGCATATAAAGGAGAATAGAGTTCATGAAATACACCTCCAAAATATTTTTTAAATGGTATGATATTTTAAAAATTAGTATATACTTTGTTGCAAATGAGTTTACATTATGTGAACAAATGAATGTTACCTAATGAAGTTTGAGCCATAATTTTACTGTAGTGAATTTACATATGATTTGAAATTCCTTGTTCTTATGTATATGTGTGAAATGTTATGTTGCGAAAAAATGATTTCATAAATATTTTTTAATTTGTGATTTTTAAAAATTGAGTAACATTTTAGTATGTTTCTCTACAAATGTTTCTAGATTCTAGAGAATATTGTGCAAGTGAGATTTGAAAGAAAGCATCATGGAAAAAATAAAATCAAATATGACAACATAATTCTCCTGTAGCTACATTATCAAATATAGTTTGTATTCATTTAGAAATAATCACACGATATTATACTATGGTATTTCAATCTAAATGATTATCACTAGAAGTTGCCCCAAAAGGCGCAAAGATACAATGGAGTAGAATATGTCTATGATGTTACTGCAAAAATGTTATAGCGAAGGAAAGATAACAACCTAAAGGGTCTCAAATGCGGGTGATTAAATGGATTAAAGAGGTCCACCATCCTCAAGCAATGTAGGTAGTGGCAGTGGAAGCTTTGGGCACACGGTGGGGTAGATGAGGAAAGGCGGCAGTCAAGCACGCACAACTTCCTTGCCTGAGCCGATAGCACAACCGTCCAAGAAAGTTGATGAATCGTCCGAGGAGTACAGATGTCTCATTGTGGAGGAGCCACCTCCAACACAAAAAGACACCTAACATGATGCACAAGCACCATAATGACAAGTTTCCACATCTAGTTTTGGTCAGTTTTCATGTTTTGTTGTTTTTTCTAGGCTTGCTAGCCGTCATGACGTCTTTTTCTAACTCTGGAAAGCTACTAATCAAAGTTGGTTTCCCCACAGTAGCCAGCATATTTTGGGCCAGTTTTCATGCTAGCGGTGGTCAGTCTTTTGGTTTTTTGATGAAGAATCCCTCCGAAATTGGCTAGAACGACAATTTCTGAGGTCAGTCCTGCCATGTACATTATGTTTCATATTAATAGATTAGTCGAACTTAGAAAAAAGGAACAACCTAAAGGGTGGAGGATGGAGGGGAGAAAAGGTGTTGAGCCTTGAAAGAGTCTCACACTTGTGTCTATGTCTTTCTCAAGCCACAATGCCTGGCTAAATCATTTTTTCCAATCATACCACCATGTCTAAATCTTATATAAATATTTATATCCAAGCTATCTCTTCACTTTCATATTTTTTTTCAAGTTTTACACTCTAAAAGAGGTTCACATATCAAGATAATAGATCATAAGCTTGGTAAGCCTATGGTTAAAACTGATCTAAACCAAAAATTTGTTCTTTAAATCTTCTACCTTTTAGTTTTTATTTTTTAATTTTATTATTAATAAATTTACATAATTTTAATGTTATAAGTGAGTTGAATTTGTTTATATAATAATAATAATAATAATAATATTTAAAAACATAAAATCACAATTTGACTAGATAATAGAATTTGTTTTCAAAATAAATTTATTTTTAATTAAAAATATATTTTTAAATGGCATTAAATCACAATTTAGGGATAAATCTCACAAGTCTATTTGGATAAAGAGTTAGGGAGAAAGAAAAAAAATACTATATTGAAGAGTTTAATCATACTCATAATCATTAACAAAAAAGGGTAATAATAATAATAATAATTTAAAAAGGTAAAATTACAATTTGACTGAATAATAGAATTTATTTTCAAAATAAATTTATCTATAATTAAAAACATATTTTAAAAAACATTAAATCACAATTGGGATAAATTTCACAAGTGTATTTGGATAAAGAGTTAGGGAGAAATAAAAAAATACTATATTGAAGAGCTTAATCCTACTCATAATCATTAACAAAAAGGGTACATAGGGGCCAATAATTGTTGGAGAGCCATGCCAAAATAATTGTGGGAGAAAAGAGTATGTATTTTTTGCTCTTCCAAAAAAGTGGAAAGAGAGAAAACATTTCATTTTTATACAAAAGTCACTTATAACTGCTATTTTTTTATAAACTTATTGTTTTCAACCACGGTTGTTTTTTAATAGGAAATTTCTATAATGTAAATTTTAATTTTTTTCTTTTTTTTTTCTTTTTTCATAAATGCCCAAGGTAGTTTTTTTAATATGAAATTTCTATAATGTAATTTAGAAATTATTGTTTTTTCCTTTTTCAAAAAATGTCCACGATTGTTTTTTTTAAATATAAATTTAGAGATTATTGTGTTTTTCTTTTTTTTAAAATGTTTTAAATTTTTTTTTTTGTTTTTTATTATTATTTTTTTTAATATGCATTTTTTCTATTTAAAAATTACTGATTTTTAAAATTAGAGCCCACCTGTCTTGAGCTCGAATTAAAATTAGAGCATAAATCTTGGTAAATTAATACACAGTAGATTTATACTGGAGGGTTAGATCATTTTCATACAATTTCCACTCCATGCTTATCTGCATGCGTGATAAAAACCAACATACTGCCTATAATGACAGATATCAGCGGAGTTGCAGCAAAGATCTAGAATAACCCTGGCCTTTTCTTACTCTGTCACCACAACACAATCTCTTTATTAGCATTTTTGTTTCAGAAAGTGCATAAATATATGAAAGTTGAATAAGACTATATATGAAATAGTATTTTTCACAAATTTTTATGAATATAAAATATCTATTTTCATTTTTCATCATAAATGGTACTCTTGAGATTTAAAGCAGGCTTTACTGATGATATAATGGGCGGTCAGAAGTAAAATCAGAAAGAATACTCCAAGCACAATGGTTTCTCATCTCCACTGAACACAGGAAATTTTCCAACATCAACAAGCATGATCAGTGGCAACTTTATGAGAAATAAATTGAAGAAAATAAATTTATTGATCCAGGGAAACCTTGTTAGCTTGTTTTGAAGCCAAGAGAATGATAGAAACTATGTCTCTCTTAGTAGTAAAATGCTTAAATCCAAATATTCTTTTGAGCTGCTGAAGGGACACAACATTGGCCACGCCCGCCATGAATCCCACTATAGTTGCGTGAGAGATTAGGTCTATGATGAACCCTAACATGTTCCATAGAATATCAAATTAGAAAGTAGCAATTGAGAAAATTCAGGAGCATAGTTTTTTTTGAATAATGGGCTTTTCCTTTTTATGTCAATGACAGATTTTGAAAATATTATGGAATATGACAATATCTTCTAAATCTCAAATTTTAAAATATTCAGGAAATCTGCAATGACAAAGGCTTAGCAATTGGTTTTGAAATAAGAGCATATAAATATATTAGCTTATACCTGCAAATGCCCAAGAATGCTTGGAAAACACCAGAAAAAAAGGTGGCAGTCATGGTGAAACGTACATAGAGATCGGGGTTATGAATTCGCTAGATCTCATGGCTCAACATTGAACCAAGAAGAAGAATTGACACAGAGGCGATCGTGCCTATTGCAAGATCCTTTGAGCTCCCCAATATTCCATATATTAGTGGAGGATGGAAGCTTGAATCTACCAAATTCAAATGTTTTTGAGTAATAAAAAGCTCCGTACTGTATTAGAATTGACGAATAAATAAGCGAACCGAATTGTATTGGAAAAATTCCAAATTGATTAGATACAGCTGAACTTAGTAATTATGGTGAAAAAAGAAAAAATGGAAAATTTCCAAATTGATTTGATACATTTGAACTTAGTAACTATGGTAAAAAAAAAAAAAAATAGATGGTGGCCTCTGGTGTAATCACAGTTGTTTACTCGAATAAATAGAAGAAAAAAAAAGGGTTAATGATGGTCCCTCTTAAAGTGTTTCAAAAGAATACACCTTCGCTGTAAATATATGATTATTTGTGTATAATACATGTATCTTTTACTGTGCACGTTGATAATGTCTTAATATTTTGTTTATTTATATTTGGTATTTCATGTTTTCTAAAATTGTGTTCAGAAATTGTGGAATTGAGTGTATATGAAATTCCAACTAAGTAGTGAAGAGAAAATGAAAAGAATTATATGAAAATAATTCCTCATTAAGTTGGTTTGGTGGTTTTATTTATTATGTATATTCCTTTAGAAATTCTTATATTGCTTAGTCTTGTCAAATATTAATAAAGCACTATACGACATTGTAAAACAAATCTACGTACGTTAGATTTTTGTCTAATAGAAAGGAAAACATTGAAAGGAAAAAAAATTGTAGTTCATGCAATATTTATTTCTAGCACAAACACAAGCTTTGGGAGATATAAATTATCTATTGAATTCTATATTTTCTTTTAGAATAAAGACAAGCATTTTAATGTAAAACAAATTTAATTTAGATTAGATTTTTTGTAGCACAAACATAAGAAATGCAAGGCAAAACAAATCTAGCATGTGGTAGATTTTTTACTGACACAAACACAAGAAATATAATGTAATACAATTCTATCATGTTGTATATTTATATCAAGAACAGAAACAAGTATTATAAGATAAAACAAATCTATCATGCATTAGATTTTTTATAGCACAAATAAAACCATTGCAAAATAAAACAAATCAAACAAGTCATAAATTGTTTTCTAGAACAAATACAATCATTGCAAAATAAAACAAACATATCCCACATTAGATTAGTTTTTAGCACAAACACAATCAATACAAGATAAAATAAATTTATCACATGCTATGTTCGTTTCTAGAATAAATACAAGTATTGTAAGGTGAAATAATTTAACATACCCTAGATTTCCTTCTAGCACAAACAAAAGCATTGTAAGGTAATATATATCTACTTAGTGCATGTACTAGACTTGTTTCTAATATAAATACAAGCATGCGCAAAGTAAAAACCTAGCCTTCTAGCACAAACAAAAGAATTATAAGGTAGTACATTTGTTTATTGCAAAAACACAATCATTAGGCGATGAATCAAATCTAGTGCATGCTAGATTTTATTTTAGCACAAACAAAAGCATTGTGAGGTGAAACAAATCTAGCACACACTATATTGTTTCTAGCACAAACAAAATAATTGCATGGTAAAACAAATCTAACATTTATTTCCAACGTAAATGAATTACAATGTAAAACAAATCTAGTGCCCACTAGATTTTATTATAGCACAAACAAAGACATTTTAAGGTAAAATAAATCAAATGTTTGCAATATTTGTTTCTATAAAAAAAAAAATAGTGAAAGGTAAAAAAAATCTAGTAGATTCTAGATTTTTTTCTAGCACAAACAAAAGCATTGCAAGAGAAAAAAAAAACCTAGTGTGCATTGGATGTTTTTTTAGCACAAAAACAAGCATTGTATTGTAAAACAAATCTACCATGTGTTAAATTTATTTTTAGCACAAACAAAAAAATTTCAATGTAAAACAAATCTACCACATGGTATATTTGTTTATAGCACAAATAAAAACATTGTAAGGGGAAATAAATATATCGCATGCTATGTTTTCTCTAAGGAGAAAGTTAAACATTGCAAGTTGAAAAAAATCTAACACACTAGATTTGTTTCTATAAAAAATACCGACATTGCAAAGTAAAATAAATCTAACATGTGCTAGTTTTTCTTATACAAAAATATAGATATTGCAAGGTAAAACAAATCTAGCGCACATGAGAGTTGATTGTAGTACAAACATAGGAATTATAAAGTAAAACAAATATAGTACCTACTATATTTCCTTCTAACAAAAACATAAAAGTAAATCAAATCTAGCATGCATCATATTTGTTTATAGCACAAAAACAAGAATTATAAAGTTAGACAAATCTAGTATGTGTTAAATATCTTTCTATAAAAAAAACAAAAATTAAAAAGTAAAACAAATATATCACATGATCGATTTGTGTTACTTGGAAATGTGCTTTTGTGTGTGCAAGAAAGATATCTAGTATGTGTTAGATTTAATTTTCCCTATAATATTTTTATTATTCTTTTCTAGTTGATTACAAAAATAGTAATGAAAGAAATGATAGTATTTATAATCCATGTTTTCTTCAATAATTAGAAAATTTGGTAATATTTTCTTACTTTTAATTTCATAAATCATAAATGGTGAAGATGAAGAAAATTCAAAAGAATGAACTATTAGAGGAGGACATTTAGGAAATACACCATTAATATATTCTTTAAATGGTATGAAATTTTTAATATTAGTTTAAACTTTGCTTAGATGGTTAGGCATTATGAAAATAAATGAATGTTAATTTGTGTTATCATTCTCTTGTAATTAAATTGCATGTAGTTTGAAACTCCTTTTTCTTATGCACATTTGTGAAATTAGATGTTATAGAAGATTATTTCATAATATTTGTTAATTCTTGATTTTTTTAATTTATTTGAAATGGTTGTATATTTCTCTACAAATGTTTTCATATTCTAAGAACTATGGTGAAAGTGATATTCCAAAAACAGCATCAAAGACACAATAAAATTCTCTTATATCTAGTATGACATTTTCAAATCTAGTTTATATTCATTTAAAAATAGTTAGATGATATTCCATTATGAAATTTCAATGTGAATGAATTCCAATATATCATTATGTGGGTAGTAAATTTGGATAAAAGATGTGCTTATTTATTCTTACCCATGTAAATGTAAATAATATGTTATAAGGTTGCTTAGTCATATTTTCTATTTCTTGTTTTCTACAATTGTTTTAAGAAAATAAGGAATTGAGTGGAGCATAAATTCCAAGTAAAGTAGTGAGGAGAAGATGAAAAATAGGCGATACACAAAAATTGCTTCTTTCAATTCGTATGTTTGTTTTATATATTATTTATACTCACTTAGAAATTATTAGATTAGTTTGTCCTATTAAATTTTAAAATAACATTATATGAAAATGTTTGAAATTATAATTTCATTTTGATTTAAGATAATAATTTATATCATTATTTGTAGAATCTCTTTTCCCCAAAGTATGCAAAACGTTACAAATTCCATCAAAGAAATAGAGAAGTATTTCAACTCAAATTGTGGTGTCATAAATATCTTTTGCGCGTACTTTTTGAAATGATTAGAAAGAACAATAAATATATTACGTATGGGTTTGTGCAAGATTGGTATGTTTAGATGGAAACTCCCATAAATATGTTTTCTAAAACATATCCATTAGGATGCATAAATGGAAATGAAGCAAAGAAATTAGGAATAATTGTTAATTCCTATGATCACAATCACAGTCGTATTGTCTTACAAGTGGAATTATTGAATGAAAAAGAAGCAAAATTAGTTTCTTGTCAAGTGTAATATACCAAATTTAAAGCAAAGTTGATCGAATAATCAAGTAATCATTTGCGAAATACATCAATGAATTCAGTGTTTAAGTTGGACACATATGAAATATTTGATAAATATGGTATAAAGAGTTCCACAAATATTTTATATATATCATTAAAGTTTTAATGTATCTTTGTGTAAGACGTAAAGAACACATCATATGCACTTCTCTATTTGCAACAACAAAATGACCAATTACATCATTTAAGGATAGTATATTTAAATGAGCTGGAAGAGAGCGTTGAGGAAAGTTGAATATGAGGTAGTGAGGCTTGGGAATCAATGTGATAAATTTCATAAAACATCTCATCATTTCTATTTATTTTCAAAATATTTTAGTAGAAAGGAGGATGTTTAAGGATGTATAGAAGCCCCCAAAGTGGTTATATTTAGGTCACAAGTTGATTCAAATGTTAAACTAATATTCAAAGCATTCCTAGTTCAAGCATATTACCTCATGCTCTCATAATTCCATTTAATATCATTCATTTTGATCCACTACCAAACCCTATCACGATTGTAAATGAAATAGATTTAGATGCTTAAAACATCAACTTTAGATAGTTGATGGTCAACATAACATTTAAGTAGTGAAATAAGTTATAATAAATACAATATATAGTGAACCTGTGGAGGGAACAAAAGTCATGGAAGACGCAATGCTTGATCCTTGGATCTATTAGTTGAATCCAATGAGGAGTTTTATTTTTATTTTTAACTGAATTCTGCAAATAATGTGTTATATAAGACTTTTTTTTTTATTGATTGTGTGTATTTTGAAAGAAATTTCTTAGTTACCAATAAGAAACTAAGGAAAAATAAGACTATTCTAAGACAGTTGAAGACAATGTATGAAATTTTAACTATTTTTGCACCTATCAGCTTATTATGATATCTCTCCTTATTTTAGATAAATGATTAAACATCATACTCATTTAAATTAATAATATAACTAGTTGATTATCACGTTTACAATTAATTTTCATTATTTTATGTCTCCTTATTTTATTCAAAATATAATTGATATTTTTATATGTACATTTAATTTTTACTAGTTTAAATGTTTATTTTTATGAGATCAATGATGAAATGTTGTGTTTCTTCTTCAACTACCTAAGTTAAAATTTTGTCAAAAAAAAATATGTTACTTCTTGTCAAAATGCTTGGGACAAATGGGACACTATTTTTTGTTGTTACAAACTAAGCACATTCAAATATTCTCCAAGCCAGCTTGAATTAGATACATATAAGAAAAATAGTCTACATGGTTTGATAGTCGATTCTCTGTACACCCTTAAGGGATAAACTAAATAACTCATTTTGTTAGTATCAAATTAGGTATGGGATGGATTTCTTTGGATGAGAAATAGACTGATATGAATCTTATTACATCCAATATTATCGAGCATTACACAGTTAATGATATTGCATTTTTAAACTTATGCAGAGAACTACTACGTTCTACTTATATGAAAGGAATATGAAATATAAAGTGTAGTCCCTTTCCTAGAAAACATGTGGAATACTTTATGAAATAATACATGAATCAACAATAATTCAACAATTTGACAAAAAAAATCAATTTGGTTTTCATTTCGGAGAGCCTATTCCTTTGTGAATAATTTTGTGTTTGTTTCCTTGTTAGTTGGAATGAATTTTATTCACTAAACTTGTTGTCTTGGATACATTGGATTTGAAAGAAGACCATTCCACAAGGGATATTATACATAATTTATTTTATTTTTTATCAAAAATGGTTCTCCTAGTAGAACTTTGGTCTTGTCATGAAGTATGTGGGGCTTTCGGAATTTTCATAAAGAAATCCAAGTTAAACTATAAAATAACTAACATAATTTATGAATATAAGTCACAAATTACATATCACTATGATATAGTTTTAACTATACATCTCTATAGTTCAAAATTGAAAATGTTTGAGGCTTCAAAATTCTCTCACATTTTTTAAGACACAATTGATAAAAACAATATTTATTGAGATTTCTATGTTGATTCATTGGAAAAACACTCACAATGTAGAGAGAGAAACATGATTATTTATATTTATGTAGGGAAAAATTTAATTAATGTTTCTTGTAAATATGAAATAATAATTTCATGTGTTTTACAAATAGAGTCACAAATGAAAATGGCATTGAATACTTATATTTTTAGCTATCAAACCCAAGATCCATTAACTTCCTGAAAAAAGTGGGCATTACCGTTCCTTTGTGTCAATGTAAATTATTGATTTGAATGGTTGTTTAATGACTTCATATCAAAATTTCTTATTTTGTAGAAATTTAGAAAATGGATTAGGTCATAAATAGAAATTATTATATAAATGCTATGTTTGATTTATTTTTACCATTGTAACTATTTTTTCAGTTGTGGTTTACTTTTCATTAGACCTCTTAAAAATTATTGACTTGAAGGATAGTTCATTGTGTTCTTATAACTTATCTTATTCCATAAATTTTAAAAATATATATTACGTTGTTTGTAGCAACCGTAATAGAAGTAGATATTGTGTTAAAATAATCACCAAAAGAAGCTAAGGGATATACTCTAGAAATTAATATACGATTAACTAGTATGTTTTACATTTAAAGAGTATTAGGATTTATGTGAAAATTAACATATGAATGTTTTGTTTACTTTAGTTGGACCATTTTAATTATATTTATCAATTTTGATTAAACGAATAAGTATAATCTTAAAATCAACCATTTAAATGGTGGGTCAATATGTTTATATAACAGTTATTGCATGAAAATTAAATCAGGGTATTAATTTGTATATATAAACTAGTTTTATCATTAATTTTTTTTGTTGAATAAGGCCATTGTAACATTTTTTTTATTTCAATTTAACGCATTGTAAAATTTGTTTTGTTACAAATGAAAAAAAATCATAATATATACTAGCATCATTTTTTAAATGTTTCAAAGTTTTATGTTTTGATGTTCTTATGTAATGAATTGTTGAAGTGGAGATATGTTAATGTAATATATGTGGTTACAATACAATGGAGATGGGAATTAATGTAAGTTGAAATATGTTGTTTATATTTGAAATGGAAGGAGTATTCTTCCAAAAATTCACTAGAGATGAACCACGTTTTCATATTCAACGAGAACTATATTAGCAGTTTGGTGATAAGTCCTATTTGTCTATGCCTTCTCATACAAAAGTATTAAAATATTTCTTAAATATTTATCATGTTTCACTATGGACATTGGATGTCATGGAAAAGTGCTTGAAAAATAAAATATTGATATATGGGACTTTAAATTCATATGGGATAGGTCTCATTTCCATTTCAAAATGAAAGTGAAAGAAAAGAGAATAAAATTCTATAATAAAAATATGACTAATCCATGGTCCTAAAATGTAGATAAATATGAAGAATCAAATATAGTTCTAATAGATATATCAAATAATCCTTCTCAATCCATTGAATATTGGCCATACTGCACATTAATAAAATCCTATACATGAAAAGAGAAGGAAAATTGGATTTTGCAAATTTTATTTCCATTTCTTAAGACACTTTATCATATCAAATGCAACATGAGTACATTTTGATGTTCAATCAAAAATTTAATCCATTTTAATGGAGGAAGAAAACTCTTTTAATAAATTTTCTCACAAGAACAATCCAACTTTTGAATGCAACTTGGAAATAGTTTTCTTTTAATCAATTTGTATAATTTTTATTTTTTTGAATATATGGGAATTAAAAATTATATTAATATACTTTTTTATTATCATTTACAATCATTCTTGCATTGAATTTTTTGTATCAATATTATTTTCTTTGTAATGTGTGTGTATTTTAATTTACATTCTTTAATGGATTATTTGTCATTAGAATCATCTTATATGATCCACAAAGACAACATTTTATTTTTATTAATTCATATTTACGTATATGCATTAATTCTCATATATAAATATGAAATGTAAATTTGGAAATAACACTCTATGTAAAACAAGAGACAACTCTTACAAAAAAAATTATAGATAATTTAGTTGATAAATGTTGCCTGCAATATTCAAGATAATACGAAATGGAAAGTAGATAATAGGACATAGGTGAATAATTTTAACTTCTTGAAGTATAAGGTATATGTTAGGGTCGAACCTTAACCCCTTTATTTATGTCAGAATCCCAAGGGCCCTCGTTAGATTCATAATTAGTAAGTTTAGTCAATAAAGCTCGTAAGAGGTTATTCACATTAATAATGATTGTAAGTGGTTGACCCTCATTGTAAAAAAGGGAAAAAAATGAGCTATAAATGGGCTATAAGTTAATAAATAAGGTAGTTAACCCATATTGTCAAAGGGACAATGACTAGTTAAAGTTTTGGATGTCATGAAACTATATATAGTCTTATATAGCAAGGGAAGTCTCATCGCGTTTTATTGTAATTGAGCTCTACTCTCTTAAACATTAGGGGAATTTTGAGGTCTAAAATGGCCCTCCTAAGGAAATTATAAAATAATAGTGGAAATAATAAAATAAGATTTGATGACATCATCAAATTTTAGAGGGAAAAAATAAAAAACTACTTTTTCAACTCCTACTTTCAACTTATCTCCAAAATGTTTTACTCAAATTTCGAGAGGGAGTACTTGTTAGATGAAAAATTTGATTCCTAATCCAAGGAATACCCATGTTGCATACTTTCGATGTACCCTACTACAAGAAAAAATAATAAATACATGAAAAATGTGATTGCAATCACGTTTTTTCATGTATTTCTCACTTTTTGCATAGAAGGGTCCATCGAAAGTTGGAAACATAGGTGCTCCTTGGATGAGGAATTAAATTTTGCATCCAACGAGTACTCCTGCTTGAAATTTGAGTGAAAACTTTGGGAGATAAACTTAAAATACGAGTTGAAAAAGGAGTTTTATTATTTTATTATTTTTTAATCTTTTTACCCTTTTACTTAAAAAATGGTGAATCATCCCACATGGTTGACATAATCACCTTGAATCCTATTGGTTCTCATAAATTTTATTTTGGTGTACATTTTTCTTAGGAGGCCCATTTTAGACCTCAAAATTCCCCTAATGGGTTGTCCCCTCAAAGAGGCAAGTGAAAATTGCATTCTTCTTCTAAATAATATAATATCTTTGGATCTTGTCTCAATGCATGTGTTACTTTTGTGTTTTCTAGAAATATTATTCTTTTATTTCTCGCATTATAATATTCTTCACATGTCAAGTGCATAACAAGGGGTATAATGGCGCTTTCTTAGGCTAGCTGCAGTTCCAATTTTAGCATAAATTATTTTAGGCTAGAGACGTGTTCTAGCATATTTAAACCATGAGATCTCTTGTTGAGACCATAAACCTATGGATTTGGAGAAGCATGCATGTAGGAACTACAAGAGGTTGTCATACTTTTTGGACTCCTCTGCAACCCTTGTGGGTATGCCTTTGAGTAACCCTTCAAGTAGTAGCACATTAGCCAGAAACGTAAACAGACTATAATTTCATGTAGATTTGGGTATATGTGAAGCCCCCTAGGTTAACCTAAAACCCAACCTGAAATAATCCATCGGTCATCTTGATACTATAGTACATTGGGAATAATAATTGGCGAGATTATTCACATGTAGAAAGTGTAGGTGGGTAGTATGGGAAGGGTACAATCGATCCTCGTTAGTTGGTGCTCTCGAAGATTGTGCTGAGTAATACTATTGGACCCCTCAATATATTTTTATTTGTAGTATGTGACACCTTTTCATGACAATAGTTCCCTTTATTATCTAAAAATCACCCTCCCACCTTTCGTAATGCCAAGTAGTTAGGGTACTGCCTTTTTTGTCCATATCAGATCCAACAATTGGGATTGTGGTCACCACAGTGCATACTAGATTCTTTGTGCAGTTATGATTTCAACTGCTACCATCTAGATCAGATTGTCGTAAAACATTTTTTAGTCCCGATAATTTTTGGTTTCTACTGCTACAACCCATATTTTCCTAAGAAATTTTGCAACATCAATCATTTTGGATTTCGGTCGCCACAATATTCATTAGTTGGGAGTAAAAATACGTTCTCAGTAAAAAAAAAAAAAAAATTGGGGTTGCCATAACCCACTTGCAAGTGACCTAGCCCACAACATTTGGATGACGAGTTGATCGCAGTGGTACCATTCACCTGTAACCCTTGAATTTTCAGAGGGTCCTAGTTTCTTTCCAGGAGTGACTTCTAGTGACCCACAACAATAAAATCTTGACCACACCCTCTTTCCAACCATACTAATCTTAATTAAGATTCAAATTTGACTAGGGCTAGTGTATTTTTAATAAACGGGCTCAAACTATGGCTCTCGATAACGTGGAAAACTTAAAGAAAAAATTCAAAGGCTTCAAGGAGCCCCTTCAGGCCAGAATCCAAGTAGTAGTGATAGGAACCCTTAGCAAGGCTAAAGAACCCATGGGGGATGATCATAGTGTCGATGCCAATGAGGAAGGAGAATCCAACCACTAACCTCATTTGAATGGGGTCCACCAATATTTGAGCCACAAGGCACTGAAGCTTGACATGTACAAATTTTTTGGCTCTAACTTTGTAGTATGTGTGGCACAAATGGAGTAGCATTTCCAATTCAATAGTATTAGGGATGATGACACTAACTACATGTGGGTGATATTTACTTTGACCAAGAGAGATGGAAGTGGTGGAAGTGGCATCAGAAATGCTATCCAAGGAGTGCAACTTGGAACATGTTCTTGAAAGCCACGTGTCCCCATTTTTATAGTGGGTATCATTTTATGGGTCACCTCACTATGCTCAGAAAAATTGGTACAGTATGAGGCTACATTACATATTTAGATAAGTTTGAAATCCAAATTGAGGGCCTAGGGGACTCCTTTTACATGGAATGTTTCATCAACAACCTAACGGAAGCCATCCAAGACAGTGTTTGAATGCATCAAATGATTACTTGGTTGGAAGAATGCCACAAGGAATTAGATGAAAAATTTGTGCTAAATGCCCAATACAATCATTCATCTTTCACCTCACAGAAACGTCCCACCCAAACATGTAAGGTTAAAAACATGTCCATGACAAAAATGGAAAAAATAAGGAAACAAGGACTATGGTACTACTATGACAGAAGATATTCCCTGCGACATAAATGAAAGGAACAAAAATTATTTCAAATAGATGATATTGAAAAAAATCCATCGATGGGGTTCCATCAACTGAACTGAATGAAGAGGAATAGGGGGCACCTCAAACAACCATGGACATCATCATGAATATACAACTACATCAAATGAGTCAATTATCTCACTTGATTCCACGACAGGAATTTCTTTTCCATAGATGCTCAAAATCATAGTTTTTATTAAACATATACTAGTAGTGGTGTTGATTGATAGTGGAGGCATTCATAACTTTTTCAATAATGGGGTAGCATAGGTCATTCATTATTTTTTTAGGGAATCAATTATTTTCCAAGTTCTTGTCACTAATGGGTGCACCGTGAAATGTGAAGCATGTTGTGAATATTTTAAGATTCATATGGTGGATTATCACCTTAAAACCGACATGTTTTCAATTTAAATGGGTGGTTCTGACATTTTTCTTATTGTTTAATGGCTTTGCACACTAGGCCCTATCACCATATACTTTCAGGAGCTACATATTATATTCAATAAAATGACCGCACTCTTAAATTGTGAGGACTACAAGCAGGTGCTCCTAATATAATCAACATGCATTGAATGGAGAAGTGTTTAAAAAAGGGCCACCATGGGGTAGTAGTGCAATTTAATTCCATCCACCCCATTGAATCCACTCTTTCTAACACTCATCTAGATGTGAAATAGGTATTGGATCACCGCGAGTGTGTTTTTGATGAAATCATGGATCTTCCACCATCAAGGGTTTAACATGATCACAAAATCCCTTTGGTTTTGGGTACCTAGTTGCCAAATGTCTTCCCCTAGAGATAACCTTTTGCAGAAAACTAATGAGATTGGAAAATTTATCAAGAAAATCCTCAAAAAGTGTGTTATTCATCCCAACACCAGCTCTGATTAATCCCTAGTGGTCATGGTTTTAAATAAATGTGGTGAATGGCACATGTGTCCATACTTTTGGGCCCTCCATAAGCTCACCATAGAGGAAAAATTGCTTATCCCAGTAGTTGATGATCTCCTTGATGAACTATATGGTGCCATTTTTTTTACCAAGATGGACTTTCACTCTATCACCAAATGTGGATGAAGGAAATTAAAATTCCTAAGACAACCTTCCCAGCCCATGAAGGAAATTATAAATTCTTGGTTATTCCATTTGGTCTTTGGAATGACCCATCCACTTTTCAAAGCTCGATGAACCACCTTTTAAAACCATATCTTAGAAAATTTCATCCTGGTGTTTTTACATGACATCCTCATCGACATCATAACATAAGACACACATATTCAACATATTTGAAAGGTATTACAACTTCTGTGGGATCACAAATTATTTGCCAAATTATCCAAGTGTTATTTTTTATTTTTACACTACTTTATGCTATGTCAAATACTTTTAGCCTAATTAACTTCTTCAATAAGCAATATTTTAAACAATAGTTAACTCTTCCAGTAATCAATACTAAATGATGATAGAATAGTAAATTCAATGACAATAATAGATAATCAACACATTAACAAGAGACACTGATTTAGTCAAAGGCGAGGAGAAAACCCCAGAAGGGAAAAAAAAACCTTTAAAATTATTATTCTATTAGATTTCCAACAAATGTTAAGCATAGAGTACAATTAGAAATATAAACAAGATTCAAATTAAACCTTTGACCATCCAAATAGAGAAACTGATATCCAATTAGTATGAGATACAAAAGTTCAAATTTACTCAAACTCTCAAATTTGTAATTTTGTCAGTGATAATAGTAGCCAACTCTTCCCTAACTAGTCCACTAGTCAATGGTCAAAATGTCATCCAGCATATCGATCAAAGGTGAAATAGATCATCTTTAGGTACTGGTCAAACTGAAGCAAAAATACTAAAAAATGTGTGGCCAAACCTAGTCAATGGGGGGATAAAATTCTACGGCCAAATTAGTAGTCATAGCCTACATTCAACATAGTTCAAACAACCCCAAATTTCTAAATTACTATGCCAAAAAAGGTGTCCTAGTGAGATAGAGGTACCCCATAAAAATCAAACCAAAATTGTGCCAAATTACCCTTGGTCAACTCTAGTCAAAGTCTCGCAAAACATAAATTCAATGTTGTAGTGAAATATGCATCCAAGAACCTCAAATGTATGAATAAGACGAACTTCCTATGGCATGTACGAGTCATCCAAACCAAGATAGAGAAGAATAATTTTTGTTGTGTGATGTCCAAATGAGCTTGAGGTCACTTGTATTTATATGCAACTTTGTAAGGGAAATGTGTCCTTAGGGAAACCTTGATAATTTGTGAAATTGTGGGCTTCACTTCCAACATACACTTTCCCATGTGTGAGTCAAGTGCTTCAAAGGTTAAAATTAGTCCTCTAGGAAAGAGGAATATATTCCCATTGTTGAAATTTTTCACTAAGCCACAAAACTAACATTCTTTTGGCATGGAAGAAGTGGAGTACTTGGGACACATAATGGGTTGTGACAAAGTAAGTATTAATCCTAAAATTATTTAGGCAAAGAAATATTAGCCCCACCCAAAAACCTTGAAGAGATTGAGGGGTTTCTTGGGTATAATATGCTACTATCACAAATTTGTCAACAATTATGGACACATTACCAGAGCCCTTGCCATTATTCTCAAGAAAAATGATTTTTTGTGGACAAAGGCAGCACAACTGGCCATATTGGATCTCAAAGAGGCCATTTTCTCCACACTATTATTGGCCCTAATAGACTTAAAAAAACATTTTGCAGTTGAATGTGATGTTTTAGGTATGGGAATTGGAGCATTTTTAATGCAGGATGATCAACCACTAGCTTTCACCAGTAAGCAAATCAGAGGAAACAATTTGGGTCAATCTACATATGAGAAAGACATTATGGCCATATTACACGTGATAGACACTTTGAAAGCATCGTTATTAGGGAGACATTTCCAAGTCTACACTAACCATGATACCCTGAAGTATTTCCTGGAGCGACATCTATAAAAAAAAACAACAAAATAAATGGATCTACAAAATGCTTGCCTATGATTATAAGTTAGTATATAAGAAGGGACACGACAATGTCATGGTCGAGGGCTTATCTCTACAATTTGAGGATGATGATACCCTTTTATCCCTCTCTCTATCCATACCAGCCTGGATTGTAGAGGCTCGTCATGAATGGTTATCCCACCCTTTTTGTCTCAACTCATCAATAGGTTATGAGTATACCCTAATTACTTATAGGGTTACTCATGTAAGGATGATATTATTTGCTATAAGGATCATGTGGTTTTCTCCCCAAACTCCACCATAAAAACCCGCATCTTCAAAGAGATGCATTCCTCGCCCATCGTAGGACATTTAGACTTTCACAAGACTTATGCATGTGCATTTTTCTCTTTCTTTTGGATCAAAATGAAATAAGGAAATAGTTGAATGTGAAGTATTTTAGCACAAAAAAGGGGAAACAATTAAGTTATCAAGCACCTTACAACCCTTTTCACTACCTGCTTCCGTATGGACAAATGTATCCATGGATTTCATTACAGGTCTTCCAAATTTATGATACAAACAAGTCATCTTGGTGGTTTTTGACAAAATTTCCAAATGTTATCATTTTTGAGCTTTACCACATCCATTTATGCCAACATCGGTTGCTCATGTTTTCATGGATCAAATATTTAAATTGCATGGCATGTAGATATCCATTGTGTTTGATAGAGATAGCACTTTCACCAAGAATTTTTGGTAAGACCAATTCAAGCTACAAGGCATGCAACTTAAAATGAGTACCTCTTATCATACCTAGATAGATGGCCAAACAAAAGAAGTCAACAAATATTTCGAGATCTATATGTGGTGATTCACTTCACACAAGAAACATAAATAGATATGGTGGATACCTTTAACTTAATGGTGGTATAGTACTAACTATCATGAAGCCACCAATATCATGCCATATGAGGCATTTTATGGCCAACTTCTATCTCTCATGATATTTGAAAGCGCAGGAAGTTGACAAGCTCTTAGGGAACCATGCCGCCATGATCTCTCATTTCATAGATGATCTCCATCAAGCTCAAAACGGGATGAATAACCATGCCAATGAGCAGTGTTCAGAGAGGTCATTTCAAGTGGCTGACCAAGAGTTTTTTCAAATCCATCCTTATAAGAAAACCTTTGTTAAAGAAAATGGATACAAGAAATTAGATCCGAAATTATATGGGCCTTTCCGAGTAATTTAATGTATCAGTGCAATCACATATAAATTTTCACTACTAACCATTTCAAAAATCCACTAATCGTTCCATGTATCATTCCTCAACAAAGTTGTGGGGAACAATTACAAGGTTCAGAAAATTATACTAGAATTTGACATGGAAGGTACACTTTGGATCAGACCCAAACATGTCCTTGATTTTGCAGAAAGAAATATTTTTGGCCATAGATCAAGTAAGTCCCCATCAAGTGGAAATACACCTCTCCAGAGCATGCGATATGGGATCCAACCATTATTATTTAGCATTTTTTTCATTTTCAACCTCGAGGACAAGGTTATTTTTGAAGGGGGAGGGCATGGTAGGGCCCAACCCTAACCCCTTTATTTATGTACTAATCCTAAGGGGCCTCTTCAGATTCATAATTAGTTATTTGATTCAATAAATCTTGTAAGTGGTTATCCACATTAATAATAATTGTAATTGGTTGACCCACATTATAGAAAAGGGATGAAAATTAGTTATAAACAACCCATTAGTTAATAAGTAAGGTTGCTAGCCTGTATTTTGGAAGGGACCACAAGTACTTAAGGTTTTGGATTTCATGAATTTATATATAGTCCTATATAGCAAGGGAACTCATGTTGATTTTTATTGTAATTTAGCTCTTCTCTATTGGAGGGTACCTCCTCGAAGAGGCAAGTGAACATTGCATTCTACTTTTGAATAATATACTATTTTTGTAGCTTGTTTCAATTCATGTGTTATTTTTTTTCTTAGCAATATTGTTCTCGTATTTATGGAATTACGATATTCTTTGCAGGCCAAATGGATAGCAATATTTTATTTCCAAATCCATAATTTTTGGTAAATTTGTATATACTTCCAATAAATTAATTTTTGTAATCATAATCATATTGTATTGGAAATAAACAAGGAACAAAGTCGCATGTTGAATTCTAGTTGCCTATAAAATTGATTAATATAATCATATAAATGTAATATATAATTTTTTAAAATAAAATTCCAACATAAATACATTTTAGTTTCTTTCAAAAGACATAATTAATTTATAAGTAAAAATCATATTTGAACCTGAAGTAGTCACAGAAACAAGAACTTGACATCTACGAAATAGAGCAATTTCAGAGTATCCCATCAAGTGGAAGAACTTACCCACTGAAGATTCTACATGGGAGGATGATAATTTGATAGAGAAGCATCCATATCTACTCAAGCATTGAGGACAACACTTTTTTGAAGTAGAGGGGCATGTTAGGTCCCTATATTACTATTGTAGTCTCTTATTTTTGTTATTCTATGCCCCTTATTGTTATTGTTCTACCCCTGTAACACCTATATTGTTATTATTGTGCCTTTACATTATTATTGTTAGTTCATATAGGATTATATTGTGACCCCATGGAATCCTATACATAGAAGGAGGTTTTTTCATTTGTATCCTCCAATAATTGTTCATTTATATAATTTAAAGGAGGTTACCCCCTCGAAGTAGCTTATTTCTAAGGTGTTGATCTCTCTTTTCTTCTATTTTTGGAGATGGTTTCATAACAAAAGAAAATAGCTGGAGATATACAACTAAATACTGGTTTTTTAACCCTCAAAATTAGTTATAAAATTTTATGAAACCTAGGAAAAAAAAACAAATTCGATCCCCTACAATGATGCTAAAATATGTTGTAACCATAAATACAATTCTTGGCTGTAGGGGAACTAGTTCCCATGACATCTAATAAAACTGATAAATATTTTCAAATATATGGTGAGAGGGACATGCCATGAGAACTTGCAATAGAGTGTCTAACTCAAAAACCCATCCTTTGAAACTGGAATTTCCAGAAACAATAAATGTTGCAAAGTCATTGAACTAAATAAATGGTTTAGAAGAAAAATAAAGGAAGAAAAAGTTTAAACTCAAGAAATTAAGAATATGAATTGAAATTTTTTCAAAAAGAATGATTAAAGACAAAAAAATTGTGTATGATTTCCTTGAAGTGGACTTCCTATTAAGAGTTTCAAATTTAGACAACATGATTACTAGTAAGTAAATTCATGAAGTATTAAATTCAAACAAGATGTTGCATCATCCACTCTTCCAAGAGAGGAAAAATGAAAATTAAATAATGCATACAAGAGAGAAAACAATATCTGCAATTGTACCCAATGCTGGAATCAATACTTGATTTATATTACTAATTTCTTGAGAGATTTCTCTCTTACATAGTATCATGATTTTGTAGACTCCAAACCCTGGTTTAATCCCTTTTCTAGTTTTTTATTTCTTCTCTATCTAATTTTTATAAAATTTTCAAGAATCGATTTGAAACTAACAAAAAGAACTAGTCTAGGGAAATAATAAAAGACCAGAAAAGGGATTGAAAAAGGGTTTAGTGTCTGCAAAATTATGAGACCGTGTAACAGAGAAATTTCTCAAGAACTCAGTAATAGAAACCGGATTTTGGTTCTAGAATTGGCTACATTTTAAAACACTATTTTATGTCTCATAGGTGCTATTTTATTTATGTTCTTCCTCTCTTGGAGCAATGTATGATGTAATAGGTTATTTCAGTTTAACACTTCATTAATTTACTTAATATTACTCATGTTGTCTAAATTTGAAACCCTTAATAGGTTCTCCACTTCCACGAACTCATACACTTTTTCTCAATATATAATCATTCTTTCCGCAGAAGTTTGAAATCAGATTCTTAATTCTATGAGTTTAGACATTCTCTTCCTTTTTTTTTTTTCTAAACCATTTCTTTAGTTTAAAGACTTTCCAACCCTCATTGTTTCTGGCTATTCTAGTTTTGAAGGATTGGTTTTTGAATTAGATGATTCATTGCAATTTCTCATGGCCGGTCCCTACCACAATATATTTTAAAATATTTATCATTTTTACTAGATGTCATAGGCACGGGTTTCGCTATGTCGAGGACCTCTCTCTAGGGTTACAATACCCCTATTGTGTAATGATATTATTATGAATAACTGTGTCATTGTTGGCCTATTCATGGTCACTAATTGGTTTTAATTTACTAAAAAAACTTTCATCGTATCTTATCTTAATTAAATATGGCAATTTCTCCAAGAGGCACTATACGACCTAGTATGACATGATCCTGTGTAAACATTTACACTCGTAAATGTTATCATTTACTAGGATATGGGGAGCTCCCCACTAAATGTTTAGGTCATAGACTAGTTAAGATACATTTTTATAGTCATTTAATGGGATTATTGATTGTGTTTTAGAAGTCCATGGCATTTCATATCCCATGTTATTTGTTTGTGGTATTTTTTATGAAGATTTATATTTAAAGGCTTGCCAAAATCAATTATGGAATGCAAGAGTGCCAACCTAGATCCATCTTAACTCTCGACGTGATCCCTCTCGACGCTCGGTAGAACCAAACTTATGATAGATCAAAAATGGTTTACAAAATAATTAATGTTGATGAAGTCCCTGTAATAAAATTTTCCAAATTTAACGTTGTTATAACTTCTGCTTTTATTATTCGTTTTGATTGTTAAATGACTAAATTTAACCATAATATGACCCTTATATTATTTTCTCTTGTCTATTATAAAATGTTATCAACCTCCTAATATAATAAAATATCATACTCAATATAAAAAGAATTATTATTAGTCCCTAAAATTAAACTTTTTATGGTAACAAACATACTCATATAATTCTATCATCAAATAAATTCTATGGAAACTTTAAAAATATGCCAACATTCTACTGTAATTGTAACTCAACATAGATATTGTGATATTTACTATATCAAATTATAATTAAATTGCTTCATAATCCTAATATACATAATATTATTGTGATAAAGTAATATTAATCAAATTTATAATACTAACCATAAATGATATTAGAGTAGTCAATTACATTATCTTGGGTGGTTGGGCTAAATCATTGTTATCTTCTCCACCTAGGTTCAAATCTCTGCTAGTTGGGTTGAGAGACGCTCTACGTGCAAGGAAAGTTGTGTAGGTGTAAATTTTTATCCCCAAGCATTAGCTCAATTTGTTAAGTACTCTTCCCATAAACACCTTTCTATGAGAGGCCATCTAGTCAATTATCCTTGACACCCTCAAGGTTAGGCTCTGAAATGAGCCGACGACACTGATCCCTTCACGTGGATATACATGGGACTTTTTTCATGGATAAAATATAAATGGTTTTAGAAGAAATAATGTCAGGGGTCTAAGATTAAGATGTCAAATATTTTCTTCTACAAATTTATATAAAAACAATTTATATAGTTTACCATAATAATTTTATCACAAAAAATGGTGAATAGATACATTCAAATTAGTAAACTAATCGATTTTCAAACTTAATCTAGTTAAATTTCTAAATTCTAGGTCCATTATATAATTCTAAATTTAATGAAATGTGTATGTTTTTAAAGTCCCTGTAATATAATTTTTCCAATTTTAAATAAATATGTGTTCTATATAATAATGGAAGATCTTGATATCAATTTTGAAGCACATATATGAGTTTTGTCCATGATTGAACCCAAAACTGTTAAAAGAAATTTAGTTTTTTTTATAATAAATCTGAATTCTCAATCATGAGGCATCTAACGCTCCTAAGTAATCATTATCTATGAAATCTCCATTTTATCTTCTAGAAGATGGTATGAGCTCTTTCAACTCAAATCCTTATCCATAGAACCTAATAAAAAATGATCCAAACTATAAAAATTTAGAATTTGTTGCATTGATCTGTGGAAGAGATGCAAAGTTTTAGTTTATAGAAATAAAATAATATCATCTCTATATAAATGCATGTTATGAATGGGTGAAAAATCATGTCAAAATTCGAAGAATAACAATTTGAAGAAAGTCCTTAGCCCTTTGATAAGTATAATTTTTCTTATAGAGGAAGACTATATGCACTTCTCTTCCATCTCTCATTTCAATCCGAAAAAGTAGAAAATTCCACTTGCTCGTATAAGTTGAAAGTAGAAAATGAAATATGAGGTAATATATCTAGCACAAAGTACATTTTTGGAGATAAAAATAAATAGTGTGAATTACTATATCCATGACATATCTATTGAAAATGGTCAAACCCTTGTGGAAAACGATAAATTGGCATATGAAGCTCACTATACATTGACAACTAAGTTTGCAAAATCAATAGGCATTACAAAGGAATTATTTTTCCTCAAAGGAAGGATGGAATGATATGAAGCATTAAGATCACTATTTTTCTCTAGTATTATCTTGAAGTTCAAAGTCTACATTCTTGAAGCAAAGAGTAATTTAACTGAAGAACTGAGAAGTCCATGTCTATTGCAAAAATATTTCCTTGAGACAACTCCAATAATTTTTTTTTCTTTGTATTCTAGTTGGATGAATAAAAGGTCTAAGGTACCTCCGTTGAAGGAAGTACACCCATCGAAGAAAAGAGATAAAATATTTGCAAATATTGTAAACATAAAATTGAAAAGGTATGTATAAATTTGGTTCACTTGCATCAAATGACCTATGTCAATCATATTGATACGAAGTCTTCTAGTTCATTGTGAAGTCATATTTAGGAATTAACATAAAGAATATGATAATGATCTTCCAAAAGAGAGTAATGCACTATAAAAGCATATACATAGATACATTGGAAATAAAATAATATGTTAGCATTCAGATTATTTCCTTGCATAATAAAACTAGGTTTTTGTGACCAATAAATGAAATGATCTTCATCTCATAACAAGATTAAAAATAAAAATTCTAGGGTTTTACAAATCTCTAGTATGCTTGTAGAATTTTTAATATTTTAAATAAAATATCTTGAATATTCTGAAGAATCTAGGGTTTGTAAACACTAGAAAAGAAATAATTTTGAAAACCCTAAGAACGAAAACCCTAACCAATTGTTTCTGCTATAAAAATAAAATATAGCTCTTAAGAATGATAGGAATGACATCATGTTGATGTGAGGAGAAGGTTGATGAAAATGCATAATATTAAGAGGGATTTGACTGTCCTCAAAGAGATAATTATGCTACACTTACATTCTTTAATAATTATTGTTTCTATTTTGTCTATGCAGTTTTTCTTTTTCTATTTCATAGTATTCGAATAAATGTTGTAGGTTAAGGAAATGTATATCTAAGCTTGACTATGAGATGGAATAATTGAAAGAATGTAGCAACGAACGAAGACAAGAAGAATGTGGTTTGAAGTATTCATCAAAGAAATCGATTATCTCGTAGCATAAATGGGACGAAGATCACTTACCTCATAAGGATATATAATACCTTTGATAGATACAATATTTCTTGCAGTTTGGTAGAAAATCCAGATAATTTTGTGATCAAAAGAGAAGATGAAAAATCTATGGAAATACTCTTTAGTAAGAAGTTGAAGAATTGTGATATTTCTATACTGGAAGTTGATTGGTTCAATTAAAGAACATAGTGATTAGCTTGACATGATTGATGTTGATGGAAATAGTACTAATGATTGGAAGGTGATACAATTTCTTGGAAGAGTGTGAAGCAAAACTCTATACGAAGAAAGAATATGTGAAGCCTTGTCCAATCATTTGTGAAAAGGTTTGGTTCCATAAGATGTTTTATGAACTACTTAATGACATATGTGATTCAAAGTTACATTAAGATTGTAATAGAATGAGAAGGTTGAAGTGATTTATGATTCAAAAGTATGATGCATAGAGGAGACAAGAAGCTACAAAAAATATCCAAAGAAGAATCAATAGATGATGAATTTATGAAGTTCCTTTTTCATGGAAAAAGAATGATTATTTTTTAGGAAAGCTTAGGCTTGTGATTATTTCTCTTTGTTTGAGAGAGAGTGAGGATATCCTCCCTGGTTGAGAGGGAGTGACAGTGGAAATTGTATTCTCCATCTATTTGTATTATGGATAGGTCTAATAGTCGTAATATTATTAAATTCACTAGTAGAGAGAATGACGGATTCATAAGAATGATGGGCATACATTATTGAGTTATGTATTGTGATTGACTAGGATTAACATCGACCTATGTTATATACGCACCTTTCCTTGGATTAGGAAATGGTCTTCTGAAGTCATTCCTGAGGAGCATATGAGTGGGGTATATACTTGAGAGGCAGTGGTGTCAAAATTTATGCCTCCGAGCATTGTGCTTTGATCTAGTGGATAGATAGAGCTTGTTAGTGAAGGCCTTTCTATTTTAACAATAATGGATATGATGATGTAAATAATAATTAATGCTTATCAATCTCGATCCTTTCTTATATTAATATTTCAACACAAGAGTATCATGTCGTGTCATTACAAATACCTCCTTAGTTACAAGGGAGAGTTGAAAAATGTTACTAGTGGTGGTCTTCATAATGTAATAAAATGTATTTTTTATCATTATCATATTTATTATTATTATTATTCAAAGCATGGTCTTCATACCTATAGACTCAAAGAGTCAAAAGAAAAAAGTATATTTGATTCAATTGCCACTTGAAATTTTTGTAAGAAAAGAAAAAAGATTTTTTATTGAGTCAAAAGTCCACCAAACTAGTCAAATTTTGTCCTCCTTGCTAACAAGTCATATTGGGCCTCCAAGGTACACCTACTCAATCTCCTCCATAGATATATATACAAACGAAAGTTTGACCTATCGACACATCAATCACGCACAATTTTAAGAAGCATTTTCTCAACTAGAACTGGAAGGAAGTAAG
Source organism: Pinus albicaulis (assembly GCA_034641835.2). Lineage (NCBI taxonomy): Eukaryota > Viridiplantae > Streptophyta > Pinopsida > Pinales > Pinaceae > Pinus > Pinus albicaulis. The sequence goes on from CM076578.1 coordinate 1,364,690,525, forward strand.
CCAAATTGAAGGAATATTAGACCTAAAAGAAGGAGCTAGCACAAGTGCAAGAAGGTCAAATTTCATAAGTTACGTTGAGAACCAAATTTCAAGATTGTTACGGGCCCAAAATTTGAGGGGGGAGGGGGAAAATTTCACGAAGAAAAATTTGAGGAAAGTTATATTTTGACTTATGTTGACTTTGAGTGCGGATGTGACTTGGAGGAGTGTTGGGCTTTGTGTTGTGGTGGAAATTCTCTTCTTAATATATGGTCTTGGATATCTCATTTTGATTTGATCCTATAGGGGAAGGATTATTGTTGGGTTTTCATGATTGTGGGGTTTTTCCTTAGCTTGGAACCTAATTTATGGCATCTCTTGTTTATTGTGGATTATGTCGTCCATGTTTTTCTAATGTGTAATTTCATTATGACATAAATAAACAAGTAAAAACTATGAAAATAATATATATCAATTATAATTAATTACCATGATAAAAAATTATATCATCTATGTGAATTTCAACACATTATTCTAGTAAATTTGTAATGAAATAATTGGTTTGGTCTATGGAATTTAATGGGCTCAAGAAACAGTCATGAGGCAATAGTTATTGAGGGAATACATTATCTTAAGAGTTCTTTTATTTTAATAATAATTCAATAATATCATGTTTATTTGAGGGATGACATATTTAATAATTATTTCCTCCATAAAATTGTAACCAATCAAGAACCTATACAATATACACATAGATATGCATGTTTACGCAAATATAAGTGGCTAAGGTGATTTAGAATTAGCTATAAGTTAAAGTCACAATAAAAAAATATTTCAAGAAGATAATATGATGCAGTGGATGAGAACATTCCATTCCCAAAATTACTCAACATAAAAAGACTCCATAGATAATATGGAGGGAATGAAACAAGATGAATAAGTGCATGGAACCAACTTTAACAATTAGTTAATAATTTGCGAGTGTTGCAGAAAGCCTATAAATTCCCTCTAACATTTAATGATATGAAAAAGAGATAAAACATTAAATATCAATGAGTTGATTAAAAAACATGGTTTGTGAATAGAAATACCAAATAAAAATGCAATTACCCCTTTCATCTTTTTCTTATAACTTTTAAATGAATCATGTACAAAAATCAATCATTGTGACAAATCACTGTGACAAAGAAAACAAGCTTGAAAAAACAATGCCAAACAATCCATGATCATAAAGAGCAATGCAAAACAATCCATGATTCTTTGCAAAATTACTTATGCATACGCTAAAATATAACCATTATAGTATTACAACATTTAATAACACCGAAGGAATTAGATGGTTTTGCTTAATCTTTATTCTCAATAAATGCAGGGTTACAATCTCTTTGTTCTCTCGGCCATTTTGTAATCGACATAAACCGGATTTTATTTTGATTCCTCTTCCACTTGGCCAAAAATCACTTCTGTCCATTTATTTGCTAAAATATATAAACAATGCTGCGTTTGGATGGATCACAAGAAAATAGAAAGTCACGTGTCCACATCGTTTTGTTTTTCATTATCCAATTAATATTTATTTTAATCTGCCTTTAACTCAATTTTTTAAAGACTATATCTTGAAAGCAACTTTTTATGCTTGGATTTTTCGTGGGTACAACTTAATGGTTTTTGAGTGAGTTATATATATATGATTTTGTGATATCCAATTATTCGTGTGGGTATTTTCTATTTTTTTGCTTAAAACCTTTTTCCTTGTGAAGAATTATTAGTCTATGGAATCGTAATTTGTAGGCATTTTTAGCTTTGAAAATGGTTTGAGATGCTCAACTGTACAAGGACTCTTTCAACATTTTACGATTCAGGAGTTTCTTGGTTGGATTTTGTTTGATTTTGTTACTTTGTTTCTTGTAGCAATGTACCTTTAAATCATGACCTTTCACGATTTTATGGATTTGGATTTGAGGCATTTTCTTTGTTTGGATTTGGTTTGACTTTGTTACTTGGTTGGTTGTAGCATAGCATCTATCAGTTTAAGAAATTTCAATTTTGAATTTATAACATGACACGTGGTATAATCACTTATCCCTTTCAAAGTGTTCGCTTCATATATCAACACACTTTTCATGATGACACCATATATACATATGGACCAAACTATAATGTTGTGAGTAGCATTGGCGTGGGCCTCTCACCTACCCACCTCGGATTTGACAACCCTACCACTTGTGTACATACATACATTGAGAGTTCTCTTTATGTGGATTTCCAATGGTTTGATATTGAAGTTAAATATTTATATATACAAAACATTTACATAGGCATTAAAAACAAGGTATGAGTATATATTTATATTTACCAATACAAAAAAGATTAGATTTCATATTCATCGACTATTCATTTTTAACGGACATACATTAAAGTGAATGGAAATATATTTTCAATTATGTTGAAAACGACAATTATATTAAAAAATAAATAAAAAGTATTATGAAAATCAATGTTTATCCACAAAATAATGGTGAAAAACAATATCGAAGTATATCGACTATAATTATGGTAGTGTTGTGTTTTTAAGAAATACCATTAAGTTTCAAGTAAAATATTCTGGAAACTATGACAATACTCACAGTTCGTGAATGCGTATTATAGGAATTTTATTAATTTATAATTTTTTTTTTATTTGTGTGAGAACAATAAGATAATAAAGAGTACCTTCAACAATAAATATGGTAAACAAATATTTTAGCAATTAAAAAAACATTCGAGTAGCAAATAACTTCACAAATTACTTCTCCATTTTATTAATAGGGAAAGCTACAACTTGTAAATACAATGTTCTCGCTACAACTGGTAGGAAGCGACAACTTCCTATTTATCAACTACAGTTGAATGGAGCTACAACCCCACGTATTTTCTAGCACTCACTAGAAGGAGAACCTACCCTTCATCAACAAGCTACAATTTTCTTTGACACCCATGTTCCATTTTTCATCCATTTTCATACTAGGATCAACGACTACCTTCTCTCCTTTTAAAAATAATTAAATATTTGTTACTGATTTAGAACAATAGCTATAATAATCTTTGATTACTCTTAAAACCATCACTTGACCATATCAACGCCTCATTATACTAGAAGCTCTCTCTCAAAAACTTGTGTACTTCATTTTGCTTGTTTAGGTCTGCTTTTAAAGATTTTCCTTTTACTAACTTTGGCTTTGTTTTTTTTTAATTAATGCATGAAGCCTTTATTTTTTCCTTTTTGTTGTTTAGATTAGAGCTCTACAATTGTTCACCAAGTTCTCAGATCTTAATCAACCTTTTATGCCAGTTTAATTGAGTTTATTTTCAATTTTTAGTTAATATGGACTTTTATATGTTTTAGTCGTATTTTTTTCTTTTTTTAGTTGCAGTTAAGTTTGGCTTAACTACCAAATTTACTATAAAATTAACACTTTCTTTGAAATTGGGATTAAGCCCCCTTCGTTGGATCCTTTTCCTTCTTCTTAGCCATAAAATTGGTATTCACGACCACAGACTTAGGCCTTTTTCCTTTGCTAACAACTCCTCCTTATTTTTAATTTAAATATTAAGGGTTACGATATTCTGGAATTTGGGATGAGCTCGGAAGTATGTTTGATCTAGATTTATGTAGGAACGCAATAAAATACGGAAATAGACATAAGCACAGAGATGCAATGGAAATAATACTTCATTTCATTAATATCAAGTAACATACATATGCTTACTCACATAATGGAAATAAACTAACTAGGGCATTGGCAGTTTATCTTTGAGAAGGTATGTGGCGGCTATAGGCCTTTAAAATGTTTTACAATGAGACTCAAGGGCCTCATTAGGTGAATTTTGAGGTCTAAAATGGGCCTCCTAAGGAAATTGTACAATCAAAATTCACTTTATGAGAACCAATCACATTTTAGGGGATCAGATCATCCCTAATGGTTGAGGTGGCATTGCTTGATTTAAAGGTACTTACTTGTCACATTCTCAATGGTGGATAAAAACTCATGGTTAACCATGGTAGTGCTCTAAGTACTTTTAAAGTCAAAGTAAAGTACTCATAATAAATGTCATTTCACACTTTTTGAATAAAAATTTATTATTGTCATTTCATATTTCTTGAAGGAAACAATACATATCCCTATACATTTGTTATATTATATTATTTTTATATAGTATATTAATTACATGTTATTACACAATTTAAATAATATAAATTTTAATTAATAGCATATAATATAATTAAGAATTTATAAATTTATATTTATATTTTATTTTAAGTTATTTAAATAAAGAGGACAAATGCATTAGTTCTTTAATGATAATGATTTTTTCTTGAAAAGATCATTCTTATTTATAGTCACATCAATGCAATTTTTTTATTAATATTATTTTGGTACAACTTTTGAATTGAATTTAACTATGGCTACATGGATTGTGGTGCAAAAAGTGAATTGAAAATTCATAAATATTATTTTATTGGTTTAGATACTATTTTATTATTTCCTTAGGAGGCCCATTTTAGACCTCAAAATTTCCCTATTATTATTGAGAAACAACGAAAAACCCTAAAAATTCAGAAACCTAACCCTAGGAGATGAAGCACCAAAACTATGGGCCTCGTTTGGGTAAATTGTTATTTCAACTTTCCGTGGACGTAACTTTGGCATACGATCTTCATTTAACACGGACAATACCTCGTTAGAAAGATCTATCTAAAGAATAAAAAATTTTATCGAAGCAACATCAGTCCATTGCTCCCATGTTTCGCAAAAAATGACATTTAGGGCTCAAAATGAATCTGGAAGTTCAAGACCTAAAAAACTGCTGAAAACAATAAGTTGTGTCGAAATTGAAAAAATGAAAGAATTGATGGTGGCGGTTCAAATGGAATAGGTGGGTGGCCACCAATATCCACCTGGGTCATTTGGGCTTCCAAGTGGCTCTGTAAGTTTAGGACCCGAAAACTTTCTAGAAATAGTAAGTTGTGCTGAAAGTGAAAAACTGAAAGAACTGATGGTGCAGGTCCAGATGGAATATGTGGCTGGCCACCAATATTCACCTGGATCAATGTTCTTTCTAACCCTCTATTTGTTGGTTACAACTATGTTCACTGCCACCATGTCTCGGTACTCTATAACCTAGTAGCGGCACCAATATTTGAGGATGACCCTCAGATATTAACCCTTCGAGATGACACTTCGGGATAACCCTCTAGGATAACATCATGCTGACATCACTAGGGACATATTTTTCTTCTTGGGTGGTGACATGTGTCACCTCGAAACATCCCACTTGGGTTCCAAAAAATGCCATATCTGCATGCCACGTTTCCAACTCTTATTGGCTCTATTGTCATCACCTCTATTCTCTGTTGAAACAATCACAAGTGACCAGCTCTCCTCGCAGAGGAGAGACAACATATCCTCTCACGATTATTTTTGCGACCATTTCCTTTATTATTCGAATAAACCCCCGATTCAGAAAATTGTCCTCAATACCACTCCTGAGTAGAGTGTGGTTTTTGGATGGGTTTCATTGGGGTATATCTATGTCGTTCATCTACATGATCAACAGAGTGGAAAACCAATCCTTTGGACCACTAATTCTGTCTAAAGGTCTATCTCCAAGTATCATCGGAATATCGTCATGCATCATTGCTTTGTGTGCTCTATTATCTCCGGGATTGCAGGGTTACAGGCTTGCACTGCCATGTGGGTTCTACCTCCCTCCCAATATTTTGTTTCCAAATTTTCATAGAGCTCTCTCTTAGAGGATCTGCCACTCTTGAATGGTGTGCCACCTTTAGCTATGTGCCAAAGGTCCTCCAAAACCTGTGTTAATTCTATTATTTTACTTTGGTGTCATAGAGCTTTAACTAGCTCTATCTTTCAATCGAGGAGGAAATTTTGGGAGTTTCTTATACTGTTGGGACTTTCAGAGAAATTTCCTTTTTGATAGGCCCAAAGTGGCCTTTGAGATCATATATGGAATAAAAAATGGCTTCAAACTCTACGTTATTATTTGCACCTAGACCTTTCTTCTTGTGCCTGGAACCTTCTCCATGTTTGAAACATGTTCCTCTTACTAACACATGCTAACACCTGTTGACATTAATGATAACTTATTTCCAAAATTCTCCCCCTTTGGCATTGATGGAAACACAAAAATTAGACAAAACACCTCTTGTTTTTCTAGAAACACCCTTACCAAAACATAAGTGTTTCTTCCTGTAAGATAAAATTTTATTGTTTTGTATTGTTGCTATGCTTCATAGATTTCTCCCCCTTTAGATTTTTCCTTCCATAGATCCCCCCCCTTAGATTTAATTTTGTTTTATTTCAATATGTATCTCCTCATTTGACATCAATGGAAAATACACCAACATGATCCCCCTGTCACTGTGCTTCTCTAGTCAACAAATAATCCTCTATTATGTTGATAATTTTGGACCTCACAACTACACTTTGATATGTTGATAAAGAAACATCTTCATTTTCTCCCTCTTAAAGGAAGATTTAGAGGAGGGAGGCAGGGGCATAAAATTCAATATTTTCCTTAAATACACAATTTTTTCTATAGGAAGTGGCTTGGTAAAGATATCAACAAATTTCTCTTTGGTAGTTACATACTCTAGCTTTACAATATATGTTGCAACCTCCTTCCTCAAGAAATGATACTTGATAGGGATATTCCTGGTCTTAGAGTGAAATACTGGGTTCTATAACCTATTGATTACACTTGTGTTTTCACAAATAATGGGGATAGGTTGATCATAAAACACTTGTACATCTTGAAAAGTTTTCTTAATCCACAGAATTTGAGTACAACAAGAATCTACTGCAATATATTATGCTTTAGTTGAAAGCTTTCTTCTTGCTAAACCATGAAACTAGACTTTCTCTTAGAAAGAAAGCACCACCACTTGTTCTCTTTCTATCATCCACATCACCTACCCAATCAGCCTAAGTATAAATAGTAAATTAAAAATAATTACCTCTGTGGTACGAAAATCCATAGTCCATTATTGCTATGGGATATCTGAGAACACTTTTGGCTGCAAGGAGATGACTTTTTCTAGGAGCTGCTTGAAATATTCCAACTAGTGCAAGAGCTTGCATGATGACTGGCCTGGAAGTTGTCAAATACAAAAGGTTGTCAATGATGGATCTATATAAGTTCTGGTCCACTACTCGAGTTTCATCCTTATTACTAAGCTTGCAACCTATCACCATTGGAGTGCTCACTAAAGAACATTCTTCCATGCCAAATATCCTTAGCACTTGCTTTATATACTTGCCTTCAAAAATAAAAAATTCCTTTAGGGGTTTGCACTATCTACAATCCAAGGAAATATGATAGTTCTCCAAGCATGGAAATCTCAAATTCTACCTTCATATCACCTATAAATTCACTATTCATCAAATATGAATTACTTTCAAAGATGATATCATCAACATATACTACCACTATAATGAATTTTTTATCCTTTTCTTTAACATATATGTTGTTGTGAGTTACACCTCTTTTAAATCCACACTTGATTAGGTAGCTATCTAGATTTGAATACCAAGATCTAAGGGATTTCTTGAGACCATACAAAGCCTTCTTGAGTCTGCAAACATAATTTGGCTTCTCTATCAGTTGAAAGTCATCTAGATTGCCTTAAAAATTTTCTTCCTGTAGCTCTCCATTAAGAAAACCAGATTTGGCATCAATTTGATAGATTTTGAAAATTTTAAAACAAATGTGTGCCAAAATCGTTCTTATCGCTTCTAATCTAGAATCATGAGAAAAAATTTCCTCAAAATCTAAACCTTCTATTCCATCATAGCCTTTGCATACAAATGTGGCCTTGTTTATTACCACTTCTGCATGGTTATTTAATTTATTTTTGAAAACCCACTTTGTGCCAATGACATTCTTGTTTGCACTTCTTGGAACAAGTTCACAATTATAATTTTTCTCTATCTATTCCAATTCATCATTCATTTCATTTATCCAATGTTGATCTCAATTGGCTTGAACAATATCCTTTTGTTCTTCCATGGAAAACAAAGAAACATGTGCTTTTGTATGGGCATTGAGAAACTTCCTTCTTATCTGCACTCTAGTATTTAATTCACCACGTATTTGATTAGCTAGGTGATATTTTTGTACATACCTTGGGGGATATCAGGCTTGAGAATTAGGGGGTTATTCCTTGCTTTCTTCTGCAATTGCCACATCATTCTCATCACCAAATCTTAATGGTTCATTAGTGCTGGATTTTTCAAGTCATCTCACTTCTTGACCATTTTGTTCATCTACTTTCACATATATATAGTCAATGATTTTATTTTTGAATTTATCATAACATATGTAAATTTATATTTTATTTGAATAACCCAGAAAACTTTCTTCATTTTCTCTAGCATAGAATTTCCCATGTTTCTCATTATTTATTTTGACGTAGCATCTCGTGCAAAAAGATTTGAACTGTTTGACTATTACTTCTTTTCCACACCACAACTCACAAGGACTTTTTTCAGTACTGGGTCGAAAATGAGCTTTTTTTATAATGAAAATTGATATGTGAATAGCCTCTACCCAAAACCTATGCTTAACATTCCTCTCAGTCATCATTGCTCTGGCTAAGTGTTGCACTGATCTGTTTGATCTCTATACAACAAAATTTTGTTGGGGATTGTCTACTATGGTAAACTATATTTTGATACCATTTGTCTTATAGAATTCAATAAGTTCATTTGAAGTGAACTCACCTCCATTTTCTGACTTGATTCTCTTGATTTAGCAATTGTTTTAATTTTTATCCATATCTTTGAATTCTTTAAACTTCTCAAAATCCTTTGATTTCTCTCTGAGAAAGGAAACCCTCACGATCCTATTGAAGTTATCAATTATCATCGTAAAATATATATTGAATTTAGTTAAATTCATTCTGGATGGTCCACAAAAATTATGTGCACCATCTGCAATGGCTTTGCTGAAGAGTTTTTGTTTGCCTTGAAAGGAACTCGATCTTGATTTCCTAGTTGACAAGGTTTTTAAATAATTTTTTCTTGTTTTCAAATCCTCGGAAGGTCCTTGGAAGGATTTTTATTTCTAAGCTTAACAATCTTGTCAAAGTTCATATGGCCAAGCCTTTTATACCAGAGGTAGCTCTCATATGTCCTTGATAAGTATCACTTTCTTATCCTTTCTTTAAGCACATAGACATTATTTTTTTGTTCTTACTACCTCAACAAGTATTTCACCTATGTCTCTCGAACTGATTTAACAATTTCTAGATTTGAAAATTACATCATATCCTTAATCGCACATCTGAGGCACAACTAGAAGATTATGTTTAAGACCATAAACATACAAAATGTTCTTATATTTACCTTTGGCACTTGAGAGACTAACCACTCCTTTTGAATTTAATTTTCTTGAAGAATTTTTACTAAAAGCAACATTACCTTTTTCAACTGACTTCCAAGTGAGACACTTGCTTCTGGCTCCTTTCTTGTGCCTAGAAAAACCATTTTCCACATACTAATGGCTCCCACCATGGTGTGCATTCAGTGCAATATCACATTTATCTCATTTTTATTTCTCCTTCCATACTTTGGAATTTTATCCACTTTGTTCAAAAACTGACTCTTTCTTCTTATCCTTCAACCTCCAATTGACAGCTATATGCCCAAAATTTTGGAACTTAAAACACTACATTTGATAATTGAAGGGAGAAAAGGAATTATTATACATGGGTCTTCTTCTTCTCTGTTGAATTTTTCTCTTCCATTTGAGATGACTATAAAAGATATTCCCTCTAAATTTTTCTACTTTATCGCCACAAGTTTTTGATGTAAAACAATATCTAGGGAAGACATTGTTATACCAGGATTCGTCGCTTTTGCATTGAGAAAATTGACTTGCATGGAGAGAGTGCTCCTTTTGTTGTTGTTGTTGATTTTTATTTGACTAAATATTGTCATTTAACTATTTTGTGGGTCCTTATTTTGTTGGGGCAGCGAATGTAATTTTATTTTTACCCTATAGTTCAGCTGCCTCGTTCGACTCAGCATTAAAACCAAGACAAGTTTGATCTTCTAGATCTGTTGAGCCTCTAGGATTTCATTTAATTTTTCTATCCCTTTGTTGAATTTATGATTGAAGTTGAGTTGTGTTTTATCATTTTCAATCTTCTTCAACCACACAATTTCTCTTTCTGACTTCCCACAAATTTGAGTCTTTTCATTTAATTGTGAGTTTAAGTAATCTTGTATTTTCTTACTTTTGTATAACTGGATATGTAATGGTTCTACTACCTCGACCTTTTCTTTTAATAAATACTCCTTTTGGGTTGTGTTTTGATTTCTCGTCCTCTCTATTTATTCAATAGAACTTACCAGTTCTCCTTGAAGGTCGACTTCTCCTTCATCATTATCAAAAATATCATCGACTTATAGATTTTCTATGGGCACAAGCGTGAGTTATTTAGAGCTACCATCAACTTTGTTATCATATGGTGATTGACTAGCCTCAATTTTAGAGGATCTCTGATCTTGAGAATAGAAGCCTTTCTTCTTAGCCTTATTTATAGCCTTCTCAACTTTCTTAAATTTTTCTTTAGGATCATAATCCTTTTTCTTCTCTTAAGGAAAATTTGATGCATAATTACCAACTTGGACACAAATAAAAAATTTAAAGGGAAACTTAGTTTTATACTTGACTGGTCCTAGTTAAGGCCTCCTCCCAAAATTAGCTCCTTCCTTATCTGATTCACAACATATGGTAGCATGCTCATCCTTTCACTTCTTTTCTACTTTGAAGGTTGATTCTTTGTATACCTACTTTCCTTTAGAACTCCTCATCTCAAAGGTAGTGAGTATTCCAAGGATTTGGTCTAGAGTGACAGAGTTCAAAATTTCCATTTCTTCAATGGTTGAAACCTTGGGATTAAACCTATCAGGAAGAGATCTCGACACCTTTTGAACTATGACATCTTCATCTAGCTTCACATCAAGCCCTCTTATCGTGTTCACAACTTCATCAAATCTTTAAAAGTATTTTGAAATCTCTTCATTATCACGCATGCTTAAATATTCAAATTTCAACCTAAATCCTTAGAGTTTAGCTTTATTTACCTTGTTGTGTCCTTGATGGTATTTGCTCATGTTCTTCTAGATAGCTTTAGTAGATGTGTATACCATAAACTTTAAAAGGCCATCAAGTATGAATGCATTTCTTTAGCATTGCATGTGAAATCTAAATATTTATCTTTGGTAATCAAAGCTGGAGGTAATTGATATTCTTCTTCCACAACATCCCACACAACATCTCCAAGTGACTAGATGTAGGTATTCATCCTCACTTTCCACAACACATAGTTTGTTCCATTGAACATAGGTTTATTATTGATAAAACCTCCTTCCTAGTTTACCATGGTCCTTGATATTTCTTTCAGTTATTAGAATGATTATGAGTAACTAGCTCTGATACCAATTGTTGGAAACCAAGACAATACTAAGCGGGGGGTGAATCAGTATTGTAATAATTTTACTAATTTAAAATTTATTTTTACTTTGTGTGAGAACAATAATACAATAAAGAGTACTTTAAACAATAAATATGATAAACAACTCATTCTCTTACACCATTTTTTGGTCATCTAACCTATTATCATTAGATGGACCCAAGTACACCAAGAAAGACCAATTTTACCCTAAGTAAAATTTCTTTCACTATGTTAAATAACTTATTAAAACACATTTATTAGGTTGTTTATGGTCTAAACAGGAAACCCCAAAGGGAAATATTAAACAAATCTATATTTGTTTGATTTTCCTCATGGAATAATTAATTAAACAGTAATTTAATTATTATTCATGGTCATATTTAACCCAAAACAAGGAAATTAATTAGATAAATCCTTATTTATATTCTTATTTTCTAGGAATAATTATTTAAATCTTACTTAAATAATATTCCTTGTTAAATATGACTAAATCATTTACAAATCATTAAATAAATCATTATTTATTTAATTATCATTCAACCACTTCCTTAAAATGATAAATAAATCATTTATTTATTTATTATTTTACAAATAAAGGGATTTGACCCAAGTCAAATGCCTTTCCCGTCCAACAAATATAATAAAATATTCCATAAAAGGTGGATCTAGATTTGGTTAATATTATTTTAATCATGCACCAAGATCTAGAATGACCCAATATTTTGTTATAAATAGAAGGGTTTTTCCTACCATTCATCACCTTTTGTTGCCTCTTAGATCACTCTGGATCTATGGTCTTGGTCTGACTTTGAGCCATTATCATTGTCATATTTTCTATCATTTGTTTTGTGAGCTCCCTTTGAGTTCTATGTTTGTCTGGGTTTTCTACACCAACAAGAGAGCGAAATTCTAGATATGAAGTGCTGACGACTTCCAAGAACCCATCCCATTGAGGAGAATTGGAAACACCTTTCTTATTTTCCTCTCAGGTGCCATTAATATAAAAATTCTTCAAAAATATTGTTCTTGTCTTGTCTAGTGGATGCATGGAGCAAAACCTTATTTTTACTGCTTAATGTCTTTTCATGCATAGATCTAGCTTTTTGCAGCATTTGTCTTGATTAACTAACTACAGATCTGAAGATATTAGAAGCCATATTTTGCTGTTAGGGTGCAGCTAAAGTTGTCTTTCTTCATACACTTCGAATCAAGATTAATACTAACACATTCAGCAATCACTGTAACATTCAATGAACAAATAACTTCACAAAATTCTTCTCCATTTTATTAATAGAGAAATTTACAACCTGCAAATACAATGTCATGCATACAACCATGTGGACACTAAAACTTCCTAATTTATTAGCTATGACTAGACGGAGCTACAACCCCAGCTATTCCCCATGACCCATTCGAAGGAGAACCAACCCCTGATGAACAAGCTACAACTTGCTTTGACACACATTTTTCCTTTTTTCATCCATTTTCATACTAGGATCAACGACTGCATTTTGTTCTTTAAAAAAAATTTAAATATTTTTTACCACTTCAAAAAAATACTTATAGTAATCTCTCATTTCTATAAAATTAATCACTTCACCATATCAACACCTCATTTACTAGAAGCTTTATCTCAAAAATTTGTGTATTTCATTATGCTTATTTAGGCTTTATTTTATATATTTTCCTTTTGCTAACTTTGGCTTTCTTTATTTTTTGAATTAATACATCAATCCTTTATTTTTTCCTTTGTCCTATTTATATTAGTCCTCTCCACCCGTTCATTGATTTCTTATATCTTAACCAACATTTTATGCTAGTTGAACTGAGTTTATTCATAGTTTTTAGCTAATTTATAATTTTGTAGGTTTTAGTGGCGCGTTCTTTATATTTAATTGAAGTTAAGTTTGAATTAACTGCCAAATTTACCCTTATAATGTTAGTTCCACTAAATTTTGGCTCAAGCCCCCTTCGTTGGCTCATTTTCCTACTTCTTATCCATAAGACTGATCTCCACGACCACTTTCTTATGCCCTAGGGTGTAAGCCCTTTTAAATGCCACCAGAGGCATTTTCCCAGTATTAACGACTCCCCCCTCCAAGCTCCCAACTCTAATTTTTAACTAAATTATTATAAGTTATAGGATTCTGGGATGAGTTGTTTGGTAGGGTTTTCCTGACCCTATGTTTGTTGTTTTTGACTCTGTCCATTTCTACCATGTCCCAGTACTCTACAAAATTTCATTTTTAGCAATATTTGGGTTTCATCCCTCTTGGATTACCCCTCGGGGATGACCCTCCAAGAATATTTCATACTAACATCATTAGGGACACCTGATGCCTCTAGACTGGTGACATGTGTCACCCAGAAACAACCCACTTGGGTTCCCAAAAAAACCATATATGCATGTCATGTGTCCATCTCTTATTGGTTGTGCTAATGTCACATCTACTATATCTTGAGCCAATCATGAACTACCACATGTTTTCTTGGCAGAGAGAGAAAATATCCTTCGGTTTCTTGTTTTACAACCATTTCCTTTGTCATTTTCAAAAACCATAGGGTTCAAAAAATTCTCCTCGACGCCTCTTATAAGCAGATTGTGGTTTTGGTAGGTGTTTCATTGGGATAGATATATGGCGTTGATCTACACTATCGATAGAGTGTGAAACCACTCCTAGGGACAACTAATTCTCTCCAAAGGCTTGTATCCAAGTGTCATTATAAAGCTTCCAGGTGTCTCGGATCTACCTCCTCTGTTACATCTTGATTTCCGGGGTTCCAGGCTTACACTGTCGACTGGGCTCCACCTACCTGCCAATATGTTGCTTCCATATTTTCAGATAGCTATCGCTTAGAGGCTCTGACCGTGTTGGTTGTTGTTCCAATTATGGTTTTGTGACAAAGTTCATACAAAACCTATGCTGACTATGTTATTTGAATTTGGTGTTATTTAAATTTTTACCTCACATACTGCATAAAAAATGGATTCAAACTCTCTGTTATTCTTTGCACCTGGACCATTCTTCTTATTCTTAGAACCTTCTCCATGTTTGACATGTGTGCCTCTTAATACCACCTACTGACACCTATTCACATCAATTACAACATCTTTATAACAAAACCTAGTCACTTCTTCTCATTATCTTCTTTTTGGGATTTATATTTATCTTGTTCCCTCATTCCATTGTAACTTAATTTCTTTCAATTCCTATTAAGATGGCTTAATTTTGAAAATTTTCTCCAATTTCCCAAATATGTGTTCTTTATTTAAAATTTTCTCTTACCTTTATTTTGATGTCTTTATATTGAAGTTTATTTTTTTCAAACTCTTTTAATTCCCTATTTTCATTCTTAATACTTAACTTTTCCCCTTTGATTCCTAAGTAAAACCATATTGTCAGAGTGGTCCTATTTTTCTATTTATTTGCATTATCCTCATTCAATTCCAATATTTTAAGTGATTATAAATTGATTCAATTATATTTTCATTCAAATAATCATTTTTTGTCATCTCTTATTCCCTTTTATCCTTAAATTTACATTCCCTTCAATTTTTCTTCAAAAATCTAGTCTAATTTCAACATTAAGCTCTCTTTTCACATTCTTATGTTACGCCTTGTCCCTCTCTTCACCAAATTTCTTGAATTGTGACTAAATTTAACAATGGATGAAATTTTCCAAATTGACCGTTCCCCCTTCGTAAGATAGTGATAAAGAGGTTTTTATTTTTTGAATTGCCTTTTATAGAATAACTTTCTAATTGGCCAACAATTGTCATAACCAAAATTGAAATTCTAATGCCCAAGTAAAATGTTGTAATAATCAAAATAATTTAAATCCTGATATGAGAGTTTGAGAGAAAATGGTATTGGCAACCAACAAGAAAGGATGGGAAATGAATAGACACTAAAGTGTATCAATACAATTAGTTTTCATGCTTCCTCTTTTTATTTAAATAACATGAATATGATAGGTAAGGGGGATTTTGTTTTCTACATTTTCACAAAAATAATTAGAAAATCAATTAATAAAACTCCAATAGACAATCTTCTTTGGAGACACTTTAATTTTGAAACTTATGGTGAGTAGAAAGTATTTTGCTACTTTACTGATTTTTAGAATAATGTAAGCATTTACTTTTATAGTGTGAAATTTTCTCTTGTATGAGAAACTTAAATTTTTTTGTTTGTATAAAAAATTAGTTTATAGCCATAAGGCAAACAATGTAGTTCAATTGTTCATTTCTAAAAAATTTCGTTTTGAAATTATTTATTGAATTTTTTGCTTCGATTTTCTTGGTAACATTTGCTAAAGATATAAAGTAGTAATATATTTGATGTTATTTACCACCTTGGATTTGTTAATTTATACTAGGAATTCACATTTTTCGTATCAAAATAGTTTCATCTTATTAGTCCCTGCCTTGCAAGACTATAACGATCGCTCGGTCATTCACCGAGCATTAAAAAATAAATTGACCAAACATTTTTCAGTGTTATTCTAATTTAACCAATGGTATAAAATTTTTATGTTCACAATTGAAATTTTAATCAATTTTTTTTGCCACAAAAACTTCGACCTCTTATTGGGAAATTCACATCTCCCTGGAAAGTTGGTCAATTTGTTTTGTATCTGAATTTTTCACTACATTTTATATCCAAGCTTTTTATTTATATCCAAAGTTATCCAGACTTTTTCTTTATATCCAAAGTTTGGTTTCCTAGGCTGCATTTTCTATCTTCCATCGAAGTTAGATTTTCTTCATATTCAAAGTCTTTTTGGAAAATAATGTCCTTCAAAATACATTTCCACATGGCTATCGACATGCAACCTCTTGCCACGTCTTCAACAACCTCTCCCCCACCTCTTCAAAAACGGTTCTAGAGAATTATTCTTGGAACTGATATAGCCCATTAGCCCATTAACCAACATATGAAATATGGCCCATTAACCTGAAGTGAAATAGAACGAAGAAAATTCCTTGTATCTGATATGTAAGTGAAATAGCAAAAATGAAAGAAGACAAACCAGGGAGAAAGTAAATTAGTGGAGCATGCAAGAAAACTCAGTAGTTAAGCATTGATCTAATTAAACATACAAGTATGCATACAATATCGATCCATTATTTAGTTTTCTAGTTTTCTATTCTCTATATTCCACTAAAGAAAATTTTTAGTTTATTTTTTAAGGAACTATTTTATCACAAACACATATTTTTAAACCACTTTTTTAGCATCGTATCCTAGATTGTTGTTTCACAATGTATAGTTCGGTTAATAGATCGGGGCATAATGAATCATATTATTCTACCTTTTCCTCGGACGTCGTTTAATTTTTTTACTTGGTTGATCAAATCCCAGTATGTCCTGTACATCGAATAACTTATGGCAGTTTCAACCGACAATTTCATTCTCCTGTCTATTGGTCCTGTTGGTCCTCTTGATGCGAGGACCTTACAATTTCGATCTCTTTTCCAGAATAATGTCAAATTCTATATAGATCCATGAAATTCCTTGAATTAACATTTCTAGATGATTTACCTTGAGATTTCTTGCTATTTTTTTCTTGGTTTAGTTTTACTGTAATTTTTTTCTCCAATTCCGCAAACTGGGCATCAACTTTTAGGGTATCTGGTATCTGAAACATATATGAAATAACATTAATAGGAAACCTATCTGGGAATAGATTTGAATATTCATGTTTAGAATCGCGAGAGGAAGGAAACTCTATTTGAGGGAAACGAATAGTTGATTTCTGCTTTTTGAGAACCTTGTAACGAATCTGCAGTGAAATCATCTATGGGTTCATGATAGCTCAAATTTTACTGAACCATGCATTGGAATACGTTCCTAGGAATTGAACTCCATACTTCGGGTTATGCTTGAGAGAAATATCTTTTGAATGGGATTAAATGGAGTTGAAAATTTCCCCCGTATACAAAGAATTAGAGTTCACATCCCATTCTTCTTTAGGGATTGCATATTCATTAAAGAAAAATAATTAGTCCCATCCCCAAATAAGTCCATCTCTTCTGAATTTCTAAAATTATAATGCAGATTTTATCTTAATTGCGCCCCTTCCTTCACACAAAGCTGGCCCTTGAAAGGGCATAGCTAAATTACACCTGGACACAAACCTTAGATATAATGACAAGTTAAAAGGGTCTCTATATATGTCCTTTGATCTTTGTTCAAATACAGATAACTAAATTATATATTATGAAAGGGTATACGCTAAAAAGTTGTCGGTGACTTCTTTAGTGAAGAGTGAATAGAATATTTATTTTCATAAACCAGAGTATTTCATCGTGCACTTGCTCTATGAGTAAACCTACTCTTCTACACAAAATGAAACATTTGAATAAAATTGTTCTCTAGCAGTGAAAATAAACTACAACTTATAATACCTCATTGATGTCATCATTGCTTCCATCGCGGAGACTAAAAGAGAAATTATCATACAACAATCATTAGATATCTATCTAACCCTTCGAATCAAATTGTTCTCTGACAGTGAAAATAAACTACAACTTAGAATACGTCATTTATGTCGTTGTTTCTTTCATCATGGACACGAACAGAGAAATTATCAGACAACAATCATCAAATATCTATCTAACCCTGTTTTTTGATGTAGATGATGGGCTTTCAAGCATTGTATAGCATCCCATTTTTGTCAAAAGTATGACTGCAAAACTGTGAACAAACGAAACTTGAGACTAGGTCAAGGTACCCTTTCATTGTAGGATATTGCTTAGGTGGGTGATGCATTAAAGAAAAATGTGTCACGTTATATGGATGTGTTGCAATGTGTCACTTTCTGTAATATTCCCAAATGGGGAATATAGCAATATAAGACAGTTATGGAGAGAAATAACGCAGATCATCTAAAACATAGTAGGAGGCCAATATGGAGACTCTTTATTTATGTTTATAACATCAAAAGATATGCATAAGATGGCCCATAAGATGTACAATAATAAATAGAAGTCTCCAATGGGAGAAATTCCTCAAAAAGAGGTACTACAACCACATGTATAGATTGAAAAAGGCTTGGAAACATTATTTTATTGAGCTAAAAAAGTTGTTGATTACACTTCATATCTAGAGAAAATCAGTGCACGAAAATTCAGATCTATAAAAAATCCATACACTAGATAGGCTCTTCTTTTAGATCCCCTTGGGGTTTTTAACATTAGACCATGTATAAGCAATAGATATAAGATCTAAGTCTGCAGATCTGCAGAATGATTCAGATATTTAGAAATATACAATAGTATTCAGATCATATATACTATGACAAGAAATAGATCTTTATTCAATGGATCTTCAAAGTGAAGGGAAGATCCCCAACACTTGAAAACCAGCTCTCCAACTGATGTACAAAAACTCCCTGCAACAATACCTACAGGAATAACGTAGTTCTGGAACAAATAATATGCTATAGGGTTTAGAATAATGTTGGCCACATGCCAAGAACTGAAATTTATGCTCCAATGATCCAATACTCTCGTGCCAATGGGATAGACGCCTTCCCCACTGAAAAGTATCACTAGAATGGTCTAGATCTGAGTAGATCTAGCCTCCACTTGCTGCAGCTTTAAAATACAAACAAACCCTCAACAAGATCTGCGTTGTAGTTGCAAGAAGAAGCTTGGCCTCAAGCCAGATAGTGGACTATGCAATAAAAGGCTCTCCTAAGAGCTACTCTATGGGAAGAGGTGGGATTCTCGATCAAGAACACCCAATGCTAAACAACATTTGAAATCTAGGCTAAGTAGCCAAAGAAAGTGGTATGTATAAAAAAAATACTTCAGAAATCCAATATCATTCAACAACCTTCTCATGCTGCCATCCTCTTCCTTCTATAAGTTGAGAGCTTGCAAACCCTAAACCACCTTCAATGAAATAACTCCTTTCACACAATCCATCTCCATCTAAAACTGTGTTGTGCTTCATTGATGGCCACTCCTCCAAAACAACACTGTAGATTTGGTCAAGGTTTACCCAGTCAAAACAACCAACCCCTTTCACACCTAAGAGTGCTTGCTTACTAGCCAAGATTTAGCCTTTTTCACATTTGGCATTGATTCATTTACTGTTTAGGAGTTTTATGAACCTCCTTTTACACTTTTATTCATGAAACAGAAAAATAAAACAAAAATGAATATTCCCATTAGCTTAGTACTAATTGGGAATATTACACTTTCACTTTATATGACTGTGCATTGTAATTAAACATGCGATACAACCTAGTAACCACCTGAAGAATCAAATACTCTATTTAATATTTAAGAACTATGTTAATTACTAGCATTTTACTTGTTATATCATGAAGTTTTGCTGCTCATTTAACTCCATTTGCACACACAAAGTTGTTGTCAGAGTTTCACACTTAGAAAACCTCTACTGAACCAATGAAATGTGTCGGAGCCTCATACTCACAATGGAAGGAAGTAGTATTTCTTAGGTAATGAGAAGTTTCACTTGTCATTATGTCTTATATATGTAATAAAACAATTTTTGGTCTTCAGCGAAGATTACCCACTTCCTTGCTTCCTTTATTGGTTTTACCAATTATAAATAATGAGAATCAATTTTCGGTCTTTAGTGAAGATTAATTGCTTCCTTGCTTCCTTTATTGGTTTTACCAATTGTAAATAATGATAATAGGCACTAGAGGTAGGCAATTTATCTTTTCTTGTAAGCGAGACCCAGTGCTATATATGATTTTTTTTTTAATTAATTGACATTACATTGAAATCGGTAGGGAATATCGACAGTTTCCCTTGTTTATTATATCCCAAAAAAAGCTTAAATGGTGAACTTAGACATGACATCTTAAACCTCTTAAAACCATTTAAAGGTGATTGGACCAATTCCCTATTCCAAATAGTGTATGTTGTAATTGGGACCTTGCATTTGCGAGAAATGATACTAATTATATAGTCCCATTCATCCTTTGAAATAGTTTTGGCACTAAAAGAAGGGTTATAGACAATAAAGATAATTTACATAGTGATTTAATTTAGTTTACAATATTTTCAATGTTGGTTCTAAATCAAAACAACTTTTAGTGAATCAAGAATATGAATATTCATTTCAGGTATCCTAACTGTAGTGAAGCTACACCATTTTATTGTATTTTTAATCAATAATTTAATGATTCGAGTATACTTACCCAAGTATATACCGAGAAAATTGGAAAGCCACTCAATGCTCCCTTACTCCTTATACAAAATAAAAATACTAAAAATTTTATTCCTATTACAACAACAATCAAATTTCAAATGATAAAAGAATTGACTAATATCAAACTTGATGAAATACCTCAATATTTGGTTTCAATTCCATCATCTCCTCGTGCTTCACTTTCTTGAAGAATGTAAGAAGTGTTAGTGTTCATAATTGTATTTGAGTCATGATGTAATGTATTTCTAAAAAAAAATGAGAAATATATTTTATTATGGAAGAAAATATATTTATTAAGCATGGGTTTCATGATTTATTATTTTATTTTTAAGTCAAAGCCTCCATTTTAGGATTCTAGGGTGTGTGTCAAGAGTCCTTGTCCTTGTCATAATGTAAATTACCCTTGTTGACATTTATCTATCAGGAAATAAATGTATTTTTATGTAAATTGCGTCATTTAGGCATCATTCACGAAGTCAAACTCAAACAAGGACAAGTCAGGCTCAACATAGGAATTCAACCTCAAAAATTCACTACATATTGGCATCTATTTGAACTAGGTTAATGTACCAACCAATGAGTTCAATCTTCAGTAGATGGAGGAAAAAAAGAACACTGAAATTCCAAGGTAGAAGAAGAAAACCATAGAAAAGGAGAGGGAGACATTTTTCAAGAAAAAATTTGTTTTTATTTCTCTTTGAATCACATGTGCGAGATTTTTGAGCTACTGGGGAGGCCGGAATTTTAGATCTAAAGTATGGCAAAAATTCTAAAGATGGGGGTTGAAAATTATGTGTAACTACTCGGTTGAAGTAGGTTGACAAGAAGAGAATATTGCAGTTTGCATAATAACCTTGGGAGTATGCCTTGATGGATTGGGGAATATATTTTGGTCTATTCAAAGGCCTTGATATGTCTCATTTTTTATTTGAATTTATTAATGGAAGATTTGGACTAGTTTCTCCCCTATATAAGTGTTTTACCCCTCGTTGAGTGCCTATATCTGATGTCAATGATCTTCATGTTTTTATTTGATATTTTCTAGATGAAAAGAATATAAAAGAAAAACATAAATAAATTTCGTCAAAATACAAGAATATCACAAGTAATTACCAACATAAGAGAATATTTCTTCCTTCCGATTTTCTAACATGGTATGACAACTAAGGTAAAGAAAGAAAGAAAAAGGATTCTTGAATATATATTTAAACGGTTAAAGAAAAGGGATCATATAATAAGATGAAGGCCTATTATCTATATCAAGAAAAGAAGAGATGAAAATGAAGACTGAGAATAGGCTAGAAGGATCCTCCAACTATAGGGCATGGAAGAAGAGGATAGATCTCATCTTATCTAAGCAAAAAGTATTGGTTTTTGTTTTAGGATGATGTAGGAAGGGAAAACTATAGGGAAATAGACATTTTTCCCTGAATATAATATTATATGGATTAAAGGAAAATATAACCCCCTACATATCCAAAATTTATACTTCTCAAAGCATTTATGAAGATCTCTCAAAATTATTCACCATCAAGAACATTTGGCAAACAGTTAGTGTTAGGAATGAACTAAGAAAAAATGAAGATAATAAAATATGATACTATTTCTTCATATTTTGTGAGGATATGTTGAATAATAGATGAAATACAAGCCATTAACGAAGATATACTAGAAAAGGAGCTTGTGATTTATTCACTATTAGTTTTACCTAAATCATGGAGTTCTTTTGCATGACATATTAGTAGTTGGAAGGACACACCATCCTTAGAATAAATGTGGAATTATTGCACTCAAGAATAAGCTCACATATCATTATCAAATAATAAGAAGGAATAATATGAGTAAAATGACATACTCCATTAATCACAAGAAGAACGGACGATAGTCAAAGTACCAAAGAAGAAAGTTGTTATATCAAATATTGAATGCTAGAATTATCCTAATATAGGGACTTACAAGAGTAAATGTCCTAAAAATACAAGGAGTAAGAAGAGATAAAGAGAACATGAAAATATTGATGATGAAGCTCCACCAAAAAAGAACAAAACTAAAGAATCCAAAGCCGAAGAATTATATTATTAAGTCTTTCCTTGTATATGCTTCTAGATTATTGTTTTATGTTTCTAAAGTTTGTCTTTTTTCTTTTAATATAATATGTCTTTCTGGAAACCCTTGAATGATTTTTGATAATTTATAGGAAACCCTCTTTTAATATAATATACTTTATATTGTTAATATTATTATTTTTTTCCTCTTTCATGTTTGATTTCCTCCAAACACCTAGATCTATTGGTATTACATACTAATAATCATTTCTTTTTATTTTCATTAGAAGTAAAGTTTTCATAAATGTATAAAGATAATGGAGGAACCTTAAAATAAATACTTATATCATAAAAGTAAGGATGTCGTTGAAGAAACCCTATAAGGTTTGTTAAAGAAAAACTCAAGGTATGTTTAATTTGATTTAACTTGTTGTAGAAGAAGGTATGGATATTCTTCATTTTGAAATTTTCTTCATATGACTAAGTCTCTCATTTCTAGGGTTTTCAATCATAAGTATTCCATTTTGGGTGATTAATATTTATATTTAATCTACCCTTATCACTGTATCTCTTGTTGTTTTCTCATTTTGGTGAAACCCCAGTCTTTAAGATTCAGAATAAAGCCCTAGCCTTTTTATTCTTAGGGTATACTAATGATGAAACCCTAATATTCTTAGGGATAAATTTTATATCTCTTATTGAAATCCTTCTTTCTTAATGTTTAGTAATGTTATTACCCTAGTCATTTAGGGTTTATTGTTGATTTATAGAAACCTTATTTTTTTGTAGGTTTTGGTATATCAAGGATAATGAATAAACCCTTGTAATAGTCAATATAAAATCCTAGAAATGGATCTCTTGGTATAGGTGATTTAATATAAATGAAGCCCTACCCTTGTGAAAATTCTTGTCTATCTAATTTTGGAGTCTGATTTTTGTATCTAGGGTTTATGATAAAACCCTAGTATGAGACTCATATAAGTCACTAGGAAATAATAATGAAACTGTAGAAATGAAATTATAGTATGATGACTTGATTATTGTTATCCATGACTTAGTTTTTGAAGTATAGGGTTTGTAATACAACCCTAATAGTTAATTTTTTATGGAATGATAATGAATCTCTACAATTATAATGTTTTCAATTATTGATATAATTTAGTTGTGATGATGAAATCTAGGATCTGTGAGGAAACCCTAGTAATTTGTTTTGCAAAAAGTATAATGGATGAAACTATTTATTAATTATAAAATCTAACTAGGTTTAGGTTTTGGATATGTAAACCTAATTTATTATGCTCCCATTATAACGACATGTTGATGAAATTGACTTCATGCTTTTGTACATATATTTTTTGTGTTTGGTTTTACTTTGATCTAGGTTGATATTGGTGGCCACCTTCTTATTCCACTTGGGGCCCCACCATAGTTTCTTTCAGTTTTTAGTTTCCTTAATTGTAGCACAATTTACTATTTTTAGCAGTTTTTTGGGTCCTAAACTTCTAGAGCTGTTTTGAGGTCCTAAACGATGTTTTTTTAGAAAAATAGGGAGCAACATAGAATATCCTTCGATATTTCTCACATCAGAAGTTGTCGTCCTCAGATAGATATTTTAAACAAGGTTTTTTGTATGTCAAACAATGATTATATGCCAAATTTATGTCCCCTGGAAGATTGATGTACCAATTTACCCAAATGGGGCCCATATTTTTGGCACTTCATCTCCTACAGTTATGTTTTTGGATGTTTAGGGTTTTCCATTGTTTCTAAATAATAAATAGGCCATAAAGCCTGATTCTAACAAAGTTTGTAGGCCTGTAGCCAGCACATATATTCTCTAATTTTATGTGTATTTATGTATTTCATTCTGTGCTTGCATAACTCCAGATTAGTGGTATCGGAGGGGTCTTCTCTTTCTTGATCCTTCTTTGGATGTCCCCAACGAGGTCGGGGTATAAGGATTTAGGGCTTGATCTGGTTGAATCTTTGTACGATCCGCCAAGAAAACCGTGACGACTGCCCATGGGGGAAGAAAAGAAAGATGACGGAGCAGGAGATCCAATCAAAATATTTCTTGAGGAGGCCCTCAAGAAGAAAAAAAGGAATGCAATGATGGATAACTTTGCACATATCCTTCAACGCCTACCCACCGATGTTGCATCTACATCCAACAGTCACTCTGGAGGTACCACTCCTTTTAACGTACAAGTAAACTTTGACATTCCCATATTTGAGGGCTAAATAGATGCAGATGAAGTAGATAGATGGTTGAATCTATTAGAAATATATTTCTCGATTCATGACTTCTCCAACCGAGAGAATATCATTTTTGCACTCCTCCGAGACATTCTCCATGTCAAGGATTGGTGGGAAACCTACTGTGATAAATAGGACAAGGGGGAACCCTCTCTATTCTCGACCGTACCCACATGGAATTCTTAGCAATACACCATCAAGTAATAATATTATCCCATGGGGAGCTATGAGGACAATTATATACAATGGAATATGCTGGGAAGCAAAGGGATCAAGATGTGCATGAGCTAATGAATATGTTCCATACCCTGCGCAGAAAGTTAGGTATAAAATATTTGGATAAACATTTGGTGTTGAAGTACCACATTTATCTTTACATATACATTCAGGAGGAAATGGAGTTTCTCGACATCTCCTCCCTTATTAATTCATACCGGTATGCTGCCAAGATTGAGCATAAATTCAAATAGAAGAAGTGAGACTTTGGATTTGTTAATCAAAGGCAAGGGAAAGGTACCCCCAAACCACAGAACAAAGGATAAAGCCAATTCATGGAGGCCCAAGACAAACTGCAAAATATGCAAGGAAAGAAAAACACCATGAATCCAAATAAGGACACAAGAAAGAGGTTTGAGTTCCATAAGAGCTCCACTCACAACACAAGTGAGTGTCGGGCCAAGCAGTCACTGGTGGCCGAGATGAAGGATTTTGAATCATATGAATTCTTCAACTCTGAATCATAACCCAAAAAGGGGAATGGAAAAGGGGAGAAAATTATTGATGCGGATTCAAACACCATCATTTCCATCATGAAGATCTAGAAGGAGGAACTAGAACATACAGAGGAGGAGGAGTGTATCTTCCACTCCCATATGTGGGTAAAGGGTTCCTAGCTACTCTTAATTTTTGATAGTGGGAACCAAAAGAAACTCACTTCAGTAGAGGTCATGAAGAGGTTTTGCTTGCCCACCACAACACACCCAAAACCATACACCATCAGGTGGCTTCACCAAGGATAGGATCTCCGCGTGAGGCAACAGTGTCACCTTCCCTACAGCATCAAGCCCTTCACAGATGAGATATTATGTGACATTTCTCCTATTCATGTTTTTGATGTATTATTAGGCCAACCATACTTGTGGAAGCAACATGTTGTGTTTGAGTCCTGACCTCATGTTGTTATTGTTACTTTAGACAATAAGTTGTACAAGATACCAGAGTTACCATTGTCTACCGCTATCTCTTTGGTTACTGCAATAAAAATTGCAATAAGCTCATTTCAAAAACTAGGAAATTTTTTTTCCTAATGATCTTCACTCAGGGAAAGAAGAATATTTTGGCCAGGACCTCGAGACAAGGCTTCTCCACACAACAACAATAAATGAACAAGGTCATTGAGGAGTATGAGGACATCTTCACCTCATCTGTAGGGGTTTATCTGCACTTTCAGGTCAAGCACCCATTGATTTGACCCCAGGTGCATCGTTGCCCAATGGATCGATTTATCGGTGCTCTATTCTGGTGAACAATGAAATCAAGGGGAAGATTCAGGATTTGTTGCAGGAAGGTCACATTCAGCCAAGTTCATCGCCATGTGGGATCCTGATCGTGTTGATGGAGAATACGGATGGGACTTGAGACTCTGTATTGACTATCAGGAATTGAACAAGATCACTATTTAGAATAGGTAGCTGATCCCACAAATTGATAACCTTCTGGACCAAATAAAAGGGGAAAAATATTTGAGCAAGATCGACTTAATGCCCTAGTATCACCAGGTACCAATCGAACCCTCCAATGTGTGGAAGACTACCTTCAAAGCCAAGGAGGGCCTTTTCAAATGGCTGATAATGCCTTTGAAGTTGATGAATTCTCTTGCAACCTTCATGAGCATGATGGCTGAAATATTGTAGCCATTCACCAACTCATTTGTAGTAGTGTACTTGGATGACATGTTTATCTTCATCAAGACTTGGGAAAAGCACCTCGACCACATCCGACAAGTCCTCCAAACGTTGTGGCAACACAAGTTGTGTGCAAATTTGGAGAAGTGCACTTTTGGCATAACCGAGGTTCAGTATCTGGGATACATTATTGATTAGTGGGGGGTGCATGTGGATCCAACCAAGATCTAATTCATTCGGGATTGGCCAGCCCAACCACTCTAACAGAGCTTCTGAGATTTTTGGGTCTCACTAATTTCTACCACATGTTTGTGTTGGAATTCTCTCATATCACTTGGCCCTTGAGTCAAGTCAGCAAGGGTGGAGCGAGAGAAAAATTATTTTAGTCGAAATCTCAACAAAAGGCGTTCGTAGAATTTAAACATCGCCCTTGACTATGCTATTGAGGCAGTTCTTATTAATTAGGGGTATCCAGTGTCATATAATAGTGGGACACTGTCTGACACAGTCTGTAAGTATCCCAATTATGAAAAATAAATGTATTGCTTTGTGCGGGCTTGCCGACAATGGAAGCATTAAATTTCGGGGAAGGAAACGGTCATCCACATAGACCACCGACCCCTGCAATTCATAAAAATGCAAGGGAAGTTGCAAAATTATTGTCATCAGAACTGGTCCACATATCTGCAATAGTTCCATTTGAACATCCAGTAAAAGAAGGGAAACACAAATAATGTTGCAGACTTCCTCAACTAACCACCGATGGTGGTGCTAACCATCTTTCTCAACTCTTGTGGGAATGAGACTTCTAATTGGTTGCTTCTCTATAAGCGCAATCTAGAATTCAGCCACACATACAAGACACTCTTGGAGGGTACGCAAGTTCCAAAATTTTCATGTCCAGGATGCATTGTTATGTCACCTGGGACACCTTTGTGTTCCTTCAAGCCAGCATGCCAATATGATTTTGGAAGCACACTACAGTAGGGTAGTTGGGCATTTCAGGGTCAAGAAAATAGCGGCAGTAATGCAGAAATATTTATACTGGTCAAACCTTCGACAAGATGTTGGTAAGTACATCAGATCCTATAGTGCTTGCATTATTGCGAAATGAACCATCAAGAAGAAAGGCCTTGATACTCTACTAACTACCCCTATTCAACCTTGGGAATCCATCTCCATGGATTACATGTCGAGCCTCCCTTCTACTAAGTGTTGAAATGACTCTATCTTCTTGGTCGTCGATAGATTCTCGAAGATGGCCATTACGAAAGCCTACAAGAAGAATATCATAGCAGAAGCCATTATTAAAATATTCTTTGAATGAGTGTGCATGCACCTTTCTATCCCACAATCTATCATCTCAAATTGGGACAGTAGGATCCTCAACACATTTTTCTCTAGCCTTTGGTCAATACCAAGCTCACCAAATCCACGGCTTTCCATCCCCAAACTGATGGCCAGAAAAAAGTCATCAACATGATGACTGTACACATTTTTGACATGTACAATTCAATTCATCCACGCACATGGGATGAGAACCTTCCCTATGTACAAAAAATTTATAATTGGGCTCTCCACAACTCAACCGACCACATCCCCTTTCAGGTGAGCTTGGGATTCTAGCCACTATGCCCCATTGACGCAGCGATGCCATTTGTGACTACTCAAGCCGATTTAGCTCATGTCTAGTCTGAATTTGACAAGGAAATTGAGCACATTCAGAACATCAACCAATAGTTTCGTGACATATTAGATAGAGCCAATGCTAAGTAAAAGAAACGATATGATCAACATCAGGTGCCACACAACTTCCAGGTGGACGACAAAGTGTGGCTACATTTTTAGAAGGAGCACCTCACTGGACCCCACCACAAGCTTAACCTTCTATGATATAGGCCATACACCATCACCAAGGATGTGGGGGCCAATGCCTTTGAGCTCAGTATTCCTTCATTCCTTGGTCTACATCTAGTGTTTAATCTGGACTGCCTTCAGCCCTACTTCCCACCTCTATTGGACACCTCTGGCATTGCAGAACAACTCATACCAACATAGTTAAACCCATATTGCATGGAACATGCCACCACATATTGTATCATGGACATTCAAATCAAGAACACTCACTAGCAGAATATCCAACTGTATCTGGTTGTCAAAGCTGGCCAACTCCTGCACCAAGGAAAATGGTTCACGAGGGACCAAGTTCAACAGAATTTTCCTCATCTCATGGAGGAACTCAACGCAATGGGGACCATTGATTCCTAAGGGGGGAGGAATGATCCAGGTGGATATTGGTGGCCACCCGCTTATTCCACCTGGGGCACCACAATTGTTTCTTTCAGTTTTACAGTTTCCTTAATTGTAGCAGAGTTTACTATTTTTAGAATTTTTTCACATCCTAAACTTCTGGAGCCATTTTTAGTCTAAATCTTGTAACATACCTTAGTACCACCCAATTAGAGTACCCTATTCAGGTATCTAATTTGTAGCACTTTGTATGCTATGACTCTTCATAGAGCATATCATTTTGAAATATTTCATGTATCTTTGTATTTATGTAATTATGAATACCTCCCTAGTTACAATACAATGTTGAAGAATGTAACTATTTTTAGTATTCATATTTATATTTGATTCATGATGTAATGTATTTTCCAAAAAAAAAAAAAATAATAATAATTTAAAAGAAAAATTATTTATTAAGCATGGGTTTCATGCTTTCTTATTTTATGTTTAGGTCAAAGCCTCCATTGCAGTATTCTAGGGTTTGTTTCAATATTTCTTGTCCTTTTCATCATGTAAAATAGTCTTCTTTGGCTTTATCAATCAAGAAACAAAATTATTTTGATGTAAATTAGGTCATTTAGGCTCCTCCACTAATCCGGCCTGAAATAAGGACAAGTCGGCCACATCAAGGGGATTTAACCTCGTAGAGTCACTATATATTGGTACTTATTTTACCTCATTTGAGGTACCAATCAAGAATTTCGATCTGTAGTAGGTGGAGGACAAAACAAAGAGCGAAATTCTCAAGTAGAAGGAAAAAATATAGGGAAAGATAAGGAGACATTATTCAAGAAATTTTTTTTTTATTTCTCTTTGAATCACACATGTAAAATCCTTGAGTTGTTGGGCAAGCCAAATATTCAAATCAAAATTTCAGATATGCAGTAGGGCTAAAATTATGAAGCCGGGAGCCAAAAATTCTATGCATTTTTTTGGGTTGAAGTTGGTTGACAAGAAGGTACTAATATATTTTTCATAATCATCTTGGAAGGCTATCTTTCTGGAGTGAGGAAAGTCTTCTAGTCTAGTCAAAGTTCTTGGTTTTTCCCATTTTTTATTTCAATACATTAGGCTCCGATAATAATAGTGTATCCCCATTATTGTTATTGTTAGTGTATACCCCTTATTGTTATTTTTGTGCCCTAGTAGCACCAATATTTTTATTATTGTGCCCCATAGAAGCCCACTACTGTTAATGTTTTAGCCCTTACATTATTATTGTTATGTAGGATTTGAATATCTTATGACCCCTTAAACTCCTACATATACAGAGGTATTGTCATTTTTATCATCCAATAATTGTTCATTTATGTAATGTAAAGAAGGTTTCCTTCTCTAAGAGGATAATTTTTAAGTCGTTGATCGATATTTTATTCTATTTTATGAGATGGTTGCATAACATTTGGTATCAAAGCTTTGGATTCTAGGTTTTGGCTACTCCAAACATGTCATCATGGAATTTTTGTAATAAATTTTACTATAAAAAGGTCTCGAAGATGACATTTTTACCACGAGGAGCCAAAATCATGATGAACTTCATGTAAAAGTTTCAGATCTTGGTTCACTATATGTTAGGAGATATGGTCCAAATAAATTAGAGTTTTGGCATGCTCCAAAATTTCATCTCAAATAGGTGACCTTGGGAAGATCGTCATAATTTTCTATGCGAGCATCATATTTTAATTAATAACAATTTTCTGAAATTTCACGAACTTTAGTGTATTTTGTATCGTTTTCAGGGCCAAAGGTCGAAACAATGACACATGGAACTCCATACAAGTTTGTTCTATGGAGCCAGTCCATAATCCGATCATCATGGGAGATTGGAAATAACTTATGAGGACCATGATTAGGTATATTTTAAGGGGTTAAAAATTCCACAGTTCAGCTATTAACTTACCTCTCTCTCAAATTTATCTACATTTTTGTCATATTATTCTTAATAAGAAGGGTGTATGATGGTTGTCATGTCTTGTTGCCTAATCTGAATTAACTGCAGGAAATGAGGCCATTGTTGAGATATTTTCCACCTAAGGGCTTAGAGTAGACAACAAGGAGAGAGTGTAGGAGTTTTTCCACCTTTTTAACTCACTCAAACATCCAAGACCAGATCAAGGTCTTCGCCAACAACTCGAAGGCAAAGGATGGCAATCAAAGTAACAATTATGAGGAGCCAAGCTCCAGTCTTCTCAATATCAAGGAGGAATTACTCCTACTTTTTAGGGAATTTTTGGTAGCTACCCATTTTTATAAATAAGCATATGCTAGAGCTCATTATAATTCTAAATTTGTATTCAACTAGGTAGCCCTTGAGCTCTGATTTAGTGTTATTTTTTACTATCATATGATGTAATAGACCTTTTTATGCAATGATAATTAGAAGTTGTTTGTTCCATAACTCATTTAGTCTCAGAGTGCTAATGATTTTGGGTTAGGGCCCAAACCAGTGGCTAAGTCCTTATTTTTTATTTATATTCTCTTTATGTTTCATTATTTTGTTTAGTCTCGTTTCATTCTAGTAGCACAAAAAATCCATTAAATTTTTTCTTGTCGCCTCTCTTTCCCACCTCTCTCATGGGAGCTTGAGGAGGAGGATCTCCAACCACAAAGTGAAAGTAATTTTTAATGATTTCATGGAAATTTAGATAGCATTATTATCACATTAATAATATTATTACTCTAAGTTAGAAGTTATATTGGTACTTTGATCATATTTTAGCATAGGTTAAGTAGTGTTTTCAATTCAACTCAGAGTTTCCACTTGTTAACATGCTAGTTTGTCAATATTCATTCCATGAGTTTTTGTAGTGATTTCAGGGTTGTCAACAGCTGTAGGGAAAGGATCATTTCCACCTCATTCATCCCCTCTCTCTCTAACCTCCAAATATGCCAC
Organism: Pinus albicaulis; assembly: GCA_034641835.2. Lineage (NCBI taxonomy): Eukaryota > Viridiplantae > Streptophyta > Pinopsida > Pinales > Pinaceae > Pinus > Pinus albicaulis. Next base: position 1,364,722,609 of record CM076578.1, read on the forward strand.
CAAAACCTTGTTTTCTGAAACCACCTTCACCACCACCGCGAGCAGCCTTCCAAGTGAAAAACATGTCTCCCAAGGGTTATGAGTTTTGCTGGAGGTGTTGGAAACCTTTCCCTAACCTCATTCCATCTTCTCTCACCTTCCGTGCACCTCTTTCACCAGTCAACCCCTATCAATCTGTTTCATGTATTGCTTCAGGACATCATATAACAACTTCAACTAGCAATGATGTCGATCACCTTTTCACTTCATTTTCGATCCTTTTTTCCTTTTGAACCTATATTATGATGCATTTTACCCCCAATTTTTATTTCATGGTCAGAAGAGACCCTTAGGCCACTTCAAATTTTCTTCCTTATTTGCCGCAAAAATAGGGTAGGCATTAGTGTTTTAGTTCATAATTAGATTCAGTTTTACATGCAACTACAAGTTGAATGAAACAAAGAGATAAGTATCATGATATAGTTTCCTTTTTCAGCAACTAGGTTAATTTTTTATGCTTTTATTTAACTATTAATTGCAAGTATAAGTTTGATAGGCACTCTCTTTGTCTCAGAGTAGAAGAAATTGCCTGCGTTACATTAGCCAATTGCACTTTAATTAAGTAAAAGGATGGGCCTAGAAGTAATACTAATCAGAAGAACTAGTTGAGGGTGGCATGAGTAGAATCCATCTGTTGTGCATATAGCATTGTCACCTCTAAATTTGTATGAGCCCTCGGTTGATAATAAAAGTTGAGTATCATTTTGGAGTTTCAACACTCTTGGTGTAATACCAACACTAACCATTTTTTTTCGCTATTTCAGGGGAGGTTTCCAAGTAGATGTGTGTTTTATTCTTAAGCATTATTTTTTTTTTTTTCTTGCATACAGTTTCAAAAAAAATGAAGAAGAAACAAAAAAATTGTCTTTCATGCCTCATAGGAGTAGGGATAATCAACGATAATTTCTACCAGAAATTCCCACATCCCCACAAAGTCAAAATTCACTCTTCATCAATGAATGTGAGTTAGAATACCCTCTAGGTGAGCACCCTAAAAAATTTGAAGAACCTATTTGGGAGGAAGAGGAACATACTTCACAAGAGTAATCAGCTTCACCTATTCAAGCCATGGATAAGAATAAAAAATAAAGAGTCTTTCCCATCAGATAAACCAATGGAGAGACTAGGATGAAAAACATCAGCCCTTCATCCCATTCACACTTCCATGCCTTAACTTTTGATGACCCTACATTTTTATTTTTGAGTTTTTATTGTTTGTAGGACTTATGACCATGCCTCAGATGAGAAAAAGTTAAAATTATACCCCTGTACTGTCAAGGATGCAGCCTTACGTTGTTTCATTTGTCTACCTGGGGACAGCATCACTACCTATGCCCAAATGCAAGAGTCCCTCCAAAACAAGTACAAATACTATTGTAGGTCCAAAGAAACCAATGAAGAAATATTTAGGATGAGTCTAGGGCTCGATGAATCTTTAGAAGACTATGAGGAAACGTTTCAACTAAAATACTAGAGGGCCACCTACACCCTTAATCATGGATCATTCAAGTTAGTTCTTCTCTAAGGGATTAGGTAGGAAGTGTTGGAAACCCTCAACATGCTATATGGAGGATATATGTATTAGTTATCCTATGAGGACATCAAAAATGTGTTCATAAACCTTTCTAGGGCAGCCAAAAAAAGGGTAGAAGTAATTAAGGCTTGGCTAGTAGTTATTCCCCCACCTCATTCATAAAAATTAATATAGGGAACATGTTAGAGGATTTAAAGAGTGAAATGTTGCATACCTTTTCTTTGAAAATGGATAGCATGCAAATAAAAGGGAATTAAGAGGAGGCAGAGAGAGAACTAGCTAGATTTTTCCCCAGATGCACTAGAAGACGCCATAGAAATGATTGTCACATGAATGTGATATAATTTTTCTCATTCTATAAAAAAAAACATGAAATATATAAATTCCCTTACTTACCTATCGTAAAAGTTGTTTATGAAGGGGTGGACTCTGGGCAAAAGAAACTCTTCTTTATAAATCAAAGGAGACCTTAAGGACCTCAACAATACTAACATGGAATGCAAGGCGTGCCTTATTATTACCACAATTCAAACCAAAATCCATCATTTCATCCTTGGTATTAGTTTACTCATCCATCATGGAACAAACCTCCTTCATCGCCTTATGCCCCTCCATATCATCCTCAACCTGTCAATCAACCATTTCAGTCATATGCTCCCCAACCTCCTTAGTGGAGCAACTCATCACAAGGGTGGAGGCCTCAACTCAAAAAGCCTCCTTCTTTACTTCCTCCATCCCAAACTAAACCTAAACTCACTCATCCTTCTCCCCCTAAGAAACCTCAGATTCATGCTCAACCTAATCTGAACCTAAAAAACAAACAGACACCATATGTCTACAATGGAGAGACATCTTACCATGCCTATGTTATGAATATCCATGAGATTAACTTTAGGTATAGGAGAGTTCTCTGAGATAACCATCCACCATCTCCATGTCAATATATTTAAGAGGAAAATTAAGAGATTACCCCTTAAGTAAATCCACCTCATTTTCCTAAGAAATTGACCCATCCTATCTAGCACACACCAGAAGAGACTGAACTTCTGGGAGAAATGTTCCACTGAAAATTGTCACTTTGACATTCTGCTATCTGTATGAGCTCATTATCACTCATACTTTCCTCCTTTTCAAGTCTAAAACATCAGTTCCTCATGTCAAGCCTTTAAAATAAGAGAAAAGCTCTCAAAAAGCTCTAAAACTCTGGTATCGCACTTTCTCTTTGTCTTACTTGCGGTCCCGCACCTAATGGTCATGTCTCCCTTGTAATTGACCGCACTTTCTCTATGTTAAGAGTGCATACCCCTGTAAAATATTAAAAAGGTGCAAGTAAACTCAAAAAGCTCACTTTCAGTCATTTCTAGAAGCCTCTGGAAGGAATCTTGCGGTGGCAGATCCACTCTTTTCAGGTTCATGTATCCCATGCCTTAAGGAGCTAACCCCTTGACATGAGGAGATTATCCCTTTGAAGGAGGACTCTATCCCTTCATAGGTGGAACTGTAACCTCCTCTTTTGCACTATAAAAAGAGGCCTTGGGCAGCCTCAAAGTGAGTTCAAGCTTTAGTGTTATTTGAGGTAAAGTGCTGTTGGAACTTAGACTCATTTAGCTGAGATTTTATGAGGAAAGATTACATACCTGTATGTATCTCGGTTGGAAGAGTGCAAGGCTTATCAGAGTAAAGGAAATTCCTGCTTCAGACCCCAAGAAGACCTATTCAACATCAAGGCTGAAAAGGTTGTAAGGTTCTTCTACTATTTCAAATTTAATACAAATAAGTTTGTTTTTCTCAATAAGCTGTCATTTGATTGTTTATTTAATGGATTCCTTGATCACCATAATAGATGTGATTTATGACTATATGATATGCAGGTGCTATTTGATGTTTGTTTGTTTGTGAGTGCATATCTTCGAAGGTAACTCTTTCGGGCGACTAAAGGATGACTACTACAAACAAGCGTTGGATCAAGGTAAGATCGTAACGCCTTTGTAGCATCTACTTATAAATCGTGATATATCTAGAGAAATATAGATTTACTTGTATGTTTGTTGCTAGACTATATTCTTATACTAGGGAGATCAGTCTTGTCTACAAGATCGATTTATCCGGCTAACAAATTGGGAACTCTGCCGGGAATTGATTTTTTATTTTTGGTTTTCCTTTGTTTTGACTTGAGAAAATGATTTTTTTCTGCTTTTTGATTGATGAATACTCGCTTTGATAGCTTAGTTTTACTTTTCTTTGAAAAATTTTGAAGTCTTTTTTGTTTTTTTGAACTTTTCTGGGGACCACACTTTGTCCTCACGCACAGTGCGGGCATCTTTGCACTTTCCTTAAGTAACCAGTGCAGAACTACACCTGTTGCTTCTAGGGCCTCTGGGCCCTGTTAAATTTTTTTGAAATCTCATGATTTCTTCTTCTAGTTTATGTTTAGATTTGATTTAGGACTCTTAGTGTCTACCCAGATCTATATTTTTCCTGTCAAAAACCTCTTATGAGTGAGTTCCAATAGTATTTTTGTTTTGAGTGATTTTCTAGAAGTTTTGCATACTTGGAGTGGTTTTCACTTTGTCTCTGTAGTGACTCAAAGATTAGAAGCTTGAAATACCTTAGATCACACTGGTGTCTTTTTGTTTTCTTGATGAGTCTGACTTGGTTTTGAAATCTATCCTTTTTGAGGAATAGGTCTAGTTTTCTCTTTGCAAATCTTTGAACAAACTTTTTTATAAGTTCTGAATTTCATTTTTACGAAAGAAAACATATCTGGATGTTTTTTTATTTGTTTTTTATTCTGTGCAAATGAATCCTTAGTTTACTAAAAAACTAAGAAAAACATTCTCAAAAAAAAATTGAAGCTTTAATTCAATTAGATTTTTGAAGTTTTTAGATATGAAAATTAGTTTTTCATAGTTTTGATCGCTTTCTAGAACTTGTAGATCTCTTTTGAAAGAAAAGTTGTCTTTTGTAGTTTCGAGTTTTGAAAGTGAAAGGAATTTATTGTGAGCATTGATTGTTTGTCTTGTTTTGAGTTCTTATTGAAAAACCAAAACATTTTCTTTTCATTTATTCTTCATGTTGAAAGAAAGAATTGTCTCTTAAGAAATTTCATTTCTCGAACTCTTTCTTTAGCTAGACTTCATTGAAAGAAAAACGAATTGCCTATCATTTTAGGTGCATTTTTTAGTGTGTTTGGAGTCGAGTCTTCACACCATCAAAGTTTCATTTCCATATCTATTGACTTAAAGAATAACCCATAAAAACAACGCTTAATTAAAATTGATCTGGTAATTTTTTCTATTTCTAGGGCTCTTATCACCAATATAGCTTAGGCTAGTATCTTGGAGTAGGGAGTAATTAACTCTCCAAGATAGTAAAAACAAACAAGTAGATAAATATTGTGATAGGAAATAAATCCAATTGTAATTGGTACATTCTGGGAAGCTTCTCTTAAAGGATTTAATCACAAGATCATGTCCGAACCTTTGAGACAATCAATTCTGTTTCACTGGGAAAGATAGAATATCTGCACGCATTACAAACGGTAAACCTCAGATTAACCATTGTCGAGGAGCTTGGGGTCACTTGTTGGTAAACCTCTAATTGACCATTTCGAGGAGCCTTCAAGGGGATTGAGCTTGTTACTCTACCCTTGCGCGTAGAATCGGATCGTAGCCTATTCCCCCAGTTGTATTTTTTGCTTTTGGTAACCTTAGTGTCCATAAACTTAAGAATATTTCCTAAGGTGACGGTGAAGGAAAGATCTCACTGTACCTAGAGAAGACGTCAACTAGACTCACTTGGACTCTTTGGGGGGTTCTCTTCACTCGAGATGGTTTTGTGAAGAAACTTGTGCCAGTATCATTCATTAAGCAGGTTGTCAGGGTAATTGTTCCAACCGTCCTTTCTGTATTAAAATTCTACTAAGTTGGATTTCATCACCAAGTAGTGTTTTTAGTATGGGAAGTTACTGTTTGTGCATGGTTTAAACTCTTAGATTTTATTTTTTAGGCGTGTGATTCAGCTGTTTGTTCCTTTAGAGACTTTAGGTGTTTTTATTAAAATTTTCTTTGTTTGCATGTGATTAATTAATATTCAATCATGGTAAAATTACCAAGATAGTCCCATAGACTTCAGGGGAAGCCCCCTGAGTATACACCAAGCCAACTTGAAGGGCTGCGAGCTCTAGTATCATCTAGTGACAGTAGAATTAGATCAGTAGAAGCCGAAGATTCATCTATAACTGGCCATCGTAATTATCAAATACCAACAATAGAGTATATTTCTAAGCCAATTTCAGTTTTCGAAGTTACTGGTAGTATTTCTCCTTCCAGTGAATTAGCTGAAGAACCTGAAATTTCTGAGCCTGACACTGAACCTAATGTTTTGGAACCATCTTCAGGATTTGTTACTCCAACTTCTAGTGATCCTAGTTCACCTAGGGTAAGAAATATAATTACTGAAAATCTTCCTTCTGGCCTCATATCTATTGAAGAACTTGTCAGTCCAGACGAAGAAGTAACGCTTCCTGAAAACCAACAAACTTTGAATCTTAGGGAGCACGAATCAATATTCTACAGTCCTTTTAGAAGTGACGCTTGGTATTTATCATTCATAATTTTTTTATAAAATACAGGTCTTAGTTTTTCACCACCTCGAATTCATTTTCATCCTACGCTAAGAGGTTATTATCCTTCATCGATCATGTCAGGAGAGTCATCTATGTTTTCCCAATCATCGAAAACATTTTTATACGGTGGTCCTTCTGTTCCTTCAGGGTATCAAGCACTCTCTAGTACTTTCTCAGGAGAAACTCCTTGACCGATTGAACAAGTGTTATCACCTAGTATTAATGGAGCTAAAACTAAAACGTTGAACGCAGAGCAAATATTTATGATGTCTGGTAATATCCCAGATCCTCAACCTCAAGGTAGTAAATTACCGCCTGGGGGAAACCTCAAGGTAGTCAGTTATCGCCTGGGTGCAACCTCAAGGTAGTCATTTACCACCTCGGGGGCAACCTCAAGGTATTCAGTTACCACCTGGGGGGAAACCTCAAGGTAGTCAGTTACCGCCTGGGGGGAAACTTCAAGGTAATTTTTTACCATGACAAACTGTACGATAGTATTACTTACCTAAAGAACAACCTCAAGGATAGTACATACCTCAAGGTTATCAACCTTCAGGATAGTACATACCCCAAGGTCAACCCCAGACTTAGTATATTCCTGAGGGTCCTTATCAACCCTAGATTCAGTACGTCCCTCATGGTTATCAACCTCAAGGTCAGTACGCAACTCAAGGTTTCCAACCACCTTTTGGTCAATCATTTGTACAGGGAGCTGGAAATTTACCATTTAATTATCAACCCTACATTCAACCAAGCTATGGTCCTTCATATATACAACCTTCTAGAGGACAATACCTCGGAATGAACATGGTGTGGAATCCATCCCAAATTCAACAGGCTACGCAACCTAATGTGCAGTTAACTAATCAACCTGGACAAACTTTGGTTTCTGGTCCAAGCCAGTAACCTATCCAGCCTAATGTTCAAGTCCCTGCGCCTAGTTCTATTCAGCAGCCTCATCCTAGTACACCTCAGACTTCGCCTCAAATTGCTGCAACTACTGCAACATCTGTTCAACCTACAACACCTATTTTTGGACTATCTGTAGCTCCAGTTTCTTCTATCCCTGTATCTGTGAAAATTCCTGAAGTCTATGTACCCCAGTCAGGACCCATAGTTCAGACTTTGGTCCAGATGCTTACAGGACAAGCTGCTACAAGTACGATTGCCACAAGTCAACCGTAATTCACATATCAACCGTACCAGGGATAGTATCAATTCGGTCCCGTTGCATAAAACCCAGTTTATCGGTATCAACCGTATCCTGGCTATACTTATCAACAGCCTCAACAACCCCAGTTTGGTCCGATTAATACTAGTTTTCCAGGAGGTTATACCATTCCTAATGCAAATCTGATTCCAAGTTATCCCGGATATCCTCCTCTCGAAACTGGTCTCATTACTCAAGGTTTTTGGGACCCTAACCATCAGTTACCATTTATTGCAACTTTGGATTTACCTGATTTTTCATGCCTTACGAACGATCTGATTTACTATCTTCCGTATTGGACGCCAATGCCTAATAATTTTCCCAGTGATATAGCGAAATTCGAGGATAAGTCAGGAGAGGATCCGTCAAATCGCGTTATGACTTATCACCTCTAGTGTGCGTCTAATTCGATAATTGATGATTGAATTCGGTTACGCCTTTTTCAACGAACTCTTATTGGTATTGCTGCGAAATGGTACATTGAGTTACCACGAGGCTCTTTTAATAATTTCAATCAGTTAGCAACCACTTTCTTAACTCATTTTTAGTTTCCTGTCAGATACGACAATGGCATAGAACTATTGACTTCACTAAAACAATCCACGCCCACGTATATTTTTGATCATATTCACGAATGGTGACGTAGAAGGCGTTTAGTGAAATTTTTCATTCCGGATCAAATTTTGGCGGAATGGTTCATTAAATCATTATTACCCAAAATCACTGAAGATGTAGCTAAGGGAGGAGTTGTTACTGAGGAGCAAGTCATTGCTCAAGCTCAGTACCTTGAACTCGTTTATATGCAGTCAGGTACTTTACATGAAAAAATCCTTGATCTTCCAAAACAAGGTCAAATAACTGCAGCTCCTTCAGGGTCTCATGCCGCTAATGGTATGATTGGTTCAGTTAGTACTAAAATCAAGAATAAATCTTCAAATAATTCTTCTCCTATAATAACTTTACCTGATTCCCTGAAAGGAGATTCTTTCGCTGAAGTTTCTGCCAACATCCATGTCGTAGAGTCATCTACGACCAAATCTAAATCTGGCAGTAAAAAGAAAGGGAATAATAAGAACAAACAAAAATCAAAAGATAAAACAGATAAAAATGAATCTACTGACAAAAAATGCAAACCTTGCTATCCTTCTTTCATTTGCGACGAGGATCATTTTACCAAAGAATTCCCACATCAAGCAGAGGTTTCGAAATTCGTTAAAGGTTCTCAACAGCCTGCTATCTTGAAGGATCCTTTTCCTACTCAAGATATTAAGATGATTGGTTCTACCTCGAACGCCTCAGAAGAACCCGTTATGATGATGTCTCAGGTCAGGATTGCGACGTGATCACAAGATTATGGTAGTAGAAATCCTGTTGGTGGTAAAGAAGCAGAATTTTATAATTCAAACACATCAACTACGCCTCCTCCTATTTATTATCCGCTACATATCGAGAAACCCAACTCAGACTTAGTAATCAAACCTCCTGCTAAAGGTGTACTTCATAAATCAGCTTTCAATCCACATGTGAGAGCTGCTCAGAATTACAACATTGTTGAGGACTTAGCTATTTCCCCTTCAGCAATGTCAGCTTTGGAAGTGCTGCAATCATGCCCAGTAAAGCGTAAATTACTATTTTCTGCCATAGGAGCTGTCTATATTCAGGATTCGAACCTAATAATCTTTGATTTAGAGAATAGTACACCTCGCCTACCCCATCAAATGGCTTTCCAGATTCCAGTGTTAGTAAAAAATAGACCCGTCTTTCAGACTGTAATTGATGAAGGGGCTTCTACGTGTATTATGTCGATCCAGTGTTGGAAATCGCTTGGTTCTCTTACACTCAATCAGTTTCCGACAATTTTAAAAGCTTTTGATGTTCGAGGGTTCCATCCTTTTGGTATTTTGCATAATTTACCTATAGAGGTAGAAGGAAAAACTGTAAATCTAGATGTGGAAGTGGTTGATGCCCCTCTAGACTACAACCTTCTCCTGGGTCGCAGTTGGTCTTATGCTATGAATATTGTTGTTTCATCGGTCTTTCGGCTTATCAAGTTTCCACATAAAGGAAAGATCGTTACAATAGACTAGCTGACTTATTTCTCATCTGATCTAGCCTCTACAGAAACTATCCAACACATCGGTAAAACGGCTATCCCTTACAAGGATGTCGGTGTAGGTTTGATTAAATATTCTGGTTTACTGGGAACTTTTTCCTTTCCTGCTCCTACTGTATCACCTCATATCGCAAATATTCATATGATTTCATCAAATACAGTTAATTTTGATGATCCTTGGATCGTACCTTCTGATTTCGAGGTGGATTCATTTGATGGTGTGATGCCTTTGAGTCCCTTTGAAATTTCATATCAGGCTGTACAGTCATTTTCTGATCCTTCTTCAACCGAAACTGATCCAATTAATATGATCCATGAGGAATCACTTTCTATATCTAGCTCAGCTATGATGATATTTCCTGATCTTGTTCATACTGATGAGAATATTCTTGAACTTTTGTCTGTTGATGATTTACCATGGGAAGATCTACATCACCGATCTTCATTTTTACCTGAGCTTGATCATTTTGAAAATGATTTCTTTTCTATTTTCACTATTGATTATGTCAAAGAACCACAAAATCCATTTCAACATTCTAATTCTAAGTTAAATTTGGAAAATATCTCTCGAATGGTTCCTATTGACATTTCAGTTAAGCCAAGAATTATTGAAAACATTCATATAGGTGCTTCCTATATAGACGATGAAATCCAAACTTATAAAGCCCTATTTCAAGAATTCTATGACGTGTTTTCCTGGTCATATGAAGAAATGCCAAGAATTGATTCATTAATTGTTGTCCATGAAATTAAGACTTACCCAGATGCTAAACCTATCCGACAACACTTACGTCAAATACATCTGAGAAAAGCTACTGCTATCAAAGCTGAAGTTGAGAAATTACTTCATGCAGGTTTCATTTATCCAATTCCTTTAACCGATTGGGTATCGAATATTGTTCCTATCAACAAAAAACAATGAACGATAAGAGTATATATCGACTATAGGGATATTAATCGAGCTTGTCCTAAAGACAATTATCCAACCCCTTATATCGATCAAATTATTGATGATTGTGCCGGTAGTGAAATTTTCTCCTTTATGGATGGTTTTTCCGGTTACAATCAAATCAACATACTCCCTTCTGATCAACCTAAAACAACTTTCATTTGTCCGTGGGGAACATTTGCTTATTACAAACTACCCTTTGGATTAAAGAATGTTGGGGAAACTTTTCAAAGGGCTACGTCTTCCACATTTCATGACATGAAGCACATTGTGCAGCCCTATCTCGATGATTTACCTGCCCATTCATCGCATAGAGCCGATCATCTCACTCATTTACGAGCTAACTTTATGAGATGTAGGCATTATCGAATTCGGATGAATCCACACAAATGTGTTTTCTGTGTAGAATCAGGTCGCTTACTGGGATTTTTCATTTCAAAAGCAGGAATTCACGTTGATCCATCGAAGGTTGAAGCTATCGTCAATCTACCTCCTCCTTCAACTCTTTGCCAACTCCAAAGTTTGCAAGGGAAAGAAAATTCTTTACGTCGTTTCATTCCTAACTATCTCGAATTAACAAAGGGTTTGACCAGGTTGTTAAAACATAAGGTTCCATTATTTTGGGATGAGATCACTGATCGATCTTTTGATGCACTCAAACACGCGTTGACCCATGCACCGTTATTACATCCTCCCAATTACAACCACGATTATTTTTTGTACCTCTCCGCTTCTCATTCCACCATTGGGATGGTTTTAGTTCAGGAAGATGAATTCAACAATGAGCATGTGATTTACTATCTTAGTTGGAATCTGCACCTGACTGAGATCAAATATTCACATGTGGAGAAATTGGCCTTGGCAGTTATCCAAGCTGTCTAAAGATTTTGTCACTACATCTTATTACGTAAAACCACAGTGATTTCTGAATGTAACCCTATTATGTATATCTTGACCAAACAATTGCTAGGGGGTAAGTATTCCAAATGGATAGTTATCCTGCAGGAATATGAATTGGAATTTGGAAAATCTAAGGCAAAGAAGTCTTTGGTTTTTTCCGCACCGATGTGTGATTTCCCGTGTACTGATACTGAAACTGTGGTGGAGCAGGCCATTGTGGACAACTCCTTGTTTCTTATCAATACTCTTGATCCTTGGTATGGGGATATTATTGTTTATCTCCAAACCAATATTTTGGGCCTGAAATCTCACAATCTAAGGTACAGAAAATACATTTCCAATCCCAACAATACAATATTATTGGTGATACACTCTATCGTCATGGAGCGGATTCTGTTTTATGACATTATCTTACTCATGAAGAAGTTGAGAAGGCTTTGAATGACTGTCATTCTGGAGCATGTGGCGGTCATATGTCTGGGTATTCCACAGTCCAAAATATATTGCACGTTGGTTATTTCTGGCCATCCTTATTCAAATATTGTATCTATGCAATCCAGAAATGCCACAATCATCAGATCTTTGATCATAAAATGCGTGCACCACCTTCTCCTCTTCACCCTATAATTGTTGTCGGTCCTTTCGCAAAGTGGGGTATTGACTTTATTACATGTAACCCTCACTCGCCTGGGGGGCATGCGTATATTATCTTATCTGTAGATTATTTTACTAAGTGGGCTGAGGTGATGCCTAAATTTTCGGTAGATGGAAATACTGCTGCAACTTTCGTGTTCAATCATATAATTGCTAGATTTGGTATTCCTCAAGCTATCATTATGGATCATGGAAGTCATTTTCGAAATATCATGATGACTGAACTGACAGATCAACTTGGCCTGTGCCACGATAGTTCTAATCCATATTACTCGCAGGCTAATGGTCTGGTTGAAGCTATCAATAAAGTTTTAGTCACTATGATTAAACAAATCATTGGTATTCATAAGTTGAATTGTCATACCATGCTATTTTCAGCACTTTGGGCATATCGTACCTCAGTAAAAACATCAACTGGTTTCACTCCTTTTCAACTGGTTTATGGTTTGGAAGCTGTGTTACCTATTGAATGCAAAATTCTGTCATTACAATTAGCCATAGAATTACTCCCAGCTACTTCTGAAGAAGAGAAACGTTTTTAGTACTTAGCTCAGCTAGATGAGAATCGATGCATTGCTGCATTAGCAAATGAGACTAATGAAAAACGAATGAAAGCTCATTACGACATAAATGTTACACCTCACAATTTTTCAGAAGGAGACCTAGTTTTAGTATACGATTAAGCAAATGATAATCTAGGGGATGGAAAATTTGTACCTATGTGGCATGGTCCTTTCATTGTTAAGTGAAAGCTGGCAAAAGGGGCCTATGAACTAATATATTTTGATGGGTTCTCCTTAGATAAAGCCAGAAATGGGATTTATCTGAGGAGATATTATGCTTAAATTCTGAGTGGAGATTTTTGTTAGATTATTTTATTAATTATAAAAGTGTGCCCAGTTTAGAGTGTGCTTTTATCACTATTCCTGCTTATCTAGGTTTTACTCTTGATATTGCAGATGTCGACGTCTCTTCAAACATATTTTTGTGCTCAAATTAGTGTTCCTAAATTGAGGTCATAAATTATCAACCTGGGTCAATAAACTGCTGAAGTGATGTGCACTATATGTGCCTAGTTATCTGTTTCTCACTACGTTGTGTTTAGTGTTTTTATGATGTTTTTTGTTTTTTGGTTTTATGTTAAGAAGGAAAAGGACTAAATGTTGAAAAAAGAACAGTTTTTGGTCACACTAAAAATAGAGCAAAGCCTATACTAAAGAACAGAAAATGCAAAGTTTGATAATGACTCATAGCAAGAAAATAAATCACAACATGAACTCAATAACTCATAACATAAACTCATCCAATTCATTCATTAGAAATATGTTGGAATAGCTTGAGAAAAGGACAAGTTTAGTATAAATTAGGTTCTCCTAAGTAAACAACCATCTTACAATATTACAAAGAATCTCATCCATGGCTAAAAGTTTATTGGAACACAATTGGAAAAAAACTATTTGTAACACAATAAGATTTATACTTTGAATTAACTTGTCATGCTAAGATCAATTCATTCTGCAGCTCAACTTGTCACCACTAAACCTTATTCGAAAGTTAGAGATTTTCTAAAATAGTTTTTGGAAAGAAAGGTTTAATTGTGAAATTGCAAAGGATTGCAGAACAATCAAGACCTTAAACTGATATCACTAACTCATTCCTGTTCATATGATGATGCATTAATAGAAAGTAAAAACAAAATTAGTTTGTAAACAATGAAGGCCGTGAAGTCTAATTTTGACAGTTAATACAACTAAAAGAACAATGGATAACACTGAACTAGAATGCAATTGATCAAGCTTAAAACACAGTGATCACAAATAAACTAGAATGCTTTTATCCTAACTTTGAAATACAGTGATTTGGAACTGAACTAGAATGTCATTAATCTAACTTAAATTATAGTGAATAGAGTTATACTAGAGTGCCATTATCAAACTTGAAACACAGTGACAGAATTAAACTAGAGTGACATCTACCTCCGGAGTACTACAACTAGACTAAAGATGCAACTAATCACTAAAATGTCTCAGCTCTGTCTCATTCGGAATTAGTGGTATTTTGGAATAATTTATGGAACAGGACTGGCTGCAACATGTTATGTAAATGAGAATGAAAGCATACAATTAAACAAAACACAACAAAGCTCTAAAACACCACAGCTATGTCTCATCTAGAATTAGTGATATTTTGGAAGAGTTTATAAGATCACGACTAGCTGTAACAACTGATGTAATCGAGCACAAAATCATAAAGTTCAAAGAAATGCAACTAACTCCTAGATACTACAGTTATATCCCATCCAATGTGAGTGATATTTTGGCAGAGTTTGTAAGGATAAGACTAACTGTGACATCCACTGCAAGTAAGTATAAAAACACAAAGTTCAGAAAATTAATTAAATTAAGAATGAAACAAGGCTAAGTTACTTATCTAAACCATATGAACAAAGCTTCTCAGGTAGCAGGGGCCCTCTACCACCGGATTAGCATGAAAATATACTCAAGATTGACTCAGCTCTTGCAATAAAGTGATGCCTCTTTCATTAAAGGAGAAATTCTTTAAAACATAGTATTACGGTCTTCTGAGATCTAGCAATAAAACATAAATCTAGCTAGCGGTTTCTCGGTCTCCCTAGCCATACTTATAACAAAATTACATAACTGTCTTTGAGATAAAATAGGAATAATTGTCTTTCCCAACTAAAATCAAACTAGGACTCTGGTGGTGGCCTCGTACTATGATTAAGGACATCTGTACAGTCCTTGTCCTATTAGAAGTCTATCTCCTAGTTTTGGTTTCCCACGTGCATAACCACCTGTAGACTCGAGCTCAGACTTTGTGGAGAGAAAGAAATGATGATGGAGTGATGTGGAATACGACCATATGCATTTTTCCTTGAGGTGACACCTGGAACCTACGTAAACATGAAGATAGCTGCGGAATAGGCGACTGGCTACAGAATGACTGCGTTCTGTAGCCGAGTCTAGTCAAAAATTGCTACAATAAAAAAATCATGAAAACATAGCAAGTTAGTCATTATATACATTCTTAAAGTAATCCTAATCAATCCTATTGATCATTTAAGCTTGTAATTGATGAGGGACAAAGGAAATGAAGTGAAATGTGGTGGAAAAGAAGGACATCTTTGGGGCTCAACATACCCCCACTGCAAGGCTTTTGCATGTCCTCATGCAACTATTCCATGTACTCTGAGACCTATGCTAGGACATCTAAGCCTCTTCTTCTGCTTTTCCTGACAGTCAGTGTTCTTCTGGGCTTCCTTATGGCTAACTTGAATCTCAAATTTGTAAGTGCCCTGCTTAACCTTTTGTTTTTCTTCTTCAATCTTTCACTGGCCTTGTGCAACTTTTTCATCTGTAGAGACAGAGTGGTATTCATATCACCTTTGAGCTTAACCTGCTCCCTTAAAATTTCATTCTCATTCTTGATATGCCTATTGAGTACTTCTAACTCATATTTATCTCTTCTTAGCATATCAATTGCAGATTTTGGTGGACTAGGAGTTCTGTCTCTACTTTCTGAAGCTCTCTTCTCTAGTGTCTCAACATAATTGTAAATTTCTTGTTGTGTTGGGTCTATTTCAGGAGCTCCTTCATCAAAATCCTCCTCATACTGATACTCAGGTGATCTAGCAGTAGGTGTTTCTTCATCCTCAATGTTTATGATTCCAGTTTGTCTAACCTTTGTTTTCTTTAGTATACCTCTAAGCCTGTGGCTCCGTCTCGGTTGAGATGGCCCTTCTCCTCTGTCTTTGGCATATTTTCTTATTATTCTCTCCTTCTTAAGCTGCTTCTTAATTTGAGCCAATTTCTCAGAAATCATCTCTTCACTGTCCTCTTGTATTGATTTACCAGTTTTAGTTTCAACAGCTTTGGAAATTTCCTTTCTCCTGCTTCTTCTTGTAGGTTTTCCTTCAGGTGGAGATTCCTTGGGTTCTTCAAAGTGATTCCTCACTAGAAACTCATCCCAATTATCTCCCATTTTTCCCAAATGATGTTCAATTAATATTTTTACTAACCCATGGTGATACAAGGTTGTTTCCAGAAATTGAACCCTCTTTTGAACATTTGAGGCCATTCTCTTTAAGCTATGAAGTAAGAAAAAGGGAAAATTGATTTCTTCTCCTAAGAAATGCATCATTAACCGAATATGATAAACATAGAGGGTACCAAATCTTCCTTCACAAGTTATAAATTTTTGCAAGATGAGCAACATGTTCCTCCATTTATTCTTCAGTGCAGAGCTAGGAATACCTTTCTTAAAAATGGAAACATCCATACCTGGTGTTTTGAGTATTTGCCTCCATGCCTCGTTATGAAATTCCCTATTTTTGAACCACTTTTCTCTTGCCTGGGTAATTCCATTGCTTCTGCAATGAAAGCCTCTATAATGGTGAATTTAACATCTCCTATTTCAACCTCCGCTCCATTGAAGGACCGTGCAAATGTTTTAGTCACTTCTTTGTGAAAACCATTGAATTTTTCTAAAAATTGCAACCACCCAGCCTACTGTAGCATTTCTCTGATTTGTGGATAGCCTTCCAAGTACTTGGTTCCAACTGGTTCAGTTCTTACTATGAGACCCATAACTTATCTTTTCAACCTTCAAATTACTGCTCCTCTGCTCACGGTGAAAATGGCTATTAAAGAGATGTTTTTACTCCACAGATGTTTTGTCTATTTTGTAGACCGGAATGGCTAAAAATTGGCTACAGAACTCTGCTCACAGTGAAAATGACTGTAAAAAGATGTTTTTACTCCACAGATACAGACCGGAATGGCTTAAGAAGTGGCTTCAGAAAGAAATGATATGGAGTAGTTATGAAATGAGTATAATGCGGTGCGGTTTATTCACACGGATTAATGAATTGAGAGTTATCACGGAAGAAAAGACTGTGGAGATATTTTGTGAGAAATTCAAAATCATTATTAAATACTTTGGCCTAGTGACATGACTAATCAAATCACTTCATTACTTAACCGTTAAGTTTTAAATGATGATCGGATATGGCAAGATAGAAGGGATTATGTCCAAAGTTTTTATGATAGGTTTGATAGGCATGATCAACACGACTAATTAAAACAACCTTTTTGAATCATACATGACTTAACTTATGCTAAAATTTCATGATCTGTTACTATAATAATTTCATAAATTTTACTTTTGCCTTTCCTTTGATTTTTTTTTCTTTTGGTTTTGATATGCCTTGTCCTCCTTTAAAAGTCATTGGTCTTCAGTCCTCATAACTCCTTTGATTTTTCTTGTTGTCTTGGATATGCAGGATCAATTTGTTGCTCAATCAAGTGATTACTGGATAGTGCCTTCAGGATCTCTGGCTGCATAATGTCTGGATGGCTGCAGAATGTCTGACTAGCTGCAGAATGTCTGATTGATTGCAGAATGTACATGTAGAAGTCTTAAAACATGGAATGGAAAGGTTTGAAGCATGAATGGAATGTTTGTATGAAATGAGTTAAAAATGGATAATGAAGTATGGTGTAATGGAGTATGGGTGAAGTGAATAATGGAATGAAATGAATCTCAATTATGAAGTGGGGTGAAGTATGGAAAATGACTTGCAACTTATGATCTGTATTATTCAATTGCAGAAAGAAATCACTCTTAAAACTCTGAGATGAAAAATGAGGTGGACCATGGAATGAAATGAATGAAGTATGGAGTGAAGTGGAGTATGGATGAATGGAATGAAATGAAGTATGGATGAATGGAATGAAATGAATCATAAGTGAAATATGGGTTTGCACTTATGATTTTGTAATAGCTGCTTGCAGAAAAAGAACAAATTTGAAAAGCTAAAGTGTCAGAAAGATTCTGATTTTCACTCTATCTTTTCTATATAAACATGCTAATCAGTGATTAGTTTTCATGTTTATACTTTTTTTTTTTTTAATGCTTTTGAATTCAGAAAATTCAACTAAGTTGATGAAGAAGAAAAATTCTTCTTCATTAACTTCACATCACTGTTTTCCTGAAATCTCTTGACAAATTCTTCTCTTGAAAGTGGCTTGTGATACAGCTTCAATCTATGACCGTTTACAAGAAAAGTGACCCTCTCTTCATCTATTGTCCTGATTTTTATTACTCCATTGTCAAAAATTCTCATAATTTCATAAGGCCCAAGCCAATGTGTTTGGAATTTACCTTGAAAATCCTTGAACTTTGAATCAAACAAGAGAGCCCAGTCACCTTCTTTGAACTTCTTTTCCTTGATGTACTTGTCATGCCATCTAGTCCTTTGCTGTTGGACTATACTTGTTTTCTAAACTGCATCTTGTCTGATCTCATCCAATTCATTAATCTGCTCCAATCTGTGCTTTTGTGCCTCTGTTAGATCAAGTCCAACTGAACTTCCATTTTTAAAGTTTGAATCTGGAACTCTATGGGAAACAAAACTTGCTTTCCATAAACAAGTTCATAAGGAGTATGGCTTGTTGTGCTCCTCCATGTAGTTCTATAGGCCCACAAGGCTTCAAGAAGCCTATCTTCCCAATCTCTTCTATGCAAATGAAAAATCTTCGTTAGGATCCCTTCAATGACCTTATTAGTAGATTCCACTTGACCATTTGCTTGTGGATGATAAGGAGTAGATTTTCTGTGTCTAATTTTGTACCTCTCCATCATTTGTTCCACTAGCTTTGATGTAAATTGAGCTCCTTGATCTGTAACAATTTCCCTTGGGACACCAAAATGAGTAAAAATATCCTCAAAAATAAAATTAACTACAGATGCTTCAGTAGCAGAAAGTAATGGCTTGGCCTCTACCCATTTGGTAACATAATCAATGCAAACTAATATATATTTCTTTTGTCTTGATGGAGGACTAATAGGTCCTACAAAATCTAAAGCCCATTTTTCAAAAGGTTCAATATGTACTTGAGGCTGCAATGGCATCTCACCTGAAGGAGAAGGTTTCCCTACCCTTTGGAAACTGTCACACCTTTTGACATACTCTTTAGCATCTTTAAAAAGGGATGGCCAATAGTATCCTAAATGAAGGACCTTATAAGCTGTCCTCTTATCAGCAAAGTGTCCGCCACAAGGTTCATCATGACATGCTTTGAGAATCTCAGGCATCTCATCTTCCCAAACACATCTCCTAATGATAAAATCTGGACCTGTCTTGTACAACTCATTAGAAACCCATGAATATTTTGCACTGTCATAAATGATTTTTCTTTTATCTCTTGCATTCATTATTGAAGGAAATTTTCCTGAAACTAAATAATTAGCAATGTCAGCAAACCAAGGAGTTTGGGTAGAAATTGCAAAAAGATATTCACCAGGAAATTGATCTTCAACTGGAGTGTCATCTTTGATGTTTTGGAGTCTAGATAGGAAATCAGCTACTGTGTTTTGTTTTCCAGGCCTATCTAGAATGGTAATGTTGAATTCTTGTAAAAGCAATAACCATCTTATGACTCTGCCATTAGTAATTGATTTTTTCACTAGATATCTAATTGCAGAGTGATCTATGTGAACAAAAGTTTCATAGCCTATTATATAGTGTCTGAATTTTTTTATGGCATGAACAACAACTAAAAACTCTTTTTCAATTACAATATAATTTAACTTTGAAGGAGTCAAATTTTTACTTGTATAGTAGATGGCATAAGGAATCAGGTCTTTTTGTCCCAATACTGATCCTAAAGCTGTATCTGTGGCATCTGTTGAAATATGAAAAGGTAACTTCTAGTTAGGTCCTCTTAAAATAGGTGCTTCAGAGATTTTTGTTTTCAGGGTCTCAAAGGCTAACTGGCAATCAGGATTCCACTTGAATTCACAGTCCTTGGTAAGTAATTTGAAAAGTGGAGATGCTATCTTGGTGAAGTTTTCTATAAACCTTCAATAATATCCTGTAAATCCTAGAAAACTCCTAACATCTTTTTGACAACTTGGAACAGATAAGTTAGAGATGACTTCAACTTTTGACTTATCAACTCTAATCCCATCCCCTAAAATGTGATGCCCCAAAACAATTCCTTCAGTAAACATCATAAAACACTTCTCATGACTTAGTGAAAGATTTGCTTCTTTACATCTCTTTAAAACTTTTTCCAAGTTTGCTAAGGCTTCTTCAAATGTGTTTCCATAAACTATGAAATCATCCATATATACCTCTACACAATCATGTATTAGATCTGAAAAAATTCCTAATACTTCCCTTTGGAATGTTGCAGGTGCATTGCATAATCCAAATGGCAATACTTGGTAAGCATATGTACCCCAAGGACAGGTAAATGTGGTTTTGTCTTGATCTTCAAGTGCTACTTGGATTTGGTTGTAACCACTAAACCCATCTAGGAATGAGAAGTACTTTTTGCCAGCTAATGTATCTAACACTTGATCTATGAAAGGTAAGGGAAAATGGTCTTTAAGAGTAGCTTTATTTAATTCTCGGTAGTCAATACATACCCTCCATTTACCATTTTTCTTTGGCACAATTACCAAAGGAGAAACCCACTGACTATCTGAAATGGGATAGATAAAGTTAACATTTAACAATTTCTGCAATTCTTCCTTAACAATCTCCCTAAGATTTGGATTCATCCTTCTCTGAGGTTGTCTGATTGGTTTACAATTTTCCTCTATGTAGATGTGATGAGTGCAATTCTTGGGGCTTATCCCTTTCATATCAGTGTACTCCCATGCATATGCAGAAGAATGTCTCTGTAATATCTTGACTAGCTCTTCTTGTTGAGATTTCTCTAGGTTCTTGTTTATGTTTAAAGTTTTTCCTAGAAATATCTCAATTGTAGAGCTGCCAAATTTATCCATGGAATAGAGAGACATCTGCCTTGATGACAAAAACTCAATGTTGGATTCTTCTTGAAATTTTTCATGCTTATATTCCGAAGAGGATTCAAAGTTTTCCAAGGTATTCAGAATCTGGCTATCTTCACTAATTTCTGAAATTGTGAAGAGAGGTTGTAAGTCTTCTTCATCCTCTATCCATTGAGTATCATCTAATTCTATAATTGTTCTTGCTGGAGGATACAAGGTAAATTTCTTGGTTGAACTACCATCAGAGATGTACATATCACCGGATCTACAACTAATGAAAGCATCAGCTGTAGCTAACCAAGGTCTTCCTAATATAATTGGATGCCCTCCTAGATTATTCTTAGGAGTTAGGATCATGAAATCCACAGGGTACTCCCAAGAATCTAGGGACACCGGAATGTCTTCTATTACCCCATCAGGTTTGATCACAGATCTGTCTGCTAATTGTAATAATGTGGGTGTAAAGAGAAGATTAGGAAGTTTCAGTTTATCCATGATTTGTCTACTCATGATATTGATTGTTGCTCCTAAATCAATGAGTGTGTTTTGGATCTCAATTCCATTGATGTGAATTTTAACAACTGGATTTCCTGGGTCTAGATACTTTGGAATAGCAATCTTACCCATCATGATATCTGCTATTTTTCCTGCCAATTGAATTTTCTTTGTCTCTCTTATTCTTTTTCTTGTTTTCTTCATGCTCAACTCCTTTATTATCTTTGCTAAGATTGGAATTTCCTTGATGGCTTGTAATAATGGGATCTTAATACAAACATTTCTCAGCTCATCTAGGAAATCATAATTAGGCACCATAATTTGTTTCTCTACACCCCTATCAATTTGTAATCTTTCTGGAAAAGGAGGTGTAGAAGTGGATGTTGATGGTTGCTCTAATATAGGAGTTGAAATTATTGGTTATTTTTGTTTTGATTTTTCAATGTTTGAGTCTTGGAAAGTTATGTTCTCTTCAAGAATTTTATTTACCCATAGAGAATCTTCCTCAGAATTTTCTTTCTCTTGTATGATTACAGAAGGTTTCCTCTTTTCAAGTATTCTTCCAGACCTAAGTTGAACATCACTAAGGTCTAAAGGAGTGATCAAATAAGTTGGAAATTGTTGGCCTTCTATCATGTATGTGTTCTGATGATTTTTATTATTGGGGTTTGGTATGGGTTTGGCAGGAAACTGATTTGTTTTTTGAGGAAATGGTAATGGAAGTGGTTGATTTTGATGTTGTAGATTTTGAGAATTTTGTTGAGGAGGGAAATGTGGATATGGTGGATAGGATGGTGGATATTGGTAATACTGAGAGTATCTTCCATAGGGATTTTGTGCTCCTTGCGCCCAAGCTTGTGATTGATTTTGAAATTGGGGCCAAGGTTGCTACCAAGAATTCCAATTTAGTGGGGGTTGATTATACAACTGATCATGAAATCCTTGTGTTTGAGGTCCTTGCCAAGGCCTCCTGGAGACAAAATTGAGAGATTCTGTGGAACTTGTAGGAGTTTCTTCTTGAAAGACAGCTTTAAGACTAGGAAGTGAAGGACAACTCTTGGTCTCATGTTTTTCTGAACAAATTACACAAGTCTCTACAAATTTTGCATCCAAAGGGCACTCTCTCAAGGCATGTTTCTTTCTACACTTGGGAAAAAAAATTGCTAAGGCATCAGATTCAGATTTTTTCTTGTTTTGTAACTTGAGGGTGTCTATTTGTTAACTAATACTCCATAAGATATCATATTTGAACTCATCAAGCATATTTCCTATTTCTGCCTTACTTACTTTCCCAGAAGCAGACTTACTTGCCCTTGCAAGAGCAGGGTCTCTTAGTCCTTTTACAGTTTTAGATTTCCCTCTTGAAAGGTTGATACATAATTCAGCTATTTCAGGTAATGTGAGCTGATATATATCCCCTTTTCCCATCATGTTAAGGATATCTAACCATTCATCCCTAATTGTCTTCAACAAGAGAGCTTTCAAAGTGTCTTGGTCTAAGTTTTCCATTTTTTCTCTTTTGATGTTGTAGTTAAATCTCTCCAACAAATCTTCCAAATTTTCATCCTCTTTTTGTAGCATTTTAAACACTTCCTCCTTATGGTTGACTGGCATACAGTAATCCAAATACCTCTCTAGAAATGCTTTTTTCATGTCTTCCCATGTCCTAATAGAACTGTTGATCAAACTCATAAACCACTTCAATGCCGCTCCTTTCAATGTTGAAGGAAATAGTTTAAGTTTTTGAGCATCTTGTAAGTAGTCATAGGTTCTACATAGGACTTCAAATTCAAATAGGAAGGTTTCAGGATCTTCAGTTTTAAGTCCATAAAATTTTGGAAGGACAGAGGGTGAAATGTTTTTCATAGTTGTATTAGTTTCTTCATCTACTATAGGAAACCCAAAAGAGCTTCCCATTTCTCTTCTGCCTCTTCCTCTGCCTCCTTCTCCTTCTACACCTCTACCTCCTTCTCCTCTACCTCTACCTCTACCCCCTCCAAACAGTGTGTGTTCTCCATTAAAAACTCCTCCTCCCCCTTCTTCTGCCATAGTTGATTCTTCTGTGGAAGTTGAAAGGTTTAAGTCCCTAGCAGGGGTTCCTGAATCTTCTTCCAAGACAGGTTCAGTGGGTAAAGTGGAAGGTATTTCTGATGGAATATCTGCTATTAAGTCCTCTGGAAGTCTAGGATCAATAAAGGATGGAATGTGGGTTTGATTTGGAGGTGTGCTGGCTCTTGGTCTTGGTGAAACAAGTGGTGTTCTAGGAATCAAGCTTCTGCTTCTTATGAATCTACCCCTTGAGTCTCTTTCTCTATGCATGTCACTATTTTTGGGAGGTAAGAAATAAGGCTACCTAGTTACACTTCCCCGGCAATGGCGCCAAAATTTTTTGCTCAACTTAGTGTTCCTAAATTGAGGTCATAAATTATCAACCAGGGTCAGTAAACTGCTGAAGTGAGGTGCACTATATGTGCCTAGGTATATGTTTCTCACTACGTTGTGTTTAGTGTTTTTATGATGTTTTTGGTTTTGTGGTTTTATGTTAAGAAGGAAAAGAACTAAATGTTGAAAAAGAACAGTTGTTGGTCACACTAAAAACAGAGCAAAGCCTATACTAGAGAACAGAGAATGCAAAGTTTGATAATGACTCATAGCAAGAAAATAAATCACAACATGAACTCAATAACTCATAACATAAACTCATCCAATTCATTCATTAGAAATATGTTGGAATAGCTTGAGAAAAGGACAAGTTTAGTACAAATTAGGTTCTCCTAAGTAAACAACCATCTTACAATATTACAAAGAATCTCATCCATGGCTAAAAGTTTATTGGAACACAATTGGAAAAAGACTATTTGTAACACAATAAGATTTCTACTCTGAATTAACTTCTCATGCTAAGATCAATTCATTCTGCAACTCAACTTGTCACCACTAAACCTTATTCTAAAGATAGATATTTTCTAAAATATTTTTTGGGAAAAAAAGGCTTAATTGTGAAATTGCAAAGGATTGCAGAACAATCAAGGCCTTAAACTGATATCACTAACTCATTCCTGTTCATATGATGATGCATTAATAGAAAGTCAGAAAAACATTAGTTTGTAAAAAATGAAGGCTGTGAGGTCTAATTTTGACGGTTAATACAACTTAAAAAACAATGGATAACACTGAACTAGAATGCAATTGATCAAGCTTGAAACACAGTGATCACAAATAAACTAGAATGCTTTTAGCCTAACTTTGAAATACAGTCAATTGGAACTGAACTAGAATATCACTAATCTAACTTAAATTACAGTGAACAGAGTTATACTAGAGTGCCATTATCAAACTTGGAACACAGTGACAGAATTAAACTAAAGTGACATCTACCTCCGGAGTACTACAACTAGACTAAAGATGCAACTAATCACTAAAATGTCTCAGCTCTGTCTCATTTGGAATTAGTGGTATTTTGGAATAATTTATGGAACAGGACTGGCTGCAACATGTTATGTAAATGAGCATGAAAGCATACAATTCAAAAAAACACAACAAAGCTCTAGAACACCACAGCTATGTCTCATCTAGAGTTAGTGATATTTTGGAAGAGTTTATAAGATCACGACTAGCTATAACAACTGATGTAATCGAGCACAAAATCATAAATTTCAAAGAAATGCAACTAACTCATAAATACTACAGTTATATCCCATCCAATGTGAGTGATATTTTGGAAGATTTTGTAAGGATAAGACTAACTGTGGCATCTGCTGCAAGTAAGTATAAAAACACAAAGTTCAAAAAATTAATTAAACTAAGAATGAAACAAGGCTAAGTTACTTATCTAAACCATATGAGCAAAGCTTCTCAGGTAGCAGGGGCCCTCTACCACCGGATTAACACACAAATCTACTCAAGATTGACTCAGCTCTTGCAATAAAGTGGTGCTTCTTTCATTAAAGGAGAAATTCGTCAAAACAGAGTATTTACGGTCTTCTGAGATCTAGCAATAAAACATGAATCTAGCTAAGTTGTTTCTTAGTCTCCCGAGCCATACTTATAACAAAATTACATAACTGTCTTTGAGATAAAATAGGAGTAATTGTATTTCCAAACTAAAATCAAACTAGGACTCTGGTGGTGGCCTTGTTCTATGATTAAGGACATCTATACAGTCCTTGTCCTATTAGAAGTCTGTCACCTAGTTTTGGTTTCCCACGTGCATAACCGCCTGTAGACTCGAGCTCAGAATTCATGGAGAGCAAGAAATGATGGGGGAGTGATGTGGAATACGACCATATGTATTTTTCCTTGAGGTGACACCTGGAACCTGCGTAAACATGAGAACGGTTGCGGAATAGGCGACTGGCTACATAATGACTGTGTTTTGTAGCCGAGTCTAGTCAAAAATTGCTACAATAACAAAATCATGACAACATAGCAATTTAGTCATTATATACATTCTTAAAGTAATCCTAATCAATCCTATTGATCATTTAAGCCTGTAATTGATGAGGGACAAATAAAATGAAGTGAAATGTGGTGGAAAAGAAGGACATCTTTGGGGCTCAACATATCTATTGGTTTTGTTGATGGTGTTTGTCATAGTACACGAAACATTTCTTCCGTAGCTTGGGTTATCTGTTCACCCTCTGATGAGTTAGTATCCATGCATGGGGTAAGCCTTGGTCAAACAATGAATAACATTGCAGAGTATGGTGCAGTGATTGAGTTATTATCTGAATCCATATCATTTGGAATTCGGAGTTTGATTGTTAGGTTGGATTCTGAACTCATTGTATTACAACTTAACATGGTTTATGCCATTGTAAATCCGGTATTATTACAGTTATTTTTTAGAGTTCATATCTTGGAACGTGATTTTGATTACATTTAATATCAACATATTCCAAGATATTTAAATACATTGGCAGATGCAGTTGCTTCTAGTATGATAAATAGACATTTGCAATAATCAAAATAGTAAATTACACAACATTCGATAACATGTTACACAAGATAGCCGATAATAATGATATATCATAGCATAGAAGTGTGTTTCAAAATATACATCGTCTTCGATCATAGGTTGAAAAATACCTTATGATCGGAAAAAATGATAATACAAAAATTCAAAAATGTCATGAGTCTACAAAATTGATCATTCTATCCCTGGTGATGATCACGATAAGAAACTACTACTCGGGCCACCCTACACAGGAACCTCCTAAAAGGTCCTAGAACCCCAACCACATATCTCTGTAACCTAAGTGGAATATCATCTATATCAGTCTCTGGAATATCTAGTGTCAAGCGCTCAAGATGATGCTCCAAGTCGGTCAGGATCTCTGCTGATTGGCCCTATGGGGCTGGTGCTACTATAGCTGGGTGTCTCCTCTCATAAGGCTGGAGAGAAGTTTTTCTTCATGGGCCCACATATGCATTTAAACATTTGATTATTATTTTTGGATGATTAAAATATATATATAAAAAATTAGAACTTAGAAAAGGTTGAAAAATGATTTTTACCTGAATCATCCCACTATTATCTTGTTGGAAGAGCCATGTCTCGGTCACCGCGGAATTCCATCTAGGAATATGGAAAGTCCTCTATAACAAAAATTTGGCGTTCCAGACAACAAAAATATGTAGAAGGAAATATCACAACATCCCCACCCTCACTGTGGCGGGCCATCAAAGAAACCCAACGAACTATCCTGGGCTCTCGAGGTCGACCAGCGTCGACAGGAATGAGTTGCAGAGCTAGTAAGGGAATCCTTTCCAAAGAAAATGTAACCACAATGGATCCGTAACCAAAGTTGTTTAACTTTCCATTTTTTTCTCTGGTCAGTTGGCCTTTCACATTGGCCAATACTGCTTCGCACCAGTTGAATACGGTGCCTCAAAAGAAATCTACTGAAATCCGCATCTGAGACCCAGTAGCCACATGCAATGCTGCACTCCTGTGGAGTCTAGTAACAGTGAATGCAATAAATTTAAGCTCAGGTCAGATGATAGTTTTAATATTAATCTGTTTATCCTTAGGGTCTGCTCGATCATCGTAAAACTCTAGTCGAAGACTAGTGACAGACTGGCCACCTGGCCTAGTCCCAAACAGAGATATTTGTTCACCCCTCTTGGGAAAACCAATAAAAAAATATATATCCTCTGGCTCAATTTCGAGCCGGTGGCCGCCTATCACAAAACACTAGTCCTAAGTGTCCCATTTGTTTACTAGCCATGTCAGGAGGTCTACTTGGGTCCTCATGCCCTGTATGGCCAATAATTTGTACAATCAGCATGCTCTCAATGCCTGCATTGTGGGCATATGATTCATTGCGGCATCATCTACATCCTTGTGCTCGTGTTTTCACTAAGTAAGCATTTTGAATGTACTACAATACAGAAAGAGACATATTAGAATAAACTTGTTTGAAAAATTTTGGGTGGAAATTGAGAAATTTAAGTTTTAAAATTCATTGCACGGGGTCTGAACCCATTGCTCATACGCAGTGCGTAGGAACGCACGAGTGCTATGGAATAGGTGTGAACCCACGAATTTTTTCCTTGTAGAAAACATTCAGGGTCCGCAAGGCCCGCGTGTTGTGTCTGTGGACCCCCGCAAGCAATTTTTTAAACCTATTTTTCATTCAATAATGAAATTTAAAGCCTAAAAACAAAATGTAAATAGATGAAATGCAAGATAAGGAGGACATAGATTACCTGGAGCTGACGGATTTCGATTCCAACAGACGGATTTTCTAGAATCTTCACAAGAACTTTTTTACCCAAAAGCTCTCACTTTTCACTCTGAACTCAAATGGTTAAAATGAAGCTAGAAAAACCATTTTTATAAGTTTTTTCGAATAAATGAATTTTTAGATTTGTTTATTTTTCACTTTAAAAAGGTAATTTTTTAAAGCATTTTTATTTATCTTAAACAGGTATGTGTAATTTTTCGAGTTTTTGTGCAGAAAATTGGATTTTTCGAGAAAATTGATCATTTTTCAATGAAGAGCATACTTTTATCACTTTTTCGAACTCTTTCAAAAATTTATGAAAAAGTGAAACATTGGAGTCATATTTTAAGCCCTTTTCAGACTCTCGAAAATTGAAAATATTGCAAAGCACTTGATTATTCTAACTCATTAAAATAAATGAATGATCATCCTTTCAGTATAAGTTTACCCCTTTTATGGACTGAAATGGACTATTTATGAAAAAGTTATACGTTGACTAATTACGGTCAATAGAGTTCTCTCCCACATTATTTTATCCTTTTTCGGGCTCGGGAGACTAAATTTATGAAAAATTACACCCATGGAGTTTTCTTAAGTTTTTTCTTTTGACTCCCTAAAATTGAAAAACACCAAGTTTCTCCTATACTAGACTCATTAAAATTTAACAGTAAAGGACCTGTTCAATTTTAAATAGGAATGAACCACTCCTTCTTAGGGTTTGAATCTTAAAATAAGTTGAACTCATCCGAAGGATGAGCTTATAAACAAGAAAATGTTATCCTCCTCAAGATTGTCAAAAATAAAGAGGTACTTGCCAGAAATGGTAGGGGAAAAGAGAGAAAAATGAACCTGTTTGTTACATTTTGATTATTCGAAAAACCGTTAACCACTCTTGAACATGACACTTTTGTTCACCTGAGTTGGGAAAATCCTTTGCCTAACAGTTAATCAAACCATATTGAAATTCTTCAGCCAGTTTTTGGGTATTAGCTTTGGGTCAATTGTCACCAAGCCATCTGCAGTGTCATTATGTGTTCAAGAGGACAGTTCAAACAAACCATTCATCTGAAAAATATTTGTCTTCCATTTTGACCATCCCTGATTTAGTCCTTGCCAATATATTTCTTCAAAACTTGATCTATGATTTCATGTTGTGGGCTTGCCTATGACGGATCACTTTCTATTGATGACAACTCATTATCTAGGAAGTCAATTTAGAAATTGTCAGTACCTTTAAATCTGCATGCCTCAATGGTAGGTTTATCACCTTCGATGATAGGTTGCATCATTGACCTTCGATCGAATGATTCCGTGACATGTTTGACTTCAGCTCATTCATTCACATTTCATGGATTGTACTGAGTACTTTGAGGACCATTGACATTACTTGTGGTTACTCTCACACTTGTTAACAGTTCACATTATTGACTGGTAATCAAGTGGTTTCTACCATGTTCGACTTCGACACATTCATTCACATGGATAGAATCATACTAGTTTGAGAAGCAGAAATCAAGACCCTAGATCTAGTTTCTACCATCCAGGCTGCGAGGAATTTTGTTATTCATTTATACAGTGGACTATTCATAAACAGATGGTTGCGTCCATATTGTGTCTACACATGTCTATACTGTTGATGTATTAAAAAATCATTCATGTATCAGAACAGTTTAAGTCAGTTTTCTAGTTAGTTTTGATCTGAGTATGGGAATGCCTACCTCAGCGATGATATGTCTACATATATATATTTTGCATTGAATGTTTTTACAGGTTTCGACTGGGATGTCCACAGGATGATCCTTGAAATGATAAAGTACCTCACTCTTCATACATGACAGACTCTATCTTCATCTATTACAGACTTCGCACTTTAGGGGGCAATCTGTTGCAATGAAAATTTTCACCTTGACATTTTGCTATTTGTATGAGCTCATTATCACTCATAGTTTCCTCCTTTGCAAGTCTAAAACACCAGTTCCTCATGTCAAGCCTTAAAAATAAGAGAAAATCTCTCAAAAATCTCTAAAACTCTGGTGTCACACTTTCTCTTTGTCTTACCTGCGGTCCCACACCTAATGGTCATGTCTCCTGTGTACCTGACCGCCTTTCTCTGTGATAAGGGTGTGGACCCCTATAAAAGATTAAAAATGCGCAAGTAAACTCAAAAAGCTCACTTTCAGTCATTTCTAGAAGCCTCTGGAAGGAATCTTGTGGTGGCAGAACCGCTCTTTTCAAGTTCATGTATCCCATGCCTTAAGGAGCTAACCCCTTGATGTGAGGAGCTTATCCCTTTGAAGGAGGACTCTATCCCTTCATAGTTGGAACTGTAACCTCCTCTTTTGCACTATAAAAAGAGGCCTTGTGCAGCCTCAAAGAGAGTTCAAGCTTTAGTGTTATTTGAGGTAAAGCGTTGTTGGAATTTAGACTCCTTTAGCTGAGATTTTATGAGGAAAGATTACATACCTGTATGTATCTCGGTTGGAAGAGTGCAAGACCTGTCAGAGTAGAGGAAATTCCTGCTTCGGACCCCTGGAGGACTTGCTCAACATCAAGGCTGAAAAGGTTGTAAGGTTCTTCTACTATTTCAAAGTTAATACAAATAAGTTAGTTTTTCTCAATAAGTTGTCATTTGATTGTTTATTTTATGGATTCCTTGATCACCATAATAGATACGATTTATGAATATATGCTATGCAGGTGCTATTTGATGTTTGTTTGTTTGTGATTGCAGATATTCGAAGATAACTCTTTCGGGCGACTGAAGGACGACTACTACAAACAAGCGTTGGATCAAGGTAGGATCGTAACACCTTTGTAGCATTTACTTATAAATCGTGATATATCTAGAGAAAGAAAGATTTAATTGTCTGTTTGTTGCTAGACTATCTTCTGATACTAGGGAGATCAGTCTTGTCTGCAAGATCGATTTATCCGGCCAACAAGAAGGAGAATCTGTGTGTCAAGATACCCCTTCTCTAGGCTATTAAGGATATTTCCATCTATAATAAACTTATCAAAGAGAAATCCTTCAAAAATATTTGAATAAATAAGAGAGAAACCCCCACCATCAATGTTTTAGATTATATGATTTGATGTTGGGGAGAGTGATTTTCCCAAAGTAACTAGACCGTGGCAGTCCAGTAGTGGATGTACACATTGAAGGTATCGTTGTCCCTGATACATTGATTGATATTGGGGATTCCATAATTATGATGACCAAGGAAACCATGTTGAAGATCAACCTCCATGGTGCTTTGACAAACACCACCACATTTCTGCAACTTGCAGGTAGATCCACATAGCTCCTTAGGGATTTATTGAGGATGTTAAGGTCTCCATTGACTCCTGGGAGTATCCCACAAAATTCATGGTACTTAAACCCAAAACCAAATTCAGGGGTTATCCTCCTATCCTAGGAATATCTTGGTTGGATTTTTTTATGCCTATATGAGTTATAGGGATGGAAACATGACCATCAAGAATGGGCCCTTATAATAAAAATTTTTATTATATCCTCCTGCTTAGCCTTTAATTGAGCATGATCCAACTTTGTGGCTGGAGGATGAAGAAGAAGATGAAGTGTACCATGAAAAATCGTACCCTATTTGTACCTTAGATGTTGTTATAAGAGGGGGGGGAACCTGATGAAGGACCTCATTGACCATATCCATCAAAACCAAGCCCCCATTGCCATTCCACTTGATCAACTTGTGAGAGAATCTGAAAGAATTCCTTCGATTAAGTTATGATCATCTTATTTAGTCCCTGAACTTGCCAATATTGTTCAATTTGGCCCATATAGAACCTTAAACATGAATCCCTCTCTCTCGGCCCAAGAGGAATAGAATTTGTGCCAAGTACTGAGATATAACTTACGTGGTTTTTCTTAGGATTACAAAGAAATGAAACGGGTGTATCCCTCAGTTTGCACACACCATATTTACATCAAAGAGGGATGCAAGCCTATGCACCAACCCTGGAGGAGAATGAACCCAGCCTTGAAGGACATAGTCAAGGATGAGTTACAAAAGTTGTTGGATGTAGGGTTTAGATACCCCATATCAAACAATGAATGGGTGTCTCCTCTATTCTTAGTCCCAAAGAAAATGGGAAGTGTAGGATTTTTTTTATTAAAGAGAGTTGAACAAAGCCACAAAGAAATACCATTTCCATTTGCCTTTTAATGGCCAAGTATTTTATGGTCTTGAAGGGAAGAATTTATTCTCTTTCCTAGATGGATTAAGTGTTTAAAATTAGATCCAAATCAACCATGAAGATCAAGACAAAACTAAATTTACATGTCCTTCGGGAGAATTTTCTTATATATTAATTCCATTTTGCCTATGCAATGCCCCTGCCACTTTTCAGAGAGTCGTCCTAAGAATTTTTGTTGAGATTGTTCATGATTCTGTGGAAATATACATGAATAATTTGACTCCCTATGGGTATGATTTCCAAGAGGCCCTCTCTAATGTGGGTAAATTTTTTAGGAGGTGCATTGAAATGCATCACTCTTTTAGTCCTCAAAAGTGTGAATTATTGAGGAAGGAATGGATTTTCCTTGGCCCATCCATATATCAATTAAGGATACAAGCAGACCCAAACAAGATTACTATCACAAAAGGGGTGCCTACTCCTCAGACACAGAGATATGTTAGGATTTTTTTGGTCTTGGCTGATTACTATAGGAGATTCATCAAGGATTTTAGAAAAGTGTCTTCACCATTTTTTGGAATGTTGACCAAGGGCCCAAAGTTATTTTGGTCATGTTTTTGTCAAGAAACATTTGAAATCATAAAAAAAGGTTACCACTACTCCTATACTTTGAGGTCCCAATTGGGATCTACCTTTCCATATCCATATTGATGAATTAGATAAATTTTTGGGGGAAGCTTTGGGGGAAATGGATTATAAGTTGCGCTATCCCAATTATTTCATCAATAAAAGTATGTCTAAGGGTACCAAATTTTTGTGCATATTGATCATGTAGTAATTAAATACTTGATTTGAAAACCTGATGTGAATGCTAGAATTATTAGGTGGTTTTTATTGTCACAATGGTTTGATTTAACTATCATTGATAAGCATGGGAGAGAAAATGTAGTTGCAGATTTTTTGTCTAGACTTACTTTGCCTGCATATAATGAGGTTATGGTTGACGATCAAATTCTAGATGAGAACTTATTTTCTATCTTAGTACTCTCTCCCTAGTTTTTTGACATAGCCAACTAGTTGGTTGCTCGGATATTTCCTCCATATCTGTCATCAAGGGAGAAGAGAAAATTTGTGAGAAAGAGTGCCCCTTTCGCTTGGATTGGTGGTAATATTTTCAAACTAGAACAAGATAAGATTCTAAGGAGATATGTCAAGGAGGAGGAAATCGATGAAATCCTCTCATCATATCATGATGGGCCATGTTGGGGT
Organism: Pinus albicaulis; assembly: GCA_034641835.2. Classification (NCBI taxonomy): domain Eukaryota; kingdom Viridiplantae; phylum Streptophyta; class Pinopsida; order Pinales; family Pinaceae; genus Pinus; species Pinus albicaulis. Next base: position 1,364,756,105 of record CM076578.1, read on the forward strand.
CATTTTTCTACCAAGAGAATGACTTTTAAGGCCTTTCAAGCTAACTACTATCGGCTCACTCTCCATCAGGATGTTAGAAGTTATACCAGCTAGTGTGACCAGTGTTAGAGGATAGGAAAATCTACACCTGAGGATTAAATGTCTCTACAACTTCAAGTGTCCTTATATCCATTTTATAATTGGGTCACGGATTTCATTGGGCCAATTGATCCACCATCTGGGAAAAATAAATACATCATAGTATGCACTAATTATTTGGAAAAGTGGGTTGACACAAAGGTTGTTAAGGGAGCAACAGAAGAAAAAATGGTTGAATTATTAAGAGAAAATGTGTTCTACAAATTTGGGTATCCAAGGGGGATATTCCCTGATCAAGGAGATCAGTTCACATCACACTTGATTGAGAAATTCCTAAGCTAGCATAAAATCAAGCACAAAAAATCTACTACCTATCACCCTCAAGAAAATTGGCAAGTAGAGGTTGCCAATAGAGCACTAGAAATTATCCTCGCCAAGATAGTGAGAAGCAGTGATGGAGGGGCATTAGACACTAGCCAGCAATGTAGGAGGTTTTTTCCACATGTTGTGGCTAGAAGGGTTTGAAATCATTTGAATTGTAACAGCAAGGTCTCAATACCTTAGCTGTCTATTGCATTTAGGTTAGTTAGAGTCAATAGAAGTCGAATAGTTTAGTTCAGTCCATCTGTCATGTTTCAGCTATCTGAATAAATTGTAATTAGGCCTTTGGTATTCTAAAATGGTCCTCACAGAGGAACCAAAGAGACAAATGTTGATGTATAAATGTAACCCCCGGATGCATCGAAGGGGAGGAGATTTTCGCAGTGAAGTTGCTGTGTTAAGCTTTTTCTTTAGCTCGAATAAAAGCCAATATTTTATTGCCTATCTGTGATTGAATTAGTCTCTGTGCAAATTTTTTTGGTCCCGATCATATTGAATCTTCTGTCCTATGATTAATTGAATGAAGAGAATTGTTGTGTAAATCGTTGTAAAAGCCCTATCTATGGTTGATTGTGGATTCCATGGAATTGTAGAAATACTTTACGTAGAATGTCGGGAATGATATATACATACCCATCATCGCAGACGTTATAATAAGTAGGAGTTATTTGTCCTCAGAACAGTGGATTCTGGTCATAGTGGAAAACCCACTTAATAAAGAATTAGACTTGCTTTGCTGTCAATTGGAATTCCTGTCCCAAGGTTAGACCTTGAGTTGTGAACCAGAGTGTATAGAAAGGATAGCGTAACCCCGACTTAAACCTTGGTCAATCACTGTTCCAAAACCGAGAGTTGGTTTGCGAAACCAAACCACCCATATCGCACCGCCTTTGTGGGGTAAGCGGTATTTTCAATTCGGTCGCGATTCCATTAACTGTCTGACATGTCAACGGAGGAAAACCACCCTTTTCGCGTGCCATCGCGCGTTAAAGTTTGAATGTGGGACCAGCGCGATATGAACGTATGCCATTGATCTGTAGGAAGGCTCATCGAACGATGATCTCACTCGGAAGTAGCACGGGGATTAATCCAAAAGTGGGGACGTTTATTTTGTTGAATCCGCGTTGTGTGGGTGGACCCGGAGCCTAAGGTTTGTTATAAGCGTTTAATTGAAATTTCATCGTATTTTTGATATAAAGTTTCGAAAGGTGATAACTTTAGTTATAAGGTTCAGCAGTAGTGTAGAAGCCTGTAACATATTTAATTTCTCCCGAAGTCTTAACATTGAAAATGATAAATAAATTTGTAAGGGGAATGCCGACAGAGCTACAATAGGAGGCTAGCTCTCCTTATGGGGGAGAATTCATTTTTGGAGTTGTCAATTGTGGTATTAGAGCTGTCTTTGAGTTGTTCTTGCAGATAATTAACATGGCAATCCGAGTTGGTAGAGGTGCTTGCAGAACGAGACCTATTTCCAATGCAGAAGTGTTGGAGACCTTGTAGAGGTTTGAAGCTAGAATGGATGCCATGGAGCTAAGACGGCCCAGAGATCCTGAAGACATCAGTGAACCTAAATTAGAAGAAGCTGAAGAAAATTCTGAGATTCCTCCTGACATGAGGCTCCTCAGAACTGTTCTAGGGTCTGCATTTAGGCCCAAGATTGAAGTATCAAGTTTTGTAGGAGGACTAAATCCAAAAGAGCTAGTGTACTGGATTAATGAAATGAACAAGTGCTTTGATTATGAATAAATGAGTGAAGATAAGAAGGTCAAGTTCGCAGTAAAAAAGTTTAAGGGACATGTTGCACTTTGGTGGGATGGAGTGTAGGCAAAAAGAAGGAGAGTTGGCAAACAACCTATCAAAAGTTGGACTAGAATGATGGCTAGGTTAAAAGGTAAATTATTTCCTAGTGATTATTAGCTAACATTTTTTAGGCAAATGCAGAACCTGAGACATAGGTTGCTGACAGTAAAGGAGTACACAGAAGAATTCTATAGAGTAAGTATAAGAGTTGGGCAGTTTCAGGACACACCAGAGAAGACTGCTAGATATGTGAATGGTCTGAAGTTGGAGATCCAAGATGATATTGGTCTTCTATCTCCTAAGACAGTTGAAGAGGCCTATCAGATGTCCTTGAAAGTAGAGGAGAAACTCCTGAGGAAGTAGTCTGCCAAAGGGAGAGGTACTTTCCGTGGAAAGGGAAGTCAGGGTGGTAGAGGAAAGCCTACTACACCTAGAGATGGAGCTAACAGTAGCTCACCTCAGAATGCATCTACAGAGGGTGATGCAAGAGGTAGAAGGGGTTCTTACAGAGGAAGAGGAGGTAGAGGCAGAGGTAAAGAATTGAGGTGCTATAGATGTCATCAAGTGGGACACAAGCACTATGATTGCCCGGAGAACATGGGTGTTGGTCCAAGAAATGTTGTTGTTGCCTAGGCTGAAGAGGAGGCAGCAATTGAAGAAGAAATCCTACCAGAGAGGGGAGAATCCTTGGTGATCAATAAGGTCCTGTTGAAACAAACCAAAGAGGTCACTGAGCCTGCACAAAGGAAGACTTTGTTTAGGAGCATATGCAAAGTCCATGGGAAATGCTGTCAGTTATTCATTGATAGTGGCAGCATAGAAAATCTGGTTTCCACTGAGGTGATAGAGAAGTTGAAGCTGAAGAAAAGGGAGCATCCAACTCCCTACAGGGTGTCCTGGCTGCATAAGGGGCACCAACTAATTGTAAAAGAACAGTGTGAGATAGAGCTTGAAACGGGAAAATACAAAGAAAAATTCCTATGTGATGTGATGCCCATGGATGTGTGTCACATATTGTTGGGTAGACCTTGGCAGTTTGACAGAGCAACAGTGCATGATGGAAAGGAGAACACTTACAAGTTCTTCAAGGATGGGGTATATCATACATTGATACCAATGGAAGAAGGAGAGCCATCAAGCAGAGGGGTTGATCCAAAGACCTTGTTGCTGAGCGGGAAGGAATATCTGCAGCAGATAGAAGAAGAAGAGGTAATTTTTTCTTTAGTTAGCAAACCTAAGGTAGTTCTTACTTCTACAAATATTTATGATTTTCCAGTAGAAATCCAAGAGATGTTAGACAATTATTGTGACATTGTTGTGGATGATTTACCTGATGAGCTGCCACCTGTGAGGAAGATCAACCATCAGATAGATTTTATCCCTGGTTCAAATCTGCCAAATAAGGCAGCCTACAGAATGACTCCCAAATAAAATGAGGAAATCAAGAGACAAGTACAGTAATTATTGGACAAAGGACTGATCAAATAAAGTTTGAGTCCATGTGCAGTACCAACAGTATTGAGCCCAAAGAAAGATGGAGGCTGGAGGATGTGTACTGATTCCAGAGAAATCAATAAGATAAAAATCAGGTACAGATTCCCTTTGCCTAGAGTAGAGGATTTAATGGATTGTTTGAGTGGTGCTAAATATTTTTCAAAGATAGATTTAAAAAGTGGATATCATCATATTAGAATAAAAGAGGGTGATGAGTGGAAACTGCCTTTAAAACAAATGAAGGACTGTATGAATGGATGGTCATGCCTTTTGGGTTGTCAAATGAATCTAGCACTTTCATGAGACTTATGAATGAAGTATTGGAGGAATTCATTGGTAAACTTTTAATAGTGTATCTAGATGATATATTAGTTTTCAGCAAAACTAAAGAAGAACATTTAAGGCATCTTAATTTCGTCTTGAAGAAACTGCACCAAGAGAAACTGCTGATAAAATTAAAGAAATGCTCATTCATGAAGGAAGAGTTGGTTTATTTGGGCTTTGTTTTTTTTGCAGAAGGATTGAAGATGGACCCAGAAAAGGTTAAGGCAATTGTGGAGTGGCCTTCACCCAGAAATTTTTTTAAGGTAAGAAGTTTCCATGTACTTGCCAGTTTTAACAGGAAATTTATAAGAAAATTCAGTAAGATTAATGCACCCATCATTGAAACAATAAAAAATACCAAAAAACCATTTAAATGGACTACTGAAGCAGAGAGAAACTTTAAACTTTTGAAGCAAAAGATAACTGAAAAGCCTGTGTTGATTCCTCCTAATTTTGCTACACCATTTCAAGTGAAGTGTGATGCCAGTGGAGAGGCCATTGGAGCTGTGATGAGTCAGGATGATAGGCCTGTAGCCTATTTTAGTGAAAAGTTGAATGACACCAGAAGGAAGTATTCCTCTTATGAGAAGGAATTCTATGCAGTTGTTCAGGCACTGAAAAAGTGGACGCATTATTTGATGTTTGAAGAATTTGTGTTATATTCTGATAATCATGCTTTGCAGTACATTGTACAGCAGCCAAAGTTGAATCATAAGCATGAAAAATGGGTTGAGTATCTCCAAGGTTTTAACTTTGTTTTGAAACATATAAGTGACCAAGCAAATAAAGTAGCTGATGCTTGGAGTAAGAGGCACATGCTTGTTCAAGAAACCAATTTTGAAGTTGTAGGATTTGATTTCCTCAAAGAACTGTATAAAATAGATTCAGATTTTAAGGAAGAATTTGAGGGATGTTGTAACCTTGTTCTAATAGATAGAAGCTAGTATCTAGATTATTTCTTGTAGGAGGAGTTACTATTTAGAAGAAACCAACTGTGTGTACCAAAATGTTCCATGACAGAAAATTTGATCAAGGAGAAGCATAGTGGAGGACTTGCTATACACTTTGGTACTGAAAAAACTTATGAGTAGCTGAGTCACTTCTATTATTGGCCCAAGATGAGAGCAGAAGTGGAAAATTTTGTGAAAAATTGCAAAACCTGTCAATATGCCAAAGGAAGGAGCCAGAATGCAGGATTGTACACTCCCTTGCCTATTCCAGACAGGCCTTGGGACATGGTGAGTATGGATTTTGTTCTAGGATTTCCCAAGACTCAGAGAGGGAATGATGCAGTCTTTCTTGTAGTAGACATATTTTCAAAAATGGCACATTTTCTTCCATGTTATAAAACTAGTGATGCCACCCATGTTGCTAACTTGTTTTTCAAAGAAATTGTTAGGTTGCATGGGTTGCCCAAGAGTATTGTTTCAGACAGAGACACCAGATTTGTGGGCCATTTTTGGAGGACACTGTGAAAGAAACTTGGTACCAAACTGAGTTTCAACTCAGCTTATCATCCTTAGACTGATGGACAAACTGAGGTAGTGAATAGGAGTCTGGGAAATTTGTTGAGAATTCTTGCAGGAGAGCATCCCAAGCAGTGGGATCATATCTTGCCTCAAGCAGAATATGCATATAATGACTCACCAAACAGAAGCACAGGGTAGATTCCATTCCATATAGTTTATGGGATGCACCCCAGAGGAATATCGAAGTTAAGAAACCTGGGAAAGGAAGAATTAAGGAGCGTTGATGGTGAGGAATTTGCTTCAAAGATCCAAGCCATACATGAACAAGTGAAATAGCAACTACAAGGCAGCAGCATCAAGTACAAAGTCAGAGAAGACTTGAGCAAAATAGAAGTCCACTTTTAAGTAGGAGATCTGGTTTTGGCATGCTTGAGGAAGGAGAGATTCCCAAAGAAGAAGTATAACAAAATGAAGTTCAAAAATATTGGGCCATGAAAGATACTTAGAAATTTTTTTTCTAATGCTTATGAGATTGAATTGCCACCTGATGTTGGAATATCTCCCATTTTTAATGTTGTAGATTTGTACAAGTATGAAGATGATGGTGGAGAAGAGGGACCAGCAGACAAGGAACAGATTGAGTGGGAAAAGCAACTACCTCCAGCACAACCATTGCAACCAGAGAATATATTGGACAAAAGAGTGTTCAGGAAGACCAGAGGACAAGAGTACTTTCAGTACTTAATCAAATGGAAGGACAAGCCAGAGGAAGATGCCACTTGGATGACTGAAGGAATTTTGCAGAAGATAGGCAGATCAGTGGAAGAGCTCATGGACAGGAGTCCATGAAGAAAATTTCCCTCGGGAGTCTGATGCAGGGGCATTAGACACTAGCCAGCAATGTAGGAGGTTTTGTCCACATGTTGTGGCTAGAATGGTTTGAAATCATTTGAATTGTAACAGAAAGGTGTCAATACCTTAGCTGTCTATTGCATTTAGGTCAGTTAGAGTCAATAGAAGTCGAATAGTTTAGTTTAGTCCATCTATCATGTTTCAGTTATTTGAATAAATTGTAATTAGGCCTTTGGTTTTCTAAAACGGTCCTCACAGAGGAACCAAAGAGACAAATGTTGATGTATAAATGTAACCCCCAGATGCATTGAAGGGGAGGATATTTTTGTAGTGAAGTTGGTCTGTTAAGATTTTTCTTTAGTTCGAATAAAAGCCAATATTTTATTTCCTATCTATGATTGAATTAGTCTCTGTGCGAATTTGTTTGGTCCTTAGCATATTGAATCTTCTGTCTTGTGATTAATTCAATGAAGAGAATTGCTGTGTAAATATCTGTAAAAGCCCTGTCTATGGTTGATTGTGGATTCCCTGGAATTGTTGAAATACTTTACGTAGAATTTCGGGAATGATATATACATACCCATCGTCACAAACGTTGTAATCTGTAGGAGTTATTTGTCCTCAGAACAGTGGATTCTGGTCATAGTGGAAAACCCACTTAATAAATAATTAGACTTGCTTTGCTGTCAATTGTAATTCTTGTCCCGAGGTTAGACCTTGAGTTGTGAACTAGAGTGTATAGAATTGATAGTGTAACCCTAACTTAAACCTTGTTCAATCACTGTTCCAAAACTGAGAGTGGGTTTGTGAAACCAAACCACCCATATCGCACCGCCTTTATGGGGTAAGCGGTATTTTCAATTCGGACGCGATTCCATTAGTTGTCTGACACGTCAATGGAGGAAAAATTCCCTTTTCGTGTTCCATCGTGCATTAAAGTTCGACTGTGGGACCAGCGTGATATGGATGTATGCCATTGATTTGCAGGCAGGCTCATCGAACGGTGATCGCACTCGGAAGTAGCACAGGGTTTAATCCAAAAGTGGGGACATTTATTTTGTTGAATCCGCGTTGTGTGGGTGGACTCGGAGCCTAAGGTTTGTTATAAGAATTTAATTGAAATTTCGTCATATTTTTGATATAAAGTTCCAAAAGGTGATAACTTTAGTTATAAGGTTCGGTGGTAGTTTAGAAGCCCGTAACATGTTTAATTTTTCCCAAAGTCTTAACATTGAAACTGATAAATAAATCTGTAAGGGGAATGTTGACAGAGCTACAATAGGAGGCCAACTCTCCTTAGGGGGCCGAATTCAGTTTTGGAGCTGTCAAGCAGCAAGAAATATTAGGTGGACATATTACTGGAGGAAACTTGTGCCTATAATACCACCTGGAAGAAAACTACTCGGTTCACTCCATATGATATGGCTTATTGGAAGAAATATTTCTTTCTATTGAATTCGAATATAAAACTATTGTAATGGTAGATGAATTGGATTTAGATATCACAAGGGCACAAAAGAAAATACTGCTTCAATTAAATAGCTTAGATCAATTCATAATGTAAGTCCTCCTCCATACTAAAGTAATATAATTATAGAGGAAGGTTTGGCATGATAAGCACATCAAGAAGAAATTATTCCAGGAAGGAGATTGGGCTTTGCTATATGACTCCAAGTTCAATTAATTTAAAGGGAAGCCAATGAAAAGATAGTTAGGCCCATATATTATAGAGAAATTCCATGAAAAGGGGATTTTTCATATTAGAACCATTGATGAGGAAGGGATCCCTCTGATTTTCAATAGTTACAGGCTAAAGGTATATAAGAAGCCCATTTTTATGGCATATTTCATCAATAAAATAAGCAAGGAAGTGAATTTCATTGGGAGCCTCATAGATTGTAGTTCACAATCCTCCTAAATAAAATAAACATTAAAAAAAATGGGCCTGGGAGAAAATCCCCATGTGGCATCGAAGGCCAATTCCTAAATTGAAAACCTATTTGAGGAAATTCTAGAGAAAAAAAAGAAAAATAAAATAAAAATAAAAATATCCCTAAGTGAAAACCTCTTTGAGGCACCGAGAGTAGGTTTATGGGTTGAAAAACTATTTTGAGGAAACCCACTAGTCTTTCAAAAGAGAGAGAGAGAAAAACAAAGAACAAGGACAAGAATGTTAGATGGCCGTTGACATTTTTTTCTATATTGCGAGGTCATGAAAAATGTAATTTCATGGTCGAAAATAAAGGTAATTTTCCCATTCCTCTTCACCCATTCATCCATCCATTCTCTCTCCAGCACCACAAATCAACTCTTCATCCCTCTACACCATCAGTTGAGGTCAAAAATAAAATAAAAAATATGATACAGGAATATCCTGAGGTGCTACGGGAAGTTACATAGAGCTATAGGATGGTGGATCGAGGACAAAATGAAGACACTAAGGGCCCTATGGTGTCAAAAAGGCATTAAGGAGATTTTTTCCATCATTTATTACCACCCTCTCATCACTCCCCAACCTAAAACACAAAGGTTTTTCACTCAAAGCCTACAGTTTGTCACCTCTATAAAACAATATTTATTTTTATTTTTATTTTATTTTTTTTATCCTAGAAAACATAAATTTCCCTCACTCCATTTTCCAAGTCAACACCACTTCTTCATAATCCTAGCATCATCCTTCCATCACCCTAATACCTCTCCATACTATCCCTCATCACACATGAAAATTTAGGGTCCAAAATTGGAAGAGAAAAAGGTTAGTATAGGAAGAAGCAACATCTTGTAGAAGCCCTCTGTAATCACCAGAAAATACTTGAATATGGTTTTGATCATTCATGGAGACCAAGAAGGCTCGTGAGATGATTTTAAAGGAAAAATGACACTCCAAGAAGGGTCATCCACCAGAAGACATGCACTTGAAGACTCAGAAAGGTACATGCACCCACAAAAAACAAATAAAGATAAACACCTAAAAAAGAATTAAGGCACGCAACAAAATCTCAAGAAGCAATACAAACTCTGTTGATGCCAGACTAATGGTCGAGCTCCAGCATGCATCATCCTACAAGAAATCGACAAGGATGTAAGGCTCAGGTATGGCACTCTCTGACCCTCTCCTTATGTATACGTGACTAAATGAATGAATTTTAAGAGGGAAAACTTAAATAAGGTGAAGGTGGGTATTTAACTTGGCCACCCTCGACTAGTGAAAAAAAATTAAATGGTGGAGTCCTCATGTAATGTGTAGCTGTCAAATAATCTAAAGTATGATCACTAGGAGTTGGTGTTGATTACGAATGAGAAGGTAATTATACCTTTGAGTGGGAACAACAATCCAAATGAGGAAACATCGTGGAAGGGACAAATCAACGAAGTGTTCCAAGCCAACTAAAAATAGAATATTACATACTTGAGCATTCTTCCCCTCACATATATTTCCATTCCAAGAATAGTTATAGAGAGGAAAATTCTTGCATGTCACTTAGGAGCTTCGAACCTCGACCAACTATTGCTACAGGACAATGCTACAAGATATCTTGTAACTACGAGAGGATGTTTGTGAGTAGTACACGAAGAGGAGAGGAGTGCTACAGGAGGGAAGAAGAGATATATGCATGCAACCAAAGGTCCAATTGGTTCAATAAACTCCCATTTTTAAGCTCAAAGGATCATTTTAATAATTAAGTTTCCATAACCTTCCCTATCCCTCATAATTTCACAGAAATTCTCCTAGAAAACTTGCAGTCAATAGTCATAAAAATTGAAAAATTAAAGGGTCTATGTGAAGGAAATAGAGGTTTAGTATTTAGAGTTGCAATGATAATAATTTTTATGACCTTATTCTTCTACTAAATTCGACATGAAATCCATAAAAAAATACCTTTCTTACACCTAGTGAAGTGAAGTAAGAAAATATGGGGGGTGGATTTAACAGGAGAGAGCCCACAAACACCAGAATGATTCATTTTCACCCTCCTGTAGTAGACACCTTCAGGAGACATAAATGGTTAGGCTTATTTGAATATTTAAAAGTATATGATGATGAATTTTCCTTTCAGTTTGATATGGCTTTGAATTCCTAGTCATATGTTAGTGTGACAACTGTAATAAGAGGGTTAGTCAATACCATTAGTCCTAAAGTGATTAGTAAAGTAACCACACTACCCCTAGGCATAAAATGTAATATGGAAGATAGGGTCACTAGTGCCACTGCCAAGAATAATTTCTTTAGGTCCATAGAGAGACCCATGGAAGATAAAAATGGGGTTAGAAAAGAAACTTTTCCTTACCCATGGGATGAGGTAGCATTTAACATCTTAAGATACATCTCCTATGAATTTAGATTAAGTGTAGTGTATGGATATCACTTTAGGCTATTGCATGAGCTTAGATACCAAGAAAATTTCCCTCCTAACCATATATTGAATGTAACTTAGTTCCTCCTCTAGTCCATCAGGCAAATGCACCAGAAAGTAAGAGAAGGGAAGCATCAACACCCATCCCACCATGTCCTTATTAAGATGATAGTGGAGGACTCCTTAAACCACTTAATAATTCTTCTCCCATGATCTAAATTCATAGATATGGATAGATAGGCACCAATATCACCCCATATAATTACTCTTGCGGAAACCCATGTATATGGAAATGGGGGTAGAGACACCAGGTCAGAGGAAGAATAGATAGAGAAGACAATAAAAATGGAAACATATGAAGAGAAGGAAGAAGGGGTAGAGGATGAAGAAGGATGTTATGACGGAGAGGAGGAAGAATAGTTAAAATAGGAGGCCCTAAGTCCTAAACATACCACTGAGCCAAAAGAGACTTAGATATCCCCTCAAGAAACTAGTTTTCACTAGGGGACACTAATCATGAGGTGGCTTCCACATTACCTACTTTGGGCACTCCTATGAAACCTAAGAAGAAAATGCCCAGAAAAACCACTCTCTACTTTAAATTAAGTAAAATCACTAGAATAAGAAAAGTAATTCCCTAGACTCCCACAAAGGTGCCAAATACCATTGAGGGTTCCCCAAGTAAGAAAGAATAGGTAAGGCCAAGTGAGGGAAGGATTTAGGAGGTCACCTCTTGAAAGCCAAAACCCAAGGCTCCCATAGCCTATGTAATGAGCTATACCACTAGATAATCACCCTTCAATAAAATAGAAGCACCCACTGACATCTAAAGAGAAGGAAAGATCATGTTGCAGGAAAAACAAAGCATGCTACGAGAAAAACAGAGCATGCTAGTAGAAACTCAAAAGATGCTACAGGAAGAGAAGGATGGGAAATAGGAGTAACATAAGGCACAAATTGAAGGGTATAGTGCACATGTGGAAGGAAAATATGTGCAATATGGGGTATAATTTTAACACCAACTAAAAAAGACAATAGCCTCCCCACAAACATTTGAAAGAAAAATCACAGTATTTGAGGAACCTACCCCACAACTTAATTTGGGGTCATATTATAGGTTCATTGAGGGAGGAATATTGATCCCTGAGAAATTCACAATCCCCCTCCTACATGAGCTATATATAGAAAGAGGGAGCACCCATAGGTGGATAAAGATAGCCAAATCAAAGGATGTTTGGTATGTTGGGTTGATGGAAGAAAGGCTCCTTGAAATGGGAAAAGAGTTGGTTGATGTAAGGCTTAGCGAATCTATGGTGAAATAACAATTGTAAGTAGTAAAAGAAGAGAACATGAGGCTGTAGGGGAAGCTAGAGGAAAAGGAAAACCAAATTGGTGCCATGGAAATCCTTTTCATAGAGGCCATTCAGTATATATATCCTTCAATGTCCTATGCAGTTTACATAAAGGAGAAATGGTTACAATTCAAAATAATAACCTTAGATGAACATGGATTCCAAACATATAGACAGTTCATTTATTTCTTCAAATAATATAGTGTAGGAGAGAGGGATATGATAGTGGAATCATACATGCACAATATTATTTTAGCTTATGTGAATAATTGGGATAAAAATTTGAGGTTGGGTGATATGCAATTAATGGATCTAGCATCCTGGCTAACACACGAAGAAGAAAATATATATATATATTAAAAGGTTCATGGAAAGGGAAGAGAGAGAACCTCTAGAGATCATAACAGAAATAATATGCCCCAGGGGGATCATTATTAATCATAAATTTATCTCAAATGATGATGTCTTGGAACCTAAATACGCGAAGACACAAGATCAATCCATTGCACACTTTGATGATATATCCAGGTTTTTAGGAGAAGATATTTTGCAGGCATGCCAAAGAAGATGGCAAACCTTACCAATTAGCCTATAGTTGAGGGAATATCATTCTCTTGAGGAAATGATAAATGCATTGGAAATATCACCATTCTACAAAAAAACTACATATAAAATGAAGATACTGTGGCTAGGCTTGAAACTTAGCCCACCATTGCTTATGGGGTTGCATGAAGGGAGAGATGAGACATAGGAATAAAAGGAGTAGGTTGAGGAAAAAAGGAATAAAGGATTCCACCCACCAGAAGGCACTCCCTCTTTTCTTCCTTGGGATGTTAGAGAGGCCAACAAGTCCTTGAAAGAGATCAGAAAGGAGGAATGAGTTCGTTAAAGGATGAGAAACCATTTGAATAGGTGGGTGATGATGAGGCCCATCATTAGGTATATTTTAAGGGGTTAAAAATCCCATAGTTCAGTTATTAAGTTACCTATCTCTCATATTTATTTACATTTTGGTCATATCATGCTTCATGAGAAGGAAATATGATGTTTTTCATGTCTTTTTGCCTAATTCGAATTAATTGCAGAAAATGAGGCCATTTTTTAGATATTTTCCGCCTAAGGGCTTAGATTATACAAGAAGGACAGATTGTAGGAATTTTTTCCACCTCATTTACTCTCTTAATTAGACAAGATCACATTGATATCCCTCTGAACAACTCAAACTAAAAAAAAACCAAGAAAAGTGATAATTATGAGCAACCAAGCTCCACCCTTCATGAGATCAAGGAGGACTTATTCCTACTTTTTATGGAGCTATTGGTAGCTACCCAATTGTATAAATAAGCATATGAAAGAGATCGGCATATGAAATATATCGTTAGGATTATAGCTTTGTATTAAACTAGGTAGACCTCGAGCTCTAATTTAGTATTATTTTTGACTTCATATGATGTGCTAGAATGTTTTATGCAATGATAAGAATAAATTGTTTGTTCCATCACTAATTTAGTATCAGATCGCTAATGTTGTTGTGTTAGGTCCCAATCCATTGGCTAAGTCCCTCTTGAGTATTTATATTCTCTTTATGTTTCAATATTTTTTTTAGTCTCTTTTCGTTCTAGTAGCAACAAAAATCCATTAAAATTGTGCTTGTCACCTATCTTTCCCACCTCTCTCATGGGAGCTTGAGGAGGAGGATCTTCGACCATAGATCAAAAGTATTTTTCTTATGATTTCTTGGAAATTTATATAGTGTGATTATCATGTTTGTAATATGCTTACTGTAAATTAGATGTTGGATTGGTACTTAAATCATATTTTAGCATATTTCAAGAAGGTTTTCCATTCAAATCATATTTTCCACTTGTTAACATGTTATTTTGTCAATAATCAATGAATGAATGTGTGTAGTGATTGCAGGATTTCTATAGTTTCAGGGAAAATATGATTTTCAACTCATTCATCCTTCTTCTCTCGAACCTACAAATATACCACCAAAACCCTATTTTGTGAAACCAACTTCAACCACTGTGAGCATCCTTCCAAGTGCAAACCAGGCCTCCCAAGGGTTCTGAGTTTGGCTGGAGGAGTTGGCGACCTTTCCCTCACCTTATTCCACCTCCTCTCACATTGCCAAATATTTCATGCACCTATTTCACCCTTAAAACTTTCTCAGTCTATTTCTTGTAGCACTTCAAGACATCTTGTAACAACCTCTTGTAGCAACGATGCAGGTCACCTCTTCACTCTAGTTTAGCTCGTTGTTTTCTTTTGAACCTGTTGGGGTTCCCATGTTTTGGCCAGGTTGACAGAGACCAAAAGATGAGACAACATAGAACCACTTTCAGACCTTAGGATCTAGCCCTCCTAGGTCCAGAGAGGGATCTCTCTATGATTATCAAAGGATATATGTCTTTGAAGTTCTCAATTGTGATTTTAGACTAGTTATAGGCTCAAGGTTGTTTGTTTGATTGTATGAGTTTGATTGTTGAGAATCAGGAAGGAAGGTTTCACCATGAGACAAGGATGTGTAAAGAAGGAAGCTAGGCAAGGATAGATAACTCAGGGAACATCAAGGCCATTGGGAAATGGAGTCAAGAAAGGATTTACTTATGTTAAATGTGTAAGCTTCAGTTGGGCTAGTCATCTAGAGCATTTGGATCTCAAAGACTGATTGGTGGGATGGAACACTAAGGAATGAGAATGAAGGATGGAAAACCATCTGATTCCGTCTATAGATCAGGCCAGAGGTCGTTTAACTCCAGGCCTGCTTGGAAAAAACCATAGGCAACACAAGGGGTCTTGAAAAGGTTTGTATGGAAGGGCAGGTTATGAAGAGGCAGCGACAAGCTTTACACCTCCCAATGTTCCTAACCTCTTTCAATTAAATCTTAACAAAGACATCTGAACACTGATTCTATCAACTTGCACATCAGAGAGCAGGCAATAATCATCCACTACACTGGTTTAGTCAATTAAAACAATATTCAGACACACATATGAGCAGAAAACATTAAAGACTGAGAGAGCTGGGACATAAGGTACCTAACAAGGGTAAATCTTATGTCATGCGTTCATATGTCAGTCAGAAGAACATGAAATGAAATGGAAATAAACACAGAGATAAGAAAAACATCACCAACTGCTGTAGATCAGGATCCAATGAAAACTGCTTATCATGTTAAACACAACACCAATCAGGTACATCACTGCCCAAATCTTTTACATTCAGCCTGAATACATCATATTTCTCAGCCTGTCATACAACTATTACACATGAAACTTGGCTCGGGACAAAAATGCTTGCAATTCACTGATAATGCAACAACAACCATTACAATGATATCCCTCTGTGCTTTATAGCAGAAGAGACACAGAGGACCGACTGAGGAGGTAGGTGAATTTTAAATGTTACATTTAAACACAACAATGAATGTAGGGCCGAGACCCATTCTGCTTAATGCACTGTATATTTAATTTTTGTCACCTTCCTCGTGAAAGAAAGATCTGCTTCGGATATGATTTGACCCTTTGGCTGTAGTACTCCAGGTGATTTGATCCAAATAAAAGAACTTGCTGAGAGGTCTACCTCATGGATGTTAGATTTTTTTGAACTATAGCTGGGACGAGAAATTCCTTCAAGGACACGGCGCATAATAAAGACTGTATGGGAGACCTGTCCTTTATGGAAAAACATTCTGCTGATAAGAAAACCTTGATATTACCTCTTATTGATGTTCAGGATCTCGAGAATTGATCCTCGGGGTCTTTAAAATGACGCTTTGCCTCTTTAAACCTCTGTTTCAGGGCTCAAGATCTTCGTTGACACGCATTAATCCCTCTGCTCTGTACTGAAAATCCTTGCTGCTTCATTACTGACTCTGTCAAGTTAGCTCGATCTTTAAATGGCGCCAGATGGATTTCGGTGTTTGAACTCTGCTCTCCATTAATGTGAGTCCTGACGGCCCCATTCCTTGACTTTCCTGATGGTACTGGCTCATTAGATTTGATCCTAACTGCGCCGCCCGCCATTGAGGTAGTACATTGGACAGCGGTGGTCCCATCCTCTAGAAACTCTGCAACACAGCGAACTTATGAAGAAAACAGTGGACGGAGCGATGAATGCAGGGTGAACGAGACGGTGGTGCGGCGGTGGCGGAAAAAAAGCTTATTATGATGAAAATGCAGTGGAGTGGTGGAATGTGTAGACAATAGGGTTTGGTAGAAATATGTAGCGCAGACCGTTGGATTCAGGCCTGGAGATGGAGATCGACGGCGGAGACTGACCAGCGTATCAATATATGAAACTTAACAAAAACGAACAAAATGCATGAAATGCGACGGAGATGAATGAAAGAGTGGGACCCAGCGGAGGCGGAGGGTGATTAGATCCTGACCGTTAGATCGGCGGGACAGATCAATGGTCCAGATGCAATCAGGGGATCGCAATCGGAGGAGGGATCAGAAGGCTTGCGATTAGCAGAGGACCGTCAGATCAGGAGGGGAGATCAGCGGTCAGGATTGAATCGGAAGATCTCAATCGGGGCGACACTGTTGTGAGTTGCGATTGTGATCGGACGGGGGTTGCGATTGGCGCTCCACCATCGGATCAGAACAGCAGATCGACGGTGAATAATGCATCGCGGGACTTAAAGCGTTGAACAAATCGCATCGGGCTTTTGCGTTATAACAAAGGAATCTGCACCCGCCCGATCTTCCGATTGCGATTAGCGCCTGGGACTTAAGCGCTTGGTCCCAGCGCACGGGCATGTGTGGGAAGTGGTTAAGGGGAAGGGGCTAGGCCTTAGAATAAGGTCGGAAAGTGGGTTTTTAGCCCATTTTAATGGATTTTAGGGCTGGGGAAGGGGAACGATAGAGAAATAAAGGGGGAAGAAGGGAAAACAAAGGGTAGAGGAAGAAATTAAAGGGGATTTTGGGGGGATTTGAGGGGTAAAAGGGGAATAGAAGGGGAAGACAAGGGGGATGAAATAAAAGGGAAAAAGGGGGCCTCTGGGCATTTCTTCATCAGCAGAGAGGCTTTAAAAGGGGAATCAGCAGAGGGGAATTTGTATTAGGCACAGCAACTAAGAGACTTCAAGGAGGATGGGTTTTCAGGGGAAAGGCATTCCTTGAAGACTCAACAATGATTTAGCCCCCTATTTTCTTGTCAAAAATTTCATATGGGGGCTAACAGTGGCTCCACATGGGGATGGCTTCTTCTTGAAGGAGTCAAGAATTCAGAAATTGATCTCTTGGTGTAGGCCAGATGCCTACTGCTTGAACCATCCCTTCTTTCTTTAGATTAGCTGCCACAATATATTAGATACAAAAATCAGCAGAAACATTTTCCCAACCAATCTACCTACCCAAACTAGAGTTCTAACAATTTTCCCTTGGGTGCATTTGAATTAGCAGACCCTTTACATTTTATTTTGCAAAACAAAAACAAACCTATTCTAATTCTACCCTTATTGCTCCATGAGGCCAGATTAGACTGTTGGCCTCATCTATTTCTCTACCTAATCTACTACCTATTGGGATTAAACTGTCCAACAGGTTTCTTCACCTACATTCTAAGACAGGAAATTTAAACACAGCCAAGCCAGGATTAGACAGTCTGACTTGCTGGGCATAAACTCAAAGAAAACAAAACTGAGAAGGCATGGAATTCTGCAACTGTGAAACATCCTTCTCTCTTTCTCGTGACTCGGGTTTTGAGCATATTTGAGTCACTTCTTTCCTTTGCTCCAGCTCTGATTTTGGGCATATTAGAGTTGGATGTTCTTTCACTGCTGATCCAGATTTTGAGCTTGTTAGGACCAGCTATTCTTGTTCCTTTTGGCTCAGATTTTGAGTTTATTAGAGCCAATCTTTCTGCCTCAGAGGTTCATGTTTTGAGCATGTCTGAACCTCTCTTTTCATTCTGTTTCTTGGAACAATCTTCTTCTTCTTCTTTTTTTCTTTTTCTTTTTTTAATGAAAAATTGCAACGGTATATACAATGGAGGTGAAACTGGAAATGGAAAATCAATAAAAGTAATGTTTGAGCATCCTGCCGTTGACAGGACCCCCAAACAACTCGGAACCATCAAGTTCTTGTAAGAAAAACACATTAGGACCCACGGTGGCTTGAACGATGAATGGACCTTGCCACAAGCTGTCGAATTTGCCATGTTTGCCTTTATCCTCCCTTCTTGAATTCCACTTTAGGACCTTGTCCCCAACCTTGAAATTTGCTGCTTTGGTTCTTTTTTCAAACTGTCTCTTCATGTTTTCCTGCACTCCGATAGCTCTGTCATAAACCTGCTCCCTTGTTTGCTAAATATGGATTGTTTCATTAATTCTCCTTATCATGTTGTCTTCTTCTGATTAGATTTCTTGAATAAGCTTTACCACTGGTATTCCAAGGCTAGTAGGAAAAACTGCTTCTGTCCCGTAAACCAGCTGGAAGGGGGATATGCCAATAGATTTCTTTATAGTGAGCCTGTCTGCCCACAAGGCATGTATCAGCGTTTTATGCCAAGACCTTTTATTCTCTTCCAGCAGCTTCTTAATGATTGTAACCAGGCTTTTATTTGATGATTCAGCTAAGCCATTACCCTGGGTGTAATAGGCAGTTGAATTTCCAAGCGCAATTCCGTACCTGTGACAGAAATCAATCATTCTTTTGGATCCGAAAGCAGCAGCATTGTCAGTGATTATTTTCCTTGGGCAGCCAAACCGAGATAAGATGAAGTCTTCTAGGAACCTAATGATGACATAATCAGTGGCATTCCTAGTGGGTATGGCTTCAATCCACTTAGTGAAGTAATCAGTAGCAGTCAAGATCCACTTGTGTTGCCCAGAAGAAGAGGGGTGGATTTCTCCAATGAAGTCTAAGCCCCATTGCATGAAGGGACCTTCCATGGTGATAGGTTGCAGAGGGAGGGGAAGGAGCTTTCTTTTGCCTTCAAAAATTTGGCATTTGTAGCAGGTAAGGATCATTTTATGGACATCACTGAAGAGTGTAGGCCAATAGTAACCAGCCCTGAGTATCTTATTTGCAGTGGCCTTCCAACTCAGGTGGCCTCCACACTCCCCAGCATGGAATTCTTGTTTGATTTTTTCGGCTTCAGTTTCAGACAAGAATTTCAGTAAAAGGCCATTTGGATTTTTCCAATATAGACTCTCATTCATAATGCAGTAATTTCTAGCTTTGATTTTTATGAATCTGGCCTTTGTTTTGGACAGTTCCGGGGGGGCATTGAGGTGTGTGAGCACGTAAAGGATATCAGCATACCAAGGAGAGTTCTGAAATTGCTCCTCAACAGTTGGATGGGATAATCCTTCCTGCTCATCCAGGGCATTCATCATGTTAATATCAAGGGCTTGTAGATTAGATTCAGCCATTAATTGGGCCAGGCCTTGACCTTTGATCAGCTTTGTGGGTTTTATTTCAATGTCATATTCTAAAATCGTAGCAATCCATTTGCCCCTTTTCCCATCTGGGTCTTGGGACAAGATATCTTTGACCACTATGTTTGGCACATAGGCAATGGTGTGAGAATGCATAATGTACACCATAAAGTCTTTTAAGGTCTTAATCAGGGCATAGGCTTGCTTTTCCATGATGTTGTACTTTAAGGGTGCATCTCTCAAGGCTTTACTGAAGAAGGCTATAGGCTGTTCCTTACCTTCCGAATTTTTCTGCAGCAAAACTGCAGCTATCGTGTGTGGGGAAGCAAATGAAAAGATCAGAAAATCTTTTGAAAAGTCAGGGCTGATAAGGACAGGGGCTTGGGTGAGTGCAAGCTTTACTGACTCAAAAGATTTTTTGGCTTCAACAGTCCACTTGATTTCTGCATTTTTCTTCAACATTTCAGTCATTTTCCTAAGATGCTCAGCAAGATTGGGGATAAATCTTCTAAGGAAATTGATCCTCCCAATAAAGGACTATAGCTCCTTGATGTTTCTTGGATGTGAAATTTGAAGTATTCCCTCAACTCTCTGGGGGTCTATCCTAATCCCTTTCTCGGATATGATGTGGCCCAGAAGCTTACCTTCTTGCAGCCCAAAAACAGTCTTCTTGGGATTTAGGGACAGACCATACCTTCTACATTTTTCAAAAACTTTCCTTAGATGTTTTAAGTGTTCTTCTTCTGTTTTAGAAAAGACAGTTAAGTCATCCAAGTAGATAACTATAAAGTGTCCAATCTCATCTGAGAAAGCAATATCCATTGCTCTCTGGAAGGTAGCTCCAGCATTCATCAATCCAAAAGGCATTTTCCCATACATGAAGGTGCCCCATGGAGTGGTGAAGGCTGTTTTGAGTTGATCTTCTGGGAGTACCAGAACTTGGTTGTATCCTGAAAAACCATCGAGCAGGGAGATTCTTTTAGAGCCCACTACCTTCTGTAGGATATGCTCCATTCAAGGCAAAGGGTAGTTATCTTTCAGGGAGGATCTATTGAGGTTTCTGAAGTCTATGCACAGTCTAATCTCCCCTGTTTTCTTCCTTACAGCCACTAAGTTCGACACCCAATCAGAAAACCTTACAGGGACTATAATGCCTGCATCATACATCTTCTTAATTTCCTTTTCTACTACAGGCAATTGTTTTGGATTAATTCTACGGAGTTTTTGTCTGAAAGGTTTTTGATTTTCCTTCAGTGGTATCTTATGTTGTATAATGTTGGTGTCATAGGCCTTTAAGTCTTCATAGCTCCATGCAAACACATCAATGAATTCCTTAAACAAGTCAATGTATCTTTTCTTCAGGTCTACAGGTATAGACTTAGCCAGTTTTATCATTTTGGTTTTGTCTTCAGTGCCTATGTTGCATTCTTCTACATCTGATTCTGCATGTTCTATTATGGGCTTCTTTGCAACATCATCAAAATCAAAGAGGTCCTCTAAGGGTGCTAAGCCTCTTGGTATGTTCTTGTCCTTGGCTTGCAGCACCTGCATTTCTTCTCTATCTGCGTTTTCACGTTTTATGGCTGAATCTCCAATTTATTCAGTAAAAGAATTTATTTCTATACTACAAGGTGTTTCTAGTTCATCTGGGGAATCCTCACTTGGGCAGCTGTCATCAGATTTTGAGTCCGAATCAGAAAATTCAAACTCATCTCTCCCCATCAAGAAATCTTCAATCTGTTTGTCTCCTTCAAAGACCTGCCAGTATTTTTCATTTTCTGGCACTGCAGGCCTGAATTTAGTCTGAATGATGATTTGTTGGTCAACTGGGGCCTTAGGATAAGAGCTAGCTAGGCAGGCTAGTCCATTTGCAATAGCGTTTTGACCCCTAGGAATGGATACTAAATCATATTCAATGAACGTTTTCAGCAAATCTAGAGTATCATTCCTATATGCCCTAAGCTTGGGGTGTTTTGCCGAATACTCACCATTCATCTGTTTGATCACTAACTCAGAGTCTCCTCTCACGACTATCCTACGGGCTCCCAATTTTTTCAACAGATTTAAGCCCAAGATTAGAGCCTCATATTCTGCAATGTTATTCGTGCATTTGAAATGCAGATTGACAGCGTGGCTCTCTGCGTGGTCATTTTCGGTGTTACGCAGCCACACTCCAGCTCCAGCGCTTTGTCTAGTGCAGGACCCATCAAAGTTCATTTCCCACAGGGGATCTTTGTTTACTTCCACTTCGCTTTCTACCTTACAGCTGGATTCGCCATTAGGTTGAGTTGGGAGATCTGTACTAGGTTGTAAACTATCTTGTTGTTCGTAGAGGCCATGGATGTCAGGGAGGTGGTTAGCTTGTTGTTCTTGTTCTGTTTTTGTTTCACTTGGAGTGAGAGGTCCACCACAGATCCTATAGGCTTCATTGCTGATTTCCTCTTCCTTTTTAGTGTGCTGCCCATGGTCTTCCTGGTCATATTCTTCTAGAGTGGCCATTATATGGAGGTCTATAGGCTCGGTGTTCTTGTTTGTATGCCTATTCTGGGACTCTGGCTCTTCTAAGGATTCATCATTACAAAAGATGAAGGAGTCAAGGTCGGTATGCACAGAATATAATGGTGAATTTTCAGGTTTCTCAGGGCTGCTGACTAGGAATTTCATTTGGGATTCTCTATACAGTCTTCTTAATTGGCCAAATATAGGGATAGTGGCATATGAGCCATCCATCTGCATGGTGCCTTGCAGCTTGGCTCCCCATGATCTTGACAACAGCATGCCATACTTGGGTGGCACGTCTGCCACCACTACATCCATGACCATACATTTCGCAGGAATTTGGG
Organism: Pinus albicaulis; assembly: GCA_034641835.2. NCBI lineage: Eukaryota > Viridiplantae > Streptophyta > Pinopsida > Pinales > Pinaceae > Pinus > Pinus albicaulis. Next base: position 1,364,778,450 of record CM076578.1, read on the forward strand.
TCAAACTCACAACAAGTCTTTGATCAGGCCAAGACATTTTACCCTACTCGAGTCAAATGAATACAAGTCTTTATAGGGTATGGTGATTTTGAGGCCTAACTTCTCCATGACTACCTTAGGCATTAGATTGTGTGATGCACCGGAGTCATGCATGGCATTATGAAGGATCTTTTCATGAATGTTAAGACTGATATAAAAAGGTGGAACTACCCCTTCCTGAAATTTCCCCTCAATATTGGGACCGAATAAGAGGGCAGGCTGATCATCACTCAAATTTACAGTGTCATTATATTCCCCTAAATTCAATGCTTTCAAAATTTGGCCCTTATATACATCCTGAGAGGCCAGCTCAGATAATGGTACAGAGATTTTAATTTTTGCAATCTCACTTTCTAAATTGAAAATGGATTGGCTTTTGGGAATGTTCAAATCTGTTTTATTTGCAACTACCTTAGTAGCTGAATCGGCTTGTGTTTTCTCATTATGTACATGTGTAGACACAGTTTTATCAGGAGCACTAACTGAGGTGCTAGTGCTACTGGTTGGTTGACTTTGTTTTTCATTGTTTTGGTTGCCTTTCTATTGGTTTTTCTCAGAACTCTCAGCTGTTGATTTATCGTTTACAGCAGTTACTTTAGAAGATTTTTCAGGCCTCTTTTTGATGGTCACCTCAGGAGTTTTGGTTTTGGAAGTGTCTTGGTTCTTTTTTCTCCTGAGCCCATATGGTTCTCTGACCTGCAACATGGCATCATGGAGCCCAAGTCTGTTTTCTTTAGTTTCTAATCTTTCCTCATCCCAATATGAAGATGAGGGTTGATCATCCTCTGAGTCACAGTTCAGAATTGAGTCCTCTGCTTCGAACATGTTTATCACATTCCCTTCAGACTCTTCTATGATTCCCTCGTCCTCATCAAGAAAGTTTTGGAAAGGGGGAATGACTTGCTGATCTGACTCTTTTTGTTTGTTGGGGGTGTTGTTGTTACTTCTAAAGTTCTGATTTTGATTCTGATTTTTGCTTAGGTTACTAACCGTGACAGCCATTTTTTTCATCATTTGTTTCATCTCCTCCATTTCCCTACACACGCGTTCATTATTGGGGTCAGACGTGGAGGCTACATTATCATCCCTGTATGTTACCCTCTTCTCAGATCTCAGTTTTTCTCTTTTCTCAATCAGATTTGCTTCTATGTTTACTGCCCCTTTCTGCATATCCTCCAACGTGGTATATTCTTTATCCCTAAGTTCATAGGCCATGTCAGCATCAAATCCATCAGGATATTTGGCCAGGGCCATACCTTGTGGGGGTTTCATGTGTGGGGGAAGAGCGTTGTAAATACTGTTGAATCTAGTGGTGTAATCATGAACACTTTCCCCTACGTTTCTCTTAAGGGACATGTATTCTGCTAGGAGCTGGCGAGGGTTTGCTCTAGTTTCCCATTTGTTGATGAAAGTCTGGTATAACGCAGGGAGATCTTGGATACTACCAGCAGGCAAGTTTTTAAACCACTTTTTAACCTCTCCCCCCAGGCTCTGTGCAAAAACTCTCATTTTGATTGTTTCATCGTCAATTTCCATATAGTCAAAGGAGTCCTCCATTTTATCTACATGTTGTTGCGCTGTTGTAGGCTCTTTAGCAGGGAAGTGTGGGATTTTTGATTGATAATCATCTAGTAAGGGTAGTAGAGGCTGAGGTAAAACTAGAGGTGCATACCAGGCTGCCATGATGATGTTCTGATGAGGTATAGGGTTGGCTTGAGCAGCTGGTAGTTGGATGACAGGGATGGTAGGACCAGCAGAAGTCTGTTGAGCAGATCTAGAGTGAGAAAGCCCCGAGTTTTGGAGAAAGTGGAGATCAGGTGGTGTGGAAGGAGGGGTTTCGCTGTCCCTAGTGTCTGGCCGGTCTGAAACACTGAATGACCTAGTTCTAGGTAATCTTTTTTGGAGGTCTAGGTCGAAGAAAGGGTCTAATAGAGCTGCAAGATCTTCTGGTGCAGAATTGGCTCTATGAATGTTGCTGGAAATAGTTGATCTCCTACTCACAGGTGTTCTTTTAAGGATTTTCTCAGGATTATCAACTGTTTTAGGTGGGTTTGGATCAGGGAAAGCTCTTGTATGAATGGTTCTTTGAGCCAGAGTGTTGTTTATAAGCCAAGCAACTTAGCCCTACTTGTTATTTCTACTGTGGTTAATGTTGTCTTGGGACTGGTCTCCCAGTGGAGTCTGATGTGAAACCGAGATAATCAGCAGGCCTACTGATCACCAGTGGAGTCTTTAACGTTTAGGAACAATGGAGTCGCCAGGTGGAGGGTTTAGGATGATTATAGGGTACACTGCCCACCACAGTGCTCAGGCACTATCACCTTTCATGAATCTCCTCTAAAGCCACAAGCTCCAACCAGAGATTGACTGGGAGGGCATTTACCAGATATGTCACCCCTGAAGAGAGGATGAGATCTGGAGGCTACCTGGCCCTATCCAGGCTCTGTCTAAGAGTATGGTGGATATTCAATAATGGAGGCTGATTCAAGAAAGGTGTGACTTACCGTCAACCTAGCCAGAGTTCTAAGTTTCTGAGGTTTAAAGAGTGTTTAAGATGAAATGTACTCAGAAGTCCCCAGCGGAGTCGCCATTATGTTGGGGTTCCCATGTTTTGGCCAGGTTGACAGAGACCAAAAGATGAGACAACATAGAACCACTTTGAGACCTTAGGATCTAGCCCTCCTAGGTCCAGAGAGGGATCTCTCTATGATTATCAAAGGATATATGTCTTTGAAGTTCTCAATTGTGATTTTAGGCTAGTTATAGGCTCAGGGTTGTTTGTTTGATTGTTTGAGTTTGGTTGTTGAGAATCAGGAAGGAAGGTTTCATCATAAGACAAGGATGGGTAAAGAAGGAAGCTAGACAAAGATAGATAACTCAGGGAACATCAAGGCCATTGGGCAATGGAGTCAAGAAAGGATTTACTTATGTTCAATGTGTAAGCTTCAATCGGGCTAGTCATCTAGAGCAATTTGGATCTCAAAGACTGATTGGTGGGATGGAACACTAAGGGATGAGAATGAAGGATGGAAAACTGTCTGATTCCGTCTATAGATCAGGCCAGAGGTCATTTAACTCCAGGCCTGCTTGGACAAAACCATAGGCAACACCAGGGGTCTTGAAAAGGTTTGTATTGGAAGGGTAGGTTATGAAGAGGCAGCGACAGGCTTTACACCTCCCAATGTTCCTAACCTCTTTCAATTAAATCTTAACAAAGACATCTGAACACTGATTCTATCAACTTGCACATCAGAGAGCAGGAAATAATCATCCACTACACTAGTTTAGTCAATTAAAAACAATATTCAGATACACATATGAGCAGAAAACATTAAAGACTGAGAGAGCTGGGACATAAGGTACCTAACAAGGGTAAATATTATGTCATGCATTCAGATGCCAGTCAGAAGAACATGCAATGAAATGGAAACAAACACGAATAAGAAAAACAAAAATCACCAGCTAACGCCAAATCGAGGATCCAATGAAAAGCGCACTTATCATGTTAAAAAAACAACACCAATCGGTACATCATAGCCCATAAACTTACCTTCGGCTTTGAATACATCATTTTTCTCGACCTATCATACAACTATTACACGAGGAAACTTGGCCTCGGGACAAAAATGCTTGCAATTCTTGATAATGCAACAACAACCATTACAATGATATCCCTCTGTGCTTTATAGCAGAAGAGACACATAGGACCGACTGAGGAGGTAGGTGAATTTTAAATGTTACATTTAAACACAACAATGAATGCAGGGCCGAGACCCATTCTGCTTGATGCACTGTATATTTAATCTTTGTCACCTTCCTCATCAAAGAAAGATCTGCTCCGGATATGATTTGACCTCTTGGCTGTAGTACTCCAGGTGTTTTGATCCAAATAAAAGAACTTGCTGAGAGGTCTGCCTCATGGATGTTAGATTGTTTTGAACTATAGCTGGGACGACAAATTCCTTCAAGGACACAGCACATAATAAAGACTGTATGGGAGACCTGTCCTTTATGGAAAAACATTCTGCTGATAAGAAAACCTTGATATTACCTCTTATTGATGTTCAGGATCTCCAGAATCGATCCTCGGGGTCTTTAAAATAACGCTTTGCCTCTTTAAACCTTTGTTTCAGGGCTCAAGATCTTCGTTGACGCGCATTAATCCCTCTGCTCTGTACTGAAAATCCTTGCTGCTTCATTACTGCCTCTGTCAAGTTAGCTCGATATTTAAATGGCGCCGGATGGATTTCGGCGTTTGAACTCTGCTCTCCATTAATGTGAGTCCTGACGGCCCCATTCCTTGACTTTCCTGATGGTACTGGCTCATTAGATTTGATCCTGACTGCGCCGCCTGCCATTGAGGTAGTACATTGGACAGTGGCGGTCCCATCCTCTAGAAACTCTGCAACACAGCGAACTTATGAAGAAAACAGTGGACGGAGCGATGAATGCAGGGTGAACGAGACGGTGGTGCGGCGGTGGCGGAAACAAATATTATTATGATGAAAATGCAGTGGAGTGGTGGAATGTGTAGACAATAGGGTTTGGTAGAAATATGTAGCGTAGACCGTTGGATTCAGGCCTGGAGATGGAGATTGACGGCGGAGACTGACCGGCGTATCAATATATGAAACTTAACAAAAACGAACAAAATGGATGAAATGCGACGGAGATGAATGAAAGAGTGGGACCCAGCGGAGGCGGAGGGTGATTAGATCCTGACCGTTAGATCGGCGGGACAGATCAACGGTCCGGATGCAATCGGGGGATCACAATCGGAGGAGGGAGCAGAAGGCTTGCGATTAGCGGAGGACCGTCGGATCAGGCGGGGAGATCAGCTGTCAGGATTGAATCGGAAGATCTCAATCGGGGCGACACCGTTGTGAGTTGCGATTGCGATCGGACGGGGGTTGCGATTGAGCGAAGACCATTGGATCTGTGATCAGATCAACAGCTCATAATCAATCGGCGGGAGAAAAGGAAGGCGTGATGGGGTGTGAAGTGATTAATGCTGGACCGTTGGATCAGTCGGGGAGATCAGCGGTCAAGATTGAATCAGAAGATCCCAATTGGGGCGGCACCGTTGTGAGTTGCGATTGCGATCGGACGGGGGTTGCGATTGGCGCTCCACCGTCGGATCAGAATAGTAGATCGACGATGAATAATGCATCGTGGGACTTAAATCGTTGAACAAATCGCATCGGGCTTTTGCGTTATAACAAAGGAATCTGCACCCGCCCGATCTTCCGATTGCGATTAGCACCTGGGACTTAAGTGCTTGGTCCCAGCGCACGGGCATGTGTGGGAAGTGGTTAAGGGGAAGGGGCTAGGCCTTAGAATAAGGTCAGAAAGTGGGTTTTTAGCCCATTTTAATGGATTTTAGGGCTGGGAAAGGGGGAATAAGGGAAAACAAAGGGTAGAGGAAGAAATTAAAGGGGATTTTGGGGGGATTTGAGGGGTAAAAGGGGAATAGAAGGGGAAGACAAGGGGGATGAAATAAAAGGGAAAAAGGGGGCCTCTGGGCATTTCTTCATCAGCAGAGAGGCTTTAAAAGGGGAATCAGTAGAGGGGAATTTGTATTAGGCACAGCAACTGAGAGACTTCAAGGAGGATGGGTTTTCAGGGGAAAGGCATTCCTTGAAGACTCAACAATGATTTAGCCCCCTATTTGCTTGTCAAAAATTTCATATGGGGGCTAACAGAACCTAAATAAGGATGCATGTGACCAACAACTTTGAATTCATGGTTAGAAGAGGCCCTTAGGCCACTCGAAAGATCCTTCCTTCTTTGCTGAAAAGATAGAGTAGGAATTAGTGTTTCATTTCAGAATAAGATTGAATTTTACATGCAAGTATAAGCTGAATGAAACACTATATAGGAGTTTATTTATGCTTTGATGAAGTGTGTGATGATAAAAGAGTTACTTTAATGCAAATGGGTAGATGGCTAGATGTTACACCATTTTTTGGTCATCTAACCTATTATCATTAGATGGACCCAAGTACCATGTAAGACAAATTTTACCCTAAGTAAAATTGCCTTCACTATGTTAAATAACTTAATAAACCACATTTATTAGGTTATTTATGGTCTAAACAGGAAACCCCAAAAGGAAATATTAAACAAACCTATATTTGTTTGATTTTCCTCGTGGAATAATTAATTAAACCATAATTTAATTATTATTCCCAGTCATGTTTAACACAAAAACAAAGAAATTAATTAGATAAACCTTTATTTATCTTATTATTTTCTAGGAATAATTATTTAAATCTTATTTAGATAATATTCCTTGTTAAATATGACCAAATCACCTACAAATAATTAAATAAATCATTATTTATTTAATTATCCTTCAACCAGTTCCTTAAAAAGATAAATAAATCATTTATTTATTTATTATTAACAAATAAAGGGATTTGACCCAAGTCAAATACTTTTTCCCTCCAACAAATATAATAAAATATTCCATAAAAGGTGGATCTAGATTTGGTTAACATTATTTTATCATGCACCAAGATCTAGAATGACCCAATATTTTGTTATAAATAGGAGGGTTTTTCCTACCATTCTTCACCTTTTGTTGCCTATTAGATCACTCTGCATCTATACACTTGGTCACATTTTTCCACTATTTGCTGTGTGAGCTCCCTTTGAGTTCTATTCTTTGCATGGGTTTTCTACACCAACAGGAGAGAGAAATGCTAGATCTGAAGTGCTGAGGACTTCCAAGAACCCTTCCCATTGAGGAGAATAGGAAACATCTTCTTTTTTTCCTCCCAGGTGCCCTTAATACAAAATTCTTTCAAAAATTGTTCTTGTCTTGTCTATTGGATATATGGAGCAAACCCTTCTTTTTTACTACTTAATGTCTTTCTATGCATAGATCTGGTTTGTTGCAGCTCTTGTCTTGATTAACTAACTGCAGATCTAAAGATATTGGCAGCCACATTTGTTGTTAGGGCTATTAGTTATGCGTAGCTAAAGTGGTCTTTTTTCGTACACTTCGACAAAGGATTCATACTAACAAATGGCGACTCCACACGGGTTTTAAATTACGACCGCTGTCGTTTTTCATATTCCTGCATATCTAGCTACTTTAGACCCTAGGGTTTCTTTTCAGCTGAATATTTTCCCTATTTTTATGTTTTTTTTCTCACATAAAACCCCAAAACATTAAAATTTCCCAACTTCATGTGTTTTGCCCCTATTGCACGGAGTAGCGACATCGGCCGCAGGCGGGAACGGCAACTTTCCGTCTGCCGCGGGAACACTGAGCTGGTGTACTTTTCAGCCTGGCTTCGACCTTCACCTCCAGGTCGCACTTTTCTACCCATTTTCTGCGACCTGCACTGAAAACAGGTCAGAACTTGTGACCTGCCAATTTTTCAGCTGTTTTTCTGCAATTTTTCTGGGTTGTTCTGAAGCATCTGTCAGGGTTTTCCAGCCTCTGTCTCAGCCCGTTTCGACCTGTTCCTGATATTTTTTTCTCATCTAAGTGGGAACCTAGCCCCCTAAGGCTTCAGTACCCTTCACTTTTGGTGGAAGAGTTTTAGCTGCTTCAGGTGTCTATTTTTTCAGAGTTTCAGCCTCCCCTTTTCCAGATTTGATACCTCCTTTTCTAATCCCTTTTAATCAGCTCTTCTACCTCTCAAATCACCTCCTGAAGATTTGTTTGGATCTACTTTTAGGGCCTCCTCCTTGCCCCTTCTACTTTTTGTTGATTTCCTCCTTTTTTCCAGCCACCTTGCCTCTGCCTCTTGGCTATGATCTGCACCTCTTTTCAGCAGCTTTATCCTTTAGATCCCTGTCCCTTTTGACCCTAGATCTATTGGCCTCTTTTTAAGTGTGTTTTGACTAGATTTTTGCCCTTTTTTAGATTAGTTTTGAGTGACCCGCCTTCTTGGGTTGAATCGATGCACTAGTAGTTGTTATTTTTCTGTTATTTCAGCATTATATATTGTTCTCTGCAGATTTATTTTCAGTTACGCAGCACACTTTTTCTCTTGCTCTCAAAACGAAAAGGGTTTAAAAATTAAAATTAACGCACGCCACACACTCACCCTAAGCGAAGAAGAGCCTGGTTTACACTGCCAGGCAAAGACTTTAAAATCAATTGACATTGCACCTATCTGCCCTTGTTTTGACATTGTAATCACTTGATTCTGCACCGCCTTGCCCTTGTGGTCGTTCTTCTTCCCCTTGTGCCGTGTTTGTGTTGTCATCATTGCGCCCCCAAGGTGCACTTCCCGGAGACTTCTTGGCCTTCACCCTCAGTTTCCGGTCGATCGACCTGCTCCGTCCCGCCGTCGTCGAGCCAGTCCTCCTCCGAGTCCGCACTCCGACTCCTCTTCTGATTCATTGGGTTCTCCTTCTCCTCCTGGTTCTCCCCCTATCACCTTCACTATGTCTGGTCCAGGGCCTAACGTTAGCGGTGCTCCAGGCCCTAATGCCGGAACCACTACTAGCGGAACCGCCACAGGAACTACCTCGGCCATACCCTTGCTGCCGTACATTGCAGGCCTCAGCCTCCCCGATTTCAATCAGTTGATCAATGACCCTATTCGCCACGATGTTGGTTGGCCTGCTATGCCAACCAAGCTCCCCTCCGACATCCCTAAGTTTGAAGGCCTTGCTGGAGAAGATCCAACCAATCATGTCCGATCTTTCCACATGTGGTGTTCCTCCAATTCCATTACTGATGACTCCATCCGTCTTCGATTGTTCCAACGCACGCTTACCGGCGAAGCTTCTAAATGGTATGTAGACCAAGCCACCTCTTCCCATACCACCTTTGCGACCATTGCCCAAGCCTTTTTATCTTACTTCCAGCTCCCTCTCCGATACGATACTGGTACGAAGCTTTTGACCTCTTTCAAGCAAACCTCTTCAACCCGCCTTTCCGCTCATGTCCACGAATGGCGACGAAGACGAAGCTTATGTCGAGCTCCCCCCTTCGAAGATCGGATCTATATGGAATGGTTCCTTCGCTCTCTCTTAGCTCCCATTGGCAAAGATGTCGCCTCCCATTTTCCTCAAACCGAAGAAGCCGCCCTCCAAATAGCCTTGAAATATGACCTGATCTATGCTCAGTCTGGTTATGTTTATACCGTTCTTCCAGACCTCCCCAGGCCCGGCAGCACTAATGCCCTGGGGGCATCTCACTCCGCCGATGGTATTTTTGGAGCCCTTTCCCATCCGTACGCTCAACCTCCTATGGGCTATGGTCTCCCTCAGGGAGGGGCCATCACCTCTAGCACTCTTCCCCCTCCCGGTAGCATGTATCCAGGATACGGCATGCCTCCTCCTTTTTCCCAACCTCCTGCTTACCTCAATGTTGCCCAACCTAACCATTACCTTTATCCGCAGCCTGGTGCACCAGCTCCTCCAGCATATGCACTTCCATCTCCCTTACCTCCTCCAAACCCGCAACAGCACCTACAGCCCCCTCCAGGGCAAGTATTTGCACAACAGGGCACGACTAATCCCCCTTCTTCTCAAAGAAGGCGGAGAGGCAATCCAAACCAATCTTCCCCTGGTACTCGTGGACCCAATCCTCAAGGTGTTGACCCTAACACTGCCAACCAGCAACAGGGCACTCAGCCCAAGCCGGACAGGCAGCTTCGCACAAATAAGCCTTGTTCGTGTTGCGGTGTTTATGGTCATTACACCCATGATTGTCCCCTCTTACCCCAGATTCGGCAGATGTGGGAGTCTCAAGCCACATTGCGCGGACAACACGCCTCCCCTCATGCTCCTCCTAATGTGGCAACTACCCAACCAGCTGTGTTTACTGAGCCTTTCCCTCAGCAAGGATTCATGGCTACCCAACTTCCTGACAGCCAGGTCACCACTCCACCTTCCCTTTCCGGTTCCTCCGATTACCAGATCCTTATGATGAACTCTGATCCTTCCCCAACCGTCGAACTTCACCTTCAAACTCGGTCTCACCAGTACCCCAAGCCTCCCGCTCAGTCTACCCCCGAGTCCCCTTCTTCCAGTTCTACAGAGCCTCTTTCGACAACCAATGGTCCCTTACATATCCCTCAACCCAAATTTGAGGTCCATCCCAAGATTCCTAAAGGACCGTTACATCGAAATGCTGCTTCTGGTCGAGCTGCTCATTCGTATAGCATAGTAGATGATTTGGCGCAATCTCCTGCTGCCAGTTCCACACTGGAACTCCTCTAGTCGTGCCCTTCCCAAAAGAAGGCTCTACTATCTGCCGTGGGCACTGTAGATCCTGCTAATGACCAAATGATTGTGTTTGACGCCCATCAATCAAACCATCCTCCCCTTCCTGCTTTCGTCGCCTTCCAAATCCCAGTCAAAATCCGGAATGCCAACGTTTCTCAGTGTATAATTGATGAGGGGGCATCCACTTGTGTGATGTCCGCTTCGGTTTGGAAACAACTCGGATCTCCTGAGTTGGCCCCTTCCACGATCACCCTTCAAGCATGGGATGGCCACGCCTCCCAGCCCATTGGCCTTTTCCGTAATTGTCCTATCACCCTTGCCGGTAAGACCGCTTGCGTTGACGTCGAAGTCATTGACTCCCCTCTAGACTACAACATTCTATTGGGGCGAAGCTACACCTATGCCATGTCTGCTGTCCCATCCGCGGTTTTCACAAGATGTCTTTCCCTCACAATGGAAAGATAGTCACCATTGACCAGCTATCTTACCATGAGCCGCCGTCTCAGACCTCCCCCGAGACGACCATCTCTTCTGTAGCCAATAAGAAAACCATCGATTCCTTGACCAGTGTCTCCCCCGGTGTCTACAAAGATTCCTCCCTGCTTGGAACTTTTCCTGGTCTTCCCCGTCCTCATATTTCTGATCCCAGCTTGTCGAATGTTTGCATGATGAAATCGTCTCGGGCTGCCCTTAAGCGACCCGCTTCGGCTAGTCAGCAACCTCAGACTCAACCTCGCCCACCGAAACCTGCTCCTAGCCCTTCATCTCCGCCAGCCGGACCTCCTCCTTCTGGCCCTGCTCCTACAGCTGGTATCCCTGAACCCCTTTATCCCCCTGGAACGGTTCCCCCAGGCCTTAATCATCTCGGAGCCATCCCTCCTGGTCATTATCCCATTCCTGGCTCCCCCTCCCGGAGTCTATTCGGTCCCCGTCATGGCCACCCTCTCTCTCCCTAACCTGACCCTGGGTATACCCGTCTGGTACCTTGACCCTCCAACCGCTACCCCTCCTGGTCACCCCAAACCCTATCTTGCTTTGACACCGGTTCAACCGGTCCCCCTTGCTTGCTCCGTTGCTACGGTGCCCCCTGCACCTCCCCAGGAACTTACCCCTGTGGTGACAGCTCCAGGAAAGAAAGGCAAAGCTCGCAAGGGGACATCCAAAGACAAGGCCACCCCGACTGACCCAGCTCCTCCTCCGTCCACAAAGCCTTGCGCCTTGTGTGATGTCGTCGGTCACACCACCCATACTTGTCCTGAGTTGCCTCGCATTCAACCCATGGTTAAATTCGCGTTCCCTGAGTCTACGATCTCCGACCCTTCTCTTCCTTCCTCGTCCGTAACCAAGAACCCCAAAACTATTCGCACTAGCAAACCCTGTGCTTTGTGTGGCGTCCATGGCCATTACTCCCACCATTGTCCTCACCTGACGCATTACCACGCCTCTTTAGAAGTAGTCCGAGAGTATGAGGTTGAACAAAATCAATCCGCCTCTCCCATACTCACGCAGTATGCTTTGGGCCAGCCTGAGAATCTCCCCACTCTCATCGACATTCCCCCCCCTGATGTTCAGATGACGGAGTCTACTACGACCATTCTTTACCTATCCTCCTCTGTGCAACCTTTGGAGCCTAGTCCCCTCGCATCCTCCCCTGTTGTTTCGCCTGACCCCCTCTTTTCTACCGATACACGAGATCAATCCACCTGTATCTCTGTTGCCCTCCGCAGCCCGAGTCCCCGCCATACCTCCCATAGCCCTCATATACCACCCTCTAGTTTTTATATGAGCCATAGCCATCCTGCTCATTGCACTCCCTCCCGCAGTTGCCGCTCGATGTCTTCTGTTCACTCATGCTGCCGTCATTGTATCTCCTCCCCCCATTTGTTCTCTTGTAACACCATTTTGTAGGACCTCCCGTCCCCACCCTTTATCGGTTACGCCGATGGTACAAGTCGTTACTCCCGGAATCTAGCCTCGGCAGGTTGGGCCATTTTCACCCCCTTACATGCCCTTGTCCTCTCAAACGGGGTCTGCATTGGTACTACCACCAAAAATCAGGCTGAATATGATGCAGTGCGTTGTCTCTTAGCCGATGCCCTCTTTCATCGCATCCTCCATCTGCATGTTCGTTTGGATTCCCTACTTCTTTTCATGCAACTAAATGGTGTTTATCGTGTGCATAACCCTGTGCTGTTTAGATGATATTTACGAGTGAAACTCTTGATACGTGAATTTGAAACCATAACTTTCAACCACGTACCTCGAGAACAAAATCACTATGTAGATAGTATTGTAAACCATGTTCTAGATTGGCATTTATCACACGCATTTCATACAAGACAATAACATTCATAATCATTAAAAACGATGCATATCCATAATATGTGTCGCAAAACATGTGTTTAGAGTCCATCTACTCTGATACATATGACATGCCCATAGCATGTTACAAAAAACTCAAAAATGGGGGCACCACCTGCCCCTACATACACACTAGGGGGCACCACATGCCCCGCACCTACTCACTATCTGGCGGATCCCGAGCCAATGGCTCTGCCCTTGCAGCCCGTAGATCACGTGTGCCTTGACTGGCCATCGCCATGCGCCGCATGACACCTCGCCATTCCGAGGGAAGACCAATGCATGCCTCCACGTAATTGTCGTCTAAGTCTTTCCACCCGCGCTCTGAAACTCCGGTCAGCAACGTATCGCATCTACGGCGGATGTCCTCCAGAAGGGCGGCCACATCCTCATTGTGCGCTGCTCTCGACCCACTCGACCCTGCAGCTCCAGAGGCTGCCGGGCGTCCCATATATCCGGCCGGTTTTATCGGAGCTATATATGCATACCAAAGTACATGAATCAGTACCATATCTACTATTCAATAACTTTAACATGCCCATACAAGAATAGTTACTTATCACTTACCATCGGGCCCCCATACTTGACCAGGCGGAAGTAGTAGGTCCGGATCCCCACAATAACTCATCCCACTATAGGGATAGTCGTTTATGTATAACGACATCTAATCCCAATGGGCAAAGAACTCAGGTCGAAACACTCGCCCGACCGCCCCTCCTCCTCCTCTGCACAGTAGCCGCCCCCACCGGCGCATCCTGGGCTCTCTCGAGCCCCCATCTGGAAGCTGTACACGAGGCCGCAAGGTCGGGATCTTCTCAAAGAAGAAGGCGCACAATAAAGTCCCATATGAGCAATCGTGGTTCACTTGCCGCTTGCAGAGCAACAACTGTCATTTTAATGACACCAGCATCATTTGGGCCCACCCATAGTAGGTCCCACTCAACACACTTTCCACAAGCATCATCTACCCCCCGGTGATGTGATGGAACGCCTGGCTGCCCAGGATACGCAGCACAGCTGTGGCCACTGCACGGGTCTCTAGCCTCTCTAGATCCTCGATCGGTATCTAAGTCCCCTTGACTTGGAGACCCGGTCGACAATGTCGTTCCACGAACTCCATGATATGTCGCCCCCGTGGTAATACTGGCTGAGTGTTTCCCACCATTCCCAGTGGTGGGAGGCCCGTCATGAAATACACATCCTGAACTGTCAGTTCGATCCTGTGCCCCTGCACTACGAAGACCTCATGCTCTGGATCCCAGTAACTAATAATCCGGGCCAACAAAGGCTCTCCTGCCCTCATCAAAGGGTTCTCCAAAAACTTTAGAACCCCAAACCTGGCCAACACACGACGGACACCCTGATCCGCCTGGATCTCTGCCCGTAATGTACCCAGGTCTCTCTCTCTCCAGTTAACCCGTAAATCTGCCATACCTGCACAAAAACATCATCTTTTTCAGCATACAGATCGGGAATACCATAACCAAACACAAAAACCCAACTCTCAGCCATAAAACAGCACTAAAACCCCCTCATCTCCCAGGTCGCAGTTTTCTGCCCAATTCTAGGACAGGTCGCAGTTTTTTCCCTGAAACCTGCTTTCCATGTCGCACTTTTTGGCCCAAAAAGTGCGACCCGGCCGTAGAGATGAAGGAGGGTCTGTTACTGAGATTTTGGGCCCTAAAATGAACTTTCAATCCATCAAAATTAAAGAGTAAGGTTAGGCCTCTTACCTGCAACTGACGGATCTCGATTCCAACGGTCGGTTTGTCTGCTATGCTCATCGCAAGATTTAGGGCCTTCCCTCCTCTCTACATTCACCACAACAACACTAGAAAATGAGTGAATTTGGAGGGAAAACTGCCTTATTAAAAGAGAACCCTTGTTTCTTCTTTTGCCTGCTGCGACCATACCGTAGCCCCGTTTGACAAACCGTTTGCATCGTTGGAAATCTCTCACCGAGCCCTCAAATGGGTATTTGTTAGTTTTTTGTGATTTGATACTTCACCAGGACACATTTTTTCCAAGAAGGGTCACTTCACCTCTCCTTAAAATCGCATTTCTTCACTTACGAAACTTGTACTTGGGGCACCATTTTGCCTCCTTACTTGTCTTTGTTCGTGTCGATTTTCTTCATGATTTACCATCTTGTACACATGTTTTCATGGTCCTCCATTGGGCCTTTACTGTGTGGCAGCACCATCGAGTCGCCCTTGTTTAGAGCATCCAAGCTGAGTCATCATTGCATTCATGGAGTCTATCCCGAGTCCATTTGTACCCCACTATAACCCTCCATCCTTCATTGCTTGGTCTCTCTCTTGTGTCACATATTATGGCCTTCTACCCCACCGTCCCCATCCCTGCGATTGCGCGCCGCCGCCATGTCATTCATGCCCTTTATGCTCTAACAAGGGAAGTCATCCATTCGCTACTCAGTCCCTTCCATTTCACCATCATCATTAGTGTCAGTCTGTCCGTCACTCTACTATTTTCTCTCGTGCCTCACCTATGGTAGCCCTCCTTCTGTCGACGTCATCTCATTCATTCTAGAAGCCAGGTCTAGAGGGCAGTGTACCTTGGTTCCAACTTCTACTCTTGTTCGGTGCCTCGGATCAGGCAAAGGGATCTCTCATTTCCCTTTGAATTGATTGTTTCTCCACTCCAGCTCCTTTCAGCATGATCGAGATCCGTATACTTGATGGTTCAGTGATACAACAGTAGCTCTTGATGATTCCCAGGTGTGTGTGAGATGTCTCAACCCTCATGACGGGGTGGCCCTGTAGGTAGCCCCCCACATGCCCGGATGACCTCCTCCTTGTAGCCTTCGATGCAGCTACAGATATTTGATGATGTTGGCCTTAGCCACTTGCAGCGCCTCTTTGATTTTCATGTATCAGTCAGATTTTGTGAGCCCTTCCCCATTCACAGGGGGCATTTGGGTTGTATTTGTATCTCACGTACTTAGATATTATTGTATAAGTCTTGGCTGTTATCCCAGGCACAACATGTATGTGGGAATCCTCATTGTATTTTTATCTGGCTCATGATTATGCCGGCTGTACTTTATGGTTCGGTCCCTTGTTCACTGGACACACTATTCTTTTGTACTTTGTCCCGGCGGGCATAGGTATGCCTCCCCCACCGCCTTTAGCACAGGTACCCTCTCATAAAAAGAGACTTGTTGCACCTATAAGTCTCGTCTCCTCAGGGTCTAGTTCTTCAGCACCTTATTCTACCTCACATTTCTCTCTCTGACTTCCCTTTTGTTGTCTGGTGATTGAGTTCTTACAACGTACTTCGGTCATACGATTTGATCCTAACACTCACACGCTGGGGGGCAATCTGTTACACCATTTTTTGGTCATCTAACCTATTATCATTAGATGGACCCAAGTACACCATGTAAGACCAATTTTACCCTAAGTAAAATTGCCTTCACTATGTTATATAACTTAATAAACCACATTTATTAGGTTATTTATGGTCCAAACAGGAAACCCCAAAACGAAATATTAAACAAACCTATATTTGTTTGATTTTCCTCATGGAATAATTAATTAAACCATAATTTAATTATTATTCCCAGTCATGTTTAACCCAAAATCAAAGAAATTAATTAGATAAACCTTATTTATCTTATTATTTTCTAGGAATAATTATTTAAACCTTATTTAGATAATATTCCTTGTTAAATATGACCAAATCACTCACAAATAATTAAATAAATCATTATTTATTTGATTATCTTCCAACCACTTCCTTAAAAAGATAAATAAATCATTTATTTATTTATTTTTGACTAATCAAAGGACTTGAACCAAGTCAAATACCTTTTCCCTCCAACAAATATAATAAAATATTCCATAAAAGGTGGATCTAGATTTGGTTAACATTATTTTAATCATGCACCAAGATCTAGAATGACCCAATATTTTGCTATAAATAGGAGGGTTTTTCCTACCATTCTTCACCTTTTGTTGCCTATTAGATCACTCTGGATCTATACACTTGGTCACATTGTTCCATTATTTGTTGTGTGAGCTCCCTTTGAGCTCTATTCTTTGCATGGGTTTTCTACACCAAAAAGAGAGAGAGATTCTAGATCTGAAGTGCTGAGGACTTCCAAGAACCCATCCCATTGAGGAGAATTGGATACGCCTTCTTGTTTTCCTCCCAAGTGCCCTTAATACAAAAATTCATTCAAAAATTGTTCTTGTCTTGTCTATTGGTATATGGAGCAAACCCTTCTTTTTACTGCTTAATGTCTTTCTATGCATAGATCTGGTTTTTTGCAGCTCTTTTCTTGATCAACTAACTGCAGATCTGAAGATATTGGCAGCCACATTTGTTGTTAGGGCTATTAGTTATGCGTAGCTAAAGTGGTCCTTTTTCGTACGCTTCGACAAAGGATTCATACTAACACTAGATGAATGGTTTCCCATAGCATAGTTTCCTTTCTTAGGAACTAGGTTAATTGTTTAATATTTTCTTTCACTATCAATTGCAAGTTGAAGTTTGATAGGAACTCTCTTTGTCTTAGAGTAGAATAAATTCCTTGCATTACATTTTCTAGTTGCACTTTAATCAAGTAAAAGGAATTGCCTAGAAGTACTACTGACTAGAAGACCTAGTTGAGGGTGGCATGAGTAGAATCCATATGTTGTGCATATAGAATTGTCACCTCTAATTTTGTACAAACCCCGAGTTGATAAGTAAAGTTGAGTATCCCTTGGGAGTTGCAACACTCTTGGTGCAATACGAGGGCTCCCCAATAACTTTATCTTGAAGAGTCAAAATTTCATTTGAATTTTGGCATTAGAAAGAAGACTCATAGGGCTACAAATGGAATGAATTTTATTCCTTGGAGATCTGAATTTACAAAGATAAAACCTATTCAATATCGAGATCATGCAAAGACAGAAAAAGGTGTGAAGTTTTTTTTAAATTCACATAATGTTTTTTTTTTTAATAAGTTTGAAGTGATTCAAGTGATAGAGTAAAGCATAAATATCATTGTTTGATTCCAAAATTACTAATAAACAAAATGGAAACACCTAGTAAGAAACTAGAAAGCTCTACTATGACGCATGAAGAAGAGGAGGAAATGCACCATGATATATCAAAATTACGACACAAAGTGCAACAAATTTTGATCTCACAAAGAGTAACCAGAAATGAAATGGAAGATAAGATAGATGGTTTGAGGAATGGTATGGAAGATAATATTAATGGTATAGAAGCAAAAATTAAATGCAACATGGAAGATTTGAAGAATATTTTAAAAGAAGACATGGAATGTTTGAAGGAAGGTTTGAAAAAATTGCTACAAGAAATGCTTCTTAATGGAGAAAAGGTATTAGATGAAACCCATGATGAGAAATAAATTAATGTTAATCATGATTCCATAGACTGTAACTTTGGACTTAAGAACTACCATATTCCAAATATCAATATGAGGAATTTTGATGGCAAGGATTTGGTAACAAGGATACTATAGATGCAGCGATATTTCGATCTCCATAATGTGAAATAAACATAAAAGGTATGCATTGCAACTTTATATCTAGATCCAATCCGTTTGTATGGTATCTATGGTTTTGTTCTCATAAATAAATTTTCACTTGGTAAATTTGTACAGAGTAAAAGATAACACATTTTGAGGATACAAAGAGAAACACTTTCTTTAGCCAATTAATAAATCTAAAACAAAAGGGTTCAATGGAGGAGCACATTGAAGACTTCCAAAAATTGAATAATAGGTTAAAAAAATATTCCAAAGGGGCATAGCAATGATGTCTTCATATGTACCTTAAAGGATAACATCCAACATGAGGTTTTCCTTTCGACACTTGATTCAATGGAGAAGGCATTCAAGGTGGTAAGAAAAGCTGAAATCAAAATTATGGTAACAAATAAGTCTACCACTCACAACTATAAATATGGATGTGTTGTTGCTTCTATCCTTCCACAGCCTACAAGGTTAGTGTTATCTCTAAATTGGTACAAATGGGCTACTCCACCAGACAACTTAGAGTAATTCTTTCAAACCAGCATTTTGACTGAGGATTAGCCTCTTCAGCCTGAGAGGGCTCACTCAAAAGGATAAGGATATTCAATGGATAAATTGAAAGGAGATGGCTAACTCTAAATTGGACTGAATGTATTTGATTGCAGGTGAAAAATGTAAACAAATAACTACAATTGGGCTTATGGAGTCAGCATGAAAACTCATTCACAAGT
This sequence comes from Pinus albicaulis, assembly GCA_034641835.2. Lineage (NCBI taxonomy): Eukaryota > Viridiplantae > Streptophyta > Pinopsida > Pinales > Pinaceae > Pinus > Pinus albicaulis. The sequence continues at coordinate 1,364,797,287 of CM076578.1, forward strand.
TAACTTATCTCATGTAACCCAAGGCCATTGTATTCTTATCAAATCACACGTGAAGGAAAAAACAAAAATCTAAATGTATACAGGAATTTGGAGCATGTAACCATGAATTCTAAGTGATTATACATAAGCTAAATAATAAATCATGACATTTACAACAGACTAGGTGTATACAGGAAGTTGGAGCATATAATCATGAATTCAAAGTGATTATACAACTATAATACTAGAGAAGAAGTACGATACTGATAGAAAATACATACATAAGAATACAAAGAAGAATATCAGGTCTGAAATAGGCTGTTGCAACTGTATATTACTGATATTAAAAAAACTTTACAATAGTAGTTGTGTAAAATAATGTCTTCCAACCCTTTCAAGCTCTTTCCTCCCCCTATTTATAGAATTAGGAACCTTTACATCATGTCTACGATCTAGGATAGACCATATAATACCTTCATGGACCCTAGATCTAACTAACAACTCATTACAAGGAGGAAAAAGTAGGATAAATCTGTTTTCAAGGATTAGAAACCTAATAGGACTCTTTCACTCATTATTATGTTATCAAACTATTAAAACTCCATAGTTAAAAAATGTTTATCAAAAGAGAAGCCTTATGAGGTGGAAAAAGGCATGATCTAACAATAAAACATCATGGTTAGGAACTCTTCCTCAGATTCCAACTATGAGTTGTCATGTTGATGATGTGGTAGCTTAATGAGTTGGTGAGATAAACAACATTGTCAAAGATCCCGCCCTCACCAAAACATTCCTCTAGTATCATTTAAGCTTTCCACATGACTTTCTGACCTTAAATACTCCTTCAAAACACTAAAATACTGTAAAATTATGTTCCTTGCAAAACAGATTAAAACATGCAGTTTTGTAGCGTGATTTGGTAGCAAATTCATTTCAGCCATCTAAGTCAACTTTTAGCCTCTCTTTCTGATTTGGATATGTTTTCCAGATAACATAGGCTAAATAAAAATCTTTCCCCCCTTTGATTTCCATAAAAAATCAGTTTTTTTGAAAAACATAACCTACAGGGATTTCGTAGCGAAATCAAGCCTTCAAGCGTAGAGTTCACTACAAAATTGCCTAATTGGCAAAAAGCACAGAATTTTGTTGTTTTTTCTAAAATATAGGGCTCAGAAATGAGCTCATATCTATGGATCCTTGATATCTTTTGCAAAATGGGAAGATTTTTTTGTAAATCAATTTTTGTTGAAGAAAAACCTCTTGGTTTTTTGAAAAACCTCTCCAGATGTCCAGAATCTGAATTTCCAAAACATGTCTAAAACAGGAAAAATGAAACCATGAAAATTGAGCCCAAATACATCTTCAAATATCCCAATTGGTAGCACCTATGAGAAAAATGAAACAGCCTAATGTTCCCTGATATGTGGTCGACAATAACCTCTCTCAGATGTTTAGAATTCTTTTCTGTTTGCCCAGAAACTGATCTTGACGTTGACTACTCCAACAGTAAAGAAAACACATAAATTCCTTTGTTTCTTTTGGAATAAATGCATGTAACCAAATTTTAATGAAATCCTCTGCAACACTAGGGACTTACATGAGTAGCTTGAGGTCCATGGGTTAATATCTCACATAAGAGCCCCCTTTGTTTGTTTCCTTCTTCACGTCCACCCTCTTTTATAACCATGCTGCCTTCTTGAAATAGTGACACCTGCAAGAAAACAAATGAACATCAAGATGCTTGTGGTGGGACTAGAATTTTCATAGATGACAATGGGTTGACGCGTGAAAATTTTGAAGAGAGGATGACAGAGAGGTGCTTTGGAGGTGAGTTTTAAAATGTAAGTTTCAAATATGAGTAGGATAAAGGAAAATGAAAGGTTAAGTGAAATGTTAAACTATAAATGATGATCATTCATGTTGCATGATTCCATATAACTGATCATGTGACCTCAAAATGACCCCTAACCACTAAAAATTTGACATCTCGGCCTACTTTATCTTTTCTGCAGAAAAACATGATTTCGCAACAAAGACAATTATAAACCTTGCAGATTCGCTACAAAATTGTCATGTGATTTCGTAGTGAAATATTCCATTTTGCAGTTATATTCGCTAAAAAATGGTGGAAAAACAGACAAGTGGAATATTCTTGATTTGAGGCCACGCATGCGAAAAATAATTGGAATTGGGTGGATTTGACTGACATGACATGAATAATGGGGGGTTTTAGACTTATGATATGGTTTATTTCATGGAATTGTTTCGTCAAATTCATGAACTAACCTATTCAGACCAAATGAAACCTAGGTGAGTGAGGTGAGTGATCCTATTAATAAATTTGAAAATTTATGTGTGATAACAGTTGGAACCACACCAATTGGAGGAAAAAAGAGAAAAATGGATTTGTTACAAAAGTGATAGCAAATAAAATAAAGGTCATAAGTGTGATGAGAAGAAATTAGTTTACATAGATCATTAAAAGGAGGAAGAAAAGGAACAAGAAACGTAAAAAGAAGAGGATATAAATAAGGAACCAACCCCAGAGAAAGAAGAAATGCATCCAACCATATCTTGTAATGAATGGGTAGGAATTACCACTCCTCAAACTCTAAAGATTGAAGGAAGCATCAAGAAGAAAAATGTAATAGTATTTATTGATTTTCGTAGTACCCATAATTTTATTCATTGAAACACAGCCAAGGAATTGAATTGATTTGCATATCTAACACCAAAGTGTCTTTTGAATTTCCATGACCTTGGGTCTAGGAAAGAATCTTAAAATATCTCACACTACCAAACCAATAATATCAATAGAACTACTTTTTAGAGTGGAATATAAACAACAATAAATCAAATATGAACAAAATATAGAATTTTTTTTAATTTTTCAACCCATGTTTTTATATTAAACAACATATAATACATCATTCTAGGGCTCCCATACTAGGGATAATGGTCCTTATATAGCAACGAGTGCAATATACAAACAAGATACTCTGACCATCTCGTTGTAGTGCGATCTCTCAACCCCTCTCAGTCATACCCTATACCTTCCTAGTCATTTGGCTCCCAATTTGCAACTCGTATCTCTATCAATGCTCTAAGTCCTTCTAGCCACTAAAGCTTGGCTATCAACCTTCTCTCTAGTTGTGCCATAGTCCATCAAGGGAATAACAGATCAGGACTCCTTCTTAGTTGTTCATATCTCCACTTGTGAACAACTCTCAATCCACGTAGTCTTGCTCATCAACTATTAAGGGACTTTATCCCACTATGTTATTCCTCTACTGCTTCGATGAAGACCAACATAGTGCATGGAGGGATCCCACCTATGAATAAAGATGTCCATCTCACACAATGAAAAAATTGTAGGAGGATTTACCATCATCTACTTGTAGAAGTCCTTCTCCACAAACACATCTCGTGATCCAAATACTACTCCTGGCTGATTAGATCCTTGAGCTCCACCAACAACTACTCTAGCAACTACCTTTGTGCATCAAGGTTTTGAACAACGGGCTCTAACTTAAAAACTAAAATTTTGTCCTCCAATGGACCATAAGTTCCCAATACATGTCCACACTTCTTTCACTCTCACACTACCCTCCAACAGTCCATGAGTGACCAAGTCCACATTATAGCATCTTCACCTAGCTATGGCATCCTCACACCTAGGAGACCCATACACATGACTGGCAATAGAATTCTCCAATTTTCCCTTTTCTTCAACAATCGAGGAGCTATTTCAAAAATATAGGAACCAATATTAAATGTTTCAATTTACCACTAATTTGGGTTTCTAACATGCCATGACATCCCTACCTCCTTGTCTTCCATAGGATGCAACAACTATGTCCACACTAGGAAACCTACATCACTCCACAAACACATACCCAACACTCATCAACATTATTTTCTAATTCTATGTCACTTCTATTATATTTGTGACTAGTTGGAGAACATTTAGTTGATGTAACCACCCTGAATTAGCGACGAAAACAACCCTTCTTAGTTTCAGCCTACTTTTGGAGAAGAGCTGGCAGCCTTAGCTATTGTCCCAGGCATAGACAGCCCCTAAACTGCTCCATGCTACCCTCCAAATATGAAGTATAGACTGTGGCCCACCTACAACAGCATAGGCTTCCCTTCCTCTAATATTTTTGCACCCAAGACAACTCCACACAGGCTGAAACAACATTCTCTTTGTTCAACCCTCTTGGGAGATGCCTCGGCCTCTCCTCATAGCAAACTAGTCATCAAAATTACCTGAAACAGACCTCTAAACCCCACGTTGTCATGTTATTCCTTGATGTGGCTAGGGCAGAGAATTTCTCCTCTCAAATGAGTATTTCTGAAGTGTGAGTGTTGCACAAATGGATGAGATAAATCACTCCCCATTAGCCTCTATTTATACAAAAGTGAGGGGCTCCAAAATGTCATGAGCTAGGGGATTACACAACTTGTTCATGTCAAATTTACACCAATCCAACCTTGACACATAAGTTCAACCCCAACATATGACTTCAAAAAATCATAATTCCTCAAGGAAAACTTAGAATCAGATGATTCTCATTGTGTTAGAATTTTCTCGCCGAGATATATCATCCTCATTGATCACATGTCCAAACATTGTCACGATTTTGGCCCAAATATTGATGGGTGCAAGACCCCTGGCTTGGATTCCAAGACCACAAGCCTACTCTTGGTGCCTTTCCCTTCAAACCGGAGACAGTAGGGCTTAGGTTACGTTCGAAGCTACAAAATAATCAACACTCCCTCTTAGTGAGGGAGGTACTTTCAAGACTAGGAATAACAATCATCATCTTTGGTGACGACACTAGCCCATATGGCATCCATCACTATAACTTACCGTATTGATGAACCCAACAATATTGGTAGTGTCTTTGCCTCATCACATTTGAGCCTGAAGATCCCGAACCTCCATAGGGATCCTCCCTCTAAAGCTAGACTCTCTCTGGTCCTACAAAATTTTGATTGGCTCAGTCCTCCGAGCACTTGTCCTCCTGGATAAAATACCACTTGTGAAAATCCCTCCAATCTTGGATATGAAACATCAGGATCCAATAAATACTGTAGCTTTCCAATCTATATTCCATTACATGAATCCATCTTGGTCAACCTCATCTCCTCCATGCCTAAGAAACCCTTGAGTTGTCCGAAACATCCATGAAAAATTAATGGAAGTGCATGATCAACAATCTTCTCTACAACCAACTATTATTCACTGGGCTCACCACCAATCCACCAGAAGTTCCAGCCAATCTCGCTGCCAAGGCTATCAAGACCACATCTCCATGTCTTTAGGTGAACCCTCTACTCCATGATCTATACACCCACAACTCCCTCTAATTTTCTTTGTTGTGCACACTCTGATTCACTGTCCCTCAAAGTAGATCAAATGTGCTCTGATACCATGTTTAAATTCCATGACCTTGGGTCAAGGATAGATTCATAAAATCTCTGGCACTACCAAACAAAGAATCTCAATAGAACTACTTTTTACAGTAGAATATAAACAACATTAAATCACATATGAACAAGATATATATAACTTTTAATTTTTCAACCTAACTTCATTATATTAAACAACATATAACACAATAGGATAGGGCTCTCGTACCAGGGATAATGTCCCTCATACATCCACTAGGATAAGATAAAAACAAGATACTTTTACCATATGGATGTAGTACAATATCTCATCCACTCTCTGTCATACCCTTTACCTTCCCATTCATTCCACTCCTGATCTATAACTTGTGCCTCTATCAATGCTCCAAGTCCATCTAGCCACTGAACCTAGGCCAATGATCTACTCTCTAATTGTTACTTAATCCATTAAGGGCAAAAAATATTGAGACTCCTGTTGAGATGTTCAGAGCTCCACTTATGAACAACTCTCAATCATCCCACTACTACTCCTCATCTACTCGGGGAATTTATCCCACTATATCTATCTTGTTCTTCTTTGATGAAGCCCAACATAGGGCATAAATTTTTGCCACCTACGAATGAAATATGTCCATCTCCCATAATGAAAATGGGCTAGGAGGACTACTCATCATCTTCTTGTATAATTCCTTATCCACACCCACATCTCGGGCTCCACAAAATGCTCCTAGATGATCATATCCTTGAGCTCCACCAACTGCCACTCTAGAAAATATATTTGTCCATTAAGGTGTTGCACACTAGTCTCCAACTTGGAAACTATCACACTTTCCTCAAGCATAAAATACGCGCCCAATCCATGTTCTCAAACTTCCCTCCAACAGTCCATGAGTGACCAAGTACATGTTGTAGCATATGATCTTATCTAGGGCATCCTCACACCCACGAGACCCTTACACATGACTACTAACAGAATTATCCAATCTTCCCTTTGCTTATGCAATAGAGTAGCTATTGAAACAATCTAGGCACCAATCTTCACTGTGGAAAGTTCATGGAAAATTATAGGGGCTAATATTTGCAGGTGGGATAATTTTTGATGATTTTTCCAAAAAAAAGATTCGCCAATTTCTATTTTTGATAAAAATGATTTACCTAAATTTGACAATATAAAATTATTTTACCTTGAAAATTTCCATCATTATATAGAGAGTATATATAAAATAATTATATTTTTGAACAATTTTACGAATATATCAATAAAGAATTTATATTTTTTATATTACGGACTAGTGATATTTGCCAATGTTTTTAAACTTGAAGATAATTTTCCATCCTTAAAATTTTCCCTCGTGGAAACTTCCCATCAGTTAGGGCGTCGAACATGCCAGATCAACCCTGCCTCCTTGGCATCCATACGTTGCAAAAATTATGTCCACACTAGGTAACCTACATCACTGCATAATGAAATCATCTCCTAGTTGGATTTCCTTCATGCCCAAGGCAACTCCAAAAAATGGCTCCCAAAAATATGCAATGTATACTGACCCAAAACAGATCTAAAACATGGATACAACACTCATCAATTTTTTTTCCATTTTTATGTCACTATTGTTATATCTATGACTTGTTAGGGAAAATTAAGTTGTTGTAATAGCCCCTAATTAGCCACCAAAACAACCCTCCTTGGTTGTGCCCTACTCTTGGAGAACTGCTGGCACGCTTGTTTGTTATCATGGGCCTAGATGATCCCTAAAAACTTCCACACAACCCTACAAAGATTAGATAGGGATTTCGGCCCACCTAAAACAACATACGTTTCCATTAATCCAATATTTCTTCACCCAAGACACCTCCACGCAATATGAAACAACCTTCTCTTGCCTCATTCCTCTAGAGTGTTGCCTCAGCCTCCCCTCATAGGAAATCAATCCTCAAAATAACCCTAAAAAAAAAAATCTAAAACCCACACTTTCCTATTCTTCCTTGCTACATCTAGGGAAGAAAATTTCTCCTCTCCAATGAGTGATTCTCAAGTGTGAGTGTTGCACATGTGGATGACATAAATGGCTCACAATCACACTCTATTTATACTAAAGATATGGGTTCCAAAATTTCATGATCTAGGGGATTCCACGACTTGATCATGTCAATGTTACACCAAGCCAACCTTGACACATAAGTTCAACCCCAATATATAACTTCAAAAATTCATAACTCCTCAACAACAATTCAAAATCAAATGACTCGCATTGTGTTAGAATCATCTTTCTAAGAGTTATCATCCTCATCCATCACATGTTGAAAAATCATCACGATTTTTTCCAAAACATCAATGGGTGAAAAACGCCATGCTTGGGTTCCAAACCCACAATCCTACTTGTGGTGCATTTCCCTTCAAACCCTAATAAGTAGGTCTTGGAGTACCTCCCAAGTTACAAAAATATCAACAGTGTCAATTGATGGTTTCAAATGGCAGAATAATTAATTAATCTAGAAAGTGTTATAATATCATGCTATCCATGGGGGAATATGTATTTAATATTCTAATTCTTTTCATTCCAATGGGTGGTGCTGATGTTGTACTAGGAGTCCATGGTTATAATCTCTGAGAACGATAGATTTTAATTTTCAAGAAAAATTCTTCAATTTTTTTTGGGAAGGAAAGGAAGTTGAATTAAGGGGTATCACAAGAAAAATAGGAAATATAATCAGCTCTAATGGTATGAAAAATATTCTAACAAAATAAAAATGGGGAGAAATTGCACAAATATGCTCAGTAAGGTTCAAACATATAAATATTCTATTTCTCTGAATCTCCCAAAAGTCTTGGACAAACATTCCAATGTATTTGAGAGTCCCAAACTATTTGTAGTCATGGTAACACTATTCATTTGATTTCAGGAAGTGTTCCTCCAAACATCAGGCCTTAGATATATCCCTATGCCCAAAAGAGTTAAATTGAACATATGGTTGCAAAAATACTAGAGGTTGGTATAATTCAACCTAGTCAAAGTTCTTTCTCTACTCTAGTTGTATTGGTGCACAAGAATGATGGACCATGGTGCATGTGTGTGGATTATAGGGTTTGAAAAAAGCTCACTATTAAAGATAAATTCATCATTCCTTTCATTAATGATTTTTTGTATTAGTGAAATGGATCAATTTACTTCACCAAGCTGGATCTTCGTTCAGGATATAATAAAATTAAAATGAAAAATGAATACATTTTGAAAACAACATTCAAAAATCGTGAGGGTTGTTATGAATTTTTGGCCATGCACTTTTTCCTTACTAATGCACCTTCCACATTTCAAGGTTTGATGAATTCCATTTTCATACCATTCCTTAGAAAATTTTCATTAGTATTTTTTGATGATATACTCATCTACATCAAGTCTTCAAAGGATCATGTTCAACATCTTGATAGGGTGCTCAAACTATTGGAGGAAATAAAATTATGTGCAAAAACCTCCAAACATTTCTTTGGAGTATAAGAGGTGGAATATTTGGGTCATATTGTATCTCATTGCGGTGTTAAGGTAGACCCTAAAAAATTAAAACCATTAAGGAATGCAAAATACCCACAACCATAAAGAATCTTTAAGGATTTCTCGGGTTAACAGGGTATTATCACAATTTTGTTAATAGCTATGGGAGAATAGTGGCACCTCTAACATCATTACTAAAGAAAGATGCATTTTCTTTGACTCTAGAAGAAATTAAGGCCTTTGAACATATTAAACATGCAATGTGCCAGGAACTAGTCTTAGCTCTGCAAGACTTCAGAAAAACCTTTATTGTGGAATGTGATGCCTCAGGAAATGGAATTGGTGTTTTTTTAATGCAAGTATGAAGACATATTTATTTTGAAAGTCATCTAATAAATGGAAATTATTTACAAAAACCTATTTATGAGAATGAAATATTTCCAATACTACATGCACTAAAGCAATGGCAACCTTAACTAATGGGAAGACACTTCAAGGTAAACATAGACCATGATAGTATTAAATACTTTTTGGAACAAATATTATCTTGAGAAGAGATGAAAAAATGGGTCACAAATATGTTGGGTTATGACGTTGAAATCATTTAGAAAAAATGGAAGGAAAATTTTGTTGGAGATCCACTCTCTACATAGTATGAGGATGTGGAAGCATTTCTTTGTGCAATTTATCTTATCCAACATCAGTGGTTAATAGAATCAAGGGATTAATGGAAGAATAATGAAGAGGTGTGGACACTCATTCAAAATTTGCAACAATATCCAAGTAGATGTGACACGTTTAGCTAGAAAAATTATTCACTTTGGTACAAAAATCGCTTATATATTTGTAATAATTCCCAAATCAAACAAAATATTGTATTGGAATCTCACACCTCCCCCTTAAAAGGGTACTCACAAATTTTAAAAACATACCACAAGGCCAAGAAGGATTTTTTTTAGGATGGCTTTAAATATGATATTCGGAAGTTTGTGGCAGAATTTTTGGTTTTCCAGCAAAATAAATTTGAGACAATTAAGACCTCGAGTCTATTACAAACTTTAGCCATTCCAACTCAGCGTTGGTAGGATGTATCAGTGAATTTCATCACATGTTTACCTAATTCTGAAGGAGAGAGCGTCATTATGGGGCTAGTTGATAGACATATGAATATTGAACACTTTTGTGCATTATCTTATCCTTTTAATTTCAGTACAATTGCTACTGCATTTATGGAAAGAATTCAAAAGATTCATGGAAACCCAAAGATTATTTTAAGTGACAGAGTTTCCATTTTCACTAGAAATTTTTCGACACAATTATTTTCTTTTGGTTTTTAAACTCCTGTGGTGATCATTTTGTAAGAAGCGTTCCGGATTATCCACAATATTGAAGAACAAGTGTTGACATTTCGAACCCCAACTGGGATCCATCATCAGGAATTTTTTAGAATGAACTCAATTGTTTTCTTTTCTTGGAGCTCAATTAGCTCATAGGTCATCTTATTATCCTTAATATAATGGGAAAGTTGAGATAGTGGAAAAAATGTTTAGAAGGATATATTTGTTTCTTTGTATATGATAAACAAACATGATGGGTCAAGTGGTTACCTCTTGTTGAATGGTGGTATAACACTTTCTTCCATACTGTAGCAAAACTGACCCCATTTATGGAAATTTTTGGATATCATTCACCATCAATCACATCATCTTTAGGAGAAATTTCTAAGGTTAAACAAGTGGAAGATCACATCGAGCATGAAAATTAATTTCTCCAACTCTTAAATGATAACCTTACTATGGTGTAGAATTAAATGAAATAAGAGGAATATGATCATTGCAGTAAAAGAGGTTTTTGAGGTAGGTGACTAGGTATGTTTACAACTACAACCATACACAAAATGTCCATCAAGAAAGCTAAGAAGGATAATAAAGTATCACCCAAGTACTATAGTCCTTAAAACGTGTTAAAAAAGATTGGTACTATGGCATGCAAATTGGAGCCCCCTACATCTTCTTGAGTGTTAGTCATCAACGATTTTTCTAATATAAAAAGATGATTAAGTGGTAAATCCTAGATTTCTAGAAACAATATTTAAGGAAACATTGTGAGTTCTAGAAATATCACTTCCTTCATCATCCTAAACCTAATTATCTCACTATAAATATGCATATCTCTTGCCCTCCCAAAATTTACCCTACTACAAAGAAAACTCCATTTTCTAGGCCTAATTTGCCTGATTTCATCCCCTCACTTACACCCTCATTCATCCTCTTTTTCCCTTCTCAAAACCCCCTTCACTCGTCATTTTTTCCAAAAACCCTTAAACAATGTAAAAATCATTTTTTACATTGTTTAAACTTAACTTTTTGGCCTATCGGACCCTTTAATTTTTCATAAAAACTTTGTTTTTATGCTAAAGGCACCCTTTGCACAAGACATTCCCTTAAGCCCCTTTTGGCCTAAACTTTAGCCCCTCATCCTCATAAAACCCTTCCCTCCGCTATACCCTAAGCCCATTCCCTACCCTAAAAATCACTTCCGCCCTTTTTACTCTTTTACCTTGACCATATAAAACCCACCCAAAACCTTTTAAAAATTAAAAACGGGTCCCCTCTACTCCCCCTCGCCTCTTCTTTTTCTCCCTGATCATTTCAACCATTGATCCTAAGCCTTCGGCCCTAATCTGACGGTTATCATTTCACCGACTTTCATCCCATTTCCCAACTCAACCCTGAAACACGACAAAGATGCTACGTCATCACAACTAGCCCCAGTTTCCATTTCCCTCTAGCCGATCAACCATGGTCCACCACCTGTATCTGGGTCCCATCCACCAAACCTGCACCCCGCTCCAAGCCACTGTCTACACCGTATATCTCATCACCCGAGATCTAATGGTCTCAAATCCATATCGCGGAGATTTGGGCACCAAAGGTTAAGACACCCCAACCCACGTGAAAAAGGTGGTTTCACCCTGGACACGTGTCTAATGGTAAATGGAATCATGCAGCCTCCACTCAAAACCATTTACCACTCTTAACTAGCGAGATAAACCATGCCAGTTTTCTAAAACTGCTTTCTTCCCCCTGTGCCCAAAATTTATTTTTCCTCTTTTTTTTGCTTGGTTCTGCATACAGAACCTCCCCTCTGCATCTTATTTCCCTCTGCAAATCACCCCCAACACCTCAGAACCCTGGAAAATGTAGCTTTCTCCACTCTCGAAGGTTTTCAAAATTAATAGGTCTTTTTGTGTTTGCAGGTTTTAATGGCAGCAATTTCCCAGAGGGGCATTCCAATGGTAATTTAAACTCTGAATGACGATTTAGAGGTAAAATTCAACTAAGAAGGGCTAGGAGGGCTTGCATATGTTTATACCCTCAATGAATCATGATTATCAATGGGTTATGAAACCCTCCAATGTACAAAGAAACCCTTCCTACAAACAAAAAAACAAACAAAGGAAGGAACGATTAAGGAACGAGGGACAGAAGGCTTAAAGGGCTAATTACAGATCGAAGGATAAAACATAGATTAGCCCTTTAAGACACTGATTAAAATTAAATGAATTAAACAATCATAAAGTAGAAACAAAGGATAAAGGCAGTAAGGCAGATTATCAAAACAAGATCAAGGTTAAAGGCCTAAAAAATATATTTATGATTAAAACAAAGACAAGTAACCCAAAGACAGCCTCGAATAACTCAACAAGGAAGCAATTACTCCTCTAAAAGATCAAATTGCCACCTATAGCATGTTTCCTTTCCATAAAAGCATTTGGGTGGTTATTACACACTCAGAAGATATTTTTTATCTGTCAACGCAGTTATTATAATAGTTATTATAAGCCTTAAAATTCAAACTTTTTACCTTTTCTTCTTCAGAATTTAAGACAGAGTTATTAAAACAGAGAAGTAGCTACAGATATTCTTGCCTTATGCCTTGCATGGTTTTAAAGGTTAGGAATGAATTTATTCTGTAACTAATGACACTCAACCCCTATCTTGACCTCCACCTCCTCATTTGCAACATAAATATTGCATTTGAACTCATTGTATTGTTGGAATTTGATGACTCTTTGAAGTAATACATAGTCTCTTGGAAGTTGAAAGAAAATAGATGTCTTGAATCTTGTGGATTTACTGATTTGTTTTTTGATGGAGGAGGCTAGATCACTGGATCCCTGAGCTTGGCTGTTGGTGAAGTGCTTCTATATGTTATTGTTATGTCATGTTTTCATTATGTTTCCATCTTTCTTTGTTACAGTAGAGTAAAGGTTTTAGGCTAATAAATGTCTTTTGAAAGCACCTTAGTTCTTTTTACTCTTCATTGTCTAAATGTTTTCTTCTGCGAGGTCTGATTGGAGGATTCTTAATCGCCCTCTAGTTCCATCCAGCTTGTCATTTTAGAAATGATTCAATAGAGTATAAACAAGGAGTTTCTCTTTTGGTAAGTCCATGTTACTTTGAGTATAGCTTGAGAGGTTGTTTTAAGGAATGATTTCGATAGAGTGAAACAAGGAAATTAAGTGGTAATTCCATGCTCCTTTGAGTACAACTTAAGAATTGTTTCTGAAACTTCTTTGAAGTATGATTAGTAGAGTCTAAACCAAGGAATTTTATGGTATGCATTGTCCTCTAGTCTGCCTTTAGAAAATTTGTTTTGAATATCCTCAGAGAGTTAATCGAAAGAAAATTATATTATTTATGTTTGATCTTAGGATACTCTTATTGTTTTCTTATCTGAAAGTAGTCTTTTGATTGCTGGATTATTTTCTAAAAGGTTTGCTTATTAAAAGTATGTCCAAAGAAGTCTACGGTTTTCCCTATCCTTTGGCTTGTTTCAAAACATATTTCTTGAAAGATGTCTCTTGTTTAAAGTACATGATAAAGAATTATTAATTTCTCTTTATCCTACTTTTCATTCTTCTCCTTAATGTTCACCTCATTATTCCAAAAACTATGAACATCCACTGGCCAAGTTATATTTTCCCTATGATACTCCGCTACCGTTTTATAAACTTGTCATGAGCTCCATATGACTCCATTGCCCAATAACTTAGAGATTTCCCATTCTATCTATGCTCTTTGATCATTATGTCCAACCAAAACAATCAAACAAACCTTGCACTTAATAACTAGCCTAAAATCAACCCTTAAAAGCAAACAAGCACACATACTTTTCAAAATAACCTGAGAGATCCCTCTGTGAGTCTGGGAAGGCTAGGTCCTAGAACTCTAAAGATTACCCCATTTTTATTTATTTTTTGTGTTAATTTCTAAAATTTACTAATCCAACGTGGATGAAGAAACACACACTCTTCATCATTCATGTAGAATGAAAAATAAGCCTCCTCTTTAACCAAAGGTAACTCATAGCCATTTTTATTTGTATAAGAAGACGCAAACTACTGAATCGAGAAATTTAGGAACTACTTCTGGTCCTCGTCCTCAAACTGATCCTCCAAAATCATACTTCCCTTTGAGTTATGAGCTTGATATTACAACTACTCTGGCTGTTAAATATGATATAATCAAAACAGAAGTACCTGAACCTTCATTGCATGAGGTCATTGAACCTAAATTCATTGAATCTGATACTTTATTTCCTAAGGTTATTCAACCTAAGGTATCTCATTAATATTCACTTATTACATTAATACATTCCACTCCTCTTCCTTGGTCTCATACACAACTGTAGGATATATATCTTTGACCCAACGATGAACCCCTTCCATATGGTATTGTGAGTATTGAAGAGATCCCATAGGAAGAACCTCACCCCTATTCTCTTTTTAATTTGATAGGGTTACATATTTATCATGATCACCTTTTTACTCCTTTTCAAACTCCATATGAATCTCCTTTATATGATTCTCCTCCTTTCATTTTACCCATGAGTTTCTCATGACAATAATATTTGGAATCATTAGCCATGATTGAATCCAATATGGTTTCCTAGCCTCTCTCCACTATGGATGAGACATCAAATGTTTCATCCTCATCCATGTTTGCGACATCACCAGAGGCACATATATATGGTGGCCTTTTCATCCGACACGATTATCAGTCATTTTCTGGTACATTATGTGGTGTTGCATCCAATCCTTGGAATTCTCCCCTCACATTCGTTTCTCAAATTACATATAGCACTTATCTAATGAGCACTATACAGTTTTCTCCTTTTCCTCCACATACACTTACAATCCAACAACAAACTACTCCTTATATTAGTGGAAAATTTCAACATCCCAATTCCCATTATGTTGGGTACCCTCCATCTGGTGGGAAGTTTCCTCCATCATCCCCTACTCCTTTGGAAAGGGGGAAACCTATCATTGGTATAACACAATTTAGTGCTCAACCATCATTGAATGATCCTCATTATAGTTTGACTGCTAATTTTTGGAAATCTGCCTCAACTGTCCAGCCTAGTCCACTTATGGGTACATCTAGAAATTCTCAACCTATACCATCTTCATCCAAAATTCAGACCTATCAATCTATACCTAAAAAATATCAAATAAATGAAATATAACCTTTACAGGTTGTTTCTATGACTCAATATATTCCAACGGTATTTGGTACCTCTAAGATCCCACTTAGTTAATCTTTACAAGGTAACCTACAATGTTAACAACTTGTAATAGGTATCCCTCAAATTCCAATAGGAAAAACTACGTATGGTATGGTGCAATCCCCACTGACCTCACCTTATTTGGGAATGATGCACAATACCATAGGGAAACAACATATACCTTTACAAGGTATCCCTGAAACACCTTATTTATGCCAACAAATCCAAACTCAAGCGTTCTAGCATTTGCAAGCTTATCCTAGACTTGGACAGCAAGGATATGCATATACTCCTATCAAAATCCTCTGTACCCTAGTACCCAGGTTCCTCTTTATCATAAACCTCCTTATTATGGAACGCAAATACCTGTTTCTCAGGCTATTACATCTTATCTAGGTTATCCCCCTCTGGATTTCAACAGGAAGTTTCCATTTTTGGCAACTCTTGATCTACCATATTTGACTCTGCTCACGAATGACCCCATTTATCATTCCCCTTGGTGGCCAATAATTACTACAAAATTTCCTTTTGATATCCCCAAATTCAATGGGAATTCTAGAGAATAGACTTCTATGCATTTAATGACTTATCATTTATGGTGTTGTTCAAATTGCCTTAATGATTATCCCATTATATTATGTATTTTCCAACATACACTTAAAGGTACTATAGGTAAATTGTATATTGAATTACCTAGAGCTTTTTTTAACGATTTCGGTTCCTTAGCCACTATTATCTTAACACATTTACAATTACCCATCCGATATGAGACTGGAACATAACTTTTTACCAATTTCAAACAATCTAATTCCACTCACATCTTAGATCATATTCATGAGTGGCAGCATCATTGTTGATTGGTTAAAACATATGTTCAAGATTAGTTGTTAGTAGAATGGTTTATTAAGTATCTGTTATCACCTATAACAAAATATGTAGCTAAATCTGGAGTCATGAATGAAGGGAAAGTGATTTCCCGTGCACATTATTTGGATATTTTTTATACCCAATTATTCACGCATTATGATAATATATCAAACTATTTGAGACCTTCAAACATTGTTCATCAACCTCCTGGTAAAGAATCTCATGGTGCTAATCGAATGCTTTGTAATATTCCAAAATTTTCATATGTTTATTGGAATATTAGAGCTCTTAATAAACTTAATTAATTAAGTAAATAAGAGGGTGAAGGGACCCATAAACCCCATATATGAATACAATCCACTTTTGATGTGTGTATGTGGATATATTAGATCTAGATCTAAATCATGGAGTAGTGGAACAACTTCTTAAATGAAGGAAGAGTGGAGATCATGGATCTAAAATGAAAAATCATGAAGACCTTGGAAGAGGTCAACTAAGATCATAGTGCATTCAAAGTAAGATCATAAAGCACTTATGATAAGATAGTGGAGGAAGTGGTGCATCTAATGCACACATGATGGAGGAAGTAGTGCATTTAATGCACACATGATGGAGAGGGTGATCATCACATGTAGACATGATAGAGGACATGGAGAAACAATGCAGTCAATCATGGAGGCTTATGCGTGCATGTACAATGCAATTATAAGGTGGGCCTAGGCTATGGAAGGCTCACAATCTATATAATGAGGGTGAAGGCACAATAGAAGGAGATTTTAAATTTAGGTTTGGATTATTATTTCTGATCTGTTTAGATATGGATTTGTCTTAGGATATTTCTATGCACGCTTATGTTGTTTAGCTAAGTCTACAATGATATTTAGCATAGGGTGTTTTTGAGCTGAAATACCACCCTTACCTAGGGGGGACTTCGAGTGACTACTCTTAGAATGTTTCTATTGAGATGTATTCCTCATCAGGCATTGGTACCATCTTCAAGTGGTTGTTTCTAACATTTCAGATAGGAAACTGGTGGAGGATTAATCCTTCACTTCGTTCTTCACATTCAACCTTTCAGGAGAAATAGATCTATCTCCGGGATTCATGCAATTGTATTTCACCTCCATGCTACAACATTTCCTTCAAGGATTGTGTAGTGCAGTCTTGAAGATCTATTGGAGGAAGGAAGTTTTCAGCATTTCAGCTGGAAATCCTGTGAGGGATCATCTCCTCACATTGTATCCATTGTGTTGAAAATTTGAGAGATGATTTGAAATATCTAGAAGAAAGCTATTGAGCCTCCCTCTCTTACAGTGTAGTTTTCTGAATTTGTTGAGTGATCAACAACCACATTCAGTGGAGGATATTTGAAGAGCTAGATCTTGATCTTTTGGCCCATGGATCTAGTGACAGGATCAACCCTTCTTGCATAGTGTTGATTGGACATCATTCTAGCAATCATATATTCATCTCATGCAACATATATTCATACCTAGCAGCTACATAATGCAAGCCTAAGAGGGTGATTTTATTAGATTCATATATCCGGGAAATACTTTTTGGGTTATCTTAGGTATCCATCATAGAGACCAGATCTAAAGTTTTAGCATCATTGGAGCTCCAAAACTTCTTAGATATAATTTTCTATTTTCAGCCAGTTTCTGTCCCACCATTTTCCAGTAGGGACAACACAATTTTCCTTCCAGCAATTAAGCAGTTACGTAGTCCCTCTTATGGGATCATTTCAGGGTCATTCTAGGCCATCTCTTTGGCTTGAGTGTCTCATATTTTGAGCACTTTTGTACTAGTTAATCCACCTCCTATATAATGAAATGGCTCAGCTATTTCTGTGCATTTTGAGGTGTATTTAGATTTATTGTTTACTTTGTTGCAGTTCTTATATTGTGTTTTAGAATTACTGCATTCTCCCTTTTGGGATATTACAGTGGAAATAGAGCATGATCTTTGGCTCAGCTTGTGGACACTTCATCTTTTGCATCAAAAGAAGAAGCAGGTAGAAGAGATCTATCATGAAGGAGGAATGTAATTTTTCCACCCTTCTCTTTAGATCGCTGCAAGATCTATCCAAGGAGTTCAATCAAATGAAGAGGGAAAGGAAAAGGAGGGATCCAAGAAGAAGATTCGATGAGGAAGGTCCAAGCACTTCCTATCAGCAACAAAGAAAACCAGAGAAGCCTAGATCTCCTCAAAGATCCACTATGCCCACTTTTTTTGAAGAAGGTGAATGGTATAGAAATGAAGAAAGAACAAATATGGAACCTGCGACTCATGAGACTCTCAGTCTATATCTAGAAGAGTACAATGCACAATATAGAGCATTCAGGGAGAATATAACTCTCCAACAATTATTGAAACTCAAAGAAGAAATAATATCATATAGCAGCACTGAAGAAAGAGGCACAACAGATTATATTTTCCTACATTTGATGGATCTTCCTCAAGAAATCCAAAGGCTTGGAGGAAAGAGGTAGATGCATTCTTTAGGGTACATCTTGTAGCTGAAAAAGAGGATGTACAGATTGTAGCATTTCATCTTCAAGTGAAGCCAATGATTTGTGATTTGGTCACATGGAGCATGCAAAGGTGACTAAATATTCAGATTTATTTCAAAGTTTGAGAAATAAGTTTGATAGGAGAAAACCAGAGACATGTCACAAAGAGACATTTCCTACAGAATCAAAGGAGGATGTCATTCTTGTCACTCTAGAAAAAGAGTCACTACATTCACCACCAACTACAGAAGTACTTTTATCAGGAGGAGATACACTTGCATGTTTGCAAGATAGTCTTAAGATCTTGGCATATAGAGTCCCATTCATGATCTAGGAGATGCATGAGGAAGAGGAGGTAGATTCCAACACTCGTACATTGATAGAAGAGAAGCCATAACTCTTACCAGTAGTTGGAGAGACCATTGTACCAGTTGGAGGAACTCTTGTGGTCTTGCAAGAAGTTCCCACACATTAGTGGATCCAAGGTATGCATCCAATTTCATCTCATATTTTTTCAGTACCTCTTATTGAAACGTATGGGAACATGCCATCAGGGTCATTGCATAACCAAGGATTAGAACAACATGCTGATTTGAAGTAGCAACATATCAATGCGTAGAGGACCCTTGATCTAATCAAGGAGGAGATGAAGAGATATCCAAATTCATCATTGTTTAGCTACATTCAACCTTTTGAGTTGAAATGTAGGGTTTCAGAATATGGGATGAGTATGATCATATGTACAATGGCTAACTATGAGTTCAACATTGTCCCTTGCCATGAGACAACACATGTATCACCATGCAGATATACAACGCTCTCACTTACCAACAGTGATAATAAGAGGGCCCCATTATTCTTGGAGCAGTTTGAGGGTAGCTTCACTCATGAAGCAATGGAGGTAAATATGATAAATGGTACCCATCCTGAGATGGGCAATCTTTTCCCCTTTTAAGATGAATTTTTCTCAATGAACCTCTCACAGCTCAAAGAGAAACTTCTGCCTGTAGCAGATCGAAAACCTTATTGGTTTTGGAGTGCCATTGATGAGAAGAGGATCTCATGGAGAGATCTCATGGGTGGTGCACTTCAAAATATCATGGAGTGAAAATTTATTCATCAGTTTGAGGAGGATGGCATTCTACAATGGCAGGATACCATGTTTATGCAAAACATAATTTATCATCCACATTGGGATGAGTGGGTGAGGACGATAAGCAAGGGGTTTCCTAACCACTTATAAATATATGAAATGGGGCAACAAGAAGCTTGGCTATGCTGGTTTCTCTTGGGTGAGTATGGTTACTACCCAACAACACATATTTTCATGATCCATGCCTTGTACAACACTCATGTAATGAACAAGGATTCATTGTTGCGCTAGCTGCTCATGGGTGAGTATGGTTACCACCCAATAGCTCATATTTCTTTGAATCATGCCTTGTATACCAATGAAAGGATGTTGCAAAAGAAGACATATTTACCTTGGTTGGTCTTGAGAGATTTTGGCCATCATTTGACATCTCCCATGATTATGTGTTTTGTATTGTTTTTAATATGGCATAGTACTCTTATGATGTATAATGGTGGAGTTTATTTTTATTGGGATGATATGACATTCCACATGTCAATCACTATGTCGTTACTCCATTATTTACATGATAATGTAAAGAGGAAGAAAGAGATCTTGTTGCTATTGTTACTTTTGGGTGAGTTTGGCTTGACATACTCCCCTTGTTTCCATGATAATGATGGAGGATGGAAACAAGAGGAATTCCTCTGATGGATCTTACTTGGAGAGTATGGACACCATACTTGGTTTGATGATGATGTGGTGGGGCAACACAATTCATTGCTGATATGGCTTCTCTTAAGGGAATATGGCCAACCCACTTGGTATTTGGATGGTGTGGTGTGGAAGCAGGGAGAATTGTTGCGGTGGTTACTATTGGGAGAATATGTTTTGAAATATTTTTCTACCCATATGTCTCTACTTCTTATTTTGCACAATTTTGGGATGATGCTTGGATCCAACAAGGCCAGCGGGGCTGCGGATGGAAGCATGAAGAGCATCATTTTACCTCATGTAGCATGGAATGGAGGTATACTTTGTGAGTTGGAGCTTTCCTTTTGCAGAAGGAACCATCTATATTTATGTATCTCATGTATTGTGGAGGATTTTGGATAGCTTATGGTTGTCACTTGGGGCTTCATGATTGAGCAGGGAAATCTAGCTATGCAGTTAGAGGTCACTCTAGACATTCTAGAGAGACAAATTTGTTTTTGGGCATGAAAGACTCATTGCAGCAAATGGGGAGACCTTCCTTGTGTGGATGACATTTGGAGGGGGAAAAATTTCTCTAGCATCTACTTTGACAATTTCTTGGGGTCAAGCAACATTTTGGCAGGGAGGACTGTAACATTCCAAAATTTTCATCTGTTTATTGGAATATTAGAGCTCTTAATAAAATTTATTAATTAAGTAAATAAGAGGGTGGAGGGACCCATAAACCCCATATATGAATAAAATCCACTTTTGATGTGTGTATGTGGATATTTTACATCTCGATCTAAATCATGGAGTAGTGGAGTAGCTTCTTAAAAGATGGAAGAGTGGAGATCATGTAAATGAAAAATCATGAGGATCTTGGAAGAGGTCAACTAAGATCATAGTGAATTCAAAGTACGATCATAAAGCACTTATGGTAAGATAGTGCAGGAAGTGACAAAAATGACTAGAAACTAAATTTGTGGAAATAAATGACAATATTGAAGCTAATTAAATTTGCAGAAAATAAACAGCAGAAAGGAAACTGATCCTAAACCACAGTTAACTTGGCCAAACAGCTAAATTCACTCTACTTATCCTATGATCTATCTACCATGCTTTTATCCATGCAACTAAGCTATCCAGGACTTAATTCTAACTAAAAAGAGTTAATTTGTAGCTTGGAGGAAGAAAAAGGGCTAAAAGAGGCTAATGGGAGGTTCAACACATGAAACGAGGTTTAGAAGCAGAATGAGGGGGTTCATAACCTTAGAAAACTTGAGTATAACGTGAGAAATGACTTTGGAGTGGAGCTAATTGAAAAGGGCTTAGAAGAAAAAGGAGGGGGGGGGGGGCGGGGGGGGATTCAAAACATTATAAAAACCTTATAATATGGCAGAATTGGCTTTGGAGAAGAAATGAGTGGAAAAGTGCGATGGTGGAGTGTGATATAGGTAAACGTTGCGATATGTGATGTCGCATTCACAACTTCAAAAGTCTAAATGGATAGAGTAAGGACTTAACGGAATGAACTAAGATGTGCGATGTGCGATTCGTGTTGTGGTAAAGGTTGTGGGTTGTGATGTGCGATGCATGATGTGGTAGAGTTATCGCATCGGCCGAATAAGCAGTAAGTGTTATGCAAAAGGGTAAATGATGCAAATTGCAATTTGCGCGATCGCAATATCGTAATCAACTAGAACAAGTGGTAGGTATTTAAAGGTAATACCTAAATGTTGTGATTTGAAAAATGCGATGTACCATGGCAGGAATTTCGAGGAGAAAGGCGGAGGTCAGTTTTCAATGGTTTTTCAATCATTTTGCGTTAAAACAAGTAAGGTGATGACGATCAATAGAGCAAAGGAATACAACGAGTAATCGACAAAGGAGAGTGGTAAGTATTCAAGACAAAAGGTAAGCGGTGCGAAGTGTGATTGCGATGTATGTAATATCTCGATCGGTGAGAAGAGCGATAAGTATTAACGGGATTGACTTAAAAAATGTGAAATGTGAAATGCAAAGTACGGTAGCGGGGATTTTGAGGAGAAAGGTGAAAGACGGGTTTTGATGGTTTTTCTGGACTTGGTAACGCAAATTATTCCCAAAACTCAAACAAAAAGTAATTTTTGGCCTGTGGGAAGGTCTACCCCTACTCGAACTCTATTCACAGAGATGAGAGGGGGGAGACTTGAACACAGTTTTAGGTTTTTTCCTCTATTTCGCTATGCATAAGCAATTGAAACTACAACAACACAAAAAATAAATACCAATGAACCTTATCAGAAGAAGATCTAACTTAAATGGCAGAAGAAAAACTAGCTAAGTAACAGAAAGGAATAACTAATAACAGCAAAGAAGCTGAGGCACATGGATTGGGCCCTAACCCATGAGCCTAGCCCTCTAAACTTAAATCAATTAAATGGAATCGATCTGCTCATTTCATAAAAGAATAAATGCATACATCTCTGAAATATTTGATCCCTGAATAAAACAAAAAGCTTCAATAGTTCACAACAATAATTCTGAATGGAATTGAGACTAGGATAAACTAACTCTTCCTAGCTCCAGCTTTGCTCTATTTATTCTACAAGGAAGCTACCAAAAACTCCCTAGAAAAATGGTGTTTGAGTCCACTCGACTCCAAGTAAACCAAGATTGAGTGCTCTCCTCTTTGAGCGACTTAACTGCCTCTAGAATTCGAATTTCTGGAGAGAATCCTCGGGGTCCTTCAACTACCTTTCAGGGGGGACAATACTCCTATAATTTCTCCTTGTTGTCTCCTCCAAGTCTTTGTGATAAAATATTTATAAAATTTCTTAATAAATCATGATTTTCTGCACTAAACCTTATATTAGGCACTAAGAGTATGTTAGCCTTAATCACCAACTATAGCATCATAAACCCAAATAATAATAAAAATGAAAGAAAAAGAGATATAAGAAGACAAAAAGGTGACTATTAACCCCTCCAAATATGTCTAATGATGGAGCTCATCGTTGCCCCCCTACCTAATGGTTTCTCATCCTCTGAGCAACTGATCCTTCTCCATTTCTTTAAAAGCTTTGACAACCCCCCTGACTTCCTGAGGAAGAAATGTGGGAGTTTCCCCAAGGGGGTAAAATCCATCATTATTTTTGCACTCTCCCATTATTTATCTTTTGCATATGTGTCCTCTTCATCAGTCAGGCCCAACAACAAAGGTGGGTTGAGCTTCAATCCCAACCATCGGATATTTTTGGCATGCATGGCCCTCTTGTATAATGGTGCCCTTTCCAATGCACCCCTCAGTCTTTCTAGAGTATGATACTCCCTGTTCTTGAGGTTATGTGGGAGGCTGCTCCATATCATGTAGCTATCCATAATGCACTCCTGTTCTATCTGCCTAGAAACATCATCAAAGTAGCCTATCAAATGTTTTTTAGCCTGAAGGTAGCTTTCAACTAGTGCGGGGTAATTTTCAATCTCTCGATGGTTAATGATGACTCCTCTTAGGTTGAACACTTCTGGTCTGAGATATAAGGGTTATAGATTTCTTCTTCCCACGACCTTCCATATTTATTTGGCTTTATTTTCCTCATTCACCATCCAAGATACTAGAGCCATTAAATGCATATCCCCAATTGTAATATTGGGGTCCCAAATATTCATATTTGTCAGCACAAAGTTATGCATATAAAATTATTCCATCTTTGTCTGATCAACTATGTTTGTTTGCTTGTAGAACTTCATGAATTTCCTACAATCTTGGAAAGACAGTAATCCATGGGAGGCTAGAGTGTTGATTTAAAATAGGAGCTATTGTTCTTTGAGGTACAAAGAATATGAGTCAGAGGGGAATCTGTACTAAAGGGATTCTATGCATAAATCCGCCATGGTGGCTACTTGATCCTTCTTTTGCTACAATTTTTCCTTTAGTGCTACATTCTCTGCCTATGCCTTCTGCAGCTGCTCCTTCAGAAATATTTCTTCGATTCTTTCCTCCCCCCTTGGTGATTATTCAATAATTATCAGGCTTATGGGAGAAGTTTCTCTCTTTCTTTGATTCTTGTAATCTCTGGAATACCTATAGGCCTACCTTTTTCTTTTTGCGCTCAGAGGAGACATGGTGGCAGTTCTCTTTTTGTAGTGAGGGGATGTGATGCTGAGTTGTGAGTCTGCGTGTCACCCACTTTATGTTATCTCTAAGAATTATATGGCCATCTCTTCCATTTTTCTGTGCCCCTTTGACTCTCTCTCTTCTTCTTCCAGTTCTTCTTGTTTTTGCTGGTACTTCCTCTCCTTCTTTTGGTTCTTCTTGTTTTTTCTTCTTCTTCCTCTTCTTCTTTCTAGTTCTTCTTCTACATCTTCTTCTTCTTCAAGTTTTGTGTGCTTCCGTCAGTCCTCTCCCTCTAAAAAATTTCAATTCACTGGTTTGGATGAGACAAAATCTCCTTTTATTAGATGACACAACTAAATTTGGAGTGCCAATATAACTCCGCTCAGCTCTAGTTCTGTCATAGACAATTGGTTCCTCCTCCCTGTTAATTTAGAATGGACTGCACATTTTCCTCCCCTCATTCTCCTTTACTCCACTGATTTAAAGTTTTTATTTTCCATGCCCAAGTGGCTTGTACTCCCAGTTTTATTCCAGCCATACCTCATGGTGGTGGTTGAGTTAACTGGCAACCTTTCTACCCCTTAAAGTCTAAGTCTACAAATTAATTATTTCTGGCTATTATGAATGTGTAGCAAAGGGGTGAGAGCTTATACCTGAGTTTACCTTTTGTTTCGAAGGTGGTTGCAAGAGATGGAGGTTTGAGACAAGAATTTTCAGATGATGTGTTCTTCACCATATTCCCATTCTCTGAGTGAGCAGCGTGATGAATGAGGAGCATGCTGAATGGGAAACTTGCTGAATGAGGAGCTTGAGATGCCATGGGTGGAATTATCATTATCATGGAGTCTGTTATTAAGCTAACCTTTTTTTTATTCTTGGTAGTCCATGAAAAAATTTGTTTTTGAAGGAACTTCTTGATGTTTGTAGCAGTCTGTTTGTGTGATGCTTCTCTTGCTACCTTGTTCTCAGGAATGGAGGAGTGTGGTGTATGGAGGTGATGGAGGAAGTAATTAAGATGAAAGGAGTGAATGATGAGATGGACGTCAATATAGAATAAGGGAAAAGAAGATGGATGCTTCCTTGTGTTTTACAGAAAATATTAGAAACCTGCAAAACAACAAACAAAGAAAAACATAGTGACGCAGATGCATTTTTTTGGGTTTGTTTGTTTTTTTTTTTTGAAAGAAAGTGGGTTGCCTCCATGGAGGTTTTCAACCCAAAAACTTGCCTTGGGAACCTGAGAGAGGTTTTCACCCATGGATCTTTATTTTTCTCTCTCTCTTTTTTTTTTTTTTGGTTGAGAGCAAGTGACCTGCCTCCATCAAAGTTTTCAACCAACAAGCTTATTCTTTTTTTCTTTTTCTTTTTTTCTTTCAGGAGGTGTGGGAAACTATGGATTTCCCCATCACATACACCTCTCTACCTATTGAATTAATTAATTCTTCCCTTGACAAAGGATTTTTGTAAATTTTAAGTATGTGACCATTGACAAGCAAGGGGATCCCTTCCTCATCTATGGTCCTAATTTGAACTGCGCCATTATCAAAGAATTTATCCACTGTGTAAGGCCCCAAACATCTTGTCATCAGCTTTACTTTGAAGTATTTGAACCTTGAATCATACAACAATTCCCAATCCCTTCTTGGAAGGTCTTTTATTTTATGTTCTTGTCATGCCATACCTTCCTTTGCAGCTGAACTACCTCTGTGTGAAGAATTTCTTGCATTCTAAACTCATCCAATCCATTTAGTTGCAAAAACATTTATTTTTGGGAATTTGTTATATCTATATTTAATTCATATACGATGATAAAAGTATTGAATTCAAACTCAACTGGAAGTAGAGCTTTCTTACCATAGACTAGTTCATAAGGAGTGAATCCTGTTGTAGTCTTCCAAGTGGCATTATAGGCCCAAGTAGCTTCTACCAATCTATATGCCCGATATTTTCTACTCTTGATCACAACCTTGGTAAGGATGCTCTCTAAAGCTCTGTTAGTTACTTCTACTTGGCCATTCTCCTGAGGGTGATAGGTAGTGGAAGTTATATTCTTAATCTTGTGCTTCCTCAAAAGATTCTCAATGAGGTGAGAGGTGAATTGTGATCCCTGATCAATGACTACTTCTCTTGGATATCCAAATTTGTAAAACACATTCCCCCTTAGAAATTCTTCTACTTTTTCTTCATTTTCTACCTTCACTTCTTTTTCTTCAGCCCACTTTGTGAGGTAATCACTGCAGACTATGATATACTTCTTTTGTCTACATGGTGGATCGATGGGTCCAAAAAAGTCCATGCCCCATTTTTAAAATGGCTCAAGAGCTACCTGAGGCTGTAAATTAATTTCATCCCTTTGTGTGGGTTTCCCCATCCTTTGGCACTGGTCACACCTGTTGGTGTATCTTCTGGAATCTTGGTGAAGGGTACGTCAATAGTAACCTACCTGCAAAACTTTGTAAGCAGTTCTCTTTGCAGCAAAGTGGCCTCCACATGGGATGTCATGAAATTTAGAGAGGATATCAAAAAATTCTTCCTCCCTCACACATATTCTTAGATTTGATCAGGGCCTAGCTTGAAGATATTCCCCCCAATCCATGCGAAAGGGCTGATTTTTCTGATGATTCTGCTCCTCTCCCTAAATGAAATATTAGGAGGGACTCTTCCATCAAATAAGTAGTTGGCTATATCAGAAAACTATGGTGAGAGTGCTGATATGGGAAATAGGTGTTCATCTAGAAGCTGGTCATCCACCATTCCTTGTTCATTTGTAGGGACAACCAACCTAGACAAAAAATCTGCAACAAAATTTTCCTTTCTAGGTTTATCAACAATAGTCATATCAAATTGCTGCAAAAGTAACAACCATCTAATTATTCTAGCCTTAACATCTAGTTTGTTCATTAAATAATTAATGCCTGCATGGTCAATGTGAATAAAGGCTTAATATCCAATGACACAATGCCTGAATTTGTTCAATGCATGGACAATGGCCAAGATATCCTTCTCAATAATAGTATAATTCATCCCAGCATTGGATATATTCTAGTTGATGAAATAAATGGCATAAGGGATTCTATCCTCTAATTGTCATAATGCTACCCCTACATCTTTTTCGGATGCATCAGTGTGGATGTGGAAAGGTAGAGTCCAATTTGGACCTCGGAGGATGGGGGTAGTAGTCAACTGCTTCTTAATGAGCTCAAAAGCTGCTTGAAAAGGAACAAACCAGTTAAACTCAGAGTCTTGGCCAATAATCCAAATAATGGCAAAGAAATATTTCTAAAATATTTTATGAAACTTCTATAGTAACCAACTAAGCCTAAGAAACTCCTGACATCTTTCTGATTTTGAGGAGTCGATACCCTTTTGATGATAGTGATTTTGTTCGGGTCTACCTATATTCATGCTTGTGATATGGAGTGTCCTAATACAACCCCTTCTTTCTTCAGGAATTCACACTTTTCTAGGCTCAAGGAGAGATGCATCTCAATGCACCTTCTTAGTACATTACCCAAATTGGAGAGAGCTTCCTCGAATTCATCCCCATATGGTGTGACATCATCCATGTAAATCTCGATACAGTCATGGACTAAATCAGAAAAGATGCTCAGGATAGCTCTCTGGAAGGTGGCTGGGGCATTGCATAACCAAAATGGTAGGAATCTATAAGCAAAGGTACCCCAAGGGCAGGTGAAAGTAGTCTTATCCTGGTCTTTAGGGCTAATTTGAATCTGATTGTACCCACTGAACCCATCTAGCAAGGAAAATAACTTTTTCCCAGCACGGCCATCTAGGACTTGGTCTATGAATGGCAAGGAGAAATGGTCTTTCTTGGTGGTTTTGTTAAGTTCTCGATAGTAAAAAAAATTCACCACTTCCAATTATTCTTTGGGACTAAGACAAGAGGAGATACCCACTCACTATCGGATATATGATATATGAACCTCGCATCTAATAGTTTCTACAACTCTTCTCTGACTATGTCCTTTAGAGATGGTTTCATTCTTCTCTGGGGTTGTCTCACAGGCTTGCATCCTTCTTTGATGTAAATGTGTTGTCTGCATACTGAAGGATGCACCCCTTTCATGTCCATGTAATCCCAAGAAAATCCTTCAAGATTTTTTTTTCAAAAGCTAGCATAGCTACTTCTCTTCTTCATTTGAGAGGTTTGGGTTGATTTTCATAGCTTTGGATGGGCCAAACTCGACATCCTTTGTGTTTTCAGAGGTTTTCTCAATTTATTGCACTTCCATCCAAGGTTTTCTTTCAAAATATTTAACTAAGGTTTCGAGAGGAGTTTTAGTGGAGGATTGGTTTTGAATGGCATGGTCGATGAGTTCATCATCATCAAGCTACCCCCTTTAAGGATAACATCGATGGTACACATAGGGGTAGTGTTATATAACTCATCTTCTTCATCCTCCAACCATATAGGGAGATCATGATCAATGGAAGGTTGTGTTGGAGGATATAACACTAGCTGTTTAGACAAGGGCCCATTTTTTATAGTCATGTTTATGGCCTGACAACTAATATAACCATCTACAGTGGCTAACCAATGTCTCCCTAAGATGAGAGGATAACCATTAAACGTGGTTTTTGGCTACCAGACCAGGAAATTTGCAGGATACTCCCAAGAGTCAATGGCTACCATAACATCCTCAACAATTCCTTCCATAGTTATTGTGGACCGATCTGCAAGTTGCAGAACTGTTTTGGTTTTCCTCAAAGTCCCTTGGAGATTAAGTTTCAACATATTTTTCTTGGTCATGATATTGATGGTAGCCCCTAAATCAATAAGAGTGTTGGGGAATACGCCATCATCTATATGTACATCAACAACTGGACTACCAGGGTCCAGGTATTTTGGAAATATCACCTTCCCTAGCATCAGGTCAGAGAGTTGTCCTACCACATTGATGGTGGGGGTATATTTCTTCCTCCTTATAGGTTTCCTGAAGCACTTTTCATTGATTAGCCTATTGTATATAGGAATATCCTTAATGTCCTTGAGAAGTGGTAAATTTTCCAATTCTCCCATAAGCTCAGTCTCCTCTGGGGTGTGCTGACTAGGGTGTATCAAGTGCTTGGGAAAGGGAGGTTATTGGATCTGAGTGTTATCTTATTCCTTTTCCTCCTCAACCTCTATAGGTGGAGATGGGGGATGGTTGTATGGTATTACTCTTCCTGACCTGAGATTAACCTCCTGTATCTCCACAACATAAGATGGATGGGGATTTTCTTCATGAGGAGCCTGTTCTACCTGTCAGTTGTTCGGGTTCAGATTGGGCTGTGCAGGTATAGGTAGACTAGGTGGAGCATCATGAGTAAATTGAGGTTGAGGTTTGGGTGGAGTAATTAGAGTAGGTAATTGATTTTTTTGAGGCCTCCGCCCTTGCGATGGATTGTTCCACTAAGTTTGTTGTGAAACATACAGCTGAAATGGTTGGTTTACTGGCTGAGGATGATATGAAGGGCTGGAAGGCCAAGTAGGAGGTGTAGACCATGATGAAGGAGTGGGGGTGTACCAAGGTTGCATGGGTGCACTCTGATTTTTGTAATAGTAAGAGTGAGGTGCACCTTGCATACCTTGTTGATATGGCTGAGGGCCTTAAGGCCTTCTCTGGTTGATGAAACAGAGTTGATATGGTATTGTTTCCCCACCTTGGTATAAAAATTTAAGTCCAAGTAAGGAGGGACACTTTTCTGTGTCATGATTCTATTCACAGACTAAGAAAACCTCTATGACATTCAGAGGACATTCATTCCTTGGGTGTTTCCTCATACATCTAGAAAAAAATATGGCCAGGGCTCTCTCTGGTTCCTCTTGCTTCCTTTTGACCTAAATTGTGTCCATTTGCAAAGAAAAGTTGTGCAACATGTCACTCTTGAAGTCCTCTGGCATGTTTCCAATCTCATGCTTTCTGAAGGTGGAAGAGGAAGGGGTATTGGATATACTTTTCCTAGCTCTACCCTTCTTCCTAAATTCCCTATAATGGTTTCAGAAGACAATTTTGATGGTTTCATAGGGTTGTTAATAGATATCTCCTCCTGATAACATATTCAAGGTTTCTATCATCTCTTCACTGATCCCCTGAAGAATTACAAGTTTGAGTGAGTCAGGATCAAGAGTATAGTTGGCTCTCTTATAGTTAAATTGAAACCTCTCTTCATAATCCTCTAGGGATTTAGCAGGCCCTAGAGTCGGCCTAAATATCTCATCCTTAGTTTCCTTGGACCTAGAGTAGTCTTTGTAGTTTCTATTGAAGGTCTCTTCCATCTGTGCCCAGGTAGTGATGCTATCCCCAAGCAGACCTGTGAACCAGTGCAAGGCTGCATCCTTAAGGGTGGATGTGAATAGATTTAACTTCTAGTCATCATAGGTGTAGTCATAAGGCCTACAGATAAAATAAAATTCAAACATGAATGTGTCAGGGTCCTTAGAGGTAAGTCGATGGAAGTGTGGAAGAGCTGAGGGGCTAATTTTTTTCATCTTAATGTCCCCATCTACCTCTCTTATGGGGAAGGCTCTTTGGGTCCCAACCATGGTTAATATAGGTGAAGCAAGTCTGTTAGTTGAAACAAGGTCTTCTTATTCTTCCCCAATAGGATCCTCAAAATATTCAGAAGGCCCTCCTTGAGGGGGTTCAATCTCACTGCCAATGAAGAAGAGTGAATGGTGGTTAGGAGGGTATGTGGTTGTTTTAGGTAAGGTTTTAATTTGAGTATTCCTAGTCCTACGAGGCATGAAAATCAGATTTTTTTTGTACTTTTTCAATATTTCTGAAGTGACAAGAAAATAAAGGAAAGTACAAAAATAATGCTAAAAAAAAATAAAAATATCTACTAGCCACCTCCCTAACAACGACGCCAAAAAGTGGTGAGACCTGGTATTGCACCAAGAGTGCTGGAACTCCCAGGGGTTGCCCTACTTTACTTTATCAACCCAGGGTTCGTACAAAATTTGAGGTCACAGTGCTATATACATAGCAGATTAATTATGTTCATGTCATCCTCTTCTTCTTTACGAAAGGGTGCTATTTATTAAATTATGGGAACAAATGTAAAGTAATTTGCTGGAAGGAAAAGATAGAGAGGAAACTGAACTAAATTTCTGGAAAGAAATGACAAGAATGAAGCTAATTGAACTTGCAGAAAACAAACAGCAGAAAGGAAGCTAATCCTAAACCACACTTAACTTGGCCAAACAGCTAAATGCACTCTACTTATCCTTTGATCTATCTACCACGCTTCTATCCATGCAACTAATATATCCATGACTTAATTCTAACTAAAAAGAGTTAATTTGTAGCTTTGAGGAAGAAAAAGGGATAAAAGAGGCTAATGGGAGGTTCAACACATGAAACGAGGTTCAAAAGTGGAAAGAGGGGGTTAAAAAACTTAGAAAACTTGAGTATAACGTGAGAAATGACTTTGGAGTGGAGATAATTGAAAAAGGCTTAGAAGCAGAAGGAGAGGGGGTTCAAAACCTTATAAAAAATTGTAACATGGCATAAATGGCTTTGGAGCGGAAATGAGTGGAAAAGTGCGATGGCAGAGTGCAATGAAGGTAAACGTTGCAATGTGCAATGTCGCCATCACAACTTTGGAAGTTTAAATGGATACTGGCAAGGACTTAACAAAATGAAATAAGATGTGAAATGTGCAATTTGCACTGCGGTAAAGGTTGTGGACTATGATGTGCGATGCGTGACGTGGTAGAGGGTGACTTGGCAGAGTTATCACAGCAGCGGAATAAGTGGTAAGTGTTATGAAAAAAGCTAAATGATGCGATTCACTATTTGTGCGATCGCAATATCGAAATCAGCCATAACATGAGGTAAGTGTTTAAAGGTAAGAGTTCAATGTTTTGATTTGCGAAATACGTTAAGCGGTGGTGGTAATTTTCGAGGAGAAAGGCTGAGGTCAGTTTTCGATAGTTTTTCAAGAGTTTTTTGTTAAATCTAGCAAGGTGACGATGATTGATAGAACAAAGGAATACGATGGGTGTTGAGATTCAATAGGATGATGAGCTTAGTGCAAAGAGTTTCCTTCACTAAGTGGGCCTGCAGGCTATTTTTGGCGCAAGTCTATTTTTAAACTGTGTCTATTTTTAGACATGGTGATCATATTTCCGAAGTTGTACGATGCTATTTGTGGATGGTTGATCAAGTTGGAAAAATAGATGAAATTCTATTTTAGAATATTGGGTGAAGTCTATTTATAGACCGCTGATCTAAAAATAGATGCATGTTGATTATAATAATAATTAGACACTAAACAACAACTTATTCTCTTGGAGCACTTTGTTTCAGTGGAAAGATGTGGCACATAAGTGGACTGAGGGAATTACACAATTCCCAAAGGTTTACTGGAGCTAATGCATGGAGGACTCAGTTAGAACTCAAGTGGCAGAGTTATGACACAGTTCGAAGAGTAGTTATGGAGTTGTATTCAGTTTAACTCAGTTAGACTGAGTTGAGCTAGTTGTATCTAGTCTAACTGATTTATGCACTAGTGGGAGTGGAGTGAATTAACTAGTTAATTAATTCAAAAATAATACCTCATTAATCAACTGAACAATACTGCAGTTAACTATAGTGCATGGTAGTTTCAGTGGAGACCGAGTGGAGAGATAGGTGAAAGGGGAAGATAGATTATCTGTTGTGACTATAGTGATGCATTGATTGCATCACACACACATTGGAGTTGCCAATGAGGATTGTACAGTCAAGGAAAGAGTAATTTGAATTCATTCAGAGCTATTCTTCAGTAGGGATTGCATAGTGGAGGTAGGCTAGTAGGAGGCAAAGATCGGTGCATGGATTTGCAAGATTGTTCCTGATTAGTGTATGATGATTGTATTATATTGAGAGATTGATAAGCTTTGTATGAGGATTTTCATATGATTCCATGATACATAATATATAGTTGGGGTTTTCAAATTCAGGCTTTCCCAGTTAAGAACAACTGTGTTATGTGCAATTATTTTTATTTATACTTTACATGTGTGTGCAATTAATTTTCCACAAAAGATTAACAAGTGGAATGATTCATTATTTTGCAAGAAGTTAAATATTGTGAGATCAGGTGAATATAGAACATATGCATGTTTCATGCATATAATTTCTACATAGTATCAGAGCATTGTTAATTGAAGATTGAAATTGTAAAGTGAGTTTGTGCTGGTGGAAAATTTGAATTTTCTACAAAATATTCTTGGTGCAGAAGTTGAGTATAAATTGAAATGGATTTCAATTGGTTGCGATTAGAGTATGCCCTTGATGGGAGCTCAAATTACATAGCCTGGAAGGACAACATGGAGGTAGTGCTGGAGGATAATGGACTGAATGATTTCATTGATAGCGATGTTCCTAAGCCGGGATCTAGCGATGCTGAATTACTTGACGCATGGAAAAAGAAGGCAACAAAGACGAGGAGAATTCTATTGGAAGGTGTGAAGGACCGTATTGTGTCCAACCTTCATAGGAAATCCACTCCATTATTAATGTGGAAGGCTTTAACAGACTTGTTCCAAAGCAGAAGTGACCAAAGGAAGTTGGCACTTAAAGATAATCTCAGAAAAATAAAAATCGAGAAAGGCGACAGTATTCAAAAATACCTTACGAAGATTGTCCACTGCAAGGATGAGCTAGGAAGTCTGGGGGTTACTCTTCATGATGAAGACTTGGTGAGCTTGGCTCTCCCTGAGCTTCCAAAGAGTTGGCATATCTAGGAAGACTCTGTCAATGGACGGGATAAACTACTGGGATGGGAGATACTTTGGTCGAATCTTGTGTAGGAGGAGATAAGGCGGGGTACTAGGGATGGATCTACATCGAAGAATGAAGATGAATCAAATTTCACTTTAGCTGCCAAAGCAAGGAAAGGGAAGGGGAAGAAACATCCTTCAAAATCCAATGCTAAAGGCAAGATGCAGGATTTTTCCAAAGTGAAGTGTTTTCACTGTCACGAACATGGACATTTCGCCACTAACTGTCCACGGAAGAAGAAGAACAAGAAGGCTGCTGGATCTACAGCTGGAGAGGCCTTAGCCTCGCAATTTGAACTTGATTTCTCTTTGATTGTATGCTTGGTTTCAAGCTATATGGGATCGGTGTGGTATCTTGATAGTGGTGCATCTTTCCATATGACGGGAGACAAGGAGTTTTTTAGTGACGTGGAGGAGAAGTACCTTCAAATGCATATAGAGATGGGAAACGATGTTCGGTATAGTGTGACTGGCATTGGGACCATTACCTTTGAGTGGGAGTCCGGTAATCCATTGTTGTCGAGAATGTTATACATGTTCCAGGTCTGAAGAAGAGCTTGGTCTCAGTCGCAATGTTGGAAGACAAGTGTTATGATGTTGTTTTCAGTGAGGGAAAATCCTTCCTTCGACATAAAAAAATGGGTCAAACCAAGAAGATAGGGGTTATAATTAAGAATCTCTACAATCTGGAGGTAGATGGCTGCGCTGCAATGGTGGGCAAAGCAGAAGAAGTGGTGACTTGGGATGAGGGTGAATTATGGCACAGGAGATTGGGCCATCTTCACCATGGTGCTTTGAATTTTTTGCAACAAATTTCCACTGGACTTCCCAAGGGTACTCTTGCACATTCAGATCAGTGCAAGGGATGTACTATGGGTAAGTTTGTGAAGACCACCTTTCATGAGAAGGATAACCATGCTTCGGCGATCCTGGAGAGAATTCACACATATGAGTGTGGACCTTTCTCGGTTGCTTCAACAACAAAACACATGTATTATGTTATATTTGTTGATGATTATTCTCGTAGATGCTAGATATTCTTCATGCAGAAGAAGAGTTAAAAGTTCTCAAAGTTCTGTGAGTTCAAGGCATTGGTGGAGAAGGAGTCGGGTAAGCAAGTGAAAGCTCTACGGAGAAATAATGGTGGTGAATACATCTCAGGTGAATTCAAATACTTCTATAGCAAAGAAGGAATTCGAAGAGAACTCATAGTGCCTCATAACCCACAGTAGAATGGGGTCGTGGAGAGGAAGAATAGAGCGATTGTGGGTGCTGCACAAGCGATGCTGCATGAGCAGGGCCTACCGATGCACTTGTGGGAAGAAGCATGTAACAGTGTGGTTTATGTGCAAAACCATTTTCCTCATAGAGTAATTAGCATGAGTAAACCTAAAGAAGCTTTTACTAGTAAGAATCTTGATATTTCTCATTTGAAGATTTTTGGCTCACCTATTTACATTCATGTGACAAAGGACGCCAGGAAGAAGCTGGGGCCGACTACAGAAGTTGGGATATTTTTCGGGTACACAGAAACACCCCATAATTATCATGTGTATTTGCTAGACAGTCGGATGATTGTTGTGCGACGGGATATAAAATTCAATGGGGTGAAAGCCATGAAGTTGTCACTTGAGAGGGAGCTACACTTGCATGCAGAGGAGGAAATTCTTGTTCCCAAAGATGAGCCTCTAGATTTGGATCAGCCATAGGAGGAGACTCATGGAGTGGAGGATTCCACTCATTCAAAACCAAGCATCAGGCAAGGCAGAAATCATACCACAAAAGCTGAGAGACTGAAGCTTGATGCGACACAGAATGGAGGAGTTCCTACATCACAACGCAGACAAAGACAGTCACCTAACCAATTTACTAGATACATGGCTCTTGTGAGCAACTATATCATGATAGAGCCATCTTCTTTCAAAGAAGCAGTGTAGGAGCCCACATGGGTAGATTCCATGGTGGAGGAGTATGAATCCATTGTCAGAAACAATGCTTGGGAGATTTTTCCAATTGCGGTGGGAAAATCAGTTGTAGGATCAAGATGGATCTACAAGGTAAAGTAGGCTACTGATGGGAGTGTCGAGAAGTATAAGGAAATATTTTTTTCCCGGGGCTTCTCACAGATTGAGGGGATTGAATATGAAGAAACCTTTTCACCTATCGCATGGTATTATTCCATACAAACCATCCTTGCTCTCTCAACGCAGATGGGTTGGCACATTCATCAGATGGATGTGAAGACTGCGTTCCTTAATGGGATCATTGAAGAATAGGTGTACATTGAGCAGCCTCAAGGATTTGAGATCTTCGTCAGTGAGTCGCATGTGTGCAGGCTCAAAAGAGTGATGTATGGGCTGAAACAAGCACCCCGTGCTTGGTACACTCGGATCGATAGCTATTTCACTGGACTTGGCTTCACCAAGAGTGAGGTGGATGTAAACCTGTACCAGATTGTGGTGGAGGGTAAGCTTTTAATCATTTTACTTTATGTTGATGATTTAATACTAACAGGTGATGAGCAGTTGATACACTCATGCAAGGCAGATCTTGCAAAGGAGTTTGAGATGAAGGATTTGGGCGTCCTTCATTATTTCCTTGGATTGGAAATATGGCAGTGGGAAGGTGAACTATTTGTGTCTCAAGGCAAGTATTCCCGGGAAATACTGGAGAAGTTTCACATGCAAGGCTACAAGCCTATCGACACTCCTCTTCCAGGAAATCGGAAGAAAGAGGATGCTACATTGGCAGAGGTAGTGGATGCCACTGTTTATCGACAGCTGGTGGGTTCGTTCATGTTTTTAGTCAATACAAGACCAGACATATGCTATGCGATGAATTAGCTTTCACAAGCGATGGTTAAGCCTATGAAGCTCTTTTGGAAGGTAGGCTAGCATGTCCTAAGATATATCAGGGGCACATCTGAGTATGGTTTATGGTACAGATAGACAGATGAGGTGAAGTTGCATGGCTTCATGGATGTAGATTGGGCAGGAAGCCCAAGAGACAGAAAGAGCACACTAGGAGGAATTTTCAATATCGGATCTACGATAGTTTCTTGGTACTATAGGAAAAAAATATCCATGGCACTCAGTTTAGTGGAAACGGAATACATGGCAGCAAGTCAGGCTCCATGTGAGGCTATCTGGATGAGGAAGATCCTAGTTGGTTTGTTCGGTTCACATTTAGATCCCACAGTGATACATTGTGATAATCAGAGTTGCATTAAAGTCTCAGTTAATCATGTGTTTCATGATAGATCTAAACATATTGATATCTAGTATCATCATATCAGAGATTGTGTGTAGTGGAAGATCATGTTGCTTCAGTACATTCCTACGGAGGATCAAGATGCAGATATTATGAGAAAGGTGCCCAGCAGGAGAAAATTTGAATACCATAGATGTAGGATTGGGGTGAAGTATAATCCCTATCTTGTTGAGAGGGAGTGTTGAGATTCAAAAAGATGATGAGCTTAGTGAAAAGAGCCGCCTTCACTAAGTGGGCCCGTAGGCTATTTTTGGTGCAAGTCTATTTTTAGACATGGTGATCATATTTGAGAAGTTGCAGGATGCTATTTGTGGATGGTTGATCAAGTTGGAAAAAAATATGGAATTATATTTTTAGAATATTGGGCGAAGTCTATTTATAGATCGTTGATCTAAAAATAGATGCATGTCGATTATTATTAGCTATTAATAATAATTAGACACTAAACATCAACTTATTCTCTTGGAGCACTTTGTTTTAGTGCATAGATGCGGCACATCATTGGAATAAGGGAATTACGCAATTACCAAGGGTTTAATAGAGCTAATGCATGGAGGACTCAGTTAGAACTCAAGTGGCAGAGTTATGACACAGTTGGAAGAGTAGTTATGGAGTTGTATTCAGTTTAACTCAGTTAGACTCAGTTGAGCTAGTTGTATCTAGTCTAACTGATTGATACACTAGTGAGAGTGGTGTGAATTAATTAGTTAATTAATTCACTAAATAATAACTCATTAATCATCTGAATAATACATCAGTTAACTACAGTGCATGGAAGTTTCAGTGGAGACCAATGGAGAGATAGGTGAAAGGGAAAGATAGACTATCTATTGTGACTATTAGTGATGCATGAATTGCATCTACATATACATTGGAGTTTCCAATGAGGATTGCGCAGTCAAGGCAAGAGTAATTCGAATTCTTTCAGAGCTATTCTTCAGCAGGGATTGTGCAGTGGAGGCAGGCTAGCAAGAGGCAAAGATCGGTGCATGGATTTGCAAGATTGTTCCTCATTAGTGTATGATGATTGTATTGTACTGAGAGCTTGATAAGCTTTTTATGAGGATTGTCATATGATTCCATGATACATAATATATAGTTGGGGGTTTTAGATTCAGGCTTTTTTAGTTAAAAACAACTGTGTTATGTGCGATTATTTTAATTTATGCTTTATATGTGTGTGCAATTAATTTTCCACAAAATATTAACAAGTGGAATGATTCAGTATTTTGCAAGAAGTTAAATATTGTGAGATCAGGTGAATCTCGGACATATGCATGCTTCTTGCATATAATTTCTACAACGGGAAATCCGAAAAAGAGAGCGGTAAGTCTTCAAGACAAAAGGTAAGCAATGCGAAGTGCGATAGCGATGTACGCAATATCGCGATTGGCGAGAAGAGCGGTAAGTCTTAACGGGAACAAATTAGACAATGAAAAGTGTGAAATGTCAAGTAAAGTAGCAGGGATTTGGAGGAGGAAAGTCAGAATATGGGCTTCGATGGTTTTTTCAAGAGTTTAGCATTAAAATGTTAAAGGTGATCGTGAATAATAAAAAGAAAGCAATAAGGATTTAAAGGGCTAAGTGCATGAGGCAAAGGAAAGGTAAGTAAAACATTGAGATGAGGAGAGCAGGGGAATGGAATCGTAAGAGTAGTGCTCGGAAGTGAAACACACCTGCATATTATGCATGGGAGACAGACAAAAATGTAAGATGAAACAGTGAAGGAAGGGCTTCAACTTGGTAACACAAATTCTTCCCAAAACTGAAACAGAAAGCAATTTTTGGCCTATGGTAAGGTCTACACCAACTCGAAATATATTCACAGAGATGAGAGGGGCGAGAATTGACCACATTTTTGGAGCTTTTGCTCTCTTTCTCTATGCATAAGAAATTGAAACTACAACAACACAAAAACTAAATAGCAATGAAACTTATCAGAAGCAGATCTAACTTAAATGGTAGAAGTACAACTAGCTAAATGATAGAAAGGAACATATAATAACAATAGATAAGCTGAGGCACATTATTTTGGCCCTAACGCACAAGCCTAGCCTTATGAAATTGAATCAATCAAATGGAATTAGTCTGCTCATTTCATAAAAGAATAACCGCATACATATCTGAAACTTTCGATCCTTGAATAAAAAAAAAGCTTCAATACTTCACAACACTAATTATGAATGGAATCAAGACTAGGATATACTAACTCTTCCTACCTCTAGCTTTGATTTATTTATTCTATAGGGAAGCTACCAATAACTCCCTATAAAAATGGTGATGGAGTCCACTGGACTCCAAGTAAACCAACATTGAGTGCTCTCCTCTTTGAGTGACACAACTGCCTCTGGAATTCGAATTGCTAGAGAGTGTTAGTCATAATTATTTTTCACTATCTTTAGATGACTATATAATGGTTATATCTTTCTGAAAACAATATTTTGTTGAGTTTTAGAAATATCACTGCCTTCATTATCCTTATAAACCTATTTTCACTATTCCTCAGTTGGTCTTCCCAAAATCACCCTGTTGCTTTTAAAAGACTCCTTATAGGCTTATACTTCCCATTTTCATCCTTATTTCCTGCCTATAACCTCATTTCCCTATTTTCCCCTATCCATGAACTCCACCTTCCCTCTAGGGTTTCATATAGCTAACTCATCCCGATGTCCCTTTGGACATAATAACCTATGTAAATACTATGTTTTCACTTGAAAATATCCAAGACAAAGTTCACTCAAAACTAGGTCAAAGAACACCCCCATTAGGTCATTAGGGTTTCACATTGTTTAAGGTTATCCTTGGATGTTTTAGGCACTGATTTCCCTTTGCTAGAATCTGGCTCAGATGTAATAGAAGGTCAGGACATGGTTATTCAAGAAGAACCTCAAATTCTCCAAACATGATTATCTTCTCAGTTCAAAATCTGCAAATGAAAAATGGACAAATTTTGGCACTTCTATAGGAGTGTTGAAAGATTTATCAGTAGAAGGTACTAATGATGTAGACTGTCTACTCCTGAATGAAATCGACTTACAACAAGGGAAAGAGGAAAAAATTGGTCTTGTATATGACTAGAGTTTATAAAATAGTTGGTCCATTTGAGTGCCAAAGTAGTGATCACTTGCAAGAAATGACCTAGAGGAAGCACACAAGGCCATTTTCGCTTCAAATTGTGTTTTTGAACAAACCAAGATGAATTTGAAAAATGTGAGACAAGTTTCTGTAAATAATAGGTAAAGGAAGAACAAAATCCTTCAAATTTTATACAAGTATCATGGTTTGGGAGAAATTTTCTATTGATAGGTGCTACAAGAGGTTTGCTACACTTTTGGAGTGACCTTGGGAAAAACTCTTTTTCATAGCTGGAGTGTCGAAATAAATTTCGTTATGATTCAAATGAAAACTAAACGGGAAGATCTTTCCAATGATCTATCATAAGCTCAATTTAGAGTTGATTAAGGTCTCCAAAACTTTCCTACACCAACACTCTGCATTTCTGCACCCTCAGTCAGCACTTTTTTACCAGCCTTAGGAGAATCAACTTTTGACAGGTCAAATAAACTCCAATAAGAAAAAAACAATGTATATTTGGAAAGTAGACTTCACGATATTTCCAACGAGGTATCCTGGGCCCACATTGGAAACAGGGAAGGCCTCCAGATGCGGTCTGTAAAAAGGCGTCGGGAATTTGAGGAGTGGTGATGTGCCCTCAGCCACT
This sequence comes from Pinus albicaulis, assembly GCA_034641835.2. Lineage (NCBI taxonomy): Eukaryota > Viridiplantae > Streptophyta > Pinopsida > Pinales > Pinaceae > Pinus > Pinus albicaulis. The sequence continues at coordinate 1,364,838,752 of CM076578.1, forward strand.
GGCCCTACACCCTTGCCAGAGAAAGTTGCTAAGCCTCCCAATAGCCCAAATCACTTCAAATATTTTCCAAACTCTTTACAAGGTCATCCAAGTATCCTCAAGTGGTAAGTACATTATATGAACCCTATTTTTATGCCATTTAGTTAATTCTTAATCAATGGAAATGAAACCCTAAAAGGAAACCCTAAGATTTATCTTGAAATCATTGTTTCATTCCTACTTCATCCCCCTTGAAGAAAAACAATCATAACAAAGGTGATTAAATTTCTTGAGGGTTTCCATTCATATTTCTTGTCACAAAAATCCATTCCCTTGATTCTCACTCATTCCCTTCATTTGCAAAGATGTCATTTCATTCCTTTCCTTCATCTCATTTCACATCAGCCCTAGGGTTTCCAAAATTGAGTTTACAATGTCAAAAGGAGAAGAAAGTGGTGTTGAGGCACAAATGCCAAAGAGGCGTGATCATAAGGGTAATGAAATGATGGCACCTTATGACTTTGACTATTATGATACTCAAACCATAAAGTCAATACAAAAAAGGAGAGGTCTTAAGAGAGCTTTAGAGAAGGAAAAACATGAGGCAAAGAAACTTAGTTTTGAGGAAAAGATTGCTGAGGAAGTTGAAGATGACAGAGAGGTATGGATAGAAATATTTAACATACACCTTGAGAAGCTCCTTCGTAAGGCAAAAAAATATAATGAGATGCTCAGACACATGTCTAACAAGTACATCACTAGAAACAAGGTCTGCAACATCAAGCTCGGGTAGTTGAAGAACAAATTGAAGGAAACCCTAGCCAAGAAAAAGGAGAAGGAAAAGCTAAAATTTCTTTCTGATTTTTCCCTCCAAGCATCCCAACCATGATCGGCAAGCTAATTTCCAAATTTTTGTACTTTGTGCACATTTTTTTATTTTTGATAGTTTGGCTTCAAGAAAATGGGGCCAAACGTGCAACGCCACTGGCGCTGCGCTATTTTATGGGGAACTCAAATGAAAAATGACTTGCATCCTCCTGTCACTCATGCCAAGGACATCATCCTCAGAAACGTTCAGGTCATTTGGAGCAAAACTAGTCCCTCAAAAGGGCCAAAAACCAGCTAAAAACACATTTCTGCCCTCTTTTCAGCACTAGCGTTGTGCCCTTAGCAGTATTGGAAGAATGGATTTTTGGCATGGAAAATGGGCACCAATTTTGAAACTAAAGGAAAATATCGAAATAAGACAGGATAGGCTTTCCACTGACATATCATGGAGCTCATTTGGACACCGAGAAGGCCCCAAAACTCAGCTGCAAAACAGGTGATTTTTCCATTTTTGGTGCTATGCCCTTGGCCTGGTGCTGCGTCCCTATACCTTGGAGCTGCGCCCTTGCTAGGAGTTATTGAAAAATATCTTTTGAGGCCTTAAAGTAAAATTTTCCTCCAAAATTAGCTAAGGAGTTATGTTCAAAGATATTTTTGTCTTAAATGAGTTTGGATATTTTTGCCTTGGGCCTTGCATAGTCTCAAAGGTCAAAGCACCTTAAATATGTAATAAATGACATTTTGAAATCCTATTTAGGGTTTTCTTCATCATTTTTCAGTTAAATATTGCATGTAAGGCTTCATATTTTTTTTCGTTGTAGGTAGATTGTTGAGCTTAATATACATAGACTTGGAGTTGTGAAGAAATTGGCTTTGGAGTTTTGTGAATGTTTTGATTTGAATGACAATGGAACAAGCACATTCATAGGATTCATGAACCTGTTTAATGGTGATGTTTTTCTAATTTAGTAATTTTTTCCATCTTTTTTCATATTGTTTCATATTTTCTCATGCAATAGAGCATAAATTTTAGGTTAAGATATGTTGTTAGAGGCACGTTAAGTTTGTTTGCCTTCTATTTCTTAGATGTTTTCCTCTACTAGGTTTGATTGAAGAATTCTTAATTACTCTTTGATTCCACTTATGCTTGTTTTATTGAAAATTATCTAATGGAGCCAAGCCAAATAAGTTTATGGTATGCCCTGTCCTTTGGTGTAGCTTAAAACATTGTTTTTAACGCATTTTCATTGAAGTTTACTAATTAGGGTTTTGCTGAAGACGTTTATGGTTTTCCCTGTCCTTTATTCCATATTGAATATTCACTTTTAAGGTCTTTTATAGTTTGATTAAGTAATTTAGGAGTTCCATGCTATTTAATCATTACTAATGTGTTATATTTCATGTTTTCTTTCTCTGAAGGTAAATAATTGCAGAATTTAGCAGTTCCCTACTCTCTAGGGTTTGCTGGATTTTTTTTTAAAGTTTACCTGGTAAAGCTAGGTCAAAGAAGTTTATGGTGTGCCATGTCCTTTGATTATTTTTTAAGAATAGTACTCTTAAAGGCTCTTATTGTTATAGTATATGTTAAAGTATTCTCAATTTCCCTTAAAACCTACTATGTTCATAATTTAATGTTCATTTCACACCCACATAAGCTACTATGATCCATTGGGATTTGTTAACTTGGCCTATGAAACACCCTTGATTCATTGTTGTTACTTTTCAACCCTTTGACAGACCCCATATCCCAATGGGTTGAATTCCTCTTACTCTATCCATTCTTCTTGAAAACCTACCCAACCAAACAAAACAAAACAAACAAACCCTATAATTGTAACTAGCCTAAAATCAACATCCTAAAAACAAACAAGTCACATATTTTATACAAATTTAGAGAGATCCCTCTCTGAGTCCAGGAAGGCTAGGTCCTAGGACTCCAAAGTTGGTTTGATGTTACCCTTGTCTATTTGGTCTTGCCAATCTGAAAAATTATAGGGACCTAACATAATGGCGATCACGGTGGGACCACTTATTGAAAATATTAGTGGTACATAAATAACTCATAAAGCCAAAAAATATTTCAAGATTGGTATCAAATTGTTGATGTTGGACAACAAAAAAATCCTCAAAACAGTTAACATCATCCACCTGGAGACTCCACAACTCTCAGTAGGCCTAAGGACTCCACTGGTAGAAGAATCTAGATTCATTATAAAGATGCAGTAACCCTTTCCTCTGACTGATTGACAAAGATGAATCCAAGGATTCAATACAGGTATGATCCAATGAATAGAGATGACATTCCTGGATTCCCCCAAAAAATGGCTCAGATAAATTAGGACAGAAACCTGCCTGTTTTTCAAGATCAAAAAATTAATGACCCCTTGTTACATTTCATCAAATTTCATATACATACATGGACGTTAAAAGTTGAATGGCATGAGGACTACCTCATGAAAATTTTCATGGTCACCTTACAAGGGGAAGTAAGGGAATGGTATGAAGGGTTGAAACCTGGTAGTTTGTTCTCTTTAAAAGAGTTCTACAAGGTGTTTTATGAGCATTATAAGTAAAACTTTCCATCTCTATCATTAGCTGAAAATTATTGTGATAAATCTGGAGATCTCATACAATACCTTGCAAATATTGATGAAGATTTGGGAAATTGGCATCTTAAGGATATATTAGAGGAAATTTAGGAATTTCATGCTCAAGTTAACTATCATGAAAATCAGGAGAAGTTGGTTGAGCATGAAATAAATCAAGGAAAAGAAGAGAATCCACAAGATCTCTCTAAAGGGACAATTGATGATTCAACTGCTCCTTTATTTGAGGATCAAGAAGACATCCAGCCTTATGATCTTTCACAAGAGAAAGAAAACCATTGTGTTTCAATCCCAGGAAAATAAGAAGTTATTGGCCATAAACACTCTCCTTTTAATCCCAACTACCATAGATTAGGAAATAAACTCATAGGTCAACATATGATGGAGCAATCTTCTGATCTAGTGTGCATATTGGATAACATTCCTTCTATAAATAAGCTACCCAAGTATGATCAATGTGATTATGATTATGTTCTCCAGACTCAAGCTAACACTACAAAAGAATCAAAAAATAGTTTGTGGGACAAAGACAATAATTTTCAGCAGCTCAAATATGGCGATCAGCAAATAAAAATTAGCTATGAGAGTGAAGAAGAAAGTGTAGAAAGTTTTTAAAAAAGGGAAGGATATTTACCTCTTTTTTGTGCTTCATTTCAGTTCATCAAAGACAACCTTAATACAATCAGAAATAAACAATATTTGGTTATTTTTATTAACAACAAAGAAGACATTCAGCCTCATTATCAATCTTCACAAGAAAAAGAAAACAATCATTGTCCAATACAAAGAAAATAAGGATTGGCTCCTCCTTTATCTGAAGAAGAGATCAATCATATTCTAAACATGTAGCGAACCTCTATAATTTTATATAAAGAAATTATTTCTATCTGTTCTACTGCTAGTTTATGTATTGCAGCCTTGCCTCATGAAGAAACAAGAGAACAGATTGATATTGGGGTTGTACTGCCTTCTCAAGAAGACTTATTACCAAAGAGTGCTCCTACTCATCAAAATGATGGATTTTAGACAGAACTCAGCCCGCTCAATCAAAGCATATCAGGTTTGCTAGAGGACAACATTGCAATATATTATAAGGCTACCAAGACAGATGATCATGAATAGGGGGAAGAGATTCTTTCTCCAAAGCATCACAAGCACAACCAAATGGAACAAGAAGTAGTCCTGGATGAAGCCCATGGTTTAAATCCTCATAGCCAGGTATTATTCAGAGATCCTTTTGCTAGTTTCTTAGAGACATTTTTGAAAATGGAGTAAAATATGGCAGGAGTAGTTTGATGTAGGGTTTAAAGGAAATTTTAAGCACTACTGTTAAAAAACAAGTAAGATGGGAGTGGCCTTTTTTTTTTTAAGCATACCTAAAGGGCTGAATGAAAATCAATCATGTAGTCACTTACTTGATTGGTTGCATTGGAGAAAGGAGTTCACTTAGTGAATATATGCCTCCAAGTTAGATTAGGATAGATTGGTATGCAAATAAGCTCAACACTATGAACATATTTCTAGCTTTAGTTTCAGATTGTTTTGACAAAAAGGAAGAAAAAGAAACACAAAAAAAAGGGGAAAATAAGGCAGATAAAAAGAAGAGGTAAAGCCCCATACCAAAAAAATAATTGTCTAAAAGTGTGCAAGTCCAAATGCCACTACTTTTGAGAAAGTAAATTATTGTTCAGTCATACAACCTAACCATGATTGGACATGTTTTAAATCATTGCTGATAAGTTAGAAAATAAAGATTTTCCTAGACATTTAAACTTGGCTGATCAGTAGACTAGTTTAGGAAAAGATACTGGTTCTCAAAGCTCAAATCTGAACCAAAGAGAAAGGAGAGGGATGAGTGACAAGTTTTGAATTATAGCCCTCAAGTTTCTAGTTTTACTTGTGCAAAAATAAAATCTGTGTGCAACTTGTCCAAGATGCCATAGATCATGACAAACCAAATAGCTCAACCTTAATTTGGTCATGTTTTTAAAATTTTTATGTTAGTATATTAGAGAACGAAAATCTGTTAAACTGTTTAACCTTGACATATAAGTAGATTAGGTGGAGAATAAAATAGTTCATCACTCTAATCTGAGACTTTGGATGATATAAGGGTAGAAGTAGATAGTTTTTTCTTTCAAAATAAAAGATGATGTTTAGGGTTTTCCAATCCAAATGCACTAAAATGAAGAAAAAATGATAGGAAAAGTATGATGGCTAGGTAGAGTTGACATTGAAGAAATCATGTTTTTCAGATTTAAAGATCACAACTTCCAAGAACAGTAGCAAGATCAGCATTTAAAAATGAAAGAAATCAACAAGCATGTGAGGCATCTCATCTATAAAATCAGAGATCTGAGGTTCTTGACACCTCCTGAAAGGAGCTGCCCTCCCCAAGTGGAGCCACTGTTAGTCATTAATGTTTTTCACTATATTTAGATGACTATAGAATGGTTATATATTTTTGAAAACAATATTCCTTGAATATCTTGAGTTTCAGAAATCTCACTGCCTTCATTATCCTTATAAACCTATTTTCACTATTCCTCAGTTGCTCTTCCCAAAATCACCCTGTTGCTCTTAAAAGACTCCTTATAGGCTTGTACTTCCCATTTTCATCCTTCTTTCCTGCCTATAATCTCATTGCCTTATTTTCCCCTATCCATGAACTCCACCTTCCCTCTAGGGTTTCCTATAGCTAACTCATCCCCATGTCCCTTTGGGCATAATAACCTACGACAATACTATGTTTTCACTTGAAAATATCCAAGCCAAAATTCAGTCAAAACCAGGTCAAATAACACCCCCATTAGGTCATTAGGGTTTCACATTGTTTAAGTTCATCCTTGGATGTTTCAGGCAGTAATTTCCCTTTGCTAGAATCTTTCTCAGATGTAATTGAAGGTCAGGACGTGGTTATTCAAGAAGGATCTCAAATTCTCCAAAGAGGATTATCTTCTCAGTTAAAAACCTGCTAATGAAAAATGGACAAATTTTGGCACTTCTACAAGAGTGTTGAAAGATTTATCAGCAGAAGGTATTGATGATGTAGACTGTCTACTCCTGAATGAAAAAAAATTACAGCAAGGGAAAGATGAAACAATTGGTATTGTATATGACTAGGGTTTATAAACTGGTTGGTTCATTTGAGTGCCAAAGTAGTGATCAATTGCAAAAAATGACATGGAGGAAGCACACAAGGCCAATTTCGCTTCAAATAATGTTTTTGAACAAACCAAGACGAAGTTTAAAAAAGTGAGAGAGGTTTATGTAAATAATAGGTAAAGGAAGAAAAACCTCCTTCATATTTTACATAGGTATCATGGTTTTGGAGAAATGTTAAATTTACAGGTGCTACAAGAGGTTTGCTGCACTTATGGAGTGACATTGGTAAAATCATTTTTTCTCATAGCTACGATTTCCAAATGACTTTATTAATCATTTAAATGACAACTAGACTAGATTATATTTCCAATGAGATATCATGAGCTCAATTTTGAGTTGAGGCAGGCTTCCGAACATTCCCTGCACCAGTACTCTGCATTTGCACCCTCATTCAACACTTTTTGACCAGTCTTGGGAGAATCAAATTTTTACATGTCAAATAAACTCCAATCAGAAAAAAAAAAGGTATATGTGGAAAGTAGACTTCAATATATTTTTAACAAGCTATCCTAGGCCCAATTTGGACACAGGGAAGGCCTCAAAATGCGGTCTACACAAAGGCATTGCACGTTTGAGTGGCGTTGCGCCCTCAGCTAATGGCGCTGTGCCCTGGCCAGAAAAAGTTGTTGAGTCTTCCAGTAGCCCAAATCACTTAAAATATTCTCCAAACTCTTGCTAAGGTGATCCAAGAAACCTCAAGTGGTAATTACATTATATAAACCCTATTTTTATTCCATTGGTGAATTCTTAATCAGTGGAAATGAAACCCTAAAAGGAAACCCTAAGATTTAGCTTGAAATCACTGTTTCATTCCTACATCATCCTCCTTGAAGAAAAAAAATCATAACAAGGGTGATTAAATTTCTTGAGGGCTACCATTCATCTTTCTTATCACAAAAATCCATTCCCTTCATTCTCACTAATTCCCTTCATTTTCAAAGCTATCATTTCATTCGTTCCCTTCATCTCATTTCACATCAGCCCTAGGGTTTGCAAAATAGATTTTCCAATGTCAGAAGGAGAAGACAGTGGTGTTGAGGCACAAATTCCAATAATGAATGATCATAAGGGTAAGGAAATGATGAAACCTGATGACTCTGACTATTATGATACTCAAACCATCAAGTCAATACCAAAAAGAAGAGGTCTTAAGAGAGCTTTAGAGGAGGAAAAACATGAGGCAAAGACACTTAGTTTTGAGGAAAATATTGCTAAGGAAGTTGAAGATGACAGATAGGTATGGATATAAATAGTTAACTGACACCATTAGAAGCTCCTCTATAAGGCAAACAAAGATAATGAGATGCTCAGACACATGTCTAACAAGTACATCACTAGAAACAAGGTTTGCAACATCAAGCTCAAGCAGTTGAAGAAAAAATTGAAGGAAAGCCTAGCCAATAAAAAGGAGAAGGAAAAGCTGAAAAATATTGTTGATGTTTCCCTCCAAGCATCCCAACCATGATCAACAAGCTAATTTCCAAATCTTAGCACTAGGTGCACATTTTTTTATTTTTGACAGTTTGGCTTGCAGAAAATTGGGCCAAACGTCCAGCGCCACTGGAACTGTGCTCTTTTCTGGGGCACTCAAATGAAAAATGGATTGCATCCTCATGTTCCTCATGCCAAGGACATCATCCTCAGATAATTTCAGGTCATTTGGAGGAAAACTAGTCCCTCAAAAGGGCCAAAATCCACCTCAAAAACACCTTTCCGCCCTCTTTTCAGCACTGGCGCTACGCCCTTAGAAGTCTAGGGAGAATGGAATTTTTGAAAGGAAAATGGGCACTAATCTGGAAACTAAATTCAGATATAGAAACTATATGGGACAAGATTTCCGATGAGCTATCATGGAGCTCATTTGGACATCGGGAAGGCCTCCAAAACTCAGCTGTAAAACAAGTGATTTTTCTAGTTTTGGCACTGCGCCCTTGGCCTGGAATTGTGCCCCTATAACTTGGAGCTGTGCCTTTGCTAGGAGTTATTTCAAAATATATTTTGAGGCCATAAAGTCAAATTTTTCTCCAAAATTAGCTGAGGAGTTATGTTAGAAGTTATTTTTGTCTTAAATGAGTTTGGATATTTTTGCCTTGGGCCTTGCATGGTCTCAAAGGTCAAAGTGCCTTAAATATGTAATAAATGACATTTTGAAACCTTAGTTAGGATTTGATTCATCATTTTTCAGTTAAATACTACATTTAAGGCTTCAAAATTTTATTGGTTGTTGGTTTATTGTTGAGCTCGATATACATAGACTTGGAGTTGTGAAGAAATTGGCTTTGGAGTTTTGTGAATGTTTTGATTTGAATGGAAATGGAGCAAGCACATTCATAGGATTCAAGAACCTGGTTAATGGTGATGTTGTTCTAATTTATTAATTTTTTCCTTATGTTTTCATATTGTTTCATCTTCTCTCATGGGATAGAGCAGAAATTTTAGGTTAAGATATGATGTTACAGGCATCTTAAGTCTGTTTTACTTCTATTTCTTAGATGTTTTCCTCTACTATGTCTGATTGAAGAATTATTAATTTCTCTTTGATTCCAATTATTCTTGTTTTCTTGAAAAGTATCTAATGGAGCCAGGTCAAAGAATTTTATGGTATGCCTCGTCCTTCGGTGTAGCTTAAAACATTGTTTTTAAGGCCTTTTCTTTGAAGTTTACTAATTAGGGTTTGGCTGAAGAAATTTATGGTTTTCCTTGTCCTTTATTCCATCTTGAATATTCACTTTGAAGGTATTTTATAGTTTGATTAAGGAATTTATGAGTTCCCTTCTCTCTAGGGTTTGCTGGATTGTTATTTTAAAGCTTACTTGGTAAAGCTAGGTCAAATAAGTTTATGGTGCGCCCTGTCCTTTGATTCTTTCTTAAGCATAGTACTCTTAAAGGCTCTTCTTGTTATAGTATATGTTAAAATTATTCTTAATTTCCCTTTAAACCTACTATGTTCACAATTTAATGTTCATTTTACACCCACGTGAGCTACTAAGATCCATTTGGCTTTGTTAACTTTCCCTACGAAACAACCTTGATTCATTGTTTTTACTTTTCAAGCCTTTTACAGACCCCATAGCCCAATGGTTTGAATTCATCTTACTCTATCTGTTCTTATTGAAAACAAACCCAACCAAAAAAAACAAAACAAACAAACCTTATCATTGTAACTAGCCTAAAATCAACATCCTAAAAACAAACAAGTCACATCTTTTATACAAATTTAGAGAGAGCCCTCTCTGAGTCCAGGAAGGCTAGGTCCTAGGACTCTAAAGTTGGTTTGATGTTACCCTTGTCTATTTGGTCTTTCCATTCTGAAAAAGTATAGGGAACTAACATAGAGAATCCTTGGGATCCTTCAGCTGCCTTTGAGGGGGGACAATCCTCCTATAATTTCTCCTTGTTGTCTCCTCCAAGTCTTTGTGATAAGATCTTTATAAAAGTTATTTCAGGATTTTCTACACTCAAACTTATCTTAGGCGCTAAGAGTATGTTAGCCTTAATCACCACCTATAATAGCATCATCAACCCAAATAATAATAATAATGCAAGAAAAAAATATCTAAGAAGGAAAAAAGGTGACCATTAACCCCTTCAAATATGTCTAATGATGGAGCTCATCATAGTGCATTTAATGCACAAAGATGGTGAGGGTGATCATCACATGTAGACATGATGGAGGACATGGAGAAATAACACAATCAATCATGGAGGCTTATGTCCACATGTACAACACAATTATGAGGTGGTCCTAGGCTATGGAAGGCTCACAATCTATGTAATGAAGGTGAAGGCACAATATAAGGAGATTTTATATTTAGGATTGGATTATTACTTCTAATCTGTTTGGATCTAGATTTGTCTTAGTACATTTCCATGCACGCTTACGATGTTTAGCTAAGTCTGTTGTGATGTTTAGCACAGGGTGTTTCCTAGCGGAAATCCCACCCTTACCCACAGGGGACTTCGAGTGCCTACTCTGGCAATATTTATTTTGAGTTGTATTCGTCATCAGGCATTGGTGCCATCTTGAGGAGATTATTTCTACCATTTTAGCTAGGAAACTGGTGGAGGATTCGTCCTTCACTTTCTTCTTCACATTCAACCTTTCAGGATAGTAGATCTATATTCGACATTCAGGCCATTTTATTTCACCTCCAGGAAGCAACAGTCCCCTCAAGGATTGTGCAGTGAAGTATTGTAGATCTATTAGATGAAGGAGGTTTTAAACATTTCAGTTGGAAATCCTATGAGGGATCATCTCCTCATATTGTATCATTAGTTCCATCATTCCGGAGCCGATTTGACATATCTAGCAGCGGCTTTTGAGGCTCCGTCTCTTACAATGTAGTTTTCTGAAGATGTTGAGTGATCAACATAAAAATTCAGTGGAGGATATTGGAGGAGCTAGATCTTGAGATTTTGGCCCAAGGATATAGTGAAGGGATCAGCCCTTCTTGCATAGAGCTAATTGCACATCATTTTATCCATCATATCTTCAGTTCATGAAGCAGATCTGCATACCCAACAACTACATAATGCAAGCCTAAGAGGGTGATTTTATTAGATTCATAGAACTAGGAAATCCTTTCTGGGTTATCTTGGGTATCCATCATAGAGCCCGAATCTCAAGTTTCAGCATCATCAGAGCTTCCAAACTGCCTAGATATAATTTATATTTTCTAGTAGTTATTGCCCCAGCATTTTCTAGTAGGGATAATGCAATTTTCCTTCCAGCAGTTTAGCAGCTACATAGTCCCTCTTGTGGGATCATTTCAGGGTCATTCTAGGTCATCTCCTTGGCTTGAGTGTCTCATATTTTGAGAATTATTTTACTGGTTCATCCACCTCCTATATAATAAAATGGCTCACCTATTTCTATGCATTCTAATGTGTATTTAGATTTATTTTTTACTTTTTTACAGTTCTTATATTGTGTTTTAGTATCACTGCATTCTCCCTTTTGGGATATTACAGTGGAATTATAGCATGATCTTTGGCTCAACTTGTGGACACTTCATCTTTTTCATCAAAAGAAGAAGCAGATAGAAGAGATCTATCATGAAGGAGGATTGCAATTTTTCCACTCTTCTCTTTAGATCCCTGCAATATCTCTCCAAGGAGGTCAATCAAATGAAGAGGGAAAGGCCAAGGAAGGATACAAGAATAAGATTGGATGAGGAAGGTCCAAGAACTTCCTATCAGCAAAAAATAAAACTAGAGAAGCCTAGATCTCCTCAAAGATCCACTATGCCCACTATATTTGAAGAAGGTGAATGATATATAAATGAAGAAAGAAGAAATATGGAACCTGAGACTCACGAGACTCTCAATTTATATCTAGAAGAGTACAAGGCATAGTCTAGAGCATTGAGGGAGAATATAACTCTCCAACAGTTCTTTAAGATCAAAGAATAAATAAGATCCTACAATAACACTAGAAGAAAGAGGCACAACAGATTCTATTTGGCTACATTTGATTGATATTCCTCAAGTAATCCAAAGGCTTGGAGGAAAGAGTTATATGCATTCTTTAGGCTACATCCAGGAGCTGAAATAGAGGTTGTCTAGATTGCAGCACTTCATCTTCAAGGTGAAGCCAATGATTGGTGGTTTGGTCACATGGAGCATGCAAAGGTAACTAAATATTCATATTTCTTTCAAAGGTTGAGAAAGAATTTTGATAGGAGAAAATCAAAGACATGTCACAAAGAGACACTGTAATAATCCAAAATTAGCATGCAGCTAATTGGAATGTTCAATTTTTCTTTTGTCATTTAGAAAGATGAATAAGTGGGTATGGAGACCCATAAATCTCTTTATTAGGAATAAAATCCCTCTTAATGTGAAAAGGGATCATTTTAATAGCTTGATAAGGCACCTCCATGTGTGAACAGGGGCTAAAGCATGTGGACAAGGTCAATGTTGACCAAATCAATAGTGTTGGCATGGAGAGAGTGGATCATTAATGGGAGACAATGCAGTGTTAATTGGAGAAAGTCTCCATGAGAGTAGTGGCTTTAATGAGTGGGACCCAAGGTGAGAAGGCTCACAATGCATATAAGGAAGGGAAAGGCAGTGATAGATGTGATGTTGATTGATTATTGATTTTGATATTTTTAGATCTACATTTCTTAGGTGACATATCTATGCATGCTTTTGTTGTTTAGCAAATTTTGTTGTACTATTTAGTATAAGGGTGTTCTCGAGTAGGAATCCCACACTCATCCTCGAGGGACTTCGAATGCATACTCAAGAAAGTTATTATTGACATACATATCCACATTCTTTCATCAGGCCAATCTTCAGTCTTCAGCTACAACGTAATTTCTGTTTAGAGTTTTTTTGTGTTGCAGGGTGTTGTAGTGGAGGGTTTGATAGGGTCGTTTTCTGAGCTAGTTTTCAGTGGAGAAAGCATTATTTCCATTGGGAGGAAAAAAAAGAAGTTACGTGGATTTAATTTCATATTTTTTCACTAGGCCAACCTATTTCCATCTCCTACAATGAAAATCCCCTTATATACTGCGTTATTTCAGTGAGCACTTGCAGTGGAGGATTCAATGCTTGATTTGGAGGGTGAGATATTCAAGGAAGGGATCAAACTTTCACTTGGAGAATATATTGGATGAGATCCATAAATTTATATATCAGTTTCAGCCACCTCCTTTCCATTATTTAGTTGCAGCTACTATTGAGCCCTAGGGTTGCATTCCAGCATTTTTGTGTTTTGGGTATTTCCCGAAACCCTTTCTGGGTTGTCTAGGAAAAGTGTTTGGGAGCCTAGATCTTCAGTCCCGAAATTATTTGAGCTATATAAAAGAATATCTATATTGATATATATTTCTTGCAGTAGTTTATGCCCTAAAACTGAGTTTTTTTTGCTCAAGACATTTGTATAGCAACTATTTTTCATGTATTGGCATATTTGTTGATGGTAGGCTTGTATTGTATTTCTTGAGTGAATTGATCCTCAAGATATTGTGCCATTTTATTTCTGATATGTTTAATAATATGGCTATACATTTGTCTCATATATTGGTGTATTTATGTATTCACTGCTATTTTCCATGTTCATGTTCAATATTGCTACTCTCCCAATTTTGGGATATTGCTCACCCTGTGAGTTTTCCCACAATATTCTATAAGAAGAAGAAGTATAAGAGATCTACAATGATGGAAGGAATGAGATTTTTCTCATATATTTTCAGATCTATGAAGGACCTCTCCATGGAGGTCAAGCAAATGAGAATGGAGAGATGCAATGAGACCTCTAGAGGCTTTCAAGATGAGGAAGGTCCATTCACTTCCTATCAGCAGAAGAAGGAACTGGTATTGCATGGAGCTCCAAAGAAATACACTATTCCATTTTATTTTGAAAAAAATATGAAAGGCATGGAGATGGAGGCAACTTAGATCATCAGATTATAAGTGATTATATTGCAGAGTACAAGTCCCAATCAAGAGCTTTCAAGGAGAATCTAACTCTCCCACAGTTTATTCAGATCAAAGAAGAGAGGAGACCTTGCAGCTATAGAAGAAGAAAGAACAATAGATTTCTATTGTCTACATTTGATGGGCCATCCACATGCACAACAAGGGCTTGTATAAAGGATTTGGATGCACTCTTCCTGCTACATCCAATAGTAGAAAGAGAAGATGTTGAGACTACAGCGCTGCACCTTGAGGGTGAAGAAAAAATTTGGTGGTTCAGCCATTTGAGACATGCAAGAGTGACTGCATATGCATATTTTACTCAAGGATTGATCAAGAAGTTTGATAAGAAGAAACCCAAGAATCCAAGGCAATATGTCCATATTATTATTCTGGAGGAAGAGCAACTTCCACCACCACTTCCTGTAGGAGTACTTGCATTAGGAGAAGGAACACTTGCATCATCGCAAAGTGGTCCTGATCTCTTGACACCTAGAGTCCCATGCATTATTTAGGAGATGCATGAGGAGGAGGTGACTTATACCAGCATTGGTGCATCGGTAGAGGAGCAACCATCATCACCAGCAATTGGGGAAGCCATCACACCAGAGGAAGGAACCCTTGTAGTTGTACAAGATGTTCCCAAGCTTTACCAAGGTATGCAAACATTTCCACTTCCTATTATTTCAGCACATCATATGGAGGATTGTGGGAACATTCCATCAGGGCAAATGCATGACCTAGGGTCAAAGCACATTGTTGATTTGGAACAGAAAACTATCACTGTGCAGAGGACCCTTGACTGGTTCAAGGAGGAGATATATAGTCATCCTGGTTTCTCATTGTTGAGTTGCACACAACACTTTGTGTTGGAGAGTATATTTTTGGAGGATAGGATGAGCATTATCCTAATCAATCCAATGCAGAGTTGTATGGTCAAGATTATGCATGATCATGAGATAGCAGATGCACCATCATGGAGATCAGCAGCACTTTCATTCAACATCAGTGATGAGTTCGGGGCCCAACTATTATTGGGACATTCTTATGACCATTGCACTTGTGGAGCATGGGATAGGCAGATGGTTGATGGAATACATATTATGATGGAATACATCTCCCATTATTATGATGGATCCCTCTTGATGAGCACTTCATAGCTCAATCAGAAGCTTTTGCCTACAACATATTTGGATCCTTATGGGTTCAAATTGGTCATTGATGAGTGTTCTTCATCTAGAGATCTCTAGGAGGTTGTACTTAAACATCCCATGAAGTACAAATATACTGATCTGATTTGGGAGGATGGTTTCTCCATTGGAGGGATACCAATTTTGAGCATGGAAGAAGACACCCACATTTGGATCGATGGGTGAGGATGGCGAGTAAGAGGTTGGTGAGCCACTTGCAGATCTATGACATAGGGAAGTAGGAGGCATGGGTGTGCTGGCCACTCTTGAAATGGTTTGGCCATCATGTGACATATCCTATCTCAAAGGGTATGTTATGGCTTGGGTCATTGCATGGCATGGCACCCATATGTTATGGAAACAAAATATTTGGTTGTATGGGGCATTCTACAAGTCAACTATCATGATGTTACTTCATGGCCTGTATGATGATGAGATGAGGAGGCGGAAAGAGTTTTTGTTGCTTTGGATACTCTTGGGAGAGTATGGGCTGATTTTCTCCCATACTTTACATGATGTTGTAGGAGTAGATGGCGGCACAGTCATGGTGAAAAGGAGCTACTACTTATCTTTGGAGGATCAGGAAGTAATTCCACATAGGAAAGAGCCTTCCAATATGGCAGCATTATGGCAGATGACTCTGGCATTTGGCATGTCAAAGGATTGAGTTATGAGATGAAAGGAGCCTTACTACAAAGGCGAACAACGCCATCACTTGGGAGCTTGGATTTGTTGATGGAGTGTTCCTAGGATCGCTTCACATATTATGCACTTGATGGGAAAGTAAGAGATGAAAGTGTTGGAGTAGTGGATGGAGACATATATTACCATGATATGATCTTCTTAACTTGGATATCCAAGAATAATAATAAGGCTTTGCATGCAACACATGGTTCATTCCTTCCATTCACAAAGGTCTCATAGAGACACATCAGACCACTATGGAGAGATCATCCATGGATCTCATGATCATCTTACTCTTAGTACATGGTAAGAGTTGTATTTTGGTACTTAATGATCATCTAACAAATTATTTTCATTCTCTTTCCATCTATGTATACTGCATTACTCCCCAAGAGGGCAAGTTTATATTTGGGCTTCATGGTCTTTCTAAGACAATGCCTATGATGGGGATAGCCATTTCTTCTATGGATTTGGGCAAGTATTGAACTATTCTTTGTATGCTGAGTTAATACATAATGACATTTACTATTCACTAGTAGATGAGATGACATGCACAACTAGAAAATTGTTGGGAGATAAGTTGTCATATTATGTTCAGAAACAACAGTTAGTAAAACTACGTTGTAACCACTTTTTAAACTATTGGTACCATTCAGCCTTACACATAACCTTTAGTATCTTTCTCATTTGGATCCCATATTATGATGATTTTCTATTGACTTTATATGGGATGGTTTGGGAAAAAACCAAAGAGGGGGTATTTGAAGATCCTGTTGCATTTTTTCCTCTTGAAGGCAACATCATTTCAGCCCAATATCAACATCAAATCTACACGTATCATAAGTGGAGAGAGAGGGAGCATGGGATGGACAATTTTATCCATCATGTTCAGCTATGAATCACACCTACATTGCAAGAGCCAAAGGTGGAGGATATTTTCTATGAATTACCATTTTGGAGGGTGATTCATTTTGTGTTGATGATAGATTGGGGATGGGAGCTTCACATGGGAATGATGGTTCCCAATATATTTTAGATTCCATGCCTCAAGAAGGCCTCTAGATAGCCTATAGTTTCTGCCATGGATATCTCACTACTTCACGATGAGAGGCATTTGGATTTGTCACCAAAGGCTAACTTATACACTTCAGAGGAGCATCTTGGAGACATATTGATGAGAGAAAATATTGTTCATTGGAGAAGCTTCTCATATGAGGATTCTATAGTAGGAGAGGAGGCCCTTAAATTCTATCCTTGCAGTTTCTTGAGGACAAGCAACATTTGGGAGGGGAGGACTGTAATATTCCAAAATTAGCATGCAGATAATTGGAATATTCAATTTTTCTTTTGTCATTTAGATAGATGAATAAGTGGTTAGGGAGACCCATAAATATCTTTAGTAGGAATAAAATCCATCTTAATGTGAAAAGGGATCATCTTAATAGATGGATAAAGCACCTCCATGTGTGAACATGGGCTAAAGCATGTGGACAAGGTCAATGCCGACCAAATCAATAGCGCTGGCATGGAGAGAGTGGATCATTAATGGGAGACAACGCATTGTTAATAGGAGAAAGTATCCATGAGATTAGTGGCTTTAATGAGTGGGACCCAAGGTGGTATCAGAGTCGTTTGGAGTTGGATAGAAAGATTTTGAATCTACTTTTGTAGTTGCTTGAGGACAACCAATATTTTGTCGGGGAGGATTGTAATATTCCAAAATTTTCACATGTTATTTGGAATATTAGAATTCTTAATAAACTAAATTATCTAAGTAAATAAAAGGGTGGAGGGACCCATAATCCTCAAATATGAATAATATTCACTTTTTAAGTGTTTATGTGGATTAATTAATCATAGATATACATAATGGAGTAGTGGAGAAGCTATTATTGTGAAAGGAGTGGTGGTCATGTCTCATTAATGAGATAGATCATGGAGTTTGAAGCAGTAAACTGAGTTCGTGGAGGGAATCTAATGTAAGATCATAAAAAAATCATGATGAAGTGATGGAGAAAGTAGTGCATTTAATGCAAACATGATGGAGAGGGTGCACATTGCATTTAGACATGATGGAGGACCTGGAGAGACAACACAATCAAAAATTGATACTTATGTCCACATGCACAACACAGTTTAGAGGTGGGCCAAGGCATGTGAAGGCTAATAAACTATATAATAAGGATAAAGGAAAAATTGGAGGTAGGCTTTAGTTTAATAATTTGTGATCTGTTTAGATCTGGAGTTGTCTTTTGACATTCCATGCACTCTTATGTTGTTTAGCTAAGTCTATAGTGTTGTTTAGCCCAGGGTGTTCCCAAGCGAAAATCCCACCCTTACCCATGAGGGAATTGTGTGCCTACTCTAAGAAGGTATTCTGAGCTTCTATTTCATCATCAGGCATTGGTGCCATAGTGTTCCTACTCTCTGCAGAACATATACCTTTCGAAATTGCGTTATTTATGAAGATCAATTTGGGAGGAGGAGGTTGTCTTCAGTATTTCAGCTGGAGAACTGATGAAGGAATTTTCCTATCACCTTGGGATTCAAGATCAACATTCATAGGGAATAATTTTAGATCTAGCATCAGGCCAAATATTATTGACATCCTATCAGCAACAGTCCCATTAAGGATTATGCAGTCCATCATTGTAGATCTAAAGGAGGAAGGAATTTTCTAGCACTTCAGCTAGGAATCCTTTGAGGGATCATCCCCTCAGCTTTCCATCATTGTTTCCATCACCCTGGAGATGATTTGTAGCATATTTCAGCAGGATTTGAGTCTCTCCCTCTCATACAACATAGTTTTCCCAGCAGCTGCATATTTAGTTGCTGAAATTTGAGGAGGAGGAAGAAGAGACAAGATCTCAATTCCAGATTGGATATTTGAAGAAGGGATCAACCCTTCAAGCTTAGATATGGTTCTACATCATATTGAATTCATCATATGATCAGAGCTAGCTTCAGATCTGCATAACCTAGCAGACCAGGTATCAAACCATAAGAGCGTAAATTTCCAATCTCATAGATCTGGAATTTGCTTTCTGGGTTATATTGGGTGTCCATCACATTGGCCAGATCTTGAATTTTGGCATCATTCAAGCTAATTAGATCCATAGATCTACATTTCCCTTTTCAGCAGCTATATTTACATCATCAGCAAAAGGGACAACACAATATTGCTTCCTGTAGCTCTCCAGTTATGCAGTTCTTGTTGTGGCATGCTTTCAGGGTCATTCTAGGCCATACCTTTGGCTATAGTACCTTATTTTGTACACTATTGTAACTGTAATCCATCTCCAATGAATAGAATGGCTCACCTATTATGTCTATATATATGTTGATCATAGTCTTTATGTACATTTTCTATTTTTCAAATATTGTGTTTGTGTATCAATGCATTATTCAATTTTGGGATATTACAGACATTTCCCGAGGAATCAAAGGACGATTTAATTCTTGTCACTTTTGAAAAAGAGTCACTACATTCACCAATAGTTGCAGAAGTACTTGTATCCAGAGGAGAGACACTTGCATATTTGCAAAATAGTATTAAGATTTTGACATATAGAGTCTGATGCATGATTCAGGAGATGTATGAGGAAGAGGAGGTAGATTCTAACACTGGTACATAGATAGAAGAGCAACCATCACTCTTACCAGTATTTTGAGAGAACATTGTACTGGTTGAAGGATCTCTTGTGGTAATGCAAGAGGTTCGCACACATTAGTTGATCGAAGGTATTCATCCAATTTAATCTCATATTGTTTCAGTACCTCTTATTGAAACTTATGGGAACATGCCATCAGTGCCATTGCATGACCATGGATTAGAATAACATGTTGATTTGAAGCAGCAACGTATCACTGTGTAGAGGACCCTTGATCTAATGAAGGAGGAGATGAAGAGCTATCCTAGTTCATCATTTTTGAGCTACATTCAACCCTTTGAGTTGAAGTGTAGAGTTTCATAAGATGAGATGAGTATGATTCTATGTACAATGGCTAACTATGATTCAGCATTGTGCCTTGCCATGAGAAAGCACATGTATCACCATGCAGATCTACAACACTGTCACTTAGCAGAAGTGATAATAAGAGGGCCCCATTATTATTGGAGAATTTTGAGGGTAGCTTCACTCATCAAGAAATTGAGGTGAAGATGATAAATGGTAGACATCTTGAGATGGGAAATATTTTCCCCTTTCAAGATGACTTCTTCTCAATAAAAAAACAACACAACAGACTTAGCTAAATAGCTGAAGCATGCAGAAAGATGTAAACGAAAATACAATATCAATATTTAGAATGCTCTTTATGGCTTCCATCCCTTTTCTTTGATGCTTGTGAGCCCTCACACCCTTGGCCCCACACAATAATGATGTTACACACTTTGTCGTTAACCTCCATAATGACCGCGTTGTCCTCCACTACCTCCACTACCTCCATGACTATGATGTTGATTTGGTCATCTTGACCCCATCCACATGCACTAACACACATTCACACTAAGAAGTGGTTTATTCATCTTGACCCCATCCATATGCACTGATCCAAATTTACACTAAGAAGTGGTTTGTTCCTACTAAAGGGATTTATGGGTCCCTCTACCCTCTTATTCATCTATCTTATTAACCAAAACAAAAATTAATATTCCAATTAGCTAAAAGATAATTAGGAATATTACAATCCTCCCCGCCGAAAATTGATTGTCCTCATGAAATTCCCAAACAAGCATCCTTTCTACTAGCACTCCCCCATGGTCACTACAAAATTTTCCAGGGTCCTAGATATGCCACTGTATCATCCCTGGTCTCAACATCAACCTGATCTAAAGAGATCTATCAATACTAGGATCCCAAGCCATCTAATCAATGTGAGGCACAACTTGCTCCACTTTCGATCCAATTGTATACAAGTACTAGAGGCCCTTTGCATACCACCATTAGATAGAGTGTCATAATCATATAAAGTACTATCTGTCTCTATGTACAAATTCTCGACTAGGTTATCCATCTCATGTAATCTAAGGGTGGGAACCTGAGGATAGAATCTGATTCCTGTGGGAATAATCCCTTCCTTGCACGAGCTCCTCCTGAAATCCACTTGCTTATTATCACTTCATGTTGGTGAAGTTCCCCACACCAACAAAGAATCACTAAATCCTACTTAAAGATATAAATGATATTCCCCTGTAAGGACCCAATCACCCCTAAGGGTAGATGAACCGTGAAATCTCATGATGCCTATATCCCATGCCAGTCTCATGAGAGTGCAACCATGCTTACGCTGCACCACTCTGATTATAAAATAACACCCCTCTTCATAGATCTATACTTCATGGTACAACTGTATGCACCACTTGATTCCAATGACATCAAGTAGCATAGGGAAGCCCACATGTACCCATGCATCAACCACTCTGCTAGTGCATCCACCACAATATGATATACACATCCTCATCTTCCCAGGTACACCTAAGTGGTTCAAATCCTCACATGTAATCATGTGTAACACTGTTATGTTGAACCCTAATAGCTCTAAATCCTAATGCATCAATGGGAAATAACTGTTTCCATATAATTCTTTGTCCACAAGTATCCTTGGAGGCAACACCCCAAGTGCCTGCTGCACTGCATCATGGGTCACTACACACCACTAAGTGTCTCTGCACTTCTCAAAATGCCACTGTATGCTGCAACCTACCCCTTCACACGACGGGATACCTCCTGCTACTACTGTACCATTATGTACCATCACATGCCTTGTCTGTGTCAAGGCACCGTCTAGTGGCCTGCCAATGCCACCTCCTATGATTAGCTCCTGTAAAAGTAGGCTAATCACCCTATGACTCCACGCATGATCGATATGCTGAGATAGCTCTTGAAAAGGGTGTACCCTCCTACCAAACCACCCTGTCACTAACGATGTCTGGGATTTTGGAGATCTGAAAATGTGTGTGTGCTAAAACACACAACTACCACCATCACCTACCGACTCTATTATGTGATGGGAAATCCCACCTGGATCCCAACAGTAATATGGCCCTCGTGTCCCTATGGTATTCCATGGACTCTACTAAAATGTGTCCATGGATGTATTCAAATACCTTGCCTACTCCATGGGATACCAACTTAGAATCTCTCACCATCAAATCCCAACATGTAGATGCTACCCCCTGCACAACTTTGATCATCTCATCCTTCTATCCGACACTTCACAAGTGAAGCGGTCCTCAAGATACTCTACTAGAAACTGGGCCCTCCCGACTGTATCACTGCTCATTAAGGAAATCGTTGTTGGCCTCCATGATAATGCATCTGCTACCACCTTGTCCTTTCCTTAGACATATTCAATATCAAACTCACGGGCCTAAATTATGTTGATCCACCTTTACTGTAACTACTCATGATCAAGAAAATGTCAAATATGGTTGTCGTCATTCTTCACATGAAATCTTCTGACTACTAAATACTGAAGAAATTTTTCCAATGAATTCATAATGGCCATCATCTCTTTATTGGATATATAATACAACAACTCATGTGGGAGTAGATACTGGTTCTCGAAAGCTATGTGATGGTCTCCCTGTACTAGAACTGCGCCTATTCCCTCCTTTGAAGCACCACACTCCAACACAAAGTGTTATGTGCAACTCAACAATGTCGAACCAGAATAGCTACTCATATCCTCCTTCATACTGTCAAAGGTCCTCTATGTAGTGATTGTCCCCTACTCCAAATCAACCATATGCTCCAACCCTTGGTCATGTGGCTTCCCTGGTGGCATGTCCCCAAAAATCTCTATATGATGTGCCAAGACTATCTAGGGTGGATATGTATGCATCCCTCAGATTGGTTGATGCTCATGAACTCTTTGCAAAGATGCAAGAGTTCCTCTAATTGGTGCAAATGCTCCTTTTTTTGTGGTGGTGGTAGTAGATGATCTCTTCCTGATGCACCAACATTGGAATCTCCCTTCTGCTCCTCATACACTTCATCTTCTCCTTCATTGTCTAAGAATGCCTCAATGAAATCTGCCACCAATTTTCTTTTATCAAACCTCTCACCCAATCTTCGAGTGAAATATGCATACACAATCAATATTGCATGACCCAATCAGTGGACCCACCAGTCATATGCTTCATCTTCAAGGTGCAACAGTGCTATCTCGATAAACTCTAATTCCACTACTTGGTGCAACTAGATATAAATATCGAACTCCTAAACCAAAGCCTTTTCTGTACTCTTGGATGACCCATCAAATGTACGAAGAAAGAATCTACTTGAGGTAAACTACTTACCCTGCATGTACCCTCCTCCTCTATTGTTGTTGCGGGGTCTCCGATTGTATTTGATCTGGAAAAATGTCGAGAAAGTCAAATTATCTCTAAAATTCTGTGTCTGAGATTAGTACTCTGCAAGATAGTCACTAAGAGTCTCCTGCTCCTGATGTCCTCTAGCCTAAGATCGATACTCTGCAAGATAGTTACTAAGAGTTTCCTACTCCTGATGTCATCCAGCTCCATTTAATACTACTAGTAAGGTGGGAATATTAGGGCGTTGTGAGACTTGTTGCATTGCCGGTTACTCATACCATTGATGTGGAGTCCTTGAATTATTTCCATACTATAACCCTTGTGGGGTTACCCTTTTCCTTTCTACTCTCATCTCTTTGATCTCTCTAGCAAGATCCTGCATAGATTTGAGAAGGAGTTTTGGAAACTATTTCTCATCAATTTCTCCCGCCATTGGAGAGTTTCCTTCTTCCTGGTCTTGTCATATAATGAAGGTTTTCCTACAAGCTGGGTGAAAATTATGCTCTAATACCATTATAATATACCAAAATTGAAAATACAAGAATATAGAACATCTACAACATTCCAAATAAAGAAAAACATGAATATAGCACTAAATTCTGAAAAATGTCAGAAATATGCTGCAACTGGAAATTATATTAAGAAATCATAACCAAGAGTAGAAAAAACTGATTCATATCATTATAATAAAAAAAAAATTAAAGTATGCAATTCTCTAAATAATATGCACTCAAGACAACGAGAAGTGGCTTAAATAGCTCTAAATCCAAGCACTGGAAATGTGGTTGTTGCTATTACTACTGGAAGGTTGTCTCTGTGCAGTGCAACTTGAAACTACTACTCCTGGGAGGAAGAAAAATGTGGGAGTGGCTGCTAGCATGATCAGAAAGATCCAGGATTTTAAGCACAGACTCTACTCTAAAGACCTAGAAATGGTATGGCTTGCTTTTGAATTTTTAAATTCGGCCCTCTAGGGTTGAAAAGCACACTCCTATTGGCTGAATTAAACACTGCTACTGTGTAACTACTAGGAGATGGATAAAATAATGATAAAACTGATGAAACTACTCCCAATCATCTCTACGAATCAAGGGCTAATCCCCTCACTAGATTCCAAGCTAGGAAACTTGGATCCTTCCTCCTCCTCTGACGCTGCCACTACTGGATTGCGCAATTTCTGAAGGAGGCTGCACTACTAAAAGGGATAGTAGTATGACCTGATGCTAGATGATGAGATACTGCTCTGCAATACTGAAATACACTCAACGAGGTGAAGGTTTGATCCTGTCACAAGATTTCAATTTGGAATGTTTGGAACTTCCTTCCACCTCTGAAGCTTCCAATACTAGACTGAAAAATGCTGAAGATGACTGCGCTACCAAAGAGGGGAAAAATATTGGCCTGATACCGGATAATACAATACTACTCTCAAGATGCTGAAATATACTCACAAGTGAATGACTGATCCCCACAAAGGATTCCAGGCTGAGATGCTTGGAACTTCGTTCCTCCTCTCAAACCATACTATTGATATGCATAATTATTATAAGTGACTGTTGTTGCATGGAGGGAAAAAATGATTTCCTAATGCTAGATGTTCAACTGATGCTCAAAATTTACCTTTCTTGAGTGGGCACTCAAAGTCCCTTGAGGATAAGGGTAGGATTTCCACTCGAAAACACCCATGTGTTAAACAACACGACAGACTTATCTAAACAATTGAAGCGTGCAAAAAGTCATAAAAAACAATAGAATACAAATATTTAGAATACCCTCTATGGCTTCCATCCCTTTACTTTTATGCTTCTGAGGCCTAACACCCTTGGCCCCGCACAATAATGATGTTGCACACTTGGCTAATAACCTCCATAATGACTACATTGTCCTCCACTATCTCCACTACCTCCATGACTGCACTATTGATTTGGTCATCTTGACCCCATCCACATGCACTAACCCACATTCACACTAAGAAGTGGTTTATTCATATTGACCCCATCCATATGCATTGATCAACATTTACAATAAGAAGTGGTTTATTCCTACTAAAGGAATTTATGGGTCCATCAACCCTCGTATCCATATATCTTATTAAAAAAACCAAAAATTAATATTTCAATTATCTAAAATATAATAAGGAATATTACTGGATGAGGGACTCTCCACCTATATCATGTCTTTGTCTTACTAGAAGGTGATTGGTTCTCCTCAACTCAATCAGTCACCAGCCACATTTAAAGCTTTTGATGGATGAACATATAAAATTTATGCTATTTTGAAATCCTTACTAGTAGAATTGGGGGGGGAATTGTATCCATAGAAGTTGAAGTTATCGATGGACCTCTTGATTATTATATTATATTCGGTCACACATTGTTTTAATCCATGGTTTTTGTCATTTCAACTTATTTTCGTATGATCGCCTTTCCTCATAAGGGTGGGATTGTGGACATCAACCAACTCACCTTCTCTGCCTCTCATTCTCATGTTACAAGAATTTTCCCTCTTGTAGGTGAAATTATACACCTTTACCAGTATGTGAGGGTTGGACTACTTAAGTATTCCTCACTCAAGGGAACCTTTTCACTCCCTCCTCCTTTGCTTACAAAAAACTCACCTTTGGTTTCTTATATCAATATGATATCATCTTCTACCATTCCAACTCAGCCATTAATTGTACCAGATGAAAATAAAATTGATATTTTTGGCGATTGAATTCTGCTTAGCCCCATGGAGCTTGATTATGAATCCATCTATTCATCTTGTGCAACATATTCTAATTCCTCATCTTCAATTAATTAGGTCGCTTGTTCATTGGATTATGGAATGTCTTTTGATATTTTCTCCCGTACATTCCATACTGATGAGAGCATCATGGAGATCATGATGGCAGACCATGCATCATGGGATGATCATCACCATCGTTCCTCCTTACCAAATTCCATTGAGGATAATATCAGTAACATGTATCTACCCAATATCATCAAGTTTTTTATGAATTCCATTTCTATTCACGCATTCAATTCTGAAAAGAAGCTCACAAATATCGAAGAGACTATACCTCTTGATATCTTTGTTAAACCATGTATTGCCTAAAATCTAAACATTGGTGTGTCTTATTATCCAGATAAGATTAAGACCTTTAAAACCTTATTTCAAGATTTTTTAGATCTATTTTCCTAGACTTATGAAGACATTCTAGGTATCAACCCCAATATATTGGTGCCTGAGATTAAAATATATCCTGATGCTAAGCTAGTTTGACAACGCCTTCTTCTGGTCCATCACAAGAATGTTGATGTGGTTAAAGCTAAAGTTGAAAAAATTCTTTGTTTTGGTTTCATCTACCATATTCATTTAACCAACTGGGTGTCAAATGTGATTCTTGTTATGAAGAAGCAGGGAAAAATCCATGTATGCATCGATTACCAGGATATAAATTGTGTTCGTCCAAAGGGAAATTACCTGACCCCATTCATCAACCAGATTGTTGATGATTGTGACAACTGCAAGATATATTCGTTCCAGGATGGTTTCTCCAGCTATAATCAAATAAACATTCTCCCAGTGGATCAACCTAAAATTGCATTTATTTTTCCCCAAGGTACATTTTTCTACCAGAAACTCCCTTTTTGGTTAAAGAATGTCGGGGCTACATTTCAATGGGAAATGTATTAAAATTTTCATGAAATGAAACATATCATGCAACATTATTTAGATGGTATCCCTACTCACTCTAAAAATTAGGCTGATCACCTGACACATATTAGGGCCATTTTCTTATGGTTTAGACACTATAATATTCGAATTAATCCTCACAAATGTTTGTTCCACATTAATTTTTTTCAACTTACTATTTTTTTCATTTCAAAACATGGAATTCGTATCGATCCTCTAAAAGTTTAGGCAATCATCGATCTGCCTACACCTTCTTCCCTCGTTCAACTTCAATGACTCCAAGGGAAGGCTAAATTTTTGTAGAGGTTTGTCCCTAATTACGTTGAGTTGACAAAATGATTATTTTTTTTGCTTAAAAAATGGTTTCCCTCTCACTGGGACAATTCTTCTCAAAAGGAATTTGATGCCCTAAAAGATGTATTGGTTCTAGCGTCTCTATTATATCACCCTTATTACCAATGTGAATATTTTTTGTATCTTGCTGCTACTATTAATACTATAAAAATGGTATTGAATTAGGAAGATAATATAGGGACTGAACATCCGATCTATTATTTGATTCAAAATCTCAATGATTTAGTTTGGGGGTTCTTTAAGCCGTCCAAGGGTTTCATCATTATATATTGCTCCAAAAAATTGATGTTTCTTTAGATTGCAAACCTATTACATATATTTTTGTCACACCAATTTTTTTTGGGGGGGGGGGATAATCTAAATGGATTGTTATCCTGCAGGAGTTTGATTTGGAATTTATCAAATCCAAATCAAAGAAATCCCAAGTTTTTTCTGAGCTAATATGCAACCTTCCCTCTGGTGATTCTGAATAGATGTTTGAGGATTCTATCCTAGACAAGTTTTTGTTTCTGATTTCATTATCTGACCCATGATATGGAGACATTATTATATATCCATACCCAGAATTTCCGGTCCAATATCTCTTGCTCTGAACAATGACATATTCGATACCAAGCCAAAAATTACATCATCGTTGGTGACACCCTTTATCGACGTGGTATCAATATGATTTTTCGATGGTCTAACACACATGAGGAGGATAAGAAAGTACTGAATGAATGCCACTCGAGGTCATGTGGCAGTCATTTGTCTCGTTATGCCGCTGCCCATAAGATTCTTCGTGTTAGTTACTTTTGACCTACCATATTTCACTATTTCATTCTCATTGTATAAAAGTGTCATGCATGCCATATTTATGAGCATAAGACCCATGCTCTACCCATTCCATTGCATCCTGTTATCGCTGTAGGTTCTTTTAAAAAATGAGGTATTGACTTCATGACATGTAACCCTCAATAAGATAGGGGGCATGGCTATATCATCGTAGTGATATATTATTTTACTAAATGGGCCAAGGTGATTCCTACATTTAACAATACTAGCAAAAAAGATGCATTTTTTTTCTTCAATCATTTCATCACACAGTTTGGTGTTTCGCAAGCCATAGTTACGGATCATGGGAAACACTTTCACAATCACATGATGGTTGAAATCACTAAAAATATGGGAATATCTCATGAAAGTTCCACTCCCTATTACCCTCAGGCTAATGCGTAGGTTGAGGCCATTAAAAAAGTTCTCAGAACAATGCTTGAACGTATGATAGGGGCCCATCTATCAGATTGGCATTTGATTATTTATGTTGCATTGTGGGCATACTAGAACTCTATTAGAAATACTACTAGATTCACCTTTTTTAAATTGGTGTATGGTCTAGAAGAAATCCTTCCAATCGAATGTGATATTCCATCACTAAAATTGGTTGTAAAAATTATTCCTCCCACCTTTGTAAAAGAGGAGCGTCTCTTACATTTGACCCGTTTAGATGATACTCGACGAGATAGTTCCATTACTAATGAAGCCTATAAAAAACGTGTAAATGCACAATATGAAAAAGGTGTAAAGCCTCGTGTCTTCTTAGAAGGAGACCTTATCCTTCTATATGATCAAGATTCTGAAAAATTAGGACTAGGAAATTTCCAACCTCTATGGCTAGATCCATATATTGTCAAGTGTGTTCTTGCTAAAGGGGCTAATGAGCTAGCTGATTTTGATGGAGTTCCACTGGTACAACCTAGAAATGGGTTGTAACTTAAGAAATAATATGCTTGAGTCTATGTGTAGTACAATCTGTACATAAAATACTGTATATAGGCATGTTGTGTGTGTTTTTAGTGTGTCTCTTCAGAGTTTTCTATGGTTTCTATTGATCCCATTTACATTTGGTTTGCAAATGTTAACATCCTTTGAACCATATGTCAGTTATGTTAATGGTGCTAGTCATAGAGATGAGAATGTATCCTCTACAGTTGTTGGGGAAATTATATGTGTTATAATTCCAACATTAAATTATCAATCTGGGGATCGTAAGCTTCGAGGCACAAGTGCAGGGAATGCACGATCAAAGCATATAACCTAGACTAGAGTAATAAATCAACTTTTTTTTTAAGTACATAATTGCTATTTCTAATTGAAGCTAATAAATTGAAGAAAACATGCTCAAACAATGCTAATTTTAATGTAAATGGAAATCTTAAATCAAACACTAAGATCTATTTAATCTAAATGAAATAATATTAAATCAATCGAGACTAACTCAAAAAGGCATCAAGATTATGCTAATTATAATTTAAACAAACTTGATTTGAATCCAATCGATTTTAAGCTAAGGAAATAAACAATGCAAACAATAATATTCAAAAGTATGAAATCAGAAAATAGTAATTAATAAATTAACTCATTTAAAAACACACTTGCAATAAACAACTAATTAATAGAAGAACTATGTCACTACCCAAGATTTTATAATTCTACTCATGCTTGTTTCAAAAAAATAACACATTGTTTATTAAGTGTAAGAGAAATACTTTCGATTACTTATTAACATAGAAACATGCCCTTGCTTGGAAAAGAAACTTCAATTACACACTTATTCAATTGCTAAAATAGAAATTTTTAACCATACAATTATTTGTCGAAAATAAACTCCTATGTTAACGATTCACTTGCCGGAAATAAATTACTAATTACAATATCATTTACTGGAAAATTTTATGATAGAAATCTCAACCTATAGGAAAATTCGAATTCAAACATATAATCAAAATGAATCACTTGATCACACGCTCACTGGTAACTAAGAAATATAAATGTTTCACAAGTAAATGGAAATTAAACTAATTGATATTGAACTACAATGCTACCAAATTCATTCACTGGCCTGCTCCTATAAAGAAAACACTATGTTATCAATGAGCTAGGAATTTATCATGTCAAATACAATGCTACAAAATTCAATATTACATAATAAATGTACAAGATGTAAAATTATAAATCCTTTTCCAATCTCAAGCTTATGACATGATTATCAAACTTTGTATTCATCCAAATTGGAAAGCACTCTTTTGAATATTCTCAACCATGAGAGTGTAATGAAGAAATCAATCGTGCATAAAAAATCATTATTTAACACATTCCTTCCTCATTTGTAACAATTAAAAAAAATATCTATAGAATTTTATTCAAATATGAAAAATAGAGTAAAAACTTTAGGTACAAAATAAAAGATCTCTGAGATTTAATCATTAATTTATTCAAAATGAAATCCACACTTCTAAATCTGAATCAAACATAATTCCTATTACCTAGATTAACTGCTGGACTTGCTTCGAGGTGGTGGTGGGCCTTTCCAATCTTTGAACAATTCTAGATTAACACAATTCTCTTAAAAATCACACAAAATTATAATACTCATATATAATTAAATGCTGAAGCAAATTTATCTATTAAGGTTTAGAATTCAAATGGAAAATACATCATATGATGTTGCTCCTATTGCAATTTCTACCCACTACTCCTTCCCTCTATGTACATGCAGAGATTCAACTTTTTACATCTCCATTAATGAAGACAAAGCATTTCTATTTAACAAAAGAAATCATAACAACAAACTAAAACATGTCGTATCTAATTCTTCTAGAGAGCCTTAGAATGGCCCATGGTTGGGCTCATTCTAATCAACACATGAATGGAAGAAACATTGCTATGTTTATCACAAGGTCATTCAGCAAAAGGCATGTAGAACCAAACCTGACTTGACCCATTCATGTTTAGACGGTCATGTACTTAAGAAGTCATTCTGTACTTAATGAGTCATTCTGTAATTAAGAAGTGTTTTGAGCTTAACTTCCTTTTGATGATGAAATTTTCTGAATGGTTTCTAGGTTACCTAAAAGAGGGTATTTGCAACATGATATAATTGTCAAAATACCGATATTCTTCACCATTTGATAAATTTTTTTATATTTAAACCTACAACAAGTTTATTATGTACTCAACCTGCAGTAACTAGTTTAACTGACTTGTGGAGAATTTTGGCAATCAAACACTGTGACAAATGGAATTAGTAAAAATATCATTAGAAAATCATTACTAAATCCTCTCTAATCATAGAAAATATTAAGAAAACTAATGATAATTAACCATGTGGTGTAGGATATATATTTGTGACAAATGATGGATTTATGATATGAAATGAGTGTAAAAGTGTTAGAATTTAGGTTATGAATGGTGGTAATATATAGTGGAAAATTGAGCATATTTGAGGCCCAACATCCCCCAATGCATGAAGGTTTGCATGTCCTCATGCAAACAAATCTCTTGCTCATTGAAAAATTCTTAACATTGTTTTGTAGATGTTGGTTATTGTGGGACAACATTGCTTGGATATTTGAAGCTGCTTATTCTTGTGGAGAATCACTTACTTGAATATTAGGATGTGTTGGTTCTTGTGGAGAAACACTCTTCACATTTAATATGTCACACTAATTTACCAAGCAATACAAATTGAGGACAATAAAGGAATGGATGAAATGAGGCGGTGATGGAGATGGTGAATGGGTGCTTGCATACTCTATCATCATAAGGCCAATGTTTATAGGTGGTTTCCTTTATCATTTTGTGGAAGTAATGAATTCATCCTATGCTTGTTATCATGGAAGGAGAAGACACCATAGAGACTATTTTTATTAATGCACCATAAGGGTTTTTCTTTTAACATGGTCTTGTAATTAGAGTATATGTGTAATGAATGGAAGGAGATGGAAGTATAATGATTTATGAAAAATAAAATTCATGGAATTAGAAGTGGTGAATCATTTTGGTTCTTTAACATTCTAATGAATTAAGGAATCACAAGCCAAATTTACCTCAAGTTTTACCTTTGTTTTTATGTGCCTGGTGTTGCAAGATGAAGTGTAGGATGGAATTGTTGGAGCTGATGTGATTTTTGATCTGACTTGTTGAAGAAGAGATAGAGCTACAAGGGAGGTTGATTTGGATATGCTAAAGGATGAAATAACAAGGTTAAGGATGAATTAAATATCCCCTTATCCCCCATGCCTAAGGTGTTGTATGTCCCCGAACAACTAAGGAAAGGTGACTGCTGCTGCAAATGCTAAGTGAAAATGCTGATACAAAAGTCCACACTACTGCAAATCTATGTTGAGATCTCAAAACCATATATTCTTCAACCGATACACACCCATGTCTAATATTGCATATGTGAATAAATGGCATCGATTTCGAACATAATCAAGAATCATTGGATTACCGACCATTGAGGAGGGTCATTAACTAATGTGAGATATCCCACCTTTGATGTCAATGAGAATCAAGGCACTAGGTACATTCTACTAGCCATGAATGGATTTTTTGTAGTCAAATGGACTGCAGATTTCATCCACCAAGAAATGTTGAGGTATTTCCTTAGTAGATGACAAGGATACCTTCAATTAAGTCATGTAGGCTCCTAGGTACCTTATCTAAACCTAACCTTAATATTAGATAATGTGATGATGTTGATGGGACAAGGCTTGTTGGCAAGTGGGCCTTAAGGAATCCCACATCAAGTAACACGAGTACAAGACATAATAAGTTAAAAGATACAAGTTTTGAATAAAACATAAAAATTTACAAACTTTATTGGGAACCTTGCCCTTAGTTACTTGGTTTTCAAGTAAAGTCCATGTCCAGTAGTGCCAGAAAATATGGTTTTCACAAAAGGAATTACTTTTCTCTTTACTATTTTCCTTTATATATTTACAATACAAAATTTCCTACTATATTGGAGAAAATATGTCCTCCTTCAAGTGAAAGAGAAATTCCAATGAAGCCATGTGTAGATGGGGTACAATGATAAATTCATGCTTAGATTTAATATATAAAATTTATAATATACATGAGCATGAAAGATCAGAAAATTTGAAAGATGTGATTCAAAGACTATTTGAAGATGAAAGTGGTACCTCAATTGGATTTTGATCTAGAACCAATTATTGATGTAATATTGGTGGCATTGTTCCATTTCTTCATTTGAACCACTCTGAAAGTCCTCCTCGGTCATGCCAGGCAAGCTTGGATGATTTTTATTTGGAATGTATAGAAGGTTTTCTCCTAGGCATGGTGAGTGTTCCTCGATCGCAGGTTCAACATGATGCTCCTCATCAGATTTGGTACATGATTGCTCGATACTATTGGTAGATAGGCATGAGGAATCAAGGGAGACTTCCAAATCCTTTTATGGATGTGGATAGATAGATAATTTCCTAAATGTGGTCACGATGAACTCTTCTCAATAGGCAGATATTCCAGCTACTGCAAGGATTTGAGAAAGTACTTGAGGGACATCCTTCAAGCTCTTAATCACTCTTTAATTTCTCCTGCTCGCAACATGTATTAGTAATTGGAGGTTCCTACAACACCCCAAAAATGTTTTGTGTTTAAAGAGCTTTGAAATTTTAACCTAAATGAATTAGAACTGCTAATTGAAACAAAAATTAACAAAATTGAACTCTTCTCTTACTTGGACAACTACAATTTGGAGCAACCCCACCATAGTGGATGTGTGGATCTTCACTCATGTCTTACCTTACACCCTTCGCCCTCTGATTTCTCTACAACTAAGATCACACAGAAAAAAACCTGTAAAAGAAACTAGGCTTTAATCCATTTTTCACCTCCCCGACAACGCCACCAAAAATGTTGGGGAAATTATATGTGTTCTAATTAAAAAATTAAATTATCAATGGAGGGCTCATAAGCTTTGAGGTACAAGAATAGGGAAGACATGATCAAAGCATCTAACCTAGACTAGAGTAAGAAATCATCTTGTTGTTGAAGTACAATATCACTATTTATAACTAAAACTAATCAATTGAGGAAAACCTGCTCAAACAATATTTCTTTTAATGTAAATGGAATTCTTAAATCAAACACCAAGGTCTATTTAATATAAATTCAAGCATCTTAAATAAATTAAGACTGACTCAAAAAGGCATCAAGCTTATGACAATTATAATTTAAACAAAACTAATCCTAATCCAAGCGATTTTAAGCTAAGGAAATAAACAATCCAAACAATAATATTTAAAAATGTGAAATCAAACAAGACTAATTAATAGCTTAAATCATTTAAAAACACACCTGCAATAAACAACTAATTAATAAAATAACTATGCCACTACCCAAGATTTTATAATTCTACTCATGCTTGTTTCTCGAAATGTAATATTCCCAAATTTTCACATGATATTTGGAATATTAGAGTTCTTGATTTTATTAATTAATTAAGTGAATAAAAGGGTGGAGCAACCCACAAACCTCAAAGATGAATAAAATCCACTTTTAATGTGAATATGTGGATATTCTAGATCTAGATCTAAAATCATGGAGTAGTGGAGCAGCTCCATTAATGGAGACCATGTCTTATTTATGAGATAGATTATGGAGGATGAAACAGTAAAATAACATCATGGATCTTAAATATAAAATCAGGAGGATATTTGATAAGGTCAACCGAGATCATAGTGCATTCAAAGAATATCATAGAGCACTTATGATAAGTTAGTGGAGGAAGTGATGCATTTAATGCACACATGATGGAGAGGGTGATCACCCCATAGGAACATGATGGAGGACATGGAGAAACAACACAGTCAACCATGGAGACTTATGTCCAGATGTAAAACACAGTTTTGGAGTGGTCCTAGGCTATGGAACACTCATATATATATAACGAAGATGAAGTTACAATGGAAGACATGATTTGGATTATTCATTTCTTGGTATGTTTAGAGATATATTTGTCTCAGGACATTTCTATGCATTATTGAGCTGTTTAGCTAAGATTGCAGTGTTGTTTAGAAGAGGGTGTTCCTGAGCAGGAATCCCTCGTCTTTAATTAAGTATCTCTTGAGAGAGGGTTGTACTACATTCCTTTTCAGGCATTGGTGCCATCTTTAGGAGGTTTTTTCTAGCATTAAGCTAGGAAACCGATGGAGGATTCATCTTACCACTTTTTTCTTCAAATTTAGTCTTATAGGAGAAACAAATATATATCCAACACTTAGGCCATTTGGTTTTACCTCCATGCAACATTATTTCCCTCAAGTTTTGCGCAGTCCAGTCCTATAGATTTATTGGAGGATGGAATTTTCCAATATTTCAGTTGTAAATACTGTGAGGGATCTTCTCCTCACATTGGGTCTATTGTTTCCATCATTCAGCAGCTAATTTGACATCTGTAGCAGTAGGCTATTGAGCCTCCCTCTCCAGCAATGCATTTTGAGGAAGTTTTTTTTCATCCAACAACTATTTTCAGTGGAGGTGATTGGAGGAGCTAGATTTTGAGCTTTTAGCCCAAGTATCTAGTGAAGGGATCAAGCCTTCTTGCATAGATCTGATTGTGCATCATTGCAGCCATCATTACATCAAATCTAGCTTTAGATTTCCATAACTAGTAGTGTATGTGTGAAGCCCTAAGAGGGTGGTTTTCTTATATTGACAGATCTGAGAAACCCTTTCTGGGTTATCTTGGGTATCCATCATAGATCTCAGATCTATATTTTTAGCATCATCAGAGCTCCCATTCTACCTAGATATGACTTTCTATCTTTTAGGAAGTTGCAGTTTGAATAGTTGTAGCAGGGACAATGCAGTTTACCTTCGAGCAGTTTAGAAGTTATGCATTTCCTCTTATGGGATCATTCTAGGGTCATTTCAGGCCATCCCTTTCACTTGAGTATCTCATATTTTGAGCACTGTTGTACTTGATTTTTCACCTCCTATATAATAAAATGGCTTAGTTATTTCTGTGGATTCTGATGTGTATTTAGATTTATGGATTACTTTTTTGTTGTTCTTATATTGTGTTTTAGTATTACTGCATTTTCCCTTTTGGGATATTATAGTGGTATCAGAGCATGATCTTTGGCTGAACTTGTGGACACTTTATCTTTCGGATCAAAAGAAGAAGCAAATAGATGAGATCTATCATGAAGGAGGATTGTATTTTTGCCACTCCTCTCTTTAGATCCATGCAATAT
Source organism: Pinus albicaulis (assembly GCA_034641835.2). Lineage (NCBI taxonomy): Eukaryota > Viridiplantae > Streptophyta > Pinopsida > Pinales > Pinaceae > Pinus > Pinus albicaulis. The sequence continues at coordinate 1,364,875,023 of CM076578.1, forward strand.
CTCTCCAAAGAGGTCAATAAAGTGAAGAGAGAAAGGAAAAAGGAGGATCCAAGAAGAATATTTGATGAGGAAGGTCCAATCACTTCCTATCAGCAACAAAGAAGACTAGACAATCATAAATCTCCTCATAGATCTACTATGCCCACTTTCTCTGAAAAGGATGAAAGGTATAGAAATGAAAAAATAAGATAATGTGAGACTCATGAGACTCTCAGTTTGTATCTTGAAAAGTACAAGGCACAGTCTAGAGCAATCAAAGAGAGTCTAACTCTCCAAGAATTCTTTGAACTCAAAGAAGAAAGAATATCCTATAGCAGCAATAGAGAGGCATAATAGAATTTATTTTCCTACATTTGATGGATCTTCCTCAAGCACTGTTAAGGCTTGGATGAAAGCATTAGATACATTTTTCAGGCTAAATCCTATGGCTGAAAAAGAGGCTATCCAAATTGTAGCACTTCATCTTTCAGGTGAAGCCAATGATTGGTGGTTTGGTCACATGGAGCATGCAAAGGTGACTAAATATTCGGATTTCTTTCACAAGTTTAGGAAGAAGTTTGATGTGAGAAAAACATAGATGTGCGACAAAGATAAATTTCTTAAGGAAAAAAAGGAGGATGTCATTCTTGTCACTCTGGACAAGGGGTCACTATATTTCACCACTAGCTATAGAAGTACTTGCATTCGAAGAAGAGACACTTTCACTTTTGCAAGACAGTCTTGAGCTCTTGACACATAAAGTCCCATGCATGATTCATGAGATGCATGAGGAAGAGGAGGTATATTCCAGCACTGGTACACATGGAGAAGAGAATCCATCACTCTTACCAGCAGTTAGAGACACCATTGTCACGATTGAAGGAACTCTTGCGTCCTTCCAAGAGGTTCCCACACATCAGTTGATCCAAGGTATGCATACACATTCATCACATATTGTTTCAGTAGGTCTTATTGGAACTTATGGGGACATGCCATCAGGGCTAGTGCATGACCAAGGATTAGAACAACATGTTGATTTGAAGCAACAACATATCACAACACAGAGGACCCTTGAGATAATCAAGGAGGAAATGAAAAACTATCCCAGTTCATCATGTTTGAGCTACATTCAATCCTTTAAGTTGAAGTGTAGAGTTTCAAAATATGAGATGAGCATGATCCTATGTACAATTATTGGTTATGAGATCATCATTATGCCTTTCTTTGAGACAGGATATGTATTACATGTAGATCTAGAGCATTGTCACTTAGTAGCAGTGATAATGAAGGAGCCCCATTATTCTTGGAGAATTCTGAAGGTAGCTTCACTCATGAAGCAATGGAGGTTAAGATGATAAAAGGTAGACATCTTGAGATGAGAAATCTTTTCTCCTTTCTAGATGATACTTTCTCAATGAGCATCTCAAAGCTCAAAGAGAAACTTCTACCTGCAGCAGATCCAGAGCTTGACTAGTTTTGGAGGGCCATTGATGAGAAGAAGGTCTCATTAAGAGATCTCATTAGAGGTGCACTTCAACATTTCATGGAGTGCAAAGTTCTTCATCAGTTTGGGGAGGATGGTATTCTACAAAGGGAGGATACCATGTTTATGCAGAACAACATTCATCATCCACATTGGGATGAGTGGGTGATAAGCAAGGGGTTACATGACCACTTTTAGAGATATGACATGGGCCAGCAAGAAGATTTCTTATGCTATTTTCTCTTCAGTGAGTTTGGTTACTACCCAAAGGCTCCTAATTCATTGATCCATGCCTTGAAAAAAACTCATGTGATGAAGAAGGAGGCATGGCTGCGTTGGTTGCTCTTTGGTGAGTATGGTTACCACCCAATAGCTCATATTTTTCTGATTCATTCCTTGTGTATCAATGATATAATGTAGCAAAAGAAGGCATGTTCACTTAGGTTGACCATGAGGGAGTTTTGCCATCACATGACATCCCCTATGTCTATGTGTTTTGAATTGTGTAAAACTTGGCATGATACTCTCATAATGTGTATCAATGGTTCTTACTTGTATTGGACTGATGTGACATTCCACATTTCTATCAGTATGTCTTTATTCCATGATGCACATGAGGAGGAGAGAAGACATCAAGATATCTTGTTGCTTTGGTGGCTTTTGTGGGAGTTTGGCTTATCTGTCTTGCATGGGGGAGATGGAGGATGGCAGCAAAGGGCCTTACTACGGTGGTTAATATTGGGAGAATATAGTTTTACATATTTGTCTACCCATATATCACTATTTCTTCTTTTTCATAATGTTGGAGTGATGCTTGGATCCAACAAGGCCAATAGGGCTAAAGATGAGGGCATGTCAATGCTCAATTTACTTCATGAAACATGGGATGAAGAAAGGATTTGTGAGATGGGAATTTTCGTTTGTGGAAAGAACCACTTTATTTTATATATCTCATGTATTTTTGATGATTTTGGACATCATATGGTTGTCACTTGGTACTTCATGGTGGAAGGAAGGCATCCAGCCATACAGTTGGAGGTCATTCTATGTATTTTTGAGAGACAACTTTGGAACCAAACAAGCATGATACATTGCAGTAAATGGAGGAGGCCTTACTTATGTGGATGCCATTTGGAGGGGAATGTATGGCTTTGCATCTACTTTTGCAGTTGCTTGAGGAAAAGAAACATTTTTCCAGGGAGGACTGTAATACTCCCAATTTTTCACATGATATTTGGAATATTAGAGTTCTTGATTTTCTTAATTAATTAAGTAAAAAAAGGGTGGAGGGACCCAACAACCTCAAAGATGAATAAAACCCACTTTTAATGTGTGCATGTGGATATTCTAGATCTAGATCTATAATCATGGAGTAGTGGAGCAACTCCATTAATGGATACCGTGTCTTATTTATGAGATATATTATGAAAGATGAAACAATCAAAGAAGATCATGGGTCTTAAATATAAACCGTGAGGATCTTTGATAAGGTCAACTGAGATCATAGTGCATTAAAAGAAGATCATAGAGCACGTATGATAAGTTAGTGGAGGAAGTGATGCATTTAATGCACACATGATGGAGAGGGTGATCACCCCATATGAACATGATGGAGGACATGGAGAAACAACACAGTTAAACATGGAGACTTATGTCCACATGTACAGTGCAGTTTTGGAGTGGGCCTAGGCTATGGAAGGCTTATATCTATATAATGAAGATGAAGTCACAATGGAAGGCATGATTTGGATTATTCATTTCTTGATCTATTTAGATCTAGATTTGTCTCAGGACATTTCTATGCATTCTTAAGTTGCTAGCTAAGATTGCAGTGTTGTTTAGCATAGGGTGTTCCCAAGCGAGAATCCCTCCTCTTTCATTGAGTAGCTCATGGAAAATTTTAGGGGCTAATATTCACAAGTGGGCTAATTTTCCATGCTTTTTCCAAAAAAAATATTCGCCAATTCCCATTTTTTTTAAAATTGATTTGCCCAAATTTTATAATATAAAAATGTTTTACCCTAAAAATCACCAAAAATTTATATATACTCATAAAAAACTAAATATTTTTACAAAAATAACATCAAAACTTTTACAATTCACATATTGGGGACTACTAAGATTTTCCAAGTTTTTAAACTTTAAGATAAACGTCCATCCTTAAAAAATTTCCCTAGAGTAGCTCTTGAGAGAGGGTTGTACTGCATTCCTTATCAGGCATTGGTGCCATCTTGAGGAGGTTGTTTCTAGAATTCAAATAGGAAACTGGTGGAGCATTATTCCTTCCACTTTTTTCTTCACATTCAGTCTTACAGGAGCAACAGATCTATATCTAGCATTCAGGCCATTAGGTTTTATCTCCATGCAGCAGTAGTCCCCTTAACGATTGCATAGTCCGGTCTTGTATATCTATTGGAGGAAGGAAGTTTCTAGTATTTCAGCTGGAAATCCTATGAGGGATCATCTTCTCACATTTGATCTATTTTTTCCATCATTCAGAAGCTTATTTGACATATTTAGTAGCAGGCTATTGAGCCTCCCTCTCTGACAGCGTAGTTTTCTAAAGTTTTTTTTTCATCCAACAACTATTTTCAGTGGAGGAGATTGGAGGAGCTAGGTATTGAGCTTTTAGCCCAAGGATCTAGTGAAGGGATCAACCCTTCTTGCATAGATCTGATTGTGCATCATTGCAACCACCATATCATCTGATATAGCTTCAGATCTACTTACCCAGCAATGTATATGTGAAGCCTTAAGAGGGTGGTTTTCTTAGATTGGTAGATCTTAAAAACCCTTTCTGGGTTATCTTGGGTATCCATCATAGATCACATATCTTTGTTTTTAGCATCATCGGAGCTCCCATTCTGCCTAGATATGAATTTCTATCTTTCAGGCAGTTGCAGTCCTACTAGTTGCAGCAGGGACAACGCAGTTTACCTTCTAGCAGTTCAGAAGTTACGCAGTCCCTCTTGTGGGATCATTGCAGTGTCATTCTAGGCCATCCCATATTTTGAGCGCTGTTGTACTTGCTTTTTCATCTTTTATATAATAAAATGGATCAACTATTTCTATGTATTCTGATGTGTATTTAGATTTATGGTTTACTTTGTTGTAGTTCTTATATTGTGTTTTAGTATTACTACATTTTCCCTTTTGGGATATTACATGAAAAGAACACTGTTTATTAAGTGAAAGAGAAAGTATTTCTATTACTTATTAACACAAAAACACACCCTTTCTTGGAAAATAGACTTCAATTACACACTTATTCAATTGCTAAAACAGAAAATTTTAACCACACCATTATTTGCAGAAAATAAAATCCGTGTTACATTAGGGGAATTTTGAGGTCTAAAATGGGCCTCCTAAGAAAAATTGACAACCAAAATAAAATTTATAAGAACCAATAGGATTCAGGGTGATGATTTCAACCATGGGGGATGATTCACCATTTTTGGAGTAAAAAAGTTAACATAATAAAAAAAACAATAAAGCTACTTTTTCAACTTGTATTTTCAACTTATCCCCCTAATTTTTTACTCAAATTTCGAGCGGGAGTAGTCGTTCAATGCAAAATTTAATTTCTCATCCAAGGAGTACCCATTTTGCATACATTCGATGTACCCTCTTACACGAAAACTGAGAAATAAATGAAAAAACATGATTGCAATCAAATTTTTCATGTATTTCTCATTTTTTCTATAGCAGTGTCCATCAAAAGTATGCAGCATGGGTACGCCTTGGATGAGAAATTAAATTCTGCATCCAACGAGTGTTTCTGCTCGAAATTTGAGTAAAAACTTAGGGAGATAAGTTGAAAATACGAGTTGTAAAAATAGTTTTATTATTTTATTCTTATTTCCCTCTAAAATTTGATAATGTAATCTAATATTATTTTATTATTTCCACTATTATTTTATAATTTCCTTAGGAGGCCCATTTTAGACCTCAAAATTCCCCTAATGGAGATTCACTTATTGGAAATGAATTCCTAATTACAATATCCTTTACTAGAGCCTTTTGTGATAGCAATCTCAACCTATAGGAAACTTAGAATTCAAACATATAATAAAAATGAATCACTCAATCACATGCTCACTGGTAACTAAGAAATGCAGAATTAAACCTTTCACAAGTAAATGGAAATTAAGCTAATTGATATTGAGCTACAATGCTACCAAATTCATGCACAAGCCTGCTCCTACAAAGAAATTACTATGTTATGAATCAGCTGGGAATTTATCATGTAAAATAAGATGCTACAAAATTAAATATTACATAAGAAATTTACAAGATGTAAAATTATAAATCCATTTCCAATCTCAAGCTTATGACACGGTTATCAACTTTGTATTCATCCAAATTGGAAAACACTCTTTTGAATATTCTCAACCATGAGAGTGTATTGAAGAAATCATTTGTGCATCATAAATCGTTATTTAACACAGTTCTTGATGGTTTGTAACAATTAAAAACAATATCTATAACATTTATTCAAATCTTCAAAATAGAGTAAAGACTTTAGCTAGAGAATAAGAGGTCTCTGAGATTTAATCATTAACTTATTAAAAATGAAATCTACACTTCTAAATCTGAATTAAATGTAATTCCTGTTTACTAGATTAACTAAAAGACTTGCTTCAAGGTGGCGGTGGGCCCTTGCCACTTCTGGAGCAAGTTTATATTAACACAAAACTCTTAAAAATAACAGGAAACCATAATACTCACATATTATTAAATGTTGAAGCGAAGTTATCTTTTGAGGTTGATAATTCAAATGGAAAATATATCATATGTTTCTTCCCTTATAGAAATTTATACCCTATGCTCCTTTCTTCTACGTACATGCATAGCTTCAGCTTTTTACATCTCCATTAATGAAGACAAAGCATTGCTATTTAACAAAAGAAATCATAACAACAAACGAAAATATGTCGTATATAATTCTTCTAGAGAGCCTTTGAATAGCCCATGGTTGGGCTCATTCTAATCAATGCATGAATGGTAGAACCCCTCCTTTGTTATCATAAGCTCATTCAGCAAAAGGCATGCAGAACTAAGGCTGACTTGAGTCATTCACGTTCAGACGATTCTGTACTTAAGAAGTGATTTTGTACTTAAAAAGTGTTTTGAACTTAACTTCCTTTTGGTGATGAATTTTTCCGAATGGTTTCTGGGTTACTTGAAAGAGGGTATTTTGAAAACGATCCAAGTATCATAATGTCTATATTATTCATCATTTTATCACAAATTTGATATTTTCACCTACAAAAATCTTTTCGGTACTCAACTTGTAGTAATTAGTTTAACTCACTTGCGGAGAATTTTGTCAATGGAACCTTGCAAAAAATGGACTTCACAAAATCGTCATTAGAATATCATGATCAAATCATATCTAATCATATAAAAGCTTAAGAAAACTAATGATACTTAACCACGAGGTGTAGGATATGTATTGGTGATAAATTATGGAATTATGATGTGAAATGAGTGTAAAAGTGTCATAATTTAGGATATGAATGGTGGTAATATATAGTGGAAAATTGGGCATATTTGAGGCTCATCAGTGGCATGGGTTATCTTTTCTCCAAATGGAAAGTTAGTGAGTCTATGAGGGATTTGTATCATTATCTATACTTTTTTTTCCTAATCCTAATGATGTGATTTATCCAAAAATAGTTTTATCTACATTATGGATCACAAAAGTCTTAGATCTAACGAACAATATTGCTGAGTATAGCATAATGGTTGAGCTATTGTCTCATGCTATTTCATATGGTATCGACCGTCTAGTCTTCAGACTTGACTCACAACTTGTGGCACTACAATTTACTAATGTCTATTCGGATAGAAGTCTGACCATCCTTTGGATGTTCTTAAGGGTTTTCCTTCTAGAAAGATGCTTTGATTTCATCCAATATCAACATATTTATAGAAATCTAAATATACTAACAAATGCACTAGCTAATCATGTTTTAGATAGACATTTGCAACGAATTCAAATAAGTTTCAATACATATCACATTTATTGAAAATGATAATAGGAACACGAAAACATTGAAGACACAGACCCACACATATATATATATATATATATATATATATATATATATATATATATATATATATGTATGTATGTATGTATGTATGTATGTATATATATATATATGTAAATTTTGGTTTTACAAAATTTGTGCTCGAGACACATATGGCCACACGACCCATATAAAAAAATACGTCCACATACAACTATGAGCCTCCCAGTAGACTAATCATAGTGCTCATTATAACATTTCACTGCATGAGCTATCTAATGCAGTAGCCAACCAATATGGCTAGGACCTTAAATAGTGTGTTGCTGAAGCTGCATAGGAATATGGTTGATCATAGTCTCATCTATTGCGTGTGGCAACCCCTCCATGTGGCGCTCCACCTCCACTGGGGTCTCGGCTAGATTGAGATCCTATAGCACATCCCATCCTACTGCACCAACCTATTATGGTGTTACTACCTGCTGTGTATATCCTAAATTTCAAAGATGTGAAGCACCTATAGGTTGAAATAACCCAATATTTTCATGATAAAATCAATAGTTTAGTCTGAGAAACGTAAAAAACACAAAAAGTTGTAAAAATTAAAAAACTTAAGATAGTTGAAATATATTACCCATAGCACCCCATTTCTCACCCTCAGGAAAAACAAGCTCATGGTTGCAAAAAAATACGTTGTTGCATACAGATAATCATCTATCATAATGAAGTACCTATGCAAGCATCCGAATAAGGTTAGTGAGAAACTGATCATCGATGAGCCTGCATGTCGGGACATAATACTTATCCACCTCCTCATATGTGGAAATCTTGGATCAATGGTATTGAGTGTGACATTTTGAGTCTATAGTAATGGGATCTGTTCTAGGGAAAAGAGACCAAGATAGAATCATAGGAAAAAAAATTCAATTTTTCCTCTCTTGCTTTAGATAATTGTTCTTTGATATTGACCAACACTCCCTCACTCTAGTTGATGACTGTCAGCTCCAAACAATCCAAACCATAATATATGCATGATATAATGGATACATGAAGTGTTGAGCTACAAACCAATCTGGTCATCATGAATAGGATCATCATTAAAGGAAAAAGGGTCACATCTTTTATGTTAATTTTTCCATCCCTAGTTGGTTGGCCTTAAGGTCTACAATGAGCGAAAATATAGTCTTTCATTGTTTCTCCACCCCTTCTCCCACCTAGGAGAGAGATGGGGGCACCTCTCATGTATAAACCCATCAAAAAATATATGTACTATACCTTTATCTAGAGTAGATGTTCCCATATTTTGAATTCATATGCTTGCACATCCCATGAATGAAGAACATAATCTAGTAATTCCATCTATTGCCTTATACCTCAAAGATAGAAGAATTTCAATTATGCATAATTTTACAGTACCTAGATGGTAGCAACATCATTTGATGCATTCATTTATTGTTCTTCATGTTCTTTTTCTCTCCATATGAAAACCATTTTGTGCTAATGAAGACCTGAAACATAAAAAAGAAACTCATTAGGATCCATTCCATGCAAAACATTTCACAAAATTTGAAGAGAAATAGTAAATAAAACCTGGGATTTGTGCCCAATGCTTCCCTATAGGGTAGACAATGCATTGAAACACTCCCTACAGTGCATCATCATCTAGATATAATTCCCCTTTCAACTTGAGGAGGGTGCGCTGGTCCACTAGCGAGTTACTCAAATCCCATGGCCCTAAAAAACTCCAAAAAATTGCATGAAATCACAAAATGAAACCAAAAAATGAAAGAGAAAGGTTTTATCTCCTACCTAGAGGTGGTGATACTTGAAACGGTCCACTGGATTGAGTGTAATTAGCTGGAGAATATCGAGGGAAAAAATTACTCAAAAATCTCACTCTTGAAGGTAAATGTGAAATGGTAAAACTGAATTGTCATTTTTCCATTATTTTATTCATATTTTTTTACCTAATTTTGATTATTTTTTTTATCATAAAATAGGTATTTTTAATCCTTTTGTGGTGTTCTGAGAAGATCGATAGTCGTTTGAAGTACTTTTTCATGTTCTGAACATATTATTTTGACCAAGGAGCACACTTTTATCACTTTTTTGGGATCTGTAAACTCATGAAAAGGAACCCACTTAAGTCCTCTTTTAGCTCTTTTCAGACTCCTAAAATATGAAAATATTTCCAAGCACTTGTATTTTCAAACTCATTAAAGTAAATGAAAATACGTCTACTTAGTATAAGTTCAACCATTTTCAGAACTGGGATAGACTATTTAAAAAAAAGGAATACCTTAGTCGAACACGGCTAAGGGGTTCTCTTAGGTATTATTTTTTTATTTTTCAGACTCAAGGGACTATCTACAAAAAAGAATCTTGATTTTTATTTTTTTCCTTTTTTTCAAACTCTCGAAACATGAAAAATATGTCAAGTTTTACCTTCACTGGACTCGCTAAAACATCCAACAATGATGGACTTGTCGAATATGATGAAACAAAATTATTCCTTCTCAAGGTTCATTAAACATACTTGGAGGGATTCATCTGAAGGATGAACTTACAAATCAATCATATGTTATGCTCAATATTTTTAAAAAATAAAGAGTTACTAACCAGTATGGTTGGGGAAATTGGGAAAACATGGTACTCCACTTATCAATGGCAACGAGTCAATATTGAGCCTAGAACTCTTCCACTTCATATCTGTGGTTGTTGGGTTGGGAAATCTTCTTGCCTTTTGGTTCTTCATACTGTTTCAAAGCCTCCATTTTCAGTTTTGGGTAAATGCTGCCAACTCCATTTAGTGTCGTCGATGTGTTCAAGAGAAGTCATTAAGTCAATATTAGCTACAATACTCTTAAGCCTTTATTCCGTGTATTTCATTCCTGATATAGTTCCTTATTAGATTCATTCTATCTCAAATTATAATACCGTTTCATCTCATTGCTGGGGGATACATCAAGGCCCTCCTGCTACATGTTTCTTCATGTTGGCATCAACTCATTATTCAAGAAGTTGAATTAGAAACCATACAGATTTTACTGCAGTACCTTGAGACCCATTAACATCATTGGTGGTTTATATCCCATCTGTTAATGACTTACATCATTGGATGGTAATCATATGGTGTCTACCATGTTTGACCTCAACTTATTGATTCACATTTCTAGAGACGTACATTTGTATGATTGTGGGAACATGATAGAAGACCCCAGATCTAGTTTCATCGATCTGGGCTGCGATTTTAGGATTAGTAAGAGATCACAATGTATGATGGCTATGATCTCTCAGACTGTCATCCAGTCATGGTTCCACCATTTCTCATCATTGGATGTGTCATTGATCATTGTACATGTAATGTGAGCTTATGTGCTAAGTATGGGTATGCATTTCTCAACAAAGATGTCATGATGTAAATGTATTGTGATGAAAGAGGATCTCATCAGTTGTTCTTGATCCTGACTTTTCACAACATAAAGCACTTTAGTCATCAATTGTAACATAAAGAAATTTAGTCATCAGTTGTCATTTTTTACTTTATGCTTTAGGGGGGAATTTTTTATAAGCCATTTTGTATCATCTTGTCAATAGGAATATAAATTGGATCAATCAACATCCTTTAACCCATTTTCATTTCCCTTGCATAAATCCCTAAGCATGAATCTTCTTAATCCTTGAGTTTTTTCCTAAAATTTCTTCATTTCATTGATTTTAAGGACTAACGCCCTTTGATGCCTCAGAGACCCACATTCAACAACAATTTGTGCCTTGATGGGGTGATTTGGTCACTGAAATGTTTCCCCTTGCTGGGGTGCATTGATTCTATAAATTCGGGAGAAATAAAAAGAATCCCAAAGCTTCCTCTTCCATAAGCTTCCAAGTCAGCTACCTTCTACATATTTATGAATCCCTTTGGTATTATCCTATAATAGGGACTCCAAATGGGAATAAATATTAGAAATATATCGTCTAAAAGTGAATAACTAGACTTATAGAGAACTCAACTTCCCAAGTTGCTTAGTATTAACAAAACTAGTCTTACTAGCATTATTGAATTATCAATTATCGGTAATGACCATTTCTATTACTTTGTGTTAGTAGTTAAGAATTATATGGAGAAATTTATTATTTAAAGGCTTAGCTAAAACTCAGAAATGGGCATTGGTAGGGTGGGAAAAGTTGATCGATCCAAAAAATAATAGTGGACTCAGTCTCTGAGTCACATTCCTTATCAATAAAGCCTACGCTAAGAGTTAAGGTGGCTTTGGATTTAGGGAGGTAGCCAATTATGGGATCAAATATGGTATAATAAGTAATTTCCTTTGCAATCATAGGCTGAGAGATTAAATTTTGATAGAAAAATCAAAGGCTCATGGTTTAGAATTGGGCGTAGGAAGCTAAGGATGCAGTGAAACAACTAGCCTTCTAGGCGATTCAAAGAGGAAGGATCACATAATTTTGGGATGATTCATGGTAGTAGTATCCAACAATGGATAAAATGAGAAGATACAACCTATTAGAGAAATAATGCAAGTTCAAGGAGCCTTTAAAGTGAATTTTTTTTGGAAACCTTGTGATAAGGAGTAGGTTTGGAGATAATGGAAAATAGTGGATGATTGGGAATCCTCTAGGGAAGCTCTCCTTTGGGAGGAATTCAAATAAACCCTTATTGATATAATTATATGAGTTTCTCCTAAACCGAATATGATGTGGTGTGGGTGGAAATAAATCGACATGTTCATAGTAAAATAAGCATATTGTGCCATATACGACTCTATATTACATTACAATACCACTTTGTGCCACAAAATTTGGAAAAATTGTGGATGGTGAAAATTTTCAACTTTTTTATGGCTGTTAGGTTGGGGGCGCACCCTAAATTGGTAGCGACATAGAAGGAAAGATTTTGAGGGCTCCTCAATTTGCATGCTATGTTCACAAGTTGAGGAATTCGTTGACCACCATTTTCTCACGTGCTCTTATGCCAATAAACAGTGGGATTTTCTAAAACAAATATTTATATGTGATTTACCTATGTCAAAAACCAATAAGACATGGATGGAAGATTGGTTTTAGAAAAAAATTCAAAACCAGATTATAATAAAAGCATGCTATTTAGTTATGGTGTTCTCTCTCTAGAACTTACAAAAGGAGAACAACCTAATAATTTTTAAGGAGAACATATACCTATATCTATTTTATGGGAAATTATAATTAAAAATATGAGAGAATCTATGTTGGTGTCTCTTCCTCATGTATATGAAGGAGAAATTAATGATCATGAGTCCCTCATCTTTAAGGGAATTGATATTCAACCTAACGTTACAACAACCTTATCTCCCAGGATTCAAAAAATAGAAACCTATGTTGCATGAAAATTCTTCCCACTTATAAAGCCTTCATGGAACTTAGTTTTGATGATGCATCAAAGGATAACTTAGGGGATGCAGGTTTGGGAGGCATATTTAGAGATGATAATTTGAATCTAGTACATGCCTAGGATTTTTCTTTTGGGGTGGCTTCAAATATCCTAGTGTAATTCAACACATTGGAGAAAGGGCTTAAAATAGATGTAAATTAAGGTTTAAAATTGCTATAGATCCATGGGAAGTCTCAAAAAATTATTAATTGTGTAAATAAGATCTTACTAGGTCACCCGCCAGAGAAAGTGATTCATAGTTGGCACTTACATGAGGTGGTAAGTAAAATAAGAGACTTGTTGATTAAATTTTATGATGTTATTTTGAAGCACATGTGGTGGGAAGGAAACAAGGTGGTATATATTTTGGCTAACTGGTGAAGCTTAGGAAGATACTTATTCATTGCCATTCCATGGTCAGAGTTGATAAGTAGGGATGGATTTCAGGACATAAAGCATTACGTCAATCAGGTTAAATACCTGCTACCAACGTAGGTCCCAGATGATGGTTTTATCATGACATCAGATTAGGCGTTGACAACAGATATGTCGTCTCCCTTTGACAAGTATTTTCTAGATTCACATGCAAGGAGATTGTGTGGGGATGGAGGTGGCAACCCTTGGAGTGAGAGTTGGGATCTACAGTTAGCTTTGAATGCTCTATGCATGGAAAGTTATTAGTTCACACTATGGGAGCCACCAACCTAGGTCTCATCGTATTAACTTCTTTATGCAAGGGATGCAAAAATTTGTTTTAGTCATTGGTTTGCTTAAAAAAACTCATTTTACTTACAAAGGAATGAAGTATCTCTCCCGTGGCAGATTGGTTATCGGAAGGAAGTGCCCTAAAAAATTATAATGTTCATTAATGACCTCACCTTAGGCCATTTCTTTGATATGGTTGAAATTTTGTGTCAACGATACACTTGGATACTACTACAAGATTTTTAGAGGGCATGTTCTAATTATGGTAGTTGATACCTGACTCTATTTTCTATTTATATGAACTCCACTATTGCCTCAGGGTTGCGGAAATATGTTGATCATGAGATCAACGATCCTCAACTTCAAAAATCTGGCTTTTGGTGGTGGACACCACTAGAAGGGGCCACACTAAGCGCCAGTTTGGATACAATGTTAACTTCTCGGTCTCACTTAGTAAGGAAAATTTTGACTTTCTTATAGTGTTGGGTAATAATAAATCCCATAGCTCTTCATTCTTGGATATCAAGTTTGTTACAAGGCTCTATTTTGTCTCATATATGGTGTCCATGTTTTTTTTTTATTTCTCTAGATGTGCCGGTCAGGTCCTATGTTTGAATTGGTCATTGTAATTCCTGTAACAACTTCACAGACTTTCAACCCATCAGGAATTTCCTTTAATTTCCTAATTTTAGTATGTGTTGTCTGGTACCAATGTTCCTTATTAGTTTTGGTATGATAGGGTTCTTTCCTCCCTTCAAGTTTTCTTCCCTCAATAATCTCAAATACTTTCATACACTTCTACTCATGAATTCTGGGTCTCTTGGAAGTCAAATTGTTCTAAGGTTGTGTGTAAGTGGTATGTTATTACATTGTTGAGCTTGCACCGAAAATTTTTATAGAAAAAGGTGGCTTTTTGGAGCCTTCAAGGAAAAAAAATTATTGCTAAAAAGTGTTGGCTCTTGAAGACTTGAAGACTCTTGAAGGCCTCATGCCTCTGTCCAAATCTTTACTGTTGTTCCTATCTTAAAAACTCTGAAATTATGCTACTTTCATTGAGGAAATACTGCTCCAAAGGCCATTTTTCCCCTCCCTTTCCTCTTTCTAAACTAACCCCAGTTTCACCTCTAACCCCCCATTAAATCTTTCATCTTCATATTTTCTCCTTTTCCCCCATCGAAACCCCCCCTTTGATAAGGTTTAAGACCCTTTCTTGCCTTATCGGAACCCTCAAACTCCTTTGAAAATCCATAAAAATGCATTTTTTATATTATAGACTTAAGCCCCCTTGGGCTAAGTCTTTAACCCTTCCCCTCCATATGCCTTGGTACTAGGACCGAGCGCCAGCCTTCCAAGCACTTATCGCATCGCTCGATCGCGATTAGCCCTTCCTCCATGAACCCCCGGTCATATGATTTTCCATATAACCCACGGCCCCGCAGTCGAGCGCCTATCCGCTTCGAATAAATATTTCCACCCAAAGTGAAAACATTTATTTATATTAAATTTCAGGTTTTAATGTTTTTTTCGTCATATTAAAAGAAAACTGGGCGGAATTCATCGCACCGCTTTTGAGAGCGGGGCGGTTTTTTTTATTTTGCAGCAATTCCATTCACCGCCTGATGCGTGGCCTTGAGCACTATTTAAAATACCACCCTCATCGCGCGTTAAAGGTCGGATGTGGAGTGGGCGCGATGTTGATGCGTGCCATCCGATCTGAGGCTGCTCATCGAATGAAAATCGTGCTCCGAAGAAGCCAGTGCGATAACCACAGCTACGGTGCAGTCATAAAAGAATTTCCACCGTCGATCTGATTTGCAGATCAACGACCCATACTCCATCGCCCCGGTCCCCTCGTCCACAGCGGTAGCCGATGATCCCTTCGCCACTTCTGTGTCCACGCAACACAATTTAATTGGGGTGGGTCTCCATGTTTTCCTCGCACAGTCAGCAGATGCAGACCTGGAAATCTTTATACAGTATGGTTTAATTAAAGTTCTAAGTCCGGGACATGTTTCTAAGGTTTATTGACACCTTTTCTCCGACGTTGATCACGTGGACTGATCTCATCCGACGGCCCACGTTTTTCCCGATCCCTGAACCATATTTTGTGACAATTTTTTTCCAAAACAAAGGTTTTAAACCATTTCTCTATTGCACTTTGAATTTCCGCCTTTGTTTCCGACCGTCGATATCTACACGATTGACGGCTCCGATTTAATTCCTCCCTAGTTTCCTTTGACCCCCTCTAATCAATCTCAACCGTTGGATGATGCCATCCAATGGCCATGCTCTCCCCACATGTCCTCCCTAAGCACCAAACCTATACATGCAGGATTTCATAATGTTTTTTGTATTTTTGCAGGGTTTAAATGGTTTTTCCGCTATGTCTGAAGAAAATTCAGAAGTAGAGGGTGACAATCCTCCCGCCTCCGATCCATCAAAAAGAATCATTTGCAGGTTTCAAATCCACGTTTCATCAATGATTCATCAACCATTGATGCCACATGACCCCTGCGCAGCCCTGCACCCTATAAAAACATAATGAATCGGGCACAGTCAGAGAGTATCAGTGCTGAAGACAAAATATATCAGAGAAGAAAATTAAATATAGATCTGTGGGGATTACGTCTAGGATGGTTTATTAAAAGCCTAATCCCCGATTAAAATTAAATTAAAGGAGAAAATCATAAAGGTTCATCAGACAGAAAACCTCCACCACCACATCTGAGGAAAATTGATTCCTCCCAGCTACCACAGTGCCACCTGTGCCTCAAAGAATTCAAATGTAGGCCAAAGTTATTGATCAGGATCAGATATCTACCTCACAACACAGCCAGAGAGTAAATTCTGCAAACAAAATTAATGAAAAAATATCAGCAGAGTTACTTTGACATCACACAAAGCCTCAAAGGTCAAAAAGGGCTCCCATTGAGCTTAAATTTTAATGAAAACGATTTAATACAGAGGACACCTATGTAATCTTCTTCATTGAGCCCCCCAAAGGCCGAGAAGCCATTAAGTCTGTATTAATTATCTTTGGATATCTTTTATCAAATCTCACCTCCTCATTCTTCTATAAATACTTCTGCAGAAGATGAGAGAGGGGTTGGTTGAGTTGTTTACAAAACTTTGAAATATACTTGAGCTCGAAACTCCTACTTGTAAATAGTGTTCACTGGCTCTTGAAGCTCTTTTTGTGATTAGAGTAGTTAGGCTGAAAAGTGAAGATGATTGCTGAACTGAAACATTGGACTTGAAGACTGTAACTGGTTTGACATCAATAACAAGCTTTTTCTTGGGATCCTGGTCTATATCACTGGGAAATTCCCCTTTCTTTGTTATTGTTTTTTCCTTCTATGTATGCCATATTGTTCATTATTCTCTAATAAAGAACAACATTTATCGAGTTAGGGTTTACTGTTTACTAGTACCCTTCTCTCACTAATAAGCTTTATCTCAATGTTTTCCTCCAATTTGTTTATTTAAGAATGATTCAATACAATTTAAGCAGTTAGGAATGTTGGCGTTCTCTCATCCTACTGTTTGCTTTAAACATTGTTCTTCAAAGTTATTTTCATCATTTTCTTATTAAAGTTAGACTAGAAAAGTGATGGTTTGCCCTGTTTCCAGTTTCTATTCTCCAAAGGCAGATTCTGAAGGTTTCCCTTGGTGTTGACTGAAAGCAGACCAGGTTTAAAAGTACCTTATTTGATCTTAGGTTACACTTTGTTTTCTCTTATGTGTTTTCATACTTTCTAAAGGTAATTATGTGGATTACTGGGTTGTTTGTCAATTAAGCTGCTTTAATACAAACTTGCCCAAGAATTCTATGGTTAGCCCTATTCTTGGTTGGTTTTAAATAGTTACTTGAGAGGATTTTCTTGTTTGGACTGACTATAAATCCTTGGTGAAATTATTATCAGTTTCCACCCCTCCAACACTTTATTGTTTCCATTCCATCATTTTAATCTCAATAATCTTATGATATAGATGACTTTCCCCTTGGATCACTCTTGATGTTGTTGCTCAATTAAAGCCCTGTTATGACTCCATAGCCTAATGGACTAAAAACTAGCATTATATCTATCTTTCTAGACAAAGCTGTTCTATTCACTTGCAACTTCTCACCTTTGAAAATTTTTTCACTTAGAACTTTCCCCTCAAATAATAATCATGCTCAACCATCCAAAAAACAAAACAAACCCTTCGCCTTCTTAACTAGCCTAGTATCATTACCCCAAACTTCAAAGAGAAATCCATCTTTGCAATTATTGGAGAGATCCCTCTCCGGATTCAGGAGGGCTAGATCCTAGAATCCCAAAGCGGTTGAAACAATGTTTCTCCCTGTGGTTGGACTTTTGCCAATCTTGCTGATTACAGGGAGCTAACATTTCTGGCGACTCCACTGGGGAACAAAACCCAGAATCATTTTCATTTTAAGGTAACCATAGGACATCAAAGATTTGTTTCAAATAACATTTGTTATATCAACCAGTTGAGCCACCAGCAACTAACATTTATGGCGACTCCCCTAGGGAATGAGTCGAATTTACATCTTAGGTTCCCTTTAACACTTCATAAAACCTTGTGAGTAAAAAGCAGCCTTTTCAAGCACTACCAAGGAATGGTAATCATGATAAAACGTTTTTGAATCAGTGACAAGCTAGGCAAACCCTAGGATTCTCATAAGATTTTATCTAACCTTGAAAAATCAGTTGGCTTAGCCATAAGAGTAGACTATCTTTGTCTCATAACCGTAGCTAAGTTTTGAAACAGAGTTAGGATATTCTTAGAAACCACACAATTGAAAAATAACTCTGAAAACCCAAAAATATTTCAGATTGGTATCCAATAAACATGGTGGTGGACCTTAAAACCTTTTACCTCCTTAGGAGCTAATAAATTCCACCTGGCGACTCCATAATCCTGAACAGACCTTAAGACTCCAATGGGAAGAAACCTTATCATTATAATAACATTCAAACTCAGTTAGAGGACTGTAGGATTTAAATTTTTAAAATAGATTAGTTAACCTCTTAAATATTCTCATATCTAGTTGAACTTTTCTTGTTTATTTGGGTCTAAAAAACACAACATAGTGGCTCCTAGAAAGATTCACACTAGAGCCGGTCCTGACCCTAATCCACCTGAAATAGTTGGTAACCCAGAAAGTATCCTTATGAAGTCTCCTAGGATTAAATTGTCAACTGCTTTCAGATCACCCTTGAGAGCTAGTTCAGTTCCTGAAAATCTTACAGCTCTACAAAAATCACAAGCTAACTTAGTAAACCCATTTAGAACTAGGTCATTTGATGATATAAATCAGCTAGACTCTGAGTCTTCACTTTCATCCTTGGAGACAAGTGAACATCCTAGTAGTAGAGAAACAACACCTCTTGATTTTCATTTTCTTCACAATTTAGCTGTCTCTCATCCAAGATCATCTCAGCAATCTACTATTGTTCCATCCACATCCCTTTATCCTTCAATCACTGTCCAAACCACTCCACTTTAGCCCACTTTCCCTTTTGTTAATCCACCCCTTGTGAATCCACCCCCACCACATATCATGGCAGCATGGTATGCTCCCTTAGTCCTTCCTCTTCCATTATTCAATCTTCCACAAGACTATTAGTACAAAATTCCATTGTATAATGCTAGCAATGCTACAACTGCATCACAACATGTGGATAAGATGAATGAATACTTTGATAGAAATGAAATTGATGATGATTCTGTCAAGCTTAGATTATTTTCTCAAAGTCTGGGGGGAGAAGTAAGAAAATGTTTTAAAGGTTTAACCCCCCATAGTATTAATGATCTCTGAGCCTTCCATCAAACATTATTAAACAAATGGGAAGTAAAGAAAATCCCTCTCCAAGTCCTTTCTGATTACAAAAATCTCCATAGAAACACGGGGAAAAGTGTACAAGCCTATTGTACCAGATTCAATAGTGTATATAATGCACTTTCCCCAGATCTAAAACCTCCACAAGGCTCAGATTTAAAAAATTTTCCTGAAGGGTTTGACCCTGAGATGGCCTATCAGCTGAGGGAAAGAGATCCTGCAACTCTTGGAGAGATGCAAAAGGGGGCTCTTAATGTGGAAGTCAACTTAATGGAGAAGAGAGCAAGAATGAAAAATGAAAGGAGAGTGTCCTTTAGAGAGGAATCTACACCCTCTAATTCGAACTAAAATATGGAGAGAATTATGGAAGAAATGATGAAAGAGATGAGCATAATTAAGAGAGCACAAGCCAGTCAAAACCAAACTTCTCCTCAAAATAGAAATCAGAACCAAAATCAGAATTTTAGAAGGAAACAACCTCCAAACAGACCTCGAGAAGATGATCAACAGATCATTCCTCCCTTTCATCAAAACTATGTAAGTGAGGTTGAGAAAACAAATGAGATAATAGAGGAAGATGATATCAACATGCTGGGGGTAGAAAATGATGACTTTGAGATTCATTATAACAGAAGACAAGGTATTTATACACCTTATGATGACAAAGGAGACGATGATGAAAATTATTATCAAGACATGGAAAATGTCATCATAGAGCCTCAAAGAGAATATGACCTTAGAAGAAAAACCAGTCGACAAAATCCTAACACCAAAACCTATGCGAAATCTTCACAAGACAGCACTGCAACCAAGCCTAAAATTGTCAAACAAAAGGACAAAACAGTGGCTGTAAATTCTGATAATGGTAAAGAGAAAGGCACTCAAAAAAATGAAAAACAGAGTGCAGACATTAGTAGTACTAACATCTCAGCTAGTGCTCCTATTAAAACCATTTTTTCAAATGTAAATAGGACAAATAAACAAGATGATATTGCTGATAGAGTGACAACTAATAAGGCCGAGACCAACACTTTAAAGAGTCAAATTCCTTTCAGCCTGGAGCAGGAAATTTCCAAAATCAAAATCCCTGTTCCTTTGACTGTGTTAGCTGCCCAGCATGTATATAGGACCCAAATTTTGAAGGCTTTAAATATAGAGGAAAATGAGGATACAGTCAATCTTAATGATGACCAGCCAAAGCTTATTATCGGTCCAAAGATTGAAGGTAGATATCAAGAGGGACCTGTTCCTCCCTTTTATGCGAGTTTAAACATTCATGACAAGATTTTGCACAATGCTATGCATGATTCCGAGGCTTCTCATAATTTAATGCCTAAAGCTGTGATGGAGAGCCTTGGTCTAGAAATCACCAGACCTTATAAAGATCTGTAATCCTTTGACTCAAGCAGAGTAAAATGTTTAGGATTAATCAAAGACCTCTACGTTAGCTTAGCACAGATCCCAGCCAAATGCTTAGTCATGGACATTGTTGTGGTTGATGTGCCCCCAAAGTATGGAATGTTATTATCTAGATCTTGGGGGGCTAAGTTACAGGGGACTATGTAGATGGACATGACCTGTGCGACTATCCATGTTTTCAATCAAACAAGAAGACTTTACAGGGATTCTCATATGCAATACCAAGTTACAAGTCAAGATAGACCGCAAAACTCCCCTTTATACTCTATAAACACAGGCCTTGATTCATTTATCCTTTTTAATGAAGAAACATTGGATGAACAAGTAACTTTAACAAAGTTTATGGCTGATATAGAGGAGGAGGTAAACACCACAGAACTGTCAAAACAGTTTGCTGAACTGTTAAACAACAACGAACCAAATATGGGTCTTGAACTACAAGTCATGCGTCCTTTGCTTTTAAACCTTGACACTCAAGAAGACGTGCCTCCGCTTAACGAAAAACCTGAAGAGTCAAAACAAATTCAATTAAGTGCCGCTAATCATGAAAAAATAGAAAGCACAGTAATTGAAGAGGATGGTAACCAAAAAAATGGAACCGAAAATAGTCCTCTGTGGAGTATGTATTTTGATGGATCCTGCACTAGGAACAATGCTGGTGCAGGGGTTTAGATTTGCAACACTGAAAGCAACCACACATAAAGCCTTTCCTGTAGATTAAACTTCCAGTGTTCAAATAACATAGTGGAATATGAATCCCTTCTTTTAGGCTTACGATTGTTGAAGAAGTTAGGAGCCAAAAGAATCAATGTGTATGGGGATTCAGAGTTAGTCATTAGGCAAGTCAATGGGGAGTATAACGCAAATCATCCCAGACTTAGGGCCTACAGAAACGATGCCATGGACCTTTTAAAAACTTTCGAGGAGTCCAAATTTATTTTTGTCCCAAGAAAAATAAATATTGCGGCCCACAATTTAGCCTTCGCAACTAGAACATGCGTAATGCCACATGAAACCAAAAACTGCACAACTCAAATTAAATTCAGACCAACCGTTCCTGACAACGAGAAATATTAGCAAGTTTTCGATGGAGAAAAACAAATAGAAGACTTTATGCAGTTCAGAAATGAATTTGAACTTCACAGTTCAAATTCAAAATATGAAACAGACTGCAATAATGAAGAAAATTTTCTTGATAAAGAAGAAAGGTCTCCTGAACTTGCTAATGTAAACCTGTTATCTAGCAAACTTGAAAATAAAATAGAGATAAATGCAGAATTAGAAACAAATGAGTTAGAAACTCTGCACTCTAAAGATGAAAGTTTTCCAAGCAGTCTGGCACCATTAGAAGAGTTGTTTGATTTTAACGATGTGGCCAAGAAGCCAAAACTGGAACCTGTAGAGACTGAAGTGGAAGAGTGAAATATTGGCAGTGAACTTAAACCTATGATGATTAAACTGTCTAAGACTTTACCAGCTCACATTAAACTCAAATACATAGAGCTGTTTAAAGATTTTTCTGATGTTTTTGCATGGAGTTACGAAGATCTTAAATCCTATGACATTGAAATAATACAACACAAAATCCCTCTCAAAGAAAACCAAAAACCATTCAAACAGAAACTGCGCAGAATAAACCCTATTCAGTTGTCTTTGGTTCAGAAGGAGATCATGAAAATGTATGATGCTAGTATTATTGTCCCTGTTAGATATTCTAAATGGGTGTCTAATCAGGTGTCAGTTAGGAAGAAAACTGGAGAGATCAGCCTTTGTATAGACTTTAGAGACTTAAACAAGGCTTCATTAAAAGACAACTACCCTTTACCTAAGATGGATCATATTTTAGAAAGGGTGGTAGGGTCTAGAAAAATTTCTTTGCTTGATGGCTACTTAGGGTACAATCAGATCTTCTTTCACCCTGCTAATCAATTAAAGACAACCTTTACTACACCATGGGGCACTTTCATGTATGTGAAAATGCCTTTTGGTCTAATGAATGTTGGAGCAACTTTTCAAAGAGCCATGGACATAGCATTCTCGGAGGAACTGGGCTTCTTCATCATTATCTATCTTGATGACGTTACTATGTTTTCAAAAACAGATGAAGAGCACTTAGAACATTTAAGAAAGGTTTTCGAGAAATGCAGAAAGTTTGGAATATCTTTAAACCCTAAGAAAACACTATTCGGTCTCCAAGAAGGTAAAATTCTTGGGCACATTATTTCAGAAGAGGGTATTAAGATAGATCCAAAGAGGATTTAGGCCAGATTGCAAATCTCTCATCCTTGAAACATCAAAGAGTTGCAATCTTTCATTGGAAATATTAACTTTTTGAGAAGGTTCATCCCCAACTTGGCTGAGCTCCTTAGGAATATCACAAACATGTTAAAGAAGGAGCAAGGGGAAAAATGGACCTTGGAAGCAAAGAAGTCCTTTGAACTGGTGAAACAAGCGTTAACCAGAACACCGGTTCTTATAAGTAGTATTTTCAAAGTTACCTGTTTAGAGATAGCATAGAACATGTGTGGCCCAATTTATCATACACAGAAAAATCACAGGACAAGAGGAGCCAATGCATTGCAATGCAAGGCATTGAGGATGCCTCTAAAATATGTATTATGGAGAAAGCAGCTTTTGCTTTGGTTAAAGCTTTTAAAGACTTCAGAGTGTACATCCTTCACTCACACATCATTTCCTTTGTCCCAAACTCAGTTGTTAAAGACATTCTAACACAGGACCCAGATGGTAAGAGAGGTAAGTGGATTGTTGTTATCCTTGAATATGATTTAGAGATAAAACCCACTAAACTCATCAAAGGCCAAGGTCTAGCTAGATTAATGGTTGAATCCAATTTTTAAGTTCTTGATATTAATATGATTAATGCTTTGGATGACCAAGAAGGATTCTCAACTCCTATTGTTGAAGACCATTTTATGAATTCTCCTTGGTATGCTGATATTATTTATGTTTTTCTTAATTTGAATACACCTCCTAGTTTGACAAAGACAAAGGCAAGATTCCTAAAGTTAAAAGATGTAAACTATTGCATTATAGATAAATGTCTTTATTGGAAAAATGCAAGTGGTCTATTGCTTAAATTTTTGCCTGAGTTTGATGCAGAGAAGGTTAAGCACGAGTTCCATGAAGGAGAGTGTGGAGGTCATTTATATTGGAAGACAACAACCAACAAAATTTTGAGGGCTAGCTTCTATTGGCATACTCTTTTTCTTGATATACACAAGATGATCATAGCCTGTCATAAATGTCAACTTTTTGAAGGAAAAAAAAGAAATTCTACCCCTACCTTTGCATCCAATCACTGTTGAAGCTCCTTTTCAACAGTGGGGACTTGACTTCATAGGAGAAATACATCCCCCATCTTTTTCCCAGCATATATGGATTCTCACTCCCACATACTATTTCACTAAGTGGATAGAAGCCATACCTTATAGGCAGGCCAATGATTCAGTTATTATAAAATTCATGGAGACTAACATTCTCTCCAGATTTGGTTGTCCTACCAAGATCATCACTGATAATGCAACAACATTTGGATCAAAGAGGATGGTTGAGTTCTATCATAGATATCATATAACATTGGGGAATTCCATGGCCTATTACCCTCAAGGTAATGGACTTGCAGAATCCTCAAACAAAATTTTAGTGACCATAATCAAGAAACTGTTAGAGGACAATAAAAAGTCTTGGCACACAAATCTAGTTCATGCACTTTGGGCTGACAGATTGACTTTGAAGAAATCTATTGGCATTTCACCTTTCCAGCTTGTGTATGGTACTGATGCAATTTTTCCAAATAACCTTGGGGTACCAGTGATGAAGTTGATCCAAGAGTTGCAAACTGAAGATAATGACATAATCAGAAGAATAAATCAAACCATTCATCTTTAGCAAACTAGAGAGGAAGTTTATAACAAAGCATTGCAGAAGCAGATCAGCATTAAAAAGCTTTTTGACAGAAGAACAAAGGCCAGCAATTTCAAAGTTGGGGACAAAGTTTTAAAGTGGGACTCAAGGAGGGAAGACAAGGGAAAGCACAGGAAATTTGACAACTTATGGCTTGGCCCTTACTCTATCCATTCAGCTACTGGTAATAATGCATTTTTCTTGCAGGAGTTGGATGGAGAAGAATTGTTTCGGCGTCCTGTCAATGGCAGGATGCTAAAGCATTACTTCTCTTGATCCATATTATGTTTCGAAAGCATTTTTATCTTTTCCTCATTATAAATACCCCACCCATCATTGCATTCAATGTTATGAAAAATCTAAAATACAAAAACAAAGAAAAGAAAGAAACGAGGGCAGATTGTGAAAACAAGAAAGGTATAGCCCCATACCAAAAAAGAGAAACAAATCTGAAAGTGTGCAAGCTCAAATGCCACTCCTGAAGAACACACTTCTAGTTAGTCAAACATCCTAATCTTGACTAATTAGTTTTAAATTTTCTGGTGATAGGATAGTGAATTCAATTTGCCAAACTATTTAATCTTGGCTTATCAGTAGATAGATTAGGCTAGAAATTAAAGGTTCAAACATGCTCAAAATCTGAACCTAAGTTTCCAAAGAGAGATGACTCAAATTTGTTTTATTTTCTTAGTCAAAAGAGATGTAAATCTAGTTCTAATTAGCTCAAAATCTGAACCAGGGAACAGAGAAGGAACAACTCAAACAAAAGTAAAAACAGAGTTGTAAAGAAAACAAAAGGCCATGATGAGAAACTTTCAGGTATTGGGCCTTCCATTTTGATTTTATTTTTTGTAAAATAATGTCTATGTGAAGCGTGTTTTTTATGCCATAGATCAACATCGAGTTAGACTATTAAATCCTGACTTGTATGCTTTTAAATTTCTGTTGTAAAATTTAGAGAATGAAAGTCTGTTGGACAGTTTAATCCCAACAGATGGTAGATTAAGTACAGAATCATATGGGCTCAACTGTTTAATCTGAGTCCATGGATAAATAAGGAGTAGAAATAGATTATATTTCCTTCTTTCAAAAGAATAAAATGTTGTGAAAAGAGTTTGCCAATCCAAGTGCACTCTAATGAAGAAAAAATTCTAGATCAGTAGGATTGGGTAGGTAGAAAGCTTGTATTCATGAAGATCCATTGTTTTTATGACTACTAATATGTTTTCAAAGCAAGATCATCCCAGAAATGGAAGGGCAGCCCAATGGATGAGGCACAGGTCAGCCTCCCATAGAACACAATGGATGTGGCACAGGTCAGCCTCCCAGAGAATGTAAGTATGAATTTCTTGATTCCTTCAAGAAGGCACAATCCCCAAGTGGAGCCACTATTAGCCACCTATAAAATTTGTTATAGAAAAAGGTGGCTAAATTTTTTTGGAGCCTTCAAGGAGCAAATTTTATTGCTAAAAAGTGTTGGCTCTTGAAGACTCTTAAAGGCCTCATGCCTCTGTCCAAATCTTTACTGTTGTTCCTATCTTAAAAACTCTGAAATTCTGGTAATTTCATTGAGGAAATACTGCTCCAAAGGAAAATTTTCCCCTCCCTTTCCTCTTTCTAAAATAACCATAGTTTCGCCCCTAACTCCCCATGAAATCTTTCGTCTTCATATTTTCTCTTTTTCCCCCATCAAAACCCCCCCTTTGATGAGGTTTAAGACCCTTTCTTGCCTTATCGGAACCCTCAAACTCCTTTGAAAATAATTGAAAATCCATAAAAATGCATTTTTTATATTATAGACTTAAGCCCCCTTGGGCTAAGTCTTTAACCCTTCCCCTCCATATGCCTTGGTGCTAGGACCGAGCGCCAGCCTTCCAAGCGCTTATCGCATCGCCCGATCGTGATTAGCCCTTCCTCCGTAAACCCACAGTCATATGATTTTCCATATAACCCACGGCCCCACAGTTGGGCGCCTATCCACTTCAAACAAATATTTCTGCCCAAAGTGCAAACCTTTGTTTATATTAAATTTCGGGTTTTAATTTTTTTGTCATCATATTAAAAGAAAACTGGACGACATTCATCGCACTGCTTTTGAGAGTGGGGCGGTTTTTTTATTTTGCAG
The DNA here is from genome assembly GCA_034641835.2 of Pinus albicaulis. Lineage (NCBI taxonomy): Eukaryota > Viridiplantae > Streptophyta > Pinopsida > Pinales > Pinaceae > Pinus > Pinus albicaulis. Next base: position 1,364,901,963 of record CM076578.1, read on the forward strand.
TGATTCCATTCACCGCCCGACGTGTGGCCTTGAGCACTGTTCAAAATACCACCTTCATCGTGTGTTAAAGGTCGAATGTGGAGTGGGCGCGATATTGATGCGCACCATCCGATCTGAGGCCGCTCATCGAACGGTGATCGCGCTCCGAAGAATCCTGTGCGATAACCACAGGTACAGTGCAGTCATAAAAGAATTTCCACTGTCGATCTGATCTGTAGATCGACGGCCCATACTCCATCACCCCGGTCCCCTCGTCCACAGCGGCAGCCGATGATCCCTTCACCACTTCAACATCCACGCAGCCCAATTTAATTAGGGCGGGTCTCCATGTTTTCCTCGCACAATCAACAGATGCGAACCTGGAAATCTTTATACAGTATGGTTTAATTAAAGTTCTAAGTCCGGGACATGTTTCTAAGGTTTATTGACGCCTTTTCTCCGCCGTTGATCACGTGGACCGATCTCATCCGACGGCCCACGTTTGTCTCGATCCATGAACCAGATTTTGTGACCATTTTTGTCCAAAACAAAGGTTTTAAACCATTTCTCTGTTTCACTTTGACTTTTCGCCTCCACTTCCGACCGTCGATCTCTGCGCGATCGACGGCTCCAATTTAATTCCTCCCCAGTTTCCTTTGACCCCCTCTAATCAATCTTAACCATTGGATGATGCCATCCAGCGGCCATGCTCTCCCCACATGTTCTCCCTAGCAAAAAACCTATACATGCAGGATTTCATAATGTTTTTTGTATTTTTGCAGGGTTTAAATGGTTTTTCCACTATCTCTAAAGAAAATTCAGAAGCAAAGGGTGACGATACTCCCGCCTCTGATCCATCAAAGAGAATCATTTGCAGGTTTCAAATCCACGTTTCATCAATGATTCATCAACCATTGATGCCACATGACCCCTGTGCAGCCCTGCACCCTAGCAAAACACAACGAATTGGGCACAGTCAGAGAGTATCAGTGCCGAAGACAAAATATATCATAACAGAAGATTAAAGATAGATCTATGGGGATTACATCTAAGATGGTTTATCAAAAGCCTAATCCCCAATTAAAACGCAGTTAAAGGAGAAAATCGTAAAGGTTCATCAGATAGAAAGCCTCCACTGCCACATCTGAGGAAAATTGATTCCTGCCAGCTACCACAGTGCCACCTGCGCCTCAAAGCATTCAAATCCAGGCCGAAGTTATTGATCAGGATCAGATATCTGCCTGACAACGCAGCCAGCGAGTAAATTCTGCAAACAAAATTAATGACAAAATATCAGCAGAGTTACTTTGACATCACACAATGCCTCAAACATCAAAAAGGGCTCCCACCGAGCTTAAATTTTAATGCAAACAATTTAATACAAAGGACACCTATGTAAGCTTCCTCATTGAGCCCCCCAAAGGACGAGAAGCCATTAAGTCTATATTAATTATCTTTGGAGATATTTTATCAGATCTCACCTCCTCATTCTTCTATAAATACTTCTGGAGAAGATGAGAGAGGGGTTGGTTGAGTTGTTTACAGAACTTTGAAATATACTTGAGCTCGAAACTCCTACTTGTAAATAATGTTCACTGGCCCTTGAAGCTCTATTTTTGATTAGAGTAGTTAGGCTGAAAAGTGAATATGATTGCTGAACTGAAACATTGGACGTGAAGACTGTAACTGGTTTGACATCAATAACAAGCTTTTTCTTGGGATCCTTGTCTATATCACTGGTGAAGTGCCCCTTTTTTTGTTATTATTTTTTCCTTCTATGTATGCCATATTTTTCACTATTCTCTGATAAATAACAACATTTATAGAGTTAGGATTTACTGTTTACTAGTACCCTTCTCTCACTGATAAGCTTTATCTCAATGTTTTCCTCCAATTTGTTTATTTAAGAATGATTTAATACAGTTTAAGTAGTTAGGAATGTTGGCGTTCCCTCGTCCTACTATTTGCTTTAAACATTGTTCTTCAAAGTTATTTTCATCATTTGCTTATTAAAGTTAGACTAGAAAAGTGATGGTTTGCCCTGTTTCTAGTTTCTATTCTCCAAAGGCAGATTCTGAAGGTTTCCCTTGGTGTTGACTAAAAGCATACCAGGTTTAAAAGTACGTTATCTGATCTTAGGTTACACTTTGTTTTCTCTTATGTGTTTTTATACTTTCTGAAGGTAATTATGCAGATTACTGAATTGTTTGTCAATTAAGCTGCTTTAATACAAACTTGCCCAAGAATTCTATGGTTAGCCCTGTTCTTGGTTGGTTTTAAACAGTTACTTAAGAGGCTTTTCTTGTTTTGACTGACTATAAATCCTTGGTGAAATTATTAGTAGTTTCCACCCCTCCAACACTTTATTGTTTCCATTCCATCATTTTAATCTCAATAATCTTATGATATATATGACTTGCCCCTTGGATCACTCTTGATGTTTTTGCTCAATTAAAGCCCTGTTATGACTCCATAGCCCAATGGAATAAAAACCAGCGTTATATCTATCTTTCTAGACAAAGCTGTTCTATTCACTTGCAACTTCTCACCTTTGAAACTTTTTGCGCTTAGAACTTTCCCCTCAAATAATAATCATGCTCAACCATCCAAAAAACAAAACAAACCCTTGGCCTTCATTACTATCCTAATATCACTACCCCAAACTTCAAAGACAAATCCATATTTGCACTTATTGGAGAGATCCCTCTCCGGATTCAGGAGGGCTAGATCCTAGAATCCCAAAGCAGTTGAAACAATGTTTCTCCCTGTGGTCGGACTTTTGCCAATCTTGCTGATTATAGGGAGCTAACACATTACCACATTCAGTCTACACTATTTAGAGTCTCTTGCAAGTGGAGAAGCGGGTTTTTTCAGGGGTCATTAATCATCCAGAATGTTACTAGTAAACCATTTTTCTTGTTTGTGCAGGGATATTGTTTTTGTTCATCAATCGTCATTTCGTCCTTCAGTTGTTTTGAGTGTTTTTTTGTGGCTTCTTCATAAGTCTTTAGTGGAAATTTCACCTAAGAAAAGGCTTCCAAATTGCATGGGAGGATATTAGTCAAAACATTGTAAACTATTTGGTTGGGAATAAGTGTAAAACTTATTTGATGCAAATCCCCTAGAGGTTAGCAAGGAGATTCTTCATTTGGACGCACTTAGGGAGTTTGGGGAGCAATAATACCATTCTAACTCTGAAATTGGTGGCCTCTCTCTCAAATGGGTTCTCGATCATCGGAAACTCGGGAAGCGAAGGCTCAATTCTCTCCATGGTTAGCATGCTTAGCATGTTTATTCAAGATAAATAGATAGAAAACTATAAGCTCTTTGCTGGAAATGTGGAATCAAGGGAATATTGAGAGAGATTAGGTATGAACTCAATGATATAGTCGTAAAACTAAATCGAGTGGAAATATTTGTGGTTTCCGACTAATGGAAAAACTCAAACAACCATTAGGATAAGGACACAGTGATCAATGTTCCGCCTTTGAACATTGTTACACCTCTGAACACTACAAATGTAAACTATCATCCTCACTCTCCAGTTATAATTTTGGACTGATATGTCCATTATGCCTACTCTCTACACACACTATGTTTACTCTCTATTTTAAGCTATTGGTAGCAACATTCTTCTTTTTGAAATAATTATATTTTTACTCTATTGAGCGATGCTAATGGCTCAAGGATATTTTTAGGTTATGGTAGTCATACTTTTTTTTGTTTTCAAATGTAAATGGAAGGTTGTTACATATGTACTCCTTGGCATAAGGGTTGTCTCAAAAATTGTTTGATCAATTTATGTGTTGGTCATCCTAGAAGCTACTCATCATCTTCCAATATGGGCATGAAAGTTTATCTATATAATCATTTTTATTATCAACAGAAATTAGTAGATATAATTTAAAAAAAGAAGAAAGAAATCAAGTTGCAAGAAAATGGAGAGGAAATAATAATATGAATTACTAAAAAAGAAAATAATAAAAAAACCTTTATTTTTAGTTAAAAATTTAGAAAAAATGGTCGAGCGTACAATACTACAATAATTGCAATTAATACATTTGTATAACTTTTTTCGTTTATTTAGTACTAATAAAATATGAATTTCATAATATACTTTCCATTTTTTTTTATAATTATAATTATAATATTTTATTATATTTTAATATAATTCAAAAAAAAATCATTGACTTTAGAATATGTTGATTTTGGAAATCAACATTTGAGAAGTAAATTAACCTCCCATAAATACTAGGTCAAGTTCCTTTTATTTATGAATTTCTTTGGTTTTACTTTTATGTAATCAATATATTGTATATGTTAATATTTTGAGTACGTGACAAGCCATGTACCATCAATGTATGTCTACAAAAGTGGTAAGGTTATGAAGAATGTATGTGTACACAAGTTGTAAGGTTATGAAGACCCTAGTGGGAGCTTAACATCAATACTTTCCAACCGACAATTAGCTACACATGACATTTTTCTTATCCTTAGTTTAGCTTATAAAGCTATGGTGTTATCACGAAAAGTATGTTAATATAAATTACATATGAAATGGCTTGCCTCGAGCAAAACGAGGCTATGTTATGATGACATTGTATCAGATGTTCAAATCTAGTTAAAGTTTCAAAAGTTATAATCAGCAATACTATGTTACAACAAACAATGTAACAAAAGTAATATCCAAACCGAAAATTTCCTTCATTATTTATCTTGTAACCCATGACCATGTGAAACCATCCTCGAGGAAAAGACACCAATAAATTCCTATTGCATGGAGTAATAATTCGCAAGGAACAATGGTTACTACCCTCCACAACCTATACAAATTAAGGTTATATATATAACAGAAAATTTGAATACAATTATGGGAATTCAACTTGTGTATGTATTATTATAATGATGTAAAAATCGAAAACTGAAAAACTGTTATCTGATATATAATTTATATAAAAAAAATAAAAGAAAGAAAAATGTAGACTGTTGTTTTTAGTGAATCTCTATACATATAAATATAAAATATTCTATATTTGTTTAGATGTTAATTATGAAAAAGAAAAATAGTAATATTCAGCGAGATCTAATTTGTAAATTTGAAAACATTAAGAAAAATGTTTAAAAGGTACCATAAATTTGTTAAATTAAAATATTAAAAGAAAAAAAAATATGATAATTTTAACATATTAAAAAAAGAAAATGATAATTTTTCGACATTGAAATTTAATTTAATTATAAATAACAACAAATTGATATATATATATATTTTAATAAAATGAAATTTTATATATAGAGAAAGAAACAAAAGGATTTTTTTTTTATTTTTTTTAAATATAATGAAGTATTTTTTTAAAATAAAATAAGTGTTTTGTAAAATGATATAAAGAATTTGTTGGGCTTCAAGTATGTCTTAAAAGTGTTTCTTAACCTTCCAAGGTTCATAAACATTTTGAAGGAGTGAAAAGTTGCCCCCTTACCAACCACCAACGAATTCTAAGTGACATGGTTTTCCATGAATAACAATGGTGAGTCAACCTGCATTAGTGGATAATAACTAGTGATGAGCCAATGTTGGTTGGACAACTAAGTTATGATAGACTTTCCCACAATGCGCATAAAAAGGGATAAACAACTTATAGATCATGTATTTTTCCTACTTCTTTGATGTAAAATTATATACTTCAAAAGGCTAAAAAATTAAATTTTTAGATAGATAATATGATATCAATATTATCTAATATAGAAAGATAAAACACACACACACATATATAAAAGAGTCACTGAAGGCTCGGACATGGTAAGAATCCTATCCTAAAAAGCAATGAGAGTACATTGTAATCATACATTTGTTCAAACACATTTAAATGTTGGTTTTCCAAGGTAAAAATATTATTGTTGATGGTGTATTTGATTTCTCTACTCTTTCAACTGTTCCCTTATCCAAAATCGCTAGCTAGTCACTCATTTTAAAGCCTAAAAGAAATTTATGGAGGAGGTAATTGAGTTGTTAACTAGTGTTTATAGTCTTAGACCAAGTTTCTTAATCAATTCACTATTTTTTAGTCTTATTCCCCTCTAAAATTTATGAGAATTTGAAGGAATTTGTGGGAATTCTCAAGCACTAACAATTTTTCCAATTGAAAATAAAACTTAATTTTCATGCACATGTTCCTTTTGTTTCATTCCTTAGTACATTATTTATTGAATTTTCATGGTCAATTAGGGAATAGAATGTTCTCACCTTTTGCATCTTGTTACCTTCGTCAATTATTTTGTGTGGTGACTTGAACTTATAGCTAATCCTAAATATATTTAACACTCACAGTTGAGTGAGTAAGTATATTTATATGGTAAGGTCCTCTTGTTGCTGTGACAACACCCTCCAATTTTTTTCCTATATTGAATTTTGGAGCCTACAGTGGATCTTGCGATTGATCATTCCATAGTCACTTATTGGTCAGCAGATGCTTTTGAGCTCCCTTATTGTATTGGAAGTCTCGAAGTCACTTTCTCACACATGATGAATATGCAACAACTACATGAGCTCATTATTTCATGCAATCTCGAATAAGCATAGCACGTAACATGAAGAATTTTCCTGTGTGATTTCCAATTCATGTTGATAGTTAGTGCACACTGAAAATGATATTTTCTCACATTCTAGCAACATTTGTACTTCCATTTCACTGAGTTTACAAACTGTCGCTCCCGCACACCGTTTTTTTTGCTAGTGTCACTTTTGTGTCTCTTATTGTCGCTTTCACTTGCTTTCACCTAATTAGTGTTTCTTTCATGTTATATTTTCTCTAGAATGTGTTACTTTCACCATCGTTTTCATATCGCAAGTTTCTTTTACACTTTTATCTTTATATGGAAAGTCTCATCTTCTGGCATGGGAATTGCTGCTTATCATGCGAAGTGTATTTTTGGTTTGTTTGAAGAGGCAAAATTTGTGGTGATGAGTTTTTCTTATCATGGAAACATGTTCCGCACTAAGGGAACTATGTATTCATGTATTCTAGATGATTTGTATTCTGTCCTCAAGTGTCTAAGTGTCTAATCATAGTAAATTCCTATCATTGATCTCATCCGTCTTAGTGATCTCCCAGTTAACCAAATTCAATAAAATTCCCTTTGTGCTCCAGCCCAGTTCCCCTTGCCTCCAAAAATTGTGTAGATTTTCCCCTCAGTTTGAACTATGCAAATGTTTCCATCAGTCCAGCCTGAGATACACACTACGCAGTTTCAGTGATCAAGCCTGACCCCTAAATGCCCGAGATGCGTAACTTCACAGTTTGATCAGGTGCTCAGTGTAAAATCTCAAAAATTAAAGTGCTCAAAATTGATTGGAAACTTAACGAAAATGAATAGCGTGTCTCTAGGACTCCAACGCAATTCGTTTCATCGAAAATAGAGTTTGTATGAAGGAGATAGAGCTTGTTATTCGTTTTCCTAAACAACTAAAAAATTTGCAGAATAATGATAGGTTGATCACATGGAAGCCCTATTAGCATATAGGGTATATTCTGGGAATATTATTAGTTTTTTCCCAATGACACTTTGACAAGTGTCACTGTAGTATTCGCCAGTTTGGTTTGAAGGTGAATTTTTTTATAGTTTCTCCTAAGGTTGAATGAGGATTTTTTCTTAATGGTTTGGGACAACCCAACCAGAGGTTGAAACATGGTGTAGCCAGGGGCAGCCACGTGGTCCCTCTGGTGGACCCTCTCTAAAGTTTAAATTTCATTATATCATGGTAGGATTAAAATGTTATATGACAAATTTATGAATTAATATTCATATTCCAAAGTCTGAGTTATGAACATTATGGTGGCGCATTTCTTTTAAATCCTAAGGTTGGATTGAACTATACCAAAGTGCGCATTTATCAAAGTCCGAAGGTATATTACATGGATTATTTAATTTATATGGTGGATAATATGATATCTATGGGAGAATATTTATACATTAGAAAAGTTCAAAAGTTTGAGTTAAAAGACGTTGGAAAAATCTATGTTATGGAGGGGCAGAGGTCGGGTTGAACTTGTGACCTCCCCCCACATAACCAAACTCATTATCGTTAGGCTGCAGACAATGCTTGTCAAATGGTGGCCGCGAAATCTTATTTAAACTGATATAGCTACTCCGACGATAGAAAGGATGGGGCCAACCCCCTCCCCATCTTTCCTTACCACATATCCAAACTTAAGCACCATAATAACCACTCTTATATACCCTTAATTACTAGAATTAACTTAATTAACTCAAAGTTAAACTGGCGATGAATTCAACAGAGTACGCAAAGTTTGGTGGACCTCCATAATTTGCGGTCTTAACTGGAGTCTTCTCCAGATTTGGAGGAGATTGCCTAGAAAAATTAAATGAGGCATATATTTTTCAATTTTCGACCAAATTGGGAGTAAGAAGAGTCATTTCTAATAGATTTGGACATTTTGGACTCATTGAAGCATGTTTCAGGAACTTTAGGTGAATGTAAACAACACGTTTTTCACTTTTGAGATAATGCATAGGCTCAAGCCATGGAAGATGGAGCAAGGAGATGTAGCCCAGGAGGGGTGAACTCCTTCATCAAAACTCTGTGTTGATGGATCAATTGTGATGGATTTATGTTCTTGTTTTTGATGTTGTTCAAGATTTTTTATTCATGCTTTATGCTCTTGAATTTAATTTAGAAACTCAACTCATTTACTTATTTGTAACACATAAACATGAAGGAAACCTATGCAAATGAAGCATAATATAAGAAAGAAAATTTTAAAGATGAATATGAAATTAGCCAAAAAAACTAACATTCATACTCAGATCAAGTTGGTATCAAATCCTAGTCGAAAGGTTGTTTTCTTGATAGTTTCTTGAGATTTGTGCAAGTAGTGTTTTAATGGTTGTAAATTTGTGATGCTTACAAGGTTAAATTTGTAGAGAGGTGAAGGGAAATTGTTGCTTGCAAGTCCCGAGACTAGGAATAGAAGAAGGAGAGATACAAGGGCACCATATCCACCCAAAGTTCTGCTCATAGCTGCACATGAAGCACCTAAAGTTTTATCTCAAGATGTTGAGATTGAATAGGTAAAAGTTGTACCAGAAGTTGAGTTGATTGAAGAGGTATAAGCACCAGAAGCTGAGCTTGAATCCATAAAGGTCATTCAGAAGAGGATGATGTTAAGAAATACTTCAATGACATAAAGAGGATGGTTAAAATTATGTTTGGTGCATTCACTGTTGCGATGGCAAGAGAACGTTCCAAGACTCCACATGGACAAGGAACTTTCGATGATAAGAAGGATGAAAAAAATGATTCAAAGGGTAGTGGAAGAAATACACCTCCATATCAACCATATTATTCATCCTCATCTTCTCCATCAACTTCATCTTCCACTTCCACAACAAAAACTACCTATACTGACTCAAAGGCCACAAGAGGAAAGACACCCTTAAATTTGATGTCAAATTTTAGCTTCCAATGTATACTGGCGAGGTAAATCTAGAAATATTGGACAATTGGATACATCAATTGGTGGTGTATTGAATAATTTAGAACCTTCATGAATATGACATAAAGATTCAATTGGATTCTTTGAGTATGGAAGGATATGCACTTGTATGTTGGGAAGAAAGGACCCAAGAAGAGATTAAAAACTATGATAATATCTCTATGTATTGGTCAAGTTTTATTGCTTCCATTAAAAGGAAATTATATCCATTAGCTTACATAAAAAAGGCCATTATGGACTGGAAAAATTTTAGACAGTTGAAAGGGAAAAGTGTGCAAGATTATACTCATGAATTTCACAGAAGAGATTTTATTTTGGGTATTAATTTATATTCTCAAGAATTTTTTTTAAATTACAATGGGGGTTTTTACAGTTACTGTAGGCACAATATTCTCATGTTTAATCCCACAAACATTGATGAGGTTTGTGTTCAAGCCACACATTTAGAAGGAAGAGGGAAACATAACATAGTCGCGAAATGTGATAGTGAGTGTTATCACCAAAATAGGACCCTCATAGGCTTCCGATTAGACTACCTCAGTGTAACTATTTCAAACCAATATTTAGCCGAGGCTTAGCCTCGTCAACCCAAGAGGGCTCTCTCAAGGGTTAATGATATAAGTTATAGATAGATGGCTAACTCTATGGTTTGTGATTTTGTATGTTTATAGGTTGAAAGATGAATGCTTGCTACCATTGGGCTATGGAGTCAACATGTCAGTAGATTAAGGGGCAAGGTTTCTAGACATGGAAGCTGAGGCAAATGGGGTTTTCAAACAAAGATAATTCACTCAAGAAAATAGGTCAACACAGTAATTCCATTACTAAAGGAAGTTAGAGCATAGGGTTATGAATTCTGAGTAATAGCAATGAAACTTACTTTTGGTGGTTCAAAGATAGTTTACTCACAAAATGCAGAAAAAAATAGTCATCCCATTAATAAAGGAAGTCAGAGAATAAGATTATGAATTCTGAGGAATAGCAATAAGATCTAATGAAAATGATTCAAAGTAACATATAAATCAAGAAAACATTAACCGCATGAGAACTCAGATCTATTCAGGAAAACCTCTCTGCATTACTGATTATAGTTCATAGCATAATGCAACAGCTGGGCGAAAAAGCCTTCAACCCTTTGCTAATTCGACCTCTTGCTTCATATATACCCTTTAAAATATTGGATTATATGATCCATCATCAAGATAATTCAAATTTCTATTATTGGCACCGATTCTACTCCTAAAAAAAACTCTTAATTACAACTGACAACTAACTGTATCTTTAGGAGTCCTAATACAAATAGGAGTGAAACTCCTTATCATGTCTAAAAACACCTTATCTAAAACTTTAATGCTTCCTTTGACAGTTGCAACTTCATGAGGTCGAATTTGGTGATGCCTCCAGCCTTGTTATGAAATCATGCTGGTTGATGTCATATTTTCCCTACAAAAGAGGGAACATATTTCCTGTAATTTACCTTTTACCTTCATTTATGATCTTCGAACCCTTTTGCTGGAAATGTTGACTTTTTAGGATGATTGACATGTGTTATCATTTCCATGTAACCACGCCTTTCCATGTTTTGAAGCCAGCTCCAAAAATAGAATAAAACAGATATCAACGCCTTAGAAATAAGCCACTTCGAGGGGGAAACCTCCAATACATTACATGAATGAACAATTATTGGATGATACAAATTACAAAACCTCCTTTATATATATAGGAGTCCATGGGGCCATAATGTAATCCTAGTGGGGCCACAATGTAATCCTTGCTGACCTAACAATAATAATTTAAGGGCCCAATAATAACAATATGGGGGTTACAGGGGTACAATAATAACAATAAGGGGGTTACACTAACAACAATAAGGGAATATACTAGTAATATAGGGACCTAACGTGCCCCTCTACTTAAAAAAATTGTTGTCCTCAACGCTTGAGTAGCTCTGGGTGATTCTATATAAAATTCTCATCCTCCGATGTAGAATCTTCAGTGGGTAAGTTCTTCCACTTGATGAGATACTCTAAAATTGATCGATTCCATAGCTGTCGAGTTCTTGTTTCCATGACTCCTTCAGGTTCCAATATGATTTTTCCTTCCTCATCAAGTTCTAGCAATATTGTTTGAGCTGGAAGATTTTCACCTATAACCTTCTTTAAGCATGAAACATGGAAAACTGGATGCACTCGTGAAGAAGCAGGAAGCTCCAATTTGTATGCCATAGTACCAATATTTTGCAACACCTTGTAAGGACCATAATACTTTGGCGATAATTTATTATCCTTCTTATCTTGCTTGAGGGACATTTTTTTGTATGGTTGTAGCCGTAAAAATACCCAGTCTCCTACAAAGCTTCTCTCGCTGCGATGTTGATCTGCCTGTTGTTTCATTCGATTTTGTGCCAAATTCATGTTATCCTTTAAGAGTTCGAAAACTTCTTGTTGATGCTCAATGTGATCTTCCACTGCTTGAACCATAAAATTTTATCTTAAAGATGATGTGATTGATGGTGGATGATATCCATAAAGTGCCATAAATGTGGTCATTTTTTCTGCAGTATGGAAGGAAGTGTTATACCGCCATTTAGCAAGAGGTAACCAATTGACCCATTGTGTTTTTTTATCAGATACAAAACAATGAAGATATCCTTCCAAACATTTATTTACTATCTCAGTTTGACCATCAGATTGAGGATGATAAGATGAGCTATGAGCTAATTGAGTACCCGAACAAGAAAATAACTCCGTCCAAAAATTTCCAGTAAAAATGGGATCTCTGTCGCTCACAATAACCCTTGGGTTTCCATGTAGCTTTTGAGTTGTGTCCATAAATGTAGTAGCAACTGTACTTGCTTTAAATGGATGAGATAATGCACAAAAGTGTGCATACTTGGTAAGTCTATCAACTACCAACATGACGACACTCTTTCCTTCAGACTTAGGTAAACCTGTGATAAAATCCATTGAAATCTCCTCCCAACGTTGACTTGGAATGGATAAAGGTTGTAGAAGTACCGGGGTCTTAATTGTCTCAACTTTATTCTGCTGGAAATAAACATTGCACCACAAACTTTTGAATATCAGATTTAAGGCGATCCCAAAAAAATTATTTCTTCACCCTGTGGTAAGCTTTTAAAAATCCTGAGTGTCCTCCTAAAGGAGAAGTGTGTAATTCCAAAAGAATATTTTGTTTTAGTTGGGAATTGTTACAAAGATATAAGCGGTCTTTGTACCATAAAGAATAATTTTTCCAACTAAATGTATCAGATGTACTAGGATCTTGCTGCAACTTTTGAATGAGTGTCCATACTTGTTTTTTCTTATCCATTCATCTCTTGCTTCGGTTATCCAATCTGGTTGGATAATATAAATGGCGCAAAGAAATGCTTCCACCTCTTCATTCTTTCTTGAGAGTGCATCTGCAACAACATTAAGCTTCCCTTTTTTGTAGATTATTTCAAAGTCATAACCAAAAATATTTGTGACCCATTTTTTCTATTCTTCTGAAGATAGTGTTTGTTCCAAAAAGTGTCTAAGACTATCATAATCAATTTTTAGCTTGAAGTGTCTTCCCATTAGGTAAGTTTGCCATTTTTTTAGTGCATGCAGTATTGCTAACATTTCCTTCTCATAAATAGGTTTCTGTAAATACTTTCCTTTGATTGGACGACTTTCAAAAGCAATGGGTCTTCCTTCCTACATTAAAATAGCACCAATTCCATTTCCTAAGGCATCACATTCCACAATAAAGGTTTTTGTGAAATCTGGCGTAGCTAAGACCGGTGCTAGGCACATTGCCTCTTTAAGATGTTCAAAGGCCCTAGTTGCTTCAGGAGTCCATGAAAATGCATCTTTCTTCAATAAGGTTGTTATAGGTGTTGCTATTCTCGCATAATTCTTAACAAACTTGCGATAATACCCTGTTAACCCAAGAAATCCTCACAACTGCTTTGTGGTTGTGGGGACTTTCCATTCCTTAATGGCTTTAATTTTGTTAGGGTCTACCTTAACACCCTCATGAGATACAATATGACACAGATATTCCACCTCTTGTACTCCAAAGAAACATTTGGATGTTTTCTCATATAATTTTTTCTCCTGCAATAGTTTGAGCACCCTATCAACATGTTCAACATGATCCTTCCAAGACTTGCTGTATATTAGTATATCATCAAAAAATACTAGAACAAATTTTCTAAGGAAGGGTTTGAAAATGGAATTCATCAACCCTTGAGCTATAGAAGGTGCATTGGTAAGGCCAAAAGGCATGACCAAAAATTCATAATAATGCTCATGAGTTCGAAATGATGTTTTTGGAATATCTTCTGTCTTCATTCTAATTTGATGATATCTTGAACAAAGATCCACCTTGGTAAAATAAACTGCTCCATGTAATTCATCCAATAATTCATTAATCACATGAATGGGAAATTTCTCTTTAATGGTGAGCTTATTGAGCTCCCTATAATCCGGAAACATGTGCCATGATCCATCCTTCTTGTGTACCAATACTATATGAGCAGAGAAAGAACTTTTACTAGGTTGAATTATACCTGCCTCTAACATTTCTGCAGTCATATGTTCAATTTCGCTCTTTTGGACATAAGGATATCTATAAGGCCTGATGTTTGGAGGAACACTTCCTGGAATCAAATGAATAGCATGATCATGATCACGAATAGGTGGGAGTTCTTTGGGAGTTTCAAACACCTTGGAATGAGTTTCGAAGACTTGTTGGAGACTTCCATAAATAGATGATTTTAATATTGGAACTTCTAGTGAGCATAATTGTGCAATTACGCCTTGTTGTTCTTTCTTTAGAAGCTTTTTCATGAAATTAGAGCTTATTATCTTTCTTGGATTCCCTGCAATACCCCGTAATTCGACTTCCTTTCCTTTTGAAAAAAAATTCAAGAGAAGTTCTTGAAAATTAAAAGCTACCGTCCCCAAAGATTGCAACCATTTTACTCCTAGTACAACATCAACACCTCCCATAGGAATGGAAATAATTGGACTATTCAATACATATTCCCCCATGTTTAGCTTGATATTATGGCATTTTCTAGAGCAATTTATAGTTCCTCCATTTGCAAACATCACTTGACATTCTGGTGTTGGGAATAGGAAACAATTCAATTCCTTGGCTACCTTACAATGAATAAAATTATGGGTGCTACCTGAATCAATCAACACTATTACCTTTTTCTTCTTGATATGTCCTTCTATCTTGAGAGTTTGAGGAGTGGTAATTCCTTCCAATGCATTACAAGATATGGCCGGACTCATTTCTTCCTCTTCTAGGGCTGGTTCCTGGTGTATATCCTCTTCTTGTTCATTTTCTTCTTCCTCTTCCCATAATTCTTAACAAACTTTCGATAATACCTTGTTAACTCGAGAAATCCTTGCAGCTGGTTTATGGTTGTGGAGACTTTTCATTCCTTAATGGCTTTAATTTTTTTAGGGTCTACCTTAACACCCTCATGAGATACAATATGACCCAGATATTCCACCTCTTGTACTCCAAAGAAAAATTTGGATGTTTTTGCATATAATTTTTTCTCCTGCAATAGTTTGAGCACCTTGTCAACATGTTGAACATGATCCTTCCAAGACCTATTGTAGATCATTCTTCATTTTTTCCATTTTATATTCCATGCTAGCTTCCATGCCATCTATATTAGATTCCATTCCATTCTTCAAACCATCCATCTTAGATTCCATGCCTTTCTTGAAACCATCCATCTTAGTTTCCACGGCTTTCTTTAAAACTTCCATGTTGTGAAGCCAGCTCCAAAAATAGAAGAAAAGAGACATCAACGCCTTCGAAATAAGCCACTTCAAGGGGACAACCTTCAATATATTACATGAATGAAAAATTCTTGAATGATACAAATTACAAAACCTCATTTCTATATATAGGAGTACATGGGGCCACAATGTAATCCTAACCGACCTAACAATAATAATTTAAGGGCACAATAATAACAATATGGGGGTTACAGGGGTACAATAATAACAATAAGGGGGTTACACTAACAAAAATAAGGGACTATAATAGTAATATAGGGACCTAAAATTCCACCTATATAAAAAATAAGCCTCTTGCAAAATTATAAAGGGAGATGATATGGCTGCGCTACAAAAATAGCAGTTGTTTTCGTAGCGTAGAATTTGTATCTTTGTAAACATACCTCAACCATCCATTTTCTTTTTCCTTAACACCTAAAATTTAATTAGTGAGCCCTTTCTATCCACCATCAACAACAAAATTCAGAAACCGAATGATTTTAACTCTCAAAACCTTTATAAAAATATCAAAAATCCACCTAAAGCAGTTTTGTAGCGCACTACAAAACTGCTATGTATGTCCTTTTTTACAAATATTTTTCACAATTCTCACATTTTAAGAGTATTTAGTTATTTCCTTGATGTCAATAGACCTTAATAATCAAAATAAGTCAACTTTGAAATGTCTTCAAAAAGTGATGTCCTTCCCAAAAACAAAACTGTATTAAGGATTTGTCACTTATTTCTCTTGTTCTATCTCTGTTGTAGCTGGCCTTCAGACTTTGTCAATTGAGTTTCCAGATCTTCAATCTGCCTCTTCAGTCTCTTGTTGGTAGCCCTCAATTTAACATTTATCATTCTCATAAGTATTACCTCTTTCATTGCAGGGATAGTCCAGGTAAAGTACTAAGCTTCACTACTGAATTTTTTTAGTTTTGGAAATTCTTTCAACCTCCCACAGAGCCCTTATTCTATTAAATTTTGTCTTCTCAACAACATGTATTCTTTCTTGCTTCTTAAGATTAGAAATTTCGAGATTAGCTAGTCTCAAATTTTCTTTAATTTCTTCATAACTGCTCTTTTCTCTTTGAGTGTTGAAAACTCTATTTTTGTCACCTTCAAGCATTGTTAATGATACATCTATGGGCTCTTCATAAACATTGGAAACTTCCCTTGCTTTATCTAACTCCATATCCAGCTCTTGAAACTTTTTTGTTTGCCTAGTTAAAGGCCTTCTGGGCTTGAACACAAACTTTGAAATTTCATCATCAAAATCCAGCTTTTTGGAAGATTTCAACTTCTTAGATTTCCCTTCATCAAATTTTATAAAGTCTACCTAAACTAAAGGATATTCTTCAATATGAGTAGCTTGTAAAATATCAGTCAAAATACCCTTTAAAACTGGACTTTCTTCTGAAACAACTGTTTTTCCCCTTTCCTTTTCTATTTGACTTCTAGTCAATCTTTTCTGGGTTGATTTGCTGGTTGACTGTTCCTGTACTAGTTCCTTAAATTTAGTTGTCCTCTTTTGTGCAGGTTGAGGGGTTTCTTGAATAATAATTGATGTTTTAATCTCTAGCTCTTTCACCTGCTCTCTAGGTTTCAACTTGACAAATATTTTGGATCTTGTCTCTACAGGGTCACTGGTTTCTGAGGGTGACTTTTCTTTAGTTTTAGGGCTAACACCTATTCCTTGTGTTTCCACCCCAAATCCACACAAAAACAAAAATGTAGACCATTCTCTATTTATCCTATGAATTTCATGTAAAACTATCAATTTAACTAGACCATGATGGAAAAGTGAAGTTTCATAGTATTGCGATTTCATTTGCACTTTATTTACCATCTTAGCTAAACTTCCAAACAAGAATAAAGGCAAATCGAAAGAAACATTTCCAGTAAAATGAAACAAGAGATTGAAATGATAAGAATACACTTTATGGTATCTTCCCTCACAGGTGAAGTGCCTTTGAATGTTGTAGTGCACGTTGGCATAGGTGTTCTTGATGTAGCTTTTTGGCACTGCTTTAATTAAATCTGTCTCTTGAAACCCTGGCTTCAGAATATTTTACGAGGTTCCATCTCAAACCTGAAATTTTTGAACCATATTTCTTCTCCCCTTGGAATCTTTGTCACTAATGATATGATCTCAGGGGAAATTGTCAAGTTTAAGAGTCGAACTTTTGTATTTGAACCTATGAAATGAAGAGAAAATTCTTTTGTCACTTGATTATGACCTCCCTGCATTTTTTCACAGAATTACCAACATCTTGTCTTCTTGAAGGCCTCCTCAACTGATTTGTCTTTGGTTATAGCTTCTATGCTTTCAGGCTCCATTCTTAAACAATGGCTTGACCTGTGATTCTTTCTTTCCTCTATCATCCTTTCCTTGAAATTCCTGTGTGCTTCTTGAAAACCTGTAACCAACAACCTCGCTTGATTAGAGACACTGCCTCGTTTGATGAATGGGAATATTTGGTTTCTTCTTACCATGAGCTTACCATTCGAAAAATGGTATGCGTCATATGTTTCTTGCATGAGACAATAAAACCAAAAACTAGCCCTTTCCAAATTTGAAAATGACTAAGACAACTAACCTCTAACGAATGTCATGATGGCTATGAATGGTTGCATGTGTAAGAAAAGACTCATGGCTGACACCTAATCATGAAGGATTAACGGAATTTTGGTGGATTTGATAACTAACAAGACATTCTACGAATCCCTGATTTTGTAGCACGCCTAATGCAATTTTAGGGTTTTGCACTACGAAAAGAGCAATGTTTTCGTAGCGAAAAAGCATTTTTTAACACTATCTGCTCTACAAAAACGTGGTTTCATGGCTTAATCAAATTTTTTTTTAAATGGTTAGAAAAGATGACTCTTAAAACATGGTATGAGATTGTTAAGGTATGAAATAAGGTTTTTAGAATTTATTATTTGAATGAGAATGAGACTCTAACCCCATCACTTAACCCCTAAAAACTTAACATGACTTCACAATTATCTAAAAACCATGACTAGGAACAAAGAAAACTATCCAAGTTTGGAATTTTTTTTTATAGTGATAATAGTGGCTCCACTTGGGATAGTGTGCCCCTGTGGTACACTAAGAACTGGTAACTCCAGTGCTGAAATCCATTCCTTTAAAATAAAACTCTAAATTTATGCCCAATCTGCTTCAAACTGTACCTACTAAAAATGCTCAGTCAACCTTGAGCTTATTTGCACATTCCTACCTACCCTATCAACTGCAAACTTCATTCAACTCAATCAATATGAAATTTCCAATGTAGCCAGTCATTTGTTTTATCTGATATTTGAGTTGTTTGATGGCATTGGAACTCGAAGAAACTATGATATTGTGATGACCACTGCCACTGAAATTGTAACTGATCTTCATAGTAAAAATAAAATTGAAACACTAGAGAGTAAAACTCTTCCATGTATTTAGCAATAGGATCCTAGAAAACATGATCATCTTGATGATCCTCATAACATCCTATAAATTTTAACAACTGATTTTTAGCCACAAAAAAATTATTTGATAAGCTATCCAACTTCCAATCTGAATGATTCCCACATACAATGTAATTTTCCTCATTATTATTATCATTCTTTGAAGTAGGTTGTTGCAAAGTATGACATAAATAATCAATATTTTTCTCTGCCTGAGGGTTATAAAAATTGTCTGCTAGTCTTTCTCCTTGGTGTTTGCAATGATTTTCATACTCTTTATGATCCAACTATTGGCAAGTTTTCTGTATCTTTACATCAATCTCGAAGGATGTAAAATGGTTTTCATAAGTATACTCCTGCTGATTTCCATGATGCATTCTATTGGATGTTATCATTTCTTCTAGGTGTTGAAATTTATTGCTATGAAGAGCCTCTAAAATTTCTTTATCCATAAATTCATCATCATAATAACAATCCTCCAAATATTGAATAAAAGTCACTAAATGTTTACAGCAATCTTTGACCAGCAATAAGGAGGGATGACACTCTTTATACATCTCATAGAATTCATCATGAAAATTAGCAAGAGAATATAATGAACCATTTGCTAAAACTTTATACCAAGACCATGATTTTCCTTCTAGAGTGGTCATAAAAATCTTCATAAGACAATCTTCAGGGAACTGAACCTTAAGACTATGTACATGTAGATGAAACCTAACCAAATGAAGAGCAAAATTTTATTTCTTTTCATTTTTGAATATTGGAAGATCATCTAACCAATCAACCTTTGGCATGGAATTTGGAAAACCAGGGATATGAGACCAATTCATAGGGGCATACCTGCCATTCACTCTTGCAATGAAATTCATCTTGAAACTTCATCAAGCTACTAATCTTTAAGCAGTGGAGTCACCTTCTAATTTTATTATTCGAAGTGTGGAGTGGCCAAGGTAGTTATGCAACCTCGAACAGATTCTGAGCTCCTTCTACCTTCAGAAATTCGGCTTCATAATTTTTAGGAGATGTATATCTCCAGACTCCCGCTAGACGCACCAAAATGTTATCACCAAAATAGGACCCTGATAGGCTGCTAATCAGACTACCTCAGTGTAACTATTTGAAACCAATATTTAGCTGAGGCTTAGACTTCTCAGCCTGAGAGGGCTCTCTCAAGGGTTAATGATATAAGTTATAGATATATGGCTAAATCTCTGGTTTGTGATTTTGTATGTTTATAGGTTGAAAGATGAAGGCTTGCTACCATTGGGCTATGGATTCAACATGTTAGTAGATTAAGTGGCAAGGTTTTTAGACATGGAAGCTGAGGCAAATGGGGTTTTGGAACAAAGATAATTCACTCAAGAAAATAGGTCAACACAGTACTTCCATTGCTAAAGGAAGTCAGAGCATAGGGTTATGAATTTTGAGTAAGAGAAATGAAACTTACTATTAGTGCTTCTAAGATAGTTTACTCACAAAATGCAAAAAAAACACAGTCATCCCATTACTAAAGGAAGTCGGATCATAAGATTATGAATTCTGAGTAATAGAAATAATATCTACTGCAAATGATTCAAAGTAACATATAACTCAAGAAAACATTAACCCCATGAGAACTCAGATATGTTCAGGAAAACCTCTCTGCATTACTGATTATAGTTCATAGCATAAAGCAGTAGCTGGAACAAAAAGTATTCAACCCTTTGCTAATTCGACCTCTTGATTCATATATATCCTTTACAATATTTGATTCTATGATCCATCATCAAGAAAATTCGAATTTCTATTATCGACACCTATTCTACTCCTAAAACAGACTCATAATTACAACTGACAGCTAACTGTCTCTTCAGGAGTCCTAATACAAATAGGAGTGAAACTCCTTATCATGTCTAAAATAACCTTATATAAACCTTTAATGCTTCCTTTGAAAGCTGCAACCTCATGAGGTAGAATTTGGTGATGCCTCCAGCCTTGTTATGAAATCATGTTGGTTCATGTCATATTTTCCCTACAAAACAGGGAACATGGTTCATGTAATTTAGCTTTTACCTTAATTAATGATCTTCAAACCCTTTTGCTGACAATGTTGAATTTTTATGATAAGTAAAATGTGTTATCATTTCCATGGAACCATGCCTTTCCACTTGTATAAAAACTAAGCCTCTTGCAATATAAAGGGAGATGATATGGCTGCGCTACAAAAATAACAGTGGTTTTCGTAGCACAAAATTTGTATCTTTGTAAACATCCCTCAACGATCCATTTTATTTTTCCTTGACACTTGAAATTTCATCAGTGAGCCCTTCCCATCCACCATCAGTAACAAAATTTGGAAACCAAATGCTTTTAACTCTCAAAACCTTTATAAAAATATTCAAAAATGCACCTACAGCAATTTCGTAGCGCGCTACGAAACTGCTTTGTATGTCCTTTTTTACACGGATTTTTCACAATTCTCAGATTTTAAGAGTATTTACACCTTTAAATTATTTCCTTGATGTTGATATACCTTAATAATAAAATAATTAAACTTTGAAATGTCCTCAAAAAGTGATGTTCTTCCCGAAAACAAAATTGTATTAAGGATTTGTCACTTACTGCTCTTGTTATATCTCTGTTGTAGCTGGCCTTCACACTTTGTCAATTGAATTTCAAGATATTCAATCTTCCTGTTTAGTCTCCTATTGGTAGCCCTCAATTTAACATTTATCATTCTCATAAATCTTGCCTCTTTGATTACAGGGACAGTCCAGGTAAAGTACTAAGCTTCACTGCTGTCTGTTTCAATTTTGGAAATTATTTCAACCTCCCACAGAGCCCTTATTTTGTTAAAGTTTTTCTTCTCAACAACATGTCTTATTTATTTCTTCTTATTCTTAGCAATTTCGAGATTATCTAGTGTCAACTTTTCTTCAATTTCTTCATAACTGCTCGTTTCTCTTTGAGTGTTGAAAACTCTGTTTTTGTGACCTTCGGGCATTATTAATGATAGGTATATGGGCTCTTCATAAATATTGGAAACTTCCCCTGATTTATCTAACTCCATATCGAGCTCTTAAAACTTTTTGTATTTCATAGTTAAAGGCCTTCTGGGCTTGAACACAAACTCTGAAATTTCATCATCAAAATCCTACTTTTTGGAAGATTTCATCTTCTTAGTTTTCCCTTCATCCAATTTTATAAAGTATGCCTGAACTAAATGAGATTCTTCAATATCAATAGCCTGTAAAATATCATTCAAATTACCGTTTAAAACTGGACTTTCTTCTGAAACAATTGTCTTTCCCCTTTCCTTCGCTATTTAACTTCTAGTTAATCTTTTCTGGGCTGATTTTCTGGTTGACTGTTCCTATACTGTTTCCTTAACTTTAGTTGTCCTCTTTTTTGCAGGTTGAGGGGTTTCTTGAATAATCACTGATGTTTCAATCTCTGGCTCTTTCAGATCCTTTTTAGGTTTCAACTTGACAAATATTTTTGATCTTGTCTCTGCAGGGTCACTGGTTTCTAAGGGTGACTTTTCTTTAGTTTTAGGGCTAGCACCTGTTCCTTGTGTTTCCAACAAAAAAAAAAATGTATACCATTCTCTGTTTATCCTTTGAAGTTCATGTAAAACTATAAATTTAACGAGACCATGATGGAAAAGTAAAGTTTCACATTATTGAGCTTTCATTTGCACTTTATCTGCCATCTTAACTAAACTTCCAAACAAGAAGAAAGGAAAATCCAAAGAAATAATTCCAGTAAAATAAAACAAGAGTTTGAAATGATAAGAATACACTTTATGGTATCTTCCCTCACAGGTGAAGTACTGTTGAATGTTGTAGAGCAAGATGGCATAGGTGTTCTTGATGTAGCTTCTTGGCCTGCTTTAGTTAAATATGTCTCTTGAAACCCTGGCTTCAGAAATATTTTACAAGGTTCCATCTCAAACCTAAAATTTTTGAACCATATTTCTTCTCCCCTTGGAATATCTGTCACTGATGATATGATCTCAGGGGAAATTTTCAAGTTTAAGAGTCCAACTTTTGTATTTGAACCTATGAAATGAAGAGCAAACTCTTTTGTCACTTGATTATGACCTCCCTGCAATTTTTCAGAGAAATTCCAATATCTTGTCCTCTTAAAGGCCACCTCAACTGATTTGTCTTTGGTTAGAGCTTCTATGCTTTCAGGCTCTGTTCTTAAATAGTGGCCTGACCTGTGATTATTTCTTTCCTCTGTCATCCTTTCCTTGAAATTCCTGTGTGCTTCTTGAAAACCTGTAACCAACAACCTCATTTGACTTCAGAGTAAACTGCCTCGCTTGATTAGAGACACTACCTCACTTGATGAATGTGAAGCTTTGGTTTCTTCTTACCATGAGCTTACCATTCGAAAAAGGGTCTACATCATATGTTTCTTGCATGAGACAATAAAACCAAAAAATATCCCTTTACAAATTCGAAAATGACTTAGACAACTGAACTCTAACGAATGTCATGATGGCTATGAATGGTTGCATGTGTGAGAAAAGACTCGTGGATGACACCTAATCATGAAGGATTAATGAAATTTTGGTGGATTTGATAATTGACAAGACATGCTACGAATCCCCGATTTCGTAGCATGCCTAATGCAATTTCAGGGTTTTGCGCTACGAAAAGAGCAGCATTTTCGTAGTGCAAAAATAGTTTTTAACATTATCAACACTACGAAAACATGGTTTCGTGGCGTAATCAATTTTTTTTTTAAATGGTTAAAAAAATTGACTCTCTAAACATGGTATGAGACTGTCAAGGTATGAAATAAGGTTGTTGAAATTTATTATGTGAATTAAAATGAGACTCTAAACTTATCACTTAACCCTTAAAAACTTAACATGACTTCATAACTATCTAAAAACCCTGACTAGGAACAAAGCAAACTATACAAGTTTGGAAAATTGTTTTATAGTGATAACAGTGAGTGTAAAGGAAAGGGAAAGTTTTATGGAAGAGAAAAAAGAAATATCTCTGTCAAAAGAGAGAAAGAGAAAATCACATGTAAATATTGTTTGAAGAATGGCCATGATGAATACCACTATTGGAAACTTTATCTAGAGTTGAAGCCAAAAAAACTGAAAGCCAAAGAAAAGGAGAAAATTGTTGGTATAATTAAACATGACTTAGTTTCAGATTCAAGAGATGAGACAAAGATAACAACCATGGGTTAGAAAGGTAAGAATATAGCAAGCACTAGTTTTTCAATTGTTCCAATTTCACTCAAGATGAAGATGGAAGAATATAAATTTTCCACACTAGAGTCATCTATAAACATACAAATATTGGTACCCTTTTTTATAGTGGGTCACAAGCTAACTTGATTTCTGAAGACTTGGTTAAACATCTAGACCTTGAAACTGTGAGACATCCATGACCTTATCCTTTAGGGTGGATATGCAAGAAAGCAAAATTGCAGGTTACAAGGAAGTGCATACTAAGATTCACAATCAATTCAAACTTTCATGAGGAATTTGAACTTGATGTGGTGCCACTTGAGATATCATGTATTATTTTGGGAATTCCTTATGTGTAGGATAAGAAAGCAGTATTTTTTCTCCATGAGAATAAGTGTCACTTGTTTAAATATGGTATTGAGGACATAGTTAGAGAGCTTAAGAAGAAGACAAGTTTGTCTCTTATACATGTAGGAGAAATGAAGAGGATAGTGAATGCAAGTCATAATTTGACATTGTTGAGGATCAAACATAGAGATGTTTTGAATCAAACCTCTCAAAAATATGCATTGAATGAAAAAATTGATTTCATTAAGGCTTCTTATGCTTGTAATGAGATGTTTCAAGACTCTAACAAGTTTCCTTTGAAAGAAGGTGAACAATATGTTAAACATTTGCAACATTCAACATCAGCGTTGAGCAGTGTTGGAAACAAGATGCCGATGCAAGAGAGTGCAAAGGTGAAAGAGAAAGTGAAAAAGAAGTTTGAAAAATAAGGCATGGGTTCCAATAGTGATTTTTTTTGGTTTCCAAAGGGTACAGGGCAATGGAGAAGATAATTGGTCAGGAGTCGATGCAAGTAAAAATCAAGATCAGTTAAGAATCACCCTGATGACAATGTGCAAGGTGAGACAATTTTTAAGTTTCCTTTGATTAATGACCGAGGTAGGAACAATATGGTTTCTGAATGAAATTTTTTTTCTTTGTAACTTCATGGGAATTGCAGCATGACGGTGTCAACGATAGCAAGGGAGGGTCGCAAGAGTCAAGGAAAAACATAAGTTTTTGTGAAAAGCTCCAGTTAATGAAAATGGGAAAATTTCAGTGGATAGAGACTGGAAGGGTGAGAGAACAATAGCCTCATCCACATGATCATTAATCAAAGAGATTTTAGGGTCTAGAAGGCTTCTGGTGGGAAGGAATGATTAGGTGCTTAGAGTAAAAGATAAAAAATGAAATTGCTCAAAATTTATTGGAAACTAAACGACGATGAAGAGCTCGTCGCCAGGAATATAATGCAATTCGCTTTGTCAAAAACATAGTCTGGCTAAAGGAAATAGAGTCTGCTGTTATTTTTCCTAAATAGTTAAAAAAAATTCATAAGACTGATGGGTTTATGACATGGCAGCCGAGTCAGAATATAGGGTATATTCTAGGAATATTTTTCAGTTTTTGCCCAATGACACTATGAAAAGTGTCACTACATGATTCGCCAATTTGGTTTGAAGGTGAATTTTTTTTACAATTTCTTCTAAGGTTGAATGATAATTCTTTTTTTATTGTTTTAGATAGCCCAACCAGAGGTTGAAACGTGGTGTAGCTAGGGGCCGCCACATACCCCCTCTAGTGGACCCTCTCCAAAGTTTGAATTTAATTATATCATGGTCAGTTTAATGTTATATGCCAAAGTTCTGAATTAATATTCATATTCCAAAGTTTGAGTTATGAATATTATGGTGGTGCATTTCTTTTAAATACCAAGGTTGGATTAATCTATGCCAAAGTCCACATTTATCAAAGTCCGAAGGTATATTACATGGCATATTTTATTTATATGGTGGAGCATATGATTTATATGGGCACATATTTATACATTACCTAAGTTCAAAGGTTTGGGTTAAACGACTTTGGAAAAATATATGTTATTGAGGGGCAGAGGTCGGGTCAAACCCGTGAACTCCCACCACATAACCAAACTCATTATCATTATGCCATGGATGGTGCTTGTTAAACAGTGGTCGTGAAATCTTATTTGAACTGATATACCTACTCCAAAAATGTAAAGGAGGGGGACATCCCCCTCCCCATGTGTCCTTACCATGTAACTTCACTTAAGCGCACCCACTAAATGTGCTTATATGCCATAATAATCACTCTTATCCCCACTTAATTACCACATTTAACTTAATTAAATCATAATTAAACATGTGGTGAATTTCGTGGAGTTCGCCAAGTTTAGCAGACCTCCATAATTGGCAGTCTTAACTAGAGTCTTCTCTAGATTTGGAGGAGATTTCCCAAGAAAATTAAATGAGGCATATATTTTGCAATTTTCGACCAAATTGGGAGAAAGAAGAGTTATTTCAAATAGGTTTGTACATTCTAGATTCATTGAATCATGTTTCAGGAGCTGTAGGTGAATTTTAAAAACAAAATTTTCACTTTTGAACTAATACGGAAGACCAAGCCATTGAAGCTGGACCGAGGAGATGTATCCCAGGAGGGGAAAACTCATTCATCAAAAATCTATGTTGATGGATCAATTATGATGGTTTCTTTTTATTTTTTTTTCTTTTGTTTAGAATTTTTTATTCATGATTCAATCTCTTGAATTTAATTTAAAAATTCAACTCATTTACCTGTTTGGCACACATAAACACCAAGGATACCTATGCACATGAAGCATAATATCAACAAATAAATTTTAAATCTGAAGATGAAATTAGCAGAACAAAGCTACCATTCATACTCAGATCACCATTATTAATCCTCTCCCTTGGCATACTTCTTGGTTCCGACTCAATTAGTGGATCATCATGCAACATATTAGACCAGGGGTTTATTAGTCTGATACCATCTTGTCAAAAGTGGATTGAAGATGCATAAATTCTATCACACTATGGAAAGATCATGAAGGAAGAGATAGAGAAGGAGGAAATTCTATAAGACACATAAGGAGCTGAGGATATAAGATGACCATTAGACAAGAATATGAAGGAAAACTAGATTATAACAGAAGATCAAAGATGATGACCGCAAGAATAATCGATCAGATTCACAACCAATTGGAGGGTATATATGAAGAAAAAGGCATATCTTAGAAAAATGAATACGAAAAATTAAGGAAATATTATCACTACCACATCAATATGTCATCAATGTCATGTGTTGTCGCAAAAATTGAAAACCATTCCATGTGTTTTCTTGAGGTATTTCAATCCCTTGGCAATATAACAAAATTGTCATCCTTTCTCATGTTAGATGTCGCATTGCGTGTATGAAATTATTCTAGTCTTTCTAGGAGTTCACCTTCATGTAAATTATTTTTTATAACCTTGTAAGTACTCGTCACACTCATTTCGAAATATTTGAGCACTCTCGCACAAGTGTCAACACGGTTGTCGTAAAGTGTATCTTTGGTGTCACACTTGTGATAACTAGTCGTAAATATGTCACATGGAGGATAATACTTTGCTTGTCTTCCATGGCTTATATATGCTGTTTGAGTCATCAATACATGCTAAGTGTGTGATCAAATTCAAATTTCACCAATGTTCACGCAGATCTCACATGTCCCACACTTAGTATTTTTTCGGAAAACTTCCCAACCGAGCAACTTAGCTTCACCCGACCACCCTTGAGCAGTGAACTACATAGAAAAAGTCCTAAAGTTTTGACCTTGCTGCTAGACACTACACAATGCAAATCACCTACCTCCCAGGACTATTGCATTACATAGTTTATGTGGGAAAGCCACGACCTTGACCTCTGGAATTGTGTAGTCATGGCCTCCTTCCTTACTTGAACTGTGCGCTTTGCAACCTAAAGCCTCAAGCTCATCCCCAAAGACCTTGAATTACATAGCTACACAGTAACCCGACCTTCCTTGACTCCAAAGACTATGCAGTGAGCTCTCCCAGTTCCTATTCCTTTAGCCTATCCCACTGGCCTCAAAAACTGCAATGTCTTGTCCGTAAGCCTAGCCAGAATTATGCGCTCCGCATTCTCAAGGCTCAAGGGTTCCCCTTTCTAGATTGAGCTACATAAATGTGCAATAATTGAGCCTCCCTTCCCATCCTGTCACTTATTATGGTCTCATTTTATGGATCAAAATGCACCATCTTAGGCTAGCGGTTTTGAGATTGATGTCATCTAATCATGAGCTAATTGTAGGAACACATACTCTATAATGTTATGGAAAGACGATGAATAAGGATGTGGAAGAGGAAAAATGCTAAGAGACACCTTTGTAGATGAACATGTAAGTTGATTGATTGAGACCAATTAAAGGGACACCAATCAACAATCAATGCCCAAGACATGAGATCATTCAAGATCCCCTATCACCAAACCGTGCGGAGGTGAAACAAGAACACAAAATACACATCAATAGTAGTGGCTTGAAATTTCCACATCATCAAGAGGTCCATGTCAACAATGTCATGTCTTGTCATGTCATGAGTTTTCATATGCCACATCATTATTGTGGACCATGTAATTTTTCATTTGAAATGTATTGTAAAGTGGAACTCCAATGGACACATTCAGAATATGAAGAGTCATGTAAGTGAAACAATCATGAGGTTATTCAAAGAGTCACAAGGAAGGTGAATCATCACCTCTTTGTTATATATACAACCTCGTTATATGAACAAAGGAATTTTCACCTTTGCTCCACCAGCAAAGCATTAAGGAGATAAGCTAGTTCTTTTGTGGAGCAAGGAGTGGCTCTAATGATACACTATTGGAGCTAGTGATGTTCAATGCATACATGAGTTTTAGAAATTTTACTCAATAACAAAATCCTTCAAGGCCAACACATTATTCATGCATTAATTATGAATGTTTGTAAGACTATTCTACAGATTTTTGTATTTCATGTTTTCTTTCACATTTGATAAGATAGTTGAACTAGTTCAATTGTTTTAGTACTTATCGTATTAAGAATGTGTTGTAATGGATGTTATTGCTGTCCCATCCTTATGGAATTTTATTCAAGATATTATACAAACATGTCTCATCCATTCATTATAATGATTTTCGCATTAGTTGTGGACTATTCCGCTGGATGTTAGACAAAGCTTATTGTTTGTGTGTGTCTCTTCTTGGGTGGTACTATTACCTCTCTCTTAGAGGTTCACCCTTTTCTCTCCCCCATAGTAGAAGGAATTTGACACACATATGGTCAAACACTCACCAGACACACCCTCGATTTTTGAAGGTGCATGTGAACTCCTCTCTCTTGCTAATAGTTAGAGTAAAGTCATATCTTTAGGCATACATGGCAACCAGGCCGATATTACGGATGGGGCTCCTACTCCAAATGGTGTGATGTATAATTTGGGTTTCACATCTGAGAGACCTCTTGGTTGACAAAATTACAGCACCGTCGGAAATGGTGCTAGAAGGAGGGCTAGATGACAAGCTCAACCCATTGATTCTATTTTGAATCTCCTATCATAAATGGGTCTCTCCCAAATCATAATATCTGGGTTTTTTTATAACCTTCCTCCTGTAAAACTTTCAATCCTCATGGAACTTGCTCATGCCTTGTCTTAGTTCAAGTTTAATGGAAATATTCTTATTTTTTTATCCATACACATAAATTTTTTCGTGGGTTTTGTAAAACTGTCCAAATCGATGATGAATATGTTATGTGTCTCCTACTCACCCTAAATCTCGAAGGTCGTGTTTAGAATTGGTATGATACCTTACCATCTACTTCCATTCATTCTCTTTTCCATTTTATTAAGGAGGTTACTTGATCTTTAGATTGGTATGATAACTGATATTTACACAAAAGAATCAATAAAATCATAATGGAGCTTGATGAATCAGTTGAACATTTCGCTGATAGATTCCTTCATTTATGTTATGAGTTTTTTGAAGAAGATATGGATCCATATTTATATGGGAAAAAATTCCAAGATACACTTCATATTTATTTGAATCAATTTGAATCTAGACCACCCGATGTTACTTCATCCCCAATTCTTTTGAACCAGGAGACACCCCTAATTTTAGAGGAGGAACCGATTATTCTTTTTGTTCCTTGTCCTCATCATTTTCTAGTCTTGATGCAGGTGCCTCCTTGGGGTGATTGTAAAGTTAGGAAATATGAAAATCAAATTCCTAATCCATCTTCTTATTCTTCTTCCACTGTTCACGATTTAGATTAAATGGAGGAAATTCCATATTGGCCCATCAAGCCCATGGTGAAGACTAACTCCTCCATTCTACAATATGATGTTGTTATTCATAACTCTAGTCCCAAATCTGATTCATATTTTTGTTATCCTCTACCATCTACATTTCACGACTTTTTGTACCATGATCCACTTGAGAAATCTATTCCACGAGCTCGTTTTTCACACTTTATTTATTTTTGTGTTGCTTGTTCAAATTGCGATTAGATACAAGGAAGTCACATTAAAAAGGTAAAAGATAAGGAAGGAAAATATGATTTCAATATTTCTTCTATCATCCAAAATCCTCCATGTTATACGAAATTTTAATCTATGGATAAAATAAATTCCCTAAGTGTGGTGTTCCTTCACTTAGAACAACAAAATAAAGACAAATATGATTTTCTATAAGACAAATAGATATATAGAAAGGGAAAGAAGCCTATTTGTAATACTTTTATCTCTTCTTCTCCTTGTTTCCTTTTTTTCATTCCTCTAAATCCAACTAAAGCTGCTAGATCGATTCCTGCAATCAAATACAAAGAAAAAAAAACAACATACAATATACAAGTATCTAGTTATATTAACCAAATCAAACTGATTGGATTTGAGAATACATACATAATCAAGAATATATTTCGCAAGGTATAAAAATATTTATGATCAAATGAACATATATATTTATTAATAAAGTAGGAGGAGAATATTACAACCAATAGATTGATTTATCATCCACGTCTTCCAACTTCATTCTAGCCTCATCACATCCAACATCATCTCAATAGCATATCAGTACTTCCAATATCTTATCAATTGAGAATCCAACAACATAATTTTGCACAAAATTTTTCGTCCCTAGCACTTAGATGAGTGCTCAATTTATAGGGAAACTAAAGGTAGTTACTCATTGAATGGAAAATAATGGCTTTCTAATAATAGGTGAGACATGTTTCCAAGTTCAGAGATAGTGGATGGACACTTGTATTGGAATTATGGCACCTATAAACTCTTCTAGAAGGCACTAGCCATGTGGAGATTCCAAAAACAATGATGAATTTTCTCCCAGGTGACCAACGCAGTCTTGAGTGTTGGGACGTACACTACAGTGCACCCTTAAATGAAGGTATTTTCACTGCAATGCAGTTAGTCCCTTGAATAGGAGCGTTGTTCAGTCAGTCGATCATATAATATATACTTCAAACCTTGCAAATCTCACAATTGAAGCCATAAAAGGAATGTATTCACTTAGGGCATATATCAACTGAATTAAGGGGATGATAGACCCTATTCATTGGTATTTCAAGGATGATGCCCAATCTGACCAGGTCCTGGGGGATGATGCCCAAATTGACCTATAACGGCTACCCCCTAAAACATGAAGTCAATATAATAATAGTATTTGGATGAGATGCTTTACGATGTGATGAGTAGGATCTGAAGAAGATGGTGACCTGCATCAACTTGCAATACATTACATCATGGTATCTTACATCTTGGACATGAATTTTTGAGGGAGGCATACCCATGCTCAAAAAATAAAATATCATAGCATGTACATAATTCAAAAATTCATCTACATTGGAATGTTTCCCGATATAGACATGCCTACAGATATAGGCCCATGTTTGGATGATGATCTATATGTAAATCCATCATATATATTATGCATACAATTTTCCTGGAATCGTAGCCCAAATGGATGAAACTAGAGCCAGGGTCTTCTTATCTTGTTAACTCGATCGTTCAAGTACAAGTCTAACCATGCGAATATACGATCTGAAGTCAAACATGGTAAGACATTGTCTGATTACCAACCAATGATGTGAGCTCCTAACAGACGTGAGAAAACTACCATTGATGTTAATGGCTCTCAAGGTACTGCAATACAAATTTCAAGGTGTGAATAGATGATTTGATGTTGAACGAAAAATAAAATCTTTCAGTCGAAGGTCCAAAAGAGAGAAACCTATAGATGATGTAGCATACTGGAAGATGTGTCTAAGTTAACTTCTTGGATGATGATATGATGTCGACAGGAAGCAAATTTATCGTGAAACAAGAGTAATGATTTTGGAGACAAAATGTGACTAGATATAGAAATGTTCAGGGATGACTATCATGAAAATGAAGGTTTATGAGTATTGTAGAAAGATGAGGAATTACTAGATGACTTATCTTGAACATATCGGCGACACTAAAATGAGTTGGCAGCATTGACCCAAAACTGAAGTGATGATATGATGAACCATAGGTATGATGAGCCGTCAAGAATATTACCCAACCCAAAAAGTCACGATGATGGAGTGAAAGTGTCATGTTCAATAGCAACCTGCTACCGTAAAGTGTTATGTTCTTTTTCCCAAATTTTCCCAGTCATTTCTGACCAGTACCTCTTAATTTTTTAACAAGCTTGAGGAGGGTAACATATGCTTGATCTATAATTCGATCCATCGGGTGAATCCATCGCTATTTATTGATTTAATGAGTCTAGGAATAATGGAACTCAATCTTTCCATGATTGACATGTTTGTTGCTATTTTATGTTTTAATGAGTCTAGTGATAGTGAAAACCATATTCCTTTTCATGTTTAGATATTTTGAAAAATAGAAAAAATGAAAACTCCATGAGTCCATTTTTGTAAATTTGTCGCTCAAGTCCGAAATAGTGTAAAATGATACCTGAGAAAATATCTTAGCCATGTTCGAATAAGGCTTTCCTTTTTCGTAAATAATCTATCTTTTTCCAGAAAGATGTTAAACTTATACTGAGTAGTTTTCATTTCATTTACATTTACAAGCTCGAAAAGACAAGTGCTCGACAGTATTTTCACATTATTGAAGTCTGAAAAGAGCTAAAAGAAGACTCCAGGGGGGTTCCTTTTTCATAGTTATCAAAGCTCGAAAAAGAGACAAAAGTTTTCTTTAATTTCTTTATCATTTTTATCAAAGCTCTAAAAAGAAGGATAAAAGTATGCTTTGTGGTCAAATAATTCTTGAATAAGTGTGCATGCTAAACCCAATGTATCAACTATAAAGATTATTCATAAAACCATCAAACAGATTAAGAATACCTATTTCAAAGTAAAAACAAACAAAAACCATAGTTACAACATTAAATATGATTTAAAATAATCAAAATGACTAAATAAAAGAGTTCTTACCATTTCATGTTAACCATTCCAAAGTTACCATTTGAAAATTAGGAGCTCTGAACTAGTTTTTCCCTCGAAATTTAGTGGTCAATTGTAACATTTTCAGTAGACCATTTCTCCTGACATTTGATTCAGGTTGGAGCTATGAACCTTATTTTTCTTTTGGTATCATTTTTATTGCATTTCATGGTAAATATTTAGGGTTTTGATCCCCTTAGGGTAAATATATTACGCTCTTAGTGCAACACACCCTTCAATGTCAAAAGGTGCATTGCAGTGCACTGAAATTGAAGGCCAGATTCATTGCAATGCTTTGTCCCTTGACCTGGGGTGCGTTGGTCACATTTATTATGTTTGTTTCTTGTTGTGTGCCAAAAATTTCCCAAGTTTGTTGCATGAAATGGATCCTAATGAATCTTATAATTTTTTTTTAGGTATTCATTGGATCAAAATGACAATTACATAGCGAGAAAGAGAACATGAAGAAAAAAATATGTATTCCCTAAATGATCCAGGTACAGTAAGAGCCCTCAGATATTGCAGGTTGCTTAAATACTTTAGATTGTTAGGGATGAGGAATCATATGGAACTATTGGAGTTCCTAGTTTGTTCATGGGATCCGATATTGTAGTATTTTCAAATTGGGGACAAAGTGCTCCCAATATTGGTGGAGGATATTTACTTTCTCACTGGATTATCGAGGCAAGGTTCGTCCATTTCCCTTGTAGGATCTCCTCTTGGAGGAGAATAAATGAGGGATTACATAAGCCAATATTGTCATCCAGGTACTGAACTGAGTAAAGATGGGAAAATAAATGTTTGTGATGTGTGTGATCTACTTTTTAGGACCATCCTTTTTACTATCGCAAATATTTCTGGTTACACAACACTACATGTTGCAAACAGATCATACATGCAGTATGCACTTGAGTGTTTAGAAGAAAAATGATTCAACTGGGCTGAAGAAGTACTCTTTCAGATGAAAGAACAACTGACTAAAGAAAAGGGTGGAAGGAAGAATAATTTCAACTATGGTCCGTTCCTGATTTCCTTCGCCTTAGAGCAGGTTCCATCGATGCAACCACAACATGATACACTAGGCATATCTGGCCCTAGAGATCCACAGGTGCAGAGATAAGTTCAATTGATTTATGGAAATGTTGGTCAATCGACCATCATATTCTCTACTACATTATTCGCCTAGTTCAGCTGATAGATGGTCACCATAGATTAGTATCCATACGCATGTGTAGACTTTTGCGGATATCCAGACTTGATACTACCAAACGACGCTCAATGGGGTGCAATAGGTAAGAATGTTTTGACCATGTTTTTTGATTTTTTTTAAGGTTTCTACATTTTTTGTATTTTTATGTTTCCAAAGACTAAATTAAAGTTTTGATGTATATAGATGTAGGTCATGTTTGACCAATGGGTTAGCTAGGGCAGGGAGTAGATGAGCCAATAGAGAGGGTTGTCGAGAGAGAAGTCTTTAAGGATTTAGGTATGATGGAGACTCGTGTTGAGCTACAGTAAACTATGATTTCCAGATCAAGGAGTTACCTATGACACTACAACGCCACACTATTGGCATTCCTAACTATTGGATGTGGTTACTTCATAGGATAGATAGATCAGTAGCCTGTTATGATGAGCATCACTAGTTTACTTTGACATTCTACCATACATTTTTAGGTCAGATGACCAATGTGTCTTAGGCACAAATTTTGTAAAAACCTATAAGTATCTATCTATTTGTTTTTAGTCTTTTCCTATGTTTATTGCACAATCCTATTCAATTATGTGATGTGAATTTAAAATATATCTTTACATGTGTTGAAAATGTCTGTTTAAAACATAATTTGCTAATGAATCAATTAATGTGTTTAGATTTTTGGAAATGTGTTGATATTGAATGTAATCAAAATGCCTTTCCAAAAGTCGAAGTCTTATGAACATACGATGTTGTGTTGGATTTCAGACATTATAAACGCTAGTAAGTTACAGCAAAACAAGTTGTGAGTCTAACCTAATGGTGATATGGTTAATAACAATTGAAATGGAATCAGAAAGAAGTTCGATCAACACACTATACTCATCGATATTTTTTGTAGATCCATCGATAAAAATCCCTTGAAAAATCACTAACTCGCTACCTAAAGCCAAAATGGCCCATGTTACAGAGGATAGATTCTACATACTATGAATAGAACCATAAGCATACCCAACGAATGGTTCCAAAGATTCAGACTTCTCCGATGAAATGTAGAGTGGATTAATAGCTTCAAGAAAAATCTAGAAAAGCGAACTAAGATAGTAAATGAAAATCAAAAGAATAAATACAATATAATACAAAATTTTACTATGCTTAACTAAGCATAGTAACGTTTAAGATACAACCCATTTCTAGGCTGTGCCAATAGAATTCCATCGTAATCAACTAACTCGTATGCACCCTTAGCCAGAACTATTTTGAAAATGTAGGGGCCATGCCATAGTGGCTCAAATTTTCCTGTACCTATCAAATTAACTTCATGATCATAAAGTAAGACTAGGCACCCTCTGAGAAAATACGAGGCTTGAGATTTTGGTCATATTTCTCCTTTATTCGTCTCTTATGTGCTTTGTTGGCCAATTCAGCTTCATGACACATTTCATCTGGATAGATGGGGTTAAAAAAACATGCTTCTTCATTAGAGCTGTCAGGTAAAAAGTAAACAACGAGTTTTAATGACATAATTTCACATTGGACTGGCGAGATAGCTTCTATGCCATACACCAATTGAAAGGGGGTAAATCCTATTTCATTTCTCACCGAGTTTCTATATGCCCACAAAGCCGAGTACAAGATTAAATGTCAATTTTGTTTATGAACTCCTATCATTCGTTGAAGCATTCACTTAAGGATCTTGTTAATGACTTCAACTTTTCCATTGGATTGAGGATAATAAGGAGTAGAAATATCATGTGACAGTCCTAATTTGACAGTAAACTCGTTCATCATGTGATTGCAAAAATGCTTACCATGATCTGTAATTTGTTATACGAAATTTTAATCTACATATAAACAAAATTCCCTGAGTGTGGTGTTCCTTCACTTAGAACCACATAAGAAATACAACTATTATTTTCTATAATAAAAATAGATATATAAAAAGGGAAAGAAGCCTACCTGTAATCCTTTTCGCTCTTATTTTCCTTGTGTTGCTGTTTTCGGCACTCTCAATCCAATTAAAGCCGCTAGATCGATTCCTGCAATCAAAGACAGAGAAAAAAAAACATACAATATACAAGTATCTACTTATCTTAACCAAATAAAATTGATTATATATGAGAATAAATACATAATCAAGAATGCATTTGACAAGATATAAAAATATGTATGAGAAAATGAACAGATATCTTTATTAAGAAAATATGAGGAGAAGAGTACAACCAATAGATCGATTTGTCGTCAACCTGCTCCAACTTCATTCCAGAATCATCACATCTAGCATCATCTTAGAATCATATCATTACTTCCAATCTATTATCAATTGAGAATCCAACAACATAACTTTGCAAAAATTCTTCCTCCCTAACACTAAGATGAGTGCTCAATTTATAGGGAAACTCAAGGTATTTTCTCATTGAATTGAATTGAATGGATGTCTAATAATAGGTGAGACATTATTTCAAGTTCATAGGTGGTGGATGGACACTTGTATTTGAATTATAACACCTATTGACTCTTATAGAAGGCATTTTCCATGTGGAGATTCCCGGAACAATGATGATTTCGATCCCAGGTGATCAACGCACTCTTGAGTGTCGGGAAGAGCACTGAAGTGCACCCTTGAATGGAGGTATTTTCACTACAACGTAGTTGGTACCTTTCATAGGAGCATTGGCGAGTCAGTGGGTCATATAATATATACTTCAAACCTTGTAAATCTCACAATTGAAGACATAAAATGAATGTCTTCACTTATGGAATATAACAACTGAATTAAGGGGATGATAGACCCTATTCATTGGTCTTTGGGGGATGATGGCCAATATGACCAGGTCCTAGGGGATGATGCCTAAATTTACCTATAACGCTCCATGTGAAGATGATGCACTCATATTCTTGGATGATTTTCATTCTACTAATCTCGGTAGTGAATCAAATGCAAGAAACTATTTCAATCAATCTAAAGTATTAGGCAATAATAATTCCGATGAGGATGATTATGTTGATGTATGAAATGACAAATTCCCAAGTCCACCAGCTGATATTTTGGTTTCTTAGGAAGATTTTAAATATTTAGAACTTTAATTTGTTTCAGTAAAAGAAAATGTTGTTGTTGAAACATCCTCTTCATCTCACTACCCCTTGTGCTCTACTATTTGCGAGGAATCTATTCATCATGAGGATACTCCATGTTACTCAATCAACGATTCAACCTATGAATTAGCACAAAGTGGTGAGATAATACATGATGCAAATGAAAAAAATGAAATCATTGAATACTCATCACATACCTTATCATTTCTTCTTTTTCATGAAAAAAATGAAATCATTGAATACTCATCACATACCTTATTTCTCACGAATTTTCCCTGATTCATTTTGAATTTGCGATCAGAAGAATCATTCAACTTGAGTAATCTAATTGTTGAAGTTCTAAAATCTAATAAAATCAGTGATAGAGGTGGATTCCATCCGATGAGTAATGATATTATTGATAATAGTGGTAGCAACTATCCTCAGACCATGCATGATCTAGTTCAAGTTTCAAAATGTGATTCTACAATCTTCGAATGTTTTGTGACCTACTAGGGATTCGAGGCACTTCAACTTCCATTGATGGTTATGTCAAGATCTTGTGACTTTGGTAAGCCCCCAGAACTAAGCCAGACCTGGTTTCTCCTGCACAATCCTTCTCTTTGCATGGTTTCACTCGATGAAAATTTCTGTTTGAAAAATGTTTGGTATTTTAGGTATGATGTTTTAAATTTTCAAGGTTTTATTTTTGACTGGATTCAAGAATAATTTTTAGTTCATTCATCTTCATGTAAATCTCTCACATTAAAATCGGGTTTGGAATGTGTATCTCCATTAGAGTCATGAAATTTTGAAGTTTATCATTCTAAAGAATATATTTTACCGAAGGAATCATGCTTATCAAATTACTTTCATAATAGTCAATTTTGGTTCTTCCTGCAGATGTTATATTGCAAATATGTTGTTCCATCATACTGGAAATCCTCTGTAGTGATAATGAATGCAAAAGATATCACATGAATCAATTTCTTCTCCATTCATCATGTTTTTACTTGTCTCTTGTATTTTTTGTGCTAGCATCCCTTTTAAATTATTTTGATAATTGTGATGCTTGCATAATTTGTCATGAGTTATAGGAAAAAAAATTTCACATTTGGCTTGTGAGGAAGTTGGTTCAATTGTTCAGAGCATTAAAAAAACTGTTCAAAATGATTTAGCTTTGTTTATTACAAACTGGGAATATGATCCCATAATTAGCCCAACTGATCATTATTTGGTCACCAATGTTTGTGATCCAACCTGTAATATTTCCATCAACACTCCCAATGATAATTGTTCTACACCCTTCGATCTTCATCGTTCAATATTCCACTATTCCATTTTTTATCTAGCAATTGAGGCACTTCAATGTTCACTGATGGTTATGCCAGGTCCTCACCATCTTGACATCTCTACTGAATATGATCAGATTTATTTTCCCTTGCAAGTTTCCCATCGAAATCCCTTTCCTCTAATTGAAAATTCATCTTGTTAAAGTTTTCAGGTTTTTTAAGAGTATCATCATGAATTTAGCGATGCAATCATTGAATGGTTGGAAAAATATTATCTAGAAAGCTCTGTCGCAAATGAGAAGTTTTGATCTTCCCTCACACTTTCCAAGGAGTTCATTGTTGATGGATATGCATCTGCATGAAGCTTCCAAGATTTGTTGAAAAATGGAATTGATCGAATCGGTAAGAACATAAACTGGTTAAAAGCGATGGCTATGTCCTATCTTTCTGATGACAAGAAATACCTTCAAATGTTTATGAAAGCTATTCAAACTCTTATCTTTTAATTTGTCATGTCTTTATGGATGTAGGTCAGGAACAATTACGGTGGTTTCACTAGAAATTTCATAATATGTAACCCCGAACTTCTAGATATTAGGTTAGAAGTAGGATTCTTTGCATCCTAGTTTCCAATCTCTTTCACTCATCCCGTCATCATTCTATATTTACTCTTCTATTCTTTCTTGTAGTTTTTTACTTCTGCCATGCATCATGTTTGGTTTAGCTTCTTTTGTTTGTGCTTTGGTTTCACATTCTTGTTGTGTCATGGATTTTTCTTTGTTTGTTGAATTAAAATTTTCATGAATATATTCCGTTGGCTTGAAAGGAAATATTTCAAAACTTGAAAGGGGAAATCATTACAACAAAAAATGATTTTCTTATATGTTGTGTCTTCTCTATTTTTTTCTTTACACGTCTTTAAAGTCAATGATGTTTGAAGGGAAAAAACGATTCTCTACATATAGAAAGCCTTTGGTCAAAATAAAAAGCCTATATCTTTATTAGGACCTTTATTCTTGGCTTAGCCTTGCATTGAATGATGTTTCAACATGTCAACTCAACCAAGTTGGAGGAGGGAAAGGAGAAAAAATATAAAACAAGCATAAATATTTCGTTATCTTTCAAAAATCTTTAGAAAGGAACAACCTCTTTTTCTCTCAATAAGTTGAGACCCCTCTTCTACCCTATTAAAATGAATAAGTGCCAATGCATAGTTGTATAAAAAATAATTAAATAAAGGGTGAAATAAAAGAAATGATTCCTACGTATAAAGGTGAAGCAAGAAACTTCACTTAGGTGTTGTACAGGCCTTTTGGTAGCAAAGAAATGATTGTATTCTCTTGAGGTGACACCGTTGGGGTACTGTTCACATTTGTTGGCATTAGAGAAATACCAGGGAATGTTCTAGAAATATTCTTATACTTACTATCCTTCTCCCCAATCGAAGTAGTTGGGCCTTAACTAGCCTTATATTAGTGTGTTTAAAGATGAGTAAAGGATAGAGGGGACTATATATTTAACCAGGATAAGTGGAAAAGTTGGGGTAATATTTATGGAAAACAAATTATTCCTAAAGGACTAAGGCCTTGCAATTAACGATGAATCTCAAATAGAGAAGCTGCATTTCTATCAGTGCGTCTCTAAGTGTTGTGGTTACGACAACACCCTCCAAAAATTTTCCTGTACTGAATTTTGGAGCCTACTGTGGATCTTACGAATCGGTCATTCCATAGTCACTTCTTAGTCAGTTGATTCTCTTGAGATCCCTTCTTGGATTTTAATTGTCTAAGTCACTTGATCACACATTCTCAATTTGTAATAAGTACATAAGCACATTATTTCATGCAAGCTCAAATAAGCATAGCACGGTTCATCAAGATTATGCTTGTG
Organism: Pinus albicaulis; assembly: GCA_034641835.2. Taxonomy (NCBI): domain Eukaryota; kingdom Viridiplantae; phylum Streptophyta; class Pinopsida; order Pinales; family Pinaceae; genus Pinus; species Pinus albicaulis. The sequence goes on from CM076578.1 coordinate 1,364,942,709, forward strand.
CAATGTCCAATTCATGTCGATAGTTAATGTGCACTCACAATAATACTTTCTCACATTCTAGTAGCGTGTTTAATTCCATTTTGGTGAGTTTTTCAAACTGTAGCTCCTGAACACCTTTTTTTTCGTGAGTGTCACTTTCATGTTTGTGGCTGTCACTTTCGCTTTCTTTCACCTAATTAGTGTCTCTTTCATGTTATCTCTGCTCTGGAATGTGGTACTGTCACCATCGCTCGCATATCGTAAGTTTCATTCACACTTTTATCTTTATATAGAAAGTGTCATGTTCTGGCATGGGAATTTTTATTTATCATGTGAACTGTAGTTTTGGTTTGTTTCAAGGAGTAGGTTTTTTGGTGATGAGTTTTACTTATCATGCAGACATGTTTCACATGAAAGGAAGTATGTATTCATGTATTTTAGATCATTTATGTTGTGTTTTCAAGTGTCTAAGTGTGTGATCATAGTCAATTCCTGTCACTATTCTCTTTGATCTCACTGATCCACCACTTAGCCAAACTAAAAAAAAAATTCCCTCAGTGCAGAAGCCCAGTTCCCCTTGCCTTGAGAAACTATGCAATTTTTTCCCCTCAGTCTAGACTGCAAATTTTTTTCTCTCAGTCTGACCTTAGTTGTGCACCACGTAGTTTCAATGATCAATCATGATGCCTGAATGCTTGAGATGCACAACTTCACAGTCACTAAGCCTCTCTCTTGGCCTACCACTTGGTTCTGGCTCAGTCAGTGGATCATCATATAACATCTTAGACCAGGGTTTTGTCATACTAATATCATCTTGTCATGAGTGAATTACAAATGTAGAAATTCTATCATGCTATGACAAGATGATGAAGGAAGAAATAGAGAAGGATGACATGCTATAATACACCTAAGTATATGAGGATATAACATGATCATTAGGCATGGAGATGAAGAAACACTAGATTACAATAGAAGATCAAAGATCAAGACCACATGAGTACTCAATCAGATTTACAACCTTTTGTAGGGTAGATATGAAGAAAAAACCATATATCACACAAAATAAGAAGCAATAATAAGAGAAATTTATATTTTCCAAATCATTATGTCATGAGTTTCATGTGTCGTCACAAACATTGAAAACCATTACATGTGTTTTCTTGAGGTATTTCGCTCCCTTGGAAAGATAAGCAAAATCTCGTCCTTTCACATGTTGGCTCTCTGATTACATGTATGAGCTTGTTATAGTGGTTTCAATATGTAAAATTTGTGAAAATGAGTTTTTCTAACCTTGTAAGTACAAGTCGCAGTCATTGCCAAATATTTGAGCACTATCGCACAAGTGTCGTCATGATCGTCTAAACTGTATCTTTTTTGTCACACTTGCCGTAACTGGTCGTAAATTTCTCACACTAAGGTGAATTATTTACTTTTATTTCATGGATGAGATATGTTTTTTGAGTCATAAAATCATGTTAAGTGTGTGATAACAGTAAAATTTCATCACTGTTCATACTGATCTTACCTATCCCATGCAGTCATTATTCAAAAAACTTCTCGACTGAGAAAATGATATTCACCTAGTCTCCCCTGAGATGCACACTATGAACTATCAGTCCTCAAGCTGTGGCCTTGCTTCTTGACACTATGTAGTGAAAATTACCTTTCTACCAAGACTGCTGCATAACGTAGTTTCTGTGACTAAGCCCCAACCTTGACCTCCATAATTTCATAGTAATCGCCTCAAGGCCAGCTTGAACTACGCACTTCACAACCTAAATCCTCAAGCTCATCCCCTGATTCCTTGAACTGCGTAGTCACTCGACCTTCCTTGACTCCCAAAAATGCAATGTAAGCTCTCCCATTGCCCATTCCTTCAGCCTATCCCAGTCGCTCCAGAAACTACGTAGTCTTGTCCCCCATCCTAGCCTGAACAACGAATTTTGTAGTCTCAAGGGTTAAAGCTTCCCCTTGCCTACCTGAACCATGCAATTACTTAGTCACTGAGCCTCCCTTCCTAACCTTTAGCTTATTCCAGGCTTATTTTATGGATCAAAATTCATCATCTTCTGGTAGGGGTTTTCAGATTGATGTCATCTCGTCCTGAGTGAATTGGAGGAACATGTAATTTTTCATGTTATGGAAAGACAATGAAGAAGGAGATGGAAGAGTAAAACATGTAGAGACACACATTTTTAGTTGAGAATGCGAGCTGATTGATCAAGACAAAGAAAAGGGAAAACATTCTATGATCAGGGCCCAAGACATGAGATTATTAAACATCACCTATCACCAAACCATATGGAGGTGAAAATATGACACTGGAGACACAACAACAAGAGTGGCTTGAAATTTCATCATCATCAAGCAATCCATACCAATAGTGTCATATATTTTCATGTCATGAGTTGTCATATTCGACATCGTTGTTGTGGGCCATGTAATTTTTCGTTTTAAATGTATTGTAAAGTGGAATTCCAATGGAAACATTCAAAATATTAAGATTCATGTAAGTAAAACAGTCATGAAGGTAGTCAAAGATTCATAAGGAAGGTGAAGCATCACCTCTTGGTTATATATACACCCTCATTGTATGAGCAAATGAATTCTCATCTTAGCTCCACTAACAAAGAATTAGAGAGATAAGATAGTTCTTTTCGGAGCAAGGAGTAGCTATGACGCTCCACTATTGGAGCTAGTGATGTTCATTGTATACATTTGTCTTGGAAATTTTAATTTATAACAGAAGCCTTCAAGGATAACATGTTATTCATGCATGAATTATGAAATTTTGTAAGACTATTTTGCGCATGTTTGTATTTCATGTTTTCTTTCACATGTGCTATGGTAGTTGAACTATTTCATTTCTTTTAGCACTTATCTTATTTATAATGTTTTGTAATGGATGTTATTGTCATCCCATCCTTATGGACTATTCCGCAACATATTAGATGAATCTTTATCATTCATTGGTTATAATAAATGTCACATATGTTATGGACTATTCTTCTTGATGTTTCACATATGTTGTTGTTTGTGTGTGTCTCTTATTGGGTGGTACTATTACCTCTATCCTAGAGGATCAAATTTTCTCTCCCCCACAGTAGAAGGACTTTAACACACATACGACCAAACACTCACCAAGCACACCCCCATCTCTTTTCAAAGGTGCATGTGCACTCCTACCTCTTGATAACAGTTAGAGTCAAGGAATATATCTAATAATACATGAAAAATAGGAAGATATTTCGGATGGGGCTCCTACTCCAAATGGTGTGATGTCTAATTGGGACTTCCGTTCGGGTAGACCCATTGTTTGATGGATTTCAAGCACCATCAATATGACTTTAATCAGGTTATAAACGTCATGAAGGAAATAATTATTAAATATGTGACTGACATTAATTTACTATTTTCATAATATTTTTGGGATTATAATGGGTTGAACTGAAGTATTCTTCTCTTTTTTAATGTTGAAGCAATAAATAACTAACTTGATCATTAAATTGTAATTTCAATGTAGCTTTAGTTTGATCATAATATGCATATATCCTCAATTTCTATTTACTAGTGGATTTTTCAATGACTTGCTAAATGCTAAAGACCTAATAAATTACTCAAGTGCTAATCACTAGAGCATTATTCATGGTGTATATTATGCTACATCCATATAATTGAATGCATCAAAGTATTGACTCAAAATATTTTTAAGGACCTCCTAAACCAATTAATAAATTTTCTTATAAATGACATATACAAATGGGATATGATTGTTTAAGGAGGATGGAAATTTCATGATCACAACCAAAAAGTTCACCTAACTACGTTTTCTATATATATCAACACTTGAATGTATATTGCAAAAAAAAGAAGTTATTGTTGTTAGAAAATTGGAGTATATATTGATAGATATCAATTGAATCAAGGGGTGGAATATATATATATATATATATATATATATATATATATATATATATATATATATATATATATATATATATATATATATATATATATATATATATACCTTCAATAGGTATTTTTAGAGATCACATCTACAATTTTTTTACTATTGGTTTCATGCTTGAATATATGACTTTACTATTTATTTTAGCTAGTGATGGAATTTTTGTGAAAGTTTGTAGATTAATCCTCACAAATTATTTGGTTGGAAATCCATCTTAATATTGAAGTAGATAAGAAAATATTTGGAAACCATCTTAGAATACAAGTTTACATACATGCAATGCTATATATGCACTTATAATTTCTTTAAGAACAAAAACATTGAAACCAAGTCTAAATATAGAGATATCTATGTATTATAAGAAGAGAGACTAAATTTAATTTCCATTAAAGATTTGTTTTTGTGAGATGTGATGGATATAAGTATTTTGTTAAGGATTTTATTGGTAGGAAACTAGTTGAGTCATTGACCTTGGATGAACTACTAGTACTTTGAGGAGAAATAAACCAATCAAGCATAAAGTATTGAAGAGAGGGAGAGACAGAGAGAGAGACAGAGATTGGAATACCTACGGGCAATTAATGTTGAAATCAAAGAGGAGAATAAAAAGTTGTAGTGGGAGGTACAAATGTTTGATTAGAGGACAAAAAATTTGGAAGAGGACCTTGAGACATTTGAAAAATTATTTCATTTATCAAAGGATCACTTTGTGTAATGCAAGGACTCCCATATTTATGGTAGATTTTGAAGAGATAAAAGTTTAGTTCATGTAATCAAGAGAGAAGGAAATTTATTTAAATTATTGGAAAGTGGAGAAGTTCACTTAGATGATGGCTTTGTTTTTCCAAGAATTGACAATGAAGGAGGAGACATTGGTATAACCATCATCAACTGGAGAATCCAACAAGGTGAATTAGAGAAAAAATGTAAGATCACCCTCCATAGGGTTTTCTAAAGAGAACTTTGGTGATTTTGAAAAACATACAAAATAATAGGATCCAAGCTATTAATTTAATTGGATATAGCTTGCGTAGTTAGGAAAAATGATCATTATCCTCCTCATACAAGTTCTATTATCACTAATTAGATGCTTATATTTCCTTGCGTCTTGAAGAATTTGGCTTATCCTATGTGGAATTCTAAGAATTAAGGGAAGTTATAGGGGTTTGAAAAAAATAATGTGGTGGTCAGATTGAGATAATGAGTACTATAATGAGGTCATGGGGTAAGGTTATTAGGTTATCTACCCCTATGGGCTTTGTTTACCTCCCTTAATGTCATCATTGGGTTGGTTTCCCAAACTAGAGCTAGACAATTTACCTCGGTTACCATTCTCAAAATGAGGAGAAGCACTTAGGTGGTTTTCCTAAGAATAATGTTTCAAGGGGGGAAAGGTTCTGATGCATTAAGACATATATGATATGATAGAGAAGGGACAAGAAAGAGAAGATAAGGAATTTTGGGATCCATTTTCATTGAATTGAGGGTCAAGCATGAAGGCCTAGACTTTGGTGGCATAAAGAAAAATTCGTGTCCACAAAGGTCATTTTAGTGAAGGAAACATATGTGGTAGAGTTTTACTTCTCATTAAAAGAAAGGGAAACAAGCAAGAAAAATGGAAACAAAATACAGTACATTGTAGAAAGGAAGTTATTGTGGTGGATCGTAGAAAGGAAGTTATAAAGAAATATTATAGAGTCAATTTTCACTACAACTTAGAAGAAGCAACAAACCAACTAGCCAAAACACCATGAAAATGAAAAATATGTATGCATGAAGTAATACATTCCTTGTAAATTATTGTTCCAAGAAAATTCATGGAGTTTCTAGCTATTTCTCTTATAAGATATTTTCCTTCTATGGAAAAAAATTCCACGTTGAGGCTTCTTTTTAGGAGAAGAAAACCACGTGCCATAAGGGAAAAACAATTTATAGGGAGTAGGGAGAGAATCCTTACCAAATCCAACATAAAATTGAAAGGGAGATGGAGAAAATAAAATTCAAGAAATATATGGATTAATATGAGACTTTGGTAGAACTATAAGATGAACATATATTAAGAAGAAGTGTTGTAAGCCTCATTATATTAATTCTAGGAACCATATAACCAAGAGAAGAATGTGGAGAGAAAAGAGAAAAGGGAATGAATATTTCCTTGCATTTTCAGTTGAAGGAGTAGAATTTGTTTGGGAATTTATTGTAGCACATGAAGTCATATTCACTAATCAAGTGCACAACTAGGTGATAATGACATCAATGAAACCCTTATCCATGTTTTTCCTTCAATATTGCACTAGAATTGTCTCTTCCTGGAGATTTTCAACATATCAATGCATTGAGGTAATTGATGTTGGGGGTTTCTTTAAAACTTCATGAGAGTGGATGAAAAAAAAAATGTTTTATACACTTATTTTAGTAAATTCTTGAATGTGTTCCTCTGAACTATGTGAAACAACAACTATAGTGCATATTAACATCATAGCTTATTTTCTAGACTTGCTAGATAATTCATGGTATATGCTATTACCTAACTGATGGCTTGAGTTGTTGAAATATGTAACAAAACTACCCTAATCCTAGGAAATATAGAGCTAATAGAAATATTTGGGGATAAAAGAGTAAAGGGAATGAATAAATTCTTGCATTTCTATCCCTAGAAGCATAAATTATTTGCAAATTTATAGTAGCCCAAGTGGTCATTAACTTTTTTTGCTTATTGCTAGTAGAAATTATCTCTAAGTATATGAATAAAATATACTTCCACCCAAAAGATGAAAAATAATTTTAATTATTGAACTCAAAATATTGTTAAAAATATAAAGTATAATGTTCACAATAGAGGATCATTGAGTATAATTTAAAGTTTTTAGAACAATCAAAACTAGAAACTAGTGTTGTAGCCATATCCGAAACCAATTTTTGAAGTGAAAGTTGAAAGCCAAACCTATGAGATAGATATAGATCTATAACTAACAACGAGAGTTTATATCCATGTTCCAAATAAGTAAACAAAATGCATATTGATAAAGAAGCTCATTCTCTTTCTAATATTTTGAAGAGCTAAAAGAATTTAAATGGGTAGATGTGATATGAAATGGATCCTAACTTGGTTTCCTTAGAATATTTTGAAGAAAATAAATCCTATCAATGGTGAGGCGTGATCTAAATGGAAAATAACAATAAATTAATGGTTAATGAGAATCATTTTGTACAAGCAATTGAAAATTTGAGGATTGAATAAAGACAATACAAGTGAAAAATACAAGAAGGAAAGAGTGAGAGTAACTTTCATGTGAAATTATTTTAGTAAAATATGAAATGGGAGAGAATAAAATTGGTAAATGGGAAATTAAGGGATAAGGGTGCTTGGTCCTCTAGCAGCATATCCAAGCCCATTGTTGATTACATCCTTCATTAAATCAATGCAAAATGTTTTTTTTTGGAAAAGGCCAAGAGGATGCACACAAAAATATTAGCTATTTAAATTTCTAAATGGTCCATATATCTATGAGACTATATTGTACCCTTTCATTTCTTGATAATATAAATTAATCAAGGCCATCTAAATGTCTATTTTTTGTTTAGGTTTCGAAGGTAAAAACCCCCATGTGTACGATGCATTAATTTCCTTTATTATTGTTGAATGTTGTGTACTTGCATAGTTATCATTAATTGAGGCATTATAGTCTATTAATGAGTTAATCCTACTATGCTAAAGTTTCACATATGATATAGAATTACTCAAGATTGTCCCCCCTGGTCAGAATAATATTCATTTAGAGCCTAGATGAAATTTGATGGAAGAGGTAAATGACTTGTTGGTACCAAACATTTCTAGACTTAGGACATGCCTCTAAATCCACTCACTACTTTTTAGTGTCTTATCCCCTTCTCAAATAGTTTAGAACTTGAGGGATATCATGAACATTACATAGAATTTTAAGACTATCCATTTGAAATTTATACCTGGTTCGTATGTAGTTCATCTTATTTTATTCCCCAACATGTTATTTATTGAGTTCTTTTATGGTGAACCATTTTGGAAATAGAGTGTTCTTACCTTTGTAATGAATTGGACTTATAGTGCATGTGCACTAAAATATGTTTTTTTTTACATAAATTAACTCTTGAAAATATAGTGCATAGTGACAATCATAATGTGCACTCAAATAAGATTTTTTTGAAATAGATTAACACTTGAAAATATAGTGCATAGAGGAGCTGTTATTATTTAGAGTTCTTGAAATATAGATAGATAAACACTGAAATTTAGGTCTCTATATATATTGAATGATAGGTTGAAATACTCACATATACTTCGTGTATTGAATGTTAGGTTGAAATAATCACATATACTTTGTGTATTTTATTTTTAATAGAAACATTTAAGTAAAAAAATTATAATTGTTTGAACTGTGGTTGTATATTCAAATATATTAGTGCATTGGTAATTTAATTTAAATGTTAATTTTTATATTAGGAATATGTCATTGTTTGGTTGGACATTGATCTTAACACTACAGGAAATTACATAAACATTATAAATTAAATTAGAACAAAGGTTCCCATATATGCTATGTCATTGAGACACTCACAATTATTACATACACCTCGAAAATTAAATTAGAGCTGTTGTGAAACCAGCTCCAAAAATAGAAGAAAAGAGATATCAACGCCTTAGAGATAAGCCACTTCGAGGGGGAAACCTCCAATACATTACATTAATGAACAATTCTTGGATGATGCAAATTACAAAACCTCATTTCTATATATAGGAGTCCATGGGGCCATAATGTAATCCTAGTAGAGCCACAATGTAATATTAGCCGACCTAAAAATAATAATTTAAGGGCACAATAATAACATTATGGCGGTTACAGGGGTACAATAAAAACAATAAGGGGGTTACACTAACAAAAATAAGGGACTATACTAGTAACATAGGGACCTAACATGCCCCTCTCCTTCAAAAAAGTGTTGTCCTCAACGCTTGAGTAGCTCTAGGTGCTCCTGTATAAAATTATCATCCTCCCATGTAGAATATTTAGTGGTTAAGTTCTTCCACTTGATGAGATACTCTGAAATTGATCCATTCCATAGCTGTCGAGTTCTTGTTTCCATGACTGCTTCAGGTTCCGATATGATTTTTCCTTCCTCATCGAGTTCTGGCAATATTGTTTGAACTGGAAGATTTTCACCTATAACCTTTTTTAAGCATGAAACAAGGAAAACTTGATGCACTTATGAAGAAGCAGGAAGCTCCAATTTGTATGCCATAGTACCAATCTTTTGCAACACCTTGTAAGGACCATATTCATTTGGTGATGATTTATTATCCTTCTTAGCTTGCTTGAGGGACATTTGTTTGTATGGTTGTAGCCGTAAAAATACCCAGTCTCCTACATCAAAACTTCTTTTGCTGCGATGTTGATCTTCCTGTTGTTTCATTCGATTTTGTGCCAAATTTAGGTTATCCTTTAAGAGTTGGAGAACTTCTTGTTGATTCTCGATGTGATCTTCCACTGCTTGAACCTTCGAATTTTCTCTTAAATATGATGTGATGGATGGTGGATGATATCCATAAAGTTCCATAAATGGGGTCATTTTTATTACAGTATGGAAGGAAGTGTTATACCGCCATTCAGCGAGAGGTAACCACTTGACCCGTTGTGTTATTTTATTAGATAAAAAACAATGAAGATATCCTTCCAAACATTTATTTACTATCTTAGTTTGACCATAAGATTGAGGATGATAAGATGAGCTAAGGTAATTGAGTACCCAAACAAGAAAATAACTCCATTCAAAAATTTCCAGTAAAAATGGGATCACTGTCACTCACAATAACCCTTGGGTTTCCATGTAGCTTTTGAATTGTGTCCATAAATGGAGTAGCAACTGTACTTGCTTTAAATGGATGAGATAATGCACAAAAGTGTGCATACTTGGTAAGTCTATCAACTAACACCATGATGACACTCTTTCCTTCGAAATTAGGTAAACCTATGATAAAATCCATTGAAATCTCCTCCCAACATTGACTTGGAATGGATAAAGTTTGTAGAAGTCCCGGGGTCTTAATTGTCTCAACTTTATTATGCTGGAAAACCAAACATTCCACAACAAAATTTTGAATATGAGATTTAAGGCCATCCCAAAAAAATTATTTCTTCACCCTGTGGTAAGCTTTTAAAAATCCTGAGTCTCCTCCTAAAGGAGAAGTGTGCAATTCCAAAAGAATATTTTTTTTTAGTTGGGAATTCTTACAAAGATATAAGCGATCTTTGTACCATAAAGAATCATTTTTCCAACTAAATGTATCAAATGTATTGGGATATTGTTGCAAATTTTGAATGAGCATCCATACTTCTTTGTCCTTCTTCCATTCATTTATTGCTTCGGTTATCCAATCTGGTTGGATAATAGAAATGGCACCAAGCAAAGCTTCCACCTCTTCATTCTTTCTTGAGAGTGCATCTGCAACAACATTAAGCTTCCATTTTTTGTCGATTATTTCAAAGTCATAACCCAACATCTTTGTGACCCATTTTTTCTACTCTTCTGAAGATAGTCTTTTTTCCAAAAAGTGTTTAAGACTATCATGATCAGTTTTTACCTTTAAGTGTCTTCCCATTAGGTAAGTTCGCCATTTCTTTAGTGCATGCAGTATTGCTAACATTTCCTTCTCATAAATAGGTTTATGTAAATACTTTCCTTTGATTAGACGACTTTCAAAAGCAATGGGTCTTCTTTCCTGCATTGAAACAACACCAATTCCATTTCCCGAGGCATCACATTCCACAATAAAGGTTTTTTGTGAAGTCTAGCATAGCTAAGACCGGTGCTAGGCACATTGCCTCTTTAATATGTTCAAAGGCCTTAGTTGCTTCAGGAGCCCATGAAAATGCATCTTTCTTCAATAATGTTGTTATAGGTGTTGCTATTCTCCCATAATTCTTAACAAAAATGCAATAATACCCTGTTAACCCGAGAAATCCTCGCAACTGCTTTATGGTTGTGGGGACTTTCCATTCCTTAATGACTTTAATTTTGCTAGGGTCTACCTTAACACCCTTGTGAGATACAATATGACCCAGATATTCCACCTCTTGTACTCCAAAGAAACATTTGGATGTTTTTGCATATAATTGTTTCTCCTGCAATAGTTTGAGCACCCTGTCAACATGTTCAACATGATCCTTCCAAGACCTACCGTAGATTAGTATATCATCAAAAAATACTAGCACAAATTTTCTAAGGAAGGGTTTGAAAATGGAATTCATCAACCCTTGAAATGTAGAAGGTGCATCGGTAAGGCCAAAAGGCATGACCAAAAATTCATAATGACCCTCATGAGTTCGAAATGCTGTTTTTGGAATATCTTCAGTCTTCATTCTAATTTGATGATATCCTGAACAAAGATCCAACTTAGTAAAATAAATTGCTCCATGTAATTCATCCAATAATTCATCAATCACAGGAATGGGAAATTTATCTTTAATGGTGAGCTTATTGAGCTCCCTATAATCTGGACACATGCGCCATGATCCATCCTTCTTGTGTACCAATACTACAGGAGCAGAGAAAGAATTTTGACTAGGTTGAATTATACCCGCCTCTAACATTTCTGCAATCATACGTTCAATTTTTCTCTTTTGGACATAAGAATATCTATAAAGCCTGATGTTTGGAGGAAAACTTCCTAGAATGAAATGAATAGCATGATCATGATCACGAATAGGTGTGAGTCCTTTGGGAGTTTCAAACACCTTGGGATGATTATCCAAGACTTGTTGGAGATCTACAGAAATAGATGATTTTGATGTTGGAACTTTTGGTGAGCATAATTGTGCAATTACGCCTCGTTTTTCTTTCTTTAGAAGATTCTTCATGACATTAGAGCTTATTATATTTCCTGGCTTCCCTGCAATACCCCGTAATTTGACTTCCTTTCCTTCTGATTTTTTTTTTAAGAAAATTTCTTGAAAATTAAAAGCTACCATCCCCAAAGATTGTAACCATTGTACTCCTAGTACAACATCAACACCTCCCATAGGAATGGAAAGCATTGGAATATTCAATACATATTCCCCCATGGTTAGCTTGATATTATGGCATTTTCTAGAGCAATTTATAGTTCCTCCATTTGCAACCATCACTTGACATTCTAGTGCCGGGTATAGGAAACAATTCAATTCCTTGGCTACCTTACAATGAATAAAATTATGGGTACTACCCGAATCAATCAACACTATTACCTTTTTCTTCTTGATATGTCCTTCTATCTTGAGAGTTTGAGGAGTGGTAATTCCTGCCAATGCATTACATGATATGGTTAGACTCATTTCTTCCTCTTCTAGGGCTGGTTCCTGGTGTATATCCTCTTCTTGTTCATTTTCTTCTTCCTCTTCACAATCTATGTAAAATAATTTCTTCTCAGGACACTTATGACCTTTAGTGTATTTGCTATCACAACTGTAGCAAAGCCCTTTTGCTCTTTTTTCTTCCAATTGTTGTGGTGTCAACCTTGTAGGTTGTGGAAATCTAGGCATAGCAACACTTCCTTCTTTATAGAATTGAGTGGTAGGCTTCCTTGTCGTCGTAATTTTACATTCAATTTTTCTTGCCAACCTGAATGCCTTCCCTAATGAATCAGGTTCCAAAATGTGAACTTCATGTTGGATGTCATCCTTTAATGTACATATGAAGAGATAAATCCCGTGTTCCTCTGGAATATCAGTTACCCTTATATTCAATTTTTGGAAGTCCTCAATGTTCTCCCCCACTAAGCCCTTTTGTTTGAGATTTATCAATTGGCTAAAGAAGGTGTTGCTCTTTGTATCCTCATTATGTTATATCATTTCCTCCATAAAAATTGACCAAGTGACAATATTTTTATGGGAGCAAAGCCATAGATACCATACAAATGTATTTTGTTCTAAATGTAAAGTTGCAATGCATACCTTTTGTGTGTTTTGCACATTATGGAGATCAAAATATTGCTCCATTTGTAGTATCCATGTTACAGGATCCTTTCCATCAAACTTCCTCATATCCATTTTTGGAATATGGTGGTTCTTCCTGCCAACATTAGAGTTTATGAAGTCATGATTAACATTTATTTTGTTCTCATCATGAGTTTCCTCTACTATCTTTTCACCATTAGGAAACATTTCTTGTATCAACTTTTTCAAACCTTCCATGACTGCTTTTAGATCATTCTTCATGTTTTCCATGTTGTATTTCATTTTTTCATCGATCTTAGCTTCCATGTCATCCATCTTAGATTCCATGCCATCTATCTTATATTCCACGCCTTTCTTCAAACCAATCATCTTCGCTTCCATGCCTTTCTTCAAAACATTGATTTCATTTTTTGTTTCTCTTTGCGAGAGAAAAATTTGGTGCACTTGCTCTTGTAATTTTGATAGATCATGTTACAATTCTTCATCTTCATGAGTCATAGTAGAGCCTTATGAAGGCTTAATGGGTGTTGAATTATTTTTACGGGGCATTTTTTTTTTAACCCAATACTGATATATATTCTAAAATATGCCCTTGGAATCAATTCAAATTGATTCTTCAAACAAGACTTATGCAATTCGTAAAAAAAAAATACACACCTTTTTCTTGCTTTTCAAGAGCTCGATATTGAAATTGGATTATCTTTGTGATTGTAGCTCTCCAATATCTGAAATTGGGCACTGAGATATCCTTCTTAATTATCTTTTGAATGCCACAAGTCTGACTTGATTTGGATTCTCCAAGACAAATTTATGTCCAATCTCCCACAATGACCTAATTATGAACTAGTTCATTAGAGTGAACTTGTATGACTTTCCACGTGTCATTGTTTCATATTTAATCTCTGAAATGTATAGCAAAGAAACTACCATCCGTGTACTTGCTACCACATTTTATGGCACTCCAATCCGATGTTCAAAGAGAGAGTTATGAAGATTTTCCCACGATCACCTCTTTGAGATGAAATTCAGGAGCCTGAAAAAGCACTACCTTCCACAGATCATATCTCCAAAAATATTGCGAACCAAGCTCTAAAATATTTTGACGAGTTCCATAAATATTTCATCTTTGCGCCCTAAAACTTTCAGATTCTGTACCTTCGTAGAAAAAAATTTATAGTGAAAATGCCACGATGATCTGTTTAGATTAAATTGAGGAGCCTACAAAAAGACCTAACTTCCACAGATCATATCTACAAAAATATTGCGAACCAAGCTTTAAAATTTTTTGACGATGTTCCTCAGGATTTTTGCTTCGCACCCTAAAAATTTCAGCTTCTGAAACTTCGTAGAAAAAACGTTGCAGCAACAGTGCCACAATGACCTGTTTGGAGTAGCGAAACCCTAGAATCCAAACCTCTGATACCAAATGTTGTGAAACTAGCTCCAAAAATAGAGTAAAAGAGATATCAACTCCTTAGAAATAAGCCTCTTCGAGGGGGCAACCTCCAATACATTACATTAATGAAAAATTCTTGGATGATACAAATTACAAAACCTCCTTTCTATATATAGGAGTCCATGGGGCCATAATGTAATCCTAGTGGAGCCACAATGTAATCCTAGCCGATCTAACAATAATAACTTAAGGGCACAATAATAACAATATGGGGGTTACAGGGGTACAATAATAACAATAATGGGATTACACTAATAACAATAAGGGACTATACTAGTAATATAGGGACCTAACAAGAATAAAGGCTTCCATATATGCTATGTGTTTGGTACACTCACAATTACACTGGGAATAGAAGATTTGAAATAACATCTAAAAGTATGAATATCTATATAATTTTAAGAATGGGAACAAAATTCCATTTCAATAGAAGCGCTATGAAAGGTAACCAAATTCCACTTCAATAGAATATCTATGTTGGTGTGATGTGAGTGCTATAAATATCACACTTACAATGTACTGTTACCCACATTCCTTGACTTCTTCAATTAGGAGGATTCATTCTACTTTCCATCATGGTTATAATGTTGAGATTCAGCAAGAAGATCATAGTGAAAATTATGCACCTACACTAAGATGGAGCCTCGAGCTATTTTTAGGTGGATGTCTATTTATAGATGCATGAGAAAATACTATTTATAGATGAGGTCTATTTATAGATGTATGTGCAAGTTCTATTTATATATTGCATGTCTATTTATAGATGCATGTCGGCTATTATTATCCCTTAATAATAGTTGGACAATAAACAATAATCTATTCTCAATGAGCACAAGGAAATAGTTAACTGAAATGGAAAATCAGTTAGCTATAGGAATTTCAAGTTGAGTGGTTGGTTGGTGGGACATGCAAGTGGACTTAGTTGTAACTAAGTGATTTGAAGTTGTAACAAAGTTGGAAGTGTAGCTATGAAAGTTGTAAAGTAGTTTAACACAGTTAAGTGAGATAAACTCAATTGCGCTAGTTGTAACTGAAGATACACTAGTGAGAGATCAAGTGAATTAATTATTGGCTAATTCACAATAAGTGGCCTCACATGCAACTGAAGATTTACTACTATTAACTACATGCATGTAAGATCCAATGGAGACCTAGTTTAGATGTAGGTGAAAGGTACAGATTCACTATCAATTGTGACATTAGTGGTTGCACACATGCAACCACACACACATTGGATGTGCCCATGAGGATTTTGTAGTCAAGGCAAGTAGGATTCCATTCTTTCAGGTATTTCTATCAGCTGGGATTGCACAATAGAGGCAGGCTTTCTGGAGGCAGTAAATTGGCTAAGGAAGTTGCCAATTTTTGTATGACAGTGTGAGACATTTAGCTATTGTACTAAGAGCTCTTGGAGTAGAGATTTGTATGTAATTTATGTATGATCTGTGATATATACATAATAGAAGATATTGGGGTTTTTAGCTTTATTCTTACCCGGTAAAATTATTTTTGTTGTGTGATTCATATTTCTTCATGATATTATGATTGGTGATTGTTGTTCAAATTCGGAAAAGATTTTCTAGAAGAGATTATGTATTTAACAGTGGCATATAATTGTTAGATCAGGAGAATCGAGGTAAAACATATTTTGTATTAAATTTCTACATAGTATCGGAGCATAGAAATTACAATTTTGAAGCAGGAGCTGAGTTTTTTGGTAAAAAGAATTCAAATTTCTAGAAATAATTTCTTGGTGCTACAGCTAATTTAACATCGAAATGGCTTTCAATGTCTTGTGGCTAGAGTATCAACTCGAGGGAACCTCGAACTAGATTTCTTGGAAGGACAAGATGGAGGCGGTGCTGGAATATAATGGCTTGAAGGAATTCATTGACAATGATGTTCCTAATGCTACTTTGATAGATGTTGCATAACTTGATGCATGGAAAAAGAAAGAGGCAAAGGCGAGGAGGATTCTGCTGGAAGGAGTACGAGAACACATTTTCTCAAGCCTTGATGGGAAAGTGACACCATGGGCTATGTGGAAGGATTTGACGGACCTTTTCCAAAGAAGCAGAGACCATAGGAAATTGGCACTCAAAGATAAACTTAGGAAGATCAAGATGGAAAAGGGAGACAACATTCCAAAGTATCTCACGAAGAGTGTCCAATGTTGGGATGAACTCGAGAGTGTGGGAATAACTGTTGCTGATGATGATTTGGTGAGCTTGGCTCTCTTGGGACTTCATAAGAGTTGGCACAATTATGAAGACTCTGTCAATGGATGAGAAAAAATTCCATATTGGGAACGATTGTGGTTAGATATGGTGCAGGAGGCGTTCAGGTGGAACACCGGATATGGCTCTTCATCAAAGAATGTTGATGAAGAGGATTGTGCTTTGGCTACCAAGGAAAGGAAGGGGAAGGGGAAGAAATTCCATTGTAAATTTGAGTCTAAAGGAAAGAAGCTGGATTTGTCCAAGGTGAATTGTTTTCATTGTCACCAACATGGGCATCTTGCTACTAACTATCCTCAAAAGAAGAATAACAAGAAGGCTACTGGAGTTGCAGCTGGTGAGACCCTTACCTCACAATTTGAACTTGGCATCTCCTTGATCGCATTTATGGTGTCAAGTGAATTGGGATCGGTGTGGTATTTGGAGAGAGTGATGCTTCCTTCCTCATGATGGGAGATAAGGAGATTTTCAGTGACTTGGAGGAGAAATATCTCTAGATGCACATAGATATGGGTGACGATGGACGATATAGTGCGAATAGAATTTGTACCATTACATTTCAGAGGGATTTAGGTAAACCATTTCAATTGAAAGATGTGATGCCTATTTCAGGTCTAAATAAAAAATTACTCTTAGCCACAATGTTGGAGGACAGAGGCTATCACGTTGTTCCTAGAAATGGAAACACTTTCCTGTGATACAAAACAATGGGTAAAGCCAAGAGGATAGGGTTTCGAGTTAAGAATATCTACAAGCTATAGGTAGATGGATGCGCTGTGATGATGGGAAAGGCAGAGAAATTGGTGAGCCGGGATGAGGGCGAATTATGACATAAGCAATTGGGCCATCTTCATCATGGAGCCTTGAAATTCATGCAGAAAATATCTAGTGGAGTTCCAATGGGAACACTTTTTCAGTTAGATCAGTGGAAGGGTTGCACCATGGGGAAGTATGTAAAGTACACCTTTCATGAAAAGGAGAATAGTGCTTTTGGAATCATTGAGAGAGTTCACACAGACGTGTGTGGACAATTCTTGGTTGCTTCAAGAAAAAAACATAATTACTATGCTATTTTTGTTGATGAATTTTCTTGTAAATGTTGGATCTTATTCATGTAGAAGAAGGATCAAATATTCTCAAAGTTTTGTAGTTTAAGGCATTGGTGGAGAAAGATTTAGGGAAGCAATTGAAGGCTATGAGGAGCGATAATGGTGGATAATACATCTCTAATGAATTCAAGAAATTCTGCCGGAAAGAAGAAATTTGAAGAGAACTCATAGCGCCTCATAACCCATAGCAAAATAGGGTCGTGGAGAGGAAGAAAAAACTAATAGTGGGTGCATCACAAGCAATGTTGCATGATTAGGGCCTACCATTGCATTTGTGAGTGGAATCATGAAACACTGAGGTTTATGTGCAAAACCATTTTCCTCATAGAGTACTTGGCATGAGTACACCTGAAGAAGATTTCATTTGTTTTTGTGCATGTGACGAAGGATTCTAGGAAGAAGCTGGAGCCGACTGCTGAAGTTGGGATATTTTTGGGGTACACAGAAACACCCCATAATTATTGTGTGTATTTTCCAAACAGTCAAATGGCTGTGGTGCGACGGGATATAAAATTCGATGGGGGGAAAGCCATGCGGTTGTCGCTTGAGAGAGAACTAGACTTGCATGCGAAGGAGGAATTGTTGGTTCCCAAAGATGAGTCTCTAGATGTGGATCAGCCATAGGAGGAGGTTCATGGAGTGGAGGAGTCCACTCACGCAGAGAAAACCATCAAAACTGATAGAAGGCGTACCATGGAAGCTGATAGGCTGAGACTTGATGCTGCATAGAATGTAGGAGCCCCTACTTCACAACGTAGACAAAGAAAGTCTCCTAACTGATTTACTAGATATGTGGCTCTCATGAGAAAATGTATTCTGACTGAGCCATATTCCTTTCAGGAAGTAGTGAAGGAGCCCACATGGGTAGATGAAATGGTGGAGGAGTATGAATCCATTGTCAAAAATAGTTCTTGGGAAATTGTTCCAAGGTCGGTCGATAAATTAGTGGAAAGTTTGAGATGGATATACAGATAAAGCAAGATGCTGATTGGAGTGTTGACAAATATAGGGCTATATTTCTACCTAGGGCTTTTGACAGATCGATGGGATAGATTATGGAGAAACCTTTGCACCTGTCGCAAGGTATTCTTCCATAAGGACCATCCTTTCTCTCTCACCGCAGATGGGTTGGTGCATTCATCAGATGGATGTGAAGAGTACATTTATCAATGGGATCATTGAGGAAGAGGTGTACATAGATCAGCCTGAATGATTTAAGATCTTTATTAGTCAGTCGCATGTGTGTTGACTCAAAAGAGCATTGTATGGGATGAAGAAAGCACCCCATGCTTGGTACACTAGGATAGGCAGCTATTTCATCAAACTGGGCTTCAACAAAATTGAAGCAGATGCAAACCTCTACCAAATTGTGGTGGAGGGTAAGATTTTAATCATTTCTATTTATGTTGATGATTTAATATTGACTAGTGATGAGCAGCTAAAACAATCATGCAAGGAGGACCTTGCAAAGGAGTTCAAGATGAAGGATATGGGCCTCCTTCATTATTTCCTTGGATTGGAAATATGGTAGCGAGATGGTGAAATTTTTCTATCTCAAGGCAAGTATGCAAGGGAGATACTGGGTAAGTTTCACATGGAGGGTTGAAAACCCATTGATGCTCCTCTTCCAAGAAACTAGAGAAAGGAGGGTGCTACTTCTAGAGAGGTAGTGGATACTACTTTCTGTCGACAGTTAGTGGGTTTGCTAATGTATCTAGTGAACAAGAGACCAAAAATTTTCTATGCGGTTAACCGATTGAGTCAAGCTATGGTTAATCCTACCAAGATATTTTGGAAGGTGGGCAAGCATGTCCTGAGATACCTGAGGGGCACATCTGAGTATGGTTTATGGTATAGACGGATGGATGAGGTGAATTTGCATGGCTTCATGGATGCATATTGGGCAGGCAGCCCATCAGACATAAAGAGTACATTAGGGGGGATATTTAGCATTGGATCTACAGTTGTTTCTTGGTACAATAGGAAGCAGATATCTGTGGCACTTTGTTCAATGGAAGCGGAATACATGGCAACGGGTCAAGCTGCATGTGAGGCTATCCGGATGGGAAATATCTTGGCTGGTTTTTTTTGTTCTCATTTAGATCGGACAATGGTTCATTGTGATAACCATAGTTGCATTAAACTCTCAATTAATCCTGTGTTTCATGATCGATCTAGGCATATAGATATCTGGTATCATCATATTAGAGATTGTGTGCAGATGAATATCATGTTGCTTAAGTACATTCCTACGAAAGATCAGGATGTAGATATTCTCACGAAGGTGCTCACCAAGAGCAAATTCGAATACCATAGAGACAGGATCAGGGTGAAGGATAATCCCTTTCTTGTTGAGAGGGAGTGTTGAGATTCAATAAGGATATCCTAGTGAAATTATGCACCTACACTAGGATGAAGCCTCAAGCTATTTTTAGGTGGATGTATATTAATAGATGCATGAGAAAATTCTATTTATAGATTAGGTCTATTTATAGATGTATGTGAAAGTTCTATTTATAGATTGCATGTCTATTTATAGATGAATGTCAGCTATTATTATCCCTTAACAATAGTTGGACAATAAACAATAATCTATTATCAATGAGCACTTGGAAATAGTTAACTAAAGTGGAAAATCAGTTATCTATAGGAATTTTGAGTTGAGAAGTTAGTTGGTGGGACATGCAAGTGGACTTAGTTGTAACTGAGTGATTCAAAGTTGTAACAGAGTTGGAAGTGTAGTTATCAAAGTTGTAAAGTAGTTTAAATGAGTTAAGTGAGTTAAACTCAGTTATTCTAGTTGTAATTGAAGATGCACTAGTGAGAGATAAATTGAATTAATTATTGATTAATTCACAATAAGTGGCCTAACATGCAACTGAAGATTTACTACTATTAACTACATGCATGTCAGATAGAGTGGAGACTTAGTTGAGATGTAGGTGAAAGGGACAGATTGACTATCAGTTGTGACATTAGTGGTTGCACACATCCAACCACACACACATTGGATGTTCCCATGAGGATTGTGTAGTCAAGGCAAGCAATATTCCATTCTTTCAAGTATTTCTATCAGCTGGGATTTCGCAGTAGAGGCAGGTTGTCTGGAGGCAGTAAATCGGCTAAGGAACTTGCCAATTTTTGTATGACAGTGTGAGACAATTAGCTGTTGTACTAAGAGCTCTTGGAGTAGAGATTTGTATGTAATTTTTGCATGATCCACGATATATACATAAAAGAATATAGTGGGGTTTTTAGCTTTATGCTTTCCTGGTAAAATTATTTGTGTTATGTGTGATTGATCTTTCTTCATGATATTGTGATTGGTGATTGTTGTTCAAATTCTAAAATGTTTTTGTAGAAGTGATTATGTATTTATAAGTGGCATATAATTTTTAGATCAGGAGAATCCAGGCAAAACATATTTTGTATTAAATTTCTACATGGTATCGGAGCACAAAAAATTACAATTTTGAAGTAGGAGTTGAGTTGATTGGTGGAAAGAATTCAAATTCCCAGAAAGAATTTCTTGGTGCTACAGCTGATTTAACATCAAAATGGATTTCAATGTCTTTCCTGGAAGGACAGGATGGAGGTAGTGCTAGAAGATAATGTCTTGAAAGAATTCATTGACAATGATGTTCCTAAGGCTACTTCGACAGATGCCGCATAACTTGATGCATGGAAAAATAAAGTGGCAATGGTGAAGAGGATTTTGTTGGAAGGAGTACAAGAACACATTGTCTCAAGCCTTCATGGGAAAGTGACACCAAATTATATGTGGAAGGCTTTAACGGATCTTTTCCAAAGCAGCAGGGACCATAAGAAATTGGCGCTCAAAGATAAACTCAGGAAGATCAACATGGAAAAGGGAAACAACATTCCAAAGTATCTCACGAAGTGTGTCCAATGTCGGGATGAATTGGGGAGTGTGGGAATAACTGTTGCTGATGATGATTTTGTGAGCTTTGCTATCTTTGGAATTCATAAGAGTTGGCACAGTTATGAAGACTCTACCAATAGACGGGAAAAATTACCGGATTGGGAACAACAATTGTCGGATCTGGTCCAGGAGGAGTTCAGGCGGAACACCAAAGATGGCTCTTCATCAAATAATGATGATGAAGAGGATTGTGACTTGGTTGCCAAGGAATGGAAGGGTAGGGGGAAGAAATTCCATTCTAAATTAGATCCTAAAGGAAAGAAGCTAGATTTTTCTAAGGTGAAGTGTTTTCACTGTCACAAACATGGGCATCTTGCTACTAACTATCCTCAAAAAAAGAATAACAAGAAGGTTGTTGGAGCTACAACTAGTGAGGCCCTTGCCTCACAATTTTAACTTGACATCTCCTTGATCGCATTTATGGTGTCAAGTGAATTGGGATCGGTGTGGTATTTAGAGAGTGATGCTACCTTCCACATGACGAGAGATAATGATCTTTTCAGTGACTTGGAGGAGAAAGATCTCCAAATGCACATAAAGATGGGTGATGATGCATGAAAAAATGCGACTGACATTGGTACCATTACATTTCAGAGGGATTTAGGTAAACCATTTCAATTGAAAGATGCGATGCATGTTCTAGGTATAAATAGAAGCTTAGTCTCAGTCAGAATGTTGGAGGACAGAGACTATGACGTTGTTTTTAATGATGGAAAATATTTCTTGCGACATAAAAAAAATGGTAAAGCCAAGAGGATATGGATTTGAGTTAAGAATATCTATAATATGGAGGTATATGGCTGCGTGGCCATGATGGGAAAGGTAGAGAAATTGGTGAGCCGAGATGAGGGCGAATTATGGCATAGGAGATTGGGCCATCTTCATCATGGAGCCTTGAAAGTCATGCATCAAATATCTAATGGACTTCCAATGGGAACACTTTCTGAGTTAGATCAGTGAAAGGGTTGCACCATGGGGATGTATGTAAAGTCCACCTTTCATGAAAAGGAGAACCGTGCTTCGGGGATCCTTGAGAGAGTTCACACAAATGTGTGTGGACCATTTTTGGTTGCTTCAACAACAAAACATAATTACTATGTTATTTTTGTTGATGATTTTTCTCATAAATGCTGGATCTTCTTCATGCAGAAGAAGGATCAAACATTCTCAAAGTTTTGTGAGTTTAAGGCATTGGTGGAGAAAGAGTCTGGGAAGCAATTTAAGGCTCTGAGGAGCGATAATGGTGGAGAATACATCTCTAACGAATTCAATAACTTCTGCAGCAAAGAAGGAATTCAAAG
This sequence comes from Pinus albicaulis, assembly GCA_034641835.2. Classification (NCBI taxonomy): domain Eukaryota; kingdom Viridiplantae; phylum Streptophyta; class Pinopsida; order Pinales; family Pinaceae; genus Pinus; species Pinus albicaulis. Next base: position 1,364,965,667 of record CM076578.1, read on the forward strand.
AGAACTTATAGTGCCTCATAATCCACAACAAAATGGGACCACAGAGAGAAAGAACAAAATGATAGTGGGTGCAACACAAGTGATGTTGCATGATCAGGGCCTACCAATGCATTTGTGGGTGGAATCATGCAACACTGCAGTTTATGTGCAAAACCGTTGTCTTGATGGAGTACTTGGCATGGGTACACCTGAAGAAGCTTTCATCTATTTATGTGCATATGACCAAGGACATTGGGAAGAAGTTGGAGTCGACTTCTGAAGATGGGATATTTGTGGGGTACACAGAAACACCCCATAATTATCGTGTGTATTTTCCAAACAGTCGAATGACTGTGGCGCGATGGGATATAAAATTCAATGAGGGGAAAGCCATGCAGTTGCCGCTTGAGAGAGAGCCAGACTTGCATGAGGAAGAGGTATTTTTGGTTCCCAAAGAGTAGTCTCTAGTTGTGGATCAACCATAGGAGGAGGTTCATGGAGTGGAGGAGTCCAATCACGTAGAGCAAACCATCAAAACTGGTAGAAGGTGTACCACAAAAGTTGATAGGATGAGACTTGATGCTGCATAGAATGTAGGAGCCCCTACTTCACAGCGCAGACAAAGAAAGTCTCCTGACCGATTTACAGGATACTTGGCTCTCATGAGAAAATGTATTGTGACTGAGCCATCCACCTTTTAGGAAGTGGTGCAGAAGCCCCACATGGGTAGATGCAATGGTGGAGGAGTATGACTCCATTGTCAAAAATAGTGCTTGGGAAATTGTTACAAGTCGAGTTGATAAATCAATAGAAGGTTTGAGATGGATATACAAGGTAAAGAAAGCTTCTTATGTGAGTGTTGACAAATACATGGCTAGAATTGTGCCTCGGGGCTTATCACAGATAGAGGGGATAGATTATGAAGAAACCTTGGCACATGTCGCAAGGTATTCTTCCATAAGGACCATCCTAACTCTCTCAGTGCAGATGGGCTGGTGCATTCATCAGATGGATGTGAAGACTACATTTCTCAATGGGAGCATTGAGGAATACGTGTACATAGAGTAGCCTGAAGGATTTTAGACCTTCAACAGTGAGTCGCATGTGTGCTAACTCAAAAGAGCGTTGTATGGGATGAAGAAAGCACCCTGTGCTTGGTACAATCAGATAGACAACTATATCATCAGACTGGGCTTCACCAAAAGTGAAGCAGATGCAAACCTATACCAAATTGTGGTGGAGGGTAAGCTTTTAATCATTGTTCTTTATGTTGATGATTTAATATTTACTGGCGATGAGAAGATGATATGCTCATGCAAGGAGGACCTTGCAAAGGAGTTCAAGATGAAGGATATGGGCCTCCTTCATTATTTCCATGGATTGGAAATATGGTAGTGAGATGGTGAAATTTTCATGTCTTAAGGCAAGTATGCAAGGGAGATACTGGGTAAGTTTCACATGGAGGGCTGAAAACCCGTGGATGCTCCTCTTCCAAGAATCTAGAGGAAGGAGGATGCTACTTCTGGAGAGGTATTAGATGTTATTTTCGATCGAAAATTAGTGGGTTCGTTAATGTATCTAGTGAACACGAGACTAGAAATTTTCTATGTGGTTAACCAACTGAGTCAATCTATGGTTAAGCCTACTAAGCTCTTTTGGAAGGCAGACGAGCATGTCCTGAGATACGTGAGAGGCACATCTCAGTATGGTTTATGGTATAGACGGATGGATGAGGTGAAATGTCATGGCAACCCATCAGACATAAAGAGCATATCAGGGGGGATCTTTGGCATTGGATCTACAATTTTTTCTTGGTAAAATAGGAAGTAGAGATCCGTGGCACTCTGTTCAGCGGAAGCGGAATACCTGGAAGCAAGTAAAGTTGCATGTGAGGCTAGATAGATGAGAAATATTTGGGCTGGTTTGTTTGGTTCTCATTTAGATCCGACAGTGGTTCATTGTGATAACCATAGTTCCATTAAGATCTAGATTAATCCTGTGTTTCATGATCGATCTAAGCATATAGATATACAATATCATGATATCAGAGATTGTGTGCAGAGGAAGATCGTGTTTCTTAAGTACATTCCTATGGAAGATCAGGATGCATATATTCTCACAAAGGCGCTCACCAGGAGAAAATTCGAATACCATAGAGGCATGATCGGGGTGAAGGATAATCCCTTTCTTGTTGAGAGGGATTGTTGAGATTCAAAAAGAATATCCTAGTGAAAATTATGCACCTACACTAGGATGGAGCCTCAGGCTATTTGTAGGTTGATGTCTATTTATAGATGCATGAGAAAATTCTATTAATAGATTAGTTCTATTTATAGATGTATGTGCAAGTTCTATTTATATATTGCATGCCTATTTATAGATGCATGTCAGCTATTGTTATCCCTTAATAATAGTTGGACAATAAACAATAATCTATTCTTAATGAGCACTTGGAAATAGTTAACTGAAGTGGAAAATCAGTTAGGTATAGGAATTTCGAGTTGAGTAGTTGGTTGGTGGGACATGTAAGTGGAATTAGTTGTAACTAAGTGATTCGAAGTTGTAACAGAGTTGGAAGTGAGAGATCAAGTGAATTAATTATTGATTAATTCACAGTCAGTGGCCTCACATGCAACTGAAGATTTACTACTATTAAATACATGCATGTCAAATCAAGTGGAGACCCAATTGAAATGTAGGTGAAGGGGATAGATTGAATATCAATTGTGACATTAGTGGTTGCACACATGTGACCACACACACATTGGATGTGCGCATGAGGATTGCGTAGTCAAGAAAACTAGGATTCCATTCTTTCATGGATTGCTATCAACTGGGATTGCGCAGTAGAGGAAAATTGTCTAGAGGCAGTAAATTGGCTAAGGAACTTGCCAATTTTTGTATGCCAATGTGAGACAATTAAATATTGTAGTGAGAGCTCTTGGAGTAGAGCTTTGTATGTAATTGTTTCATGATCCATGATATATACATAATAAAAGATAGTGGGGTTTTTAGTTTTATTCTTTCCCGGTAAAATTATATGTGTCATGTGTGATTGATATTTCTTCATGATATTATGATTGGCTATTGTTGTTCAAATTCCACAAAGATTTTGTAGAAGCGATTATGTATTTAGCAGTAGCATATAATTGTTAGATCAAGAGAATCCAGGCAATAGATGTTTTGTATTAAATTTCTACATATAAATCATTATCAATTTGATATTTAAAATGGACCAAAATTTTGATTTAAACAACTATGGGGCCATAATGCTAGGCACACTTTTCCCCAAACCTTATGTGACGATTCCAAATATGTGGTTATTGAATTAGTTCTAAGGGACATGCTCATCAGGCCTTGGGACAAGAAAAGTTATGAAACAACCACTAAACAACTGATCACATTTTCACATTTAGTACCGTTATTGAGAAGTTTAAGATATGATCTTATCAAGTCTTTCATAATGATTTTGAAATGCTATTAACTTTATTCTAAGGACAATGTGGTCTCCTAAATTACACAAAAATTGTCTTGTTAAGTACCTTGTTAAAATTGTTTCAAGATTGTATAAGACAATGGTAAAATAGCTCCCACACATCAAGGTTTTTATATTTTTATGACTTCATGAAATGTTGAAATAAAATTAGATAAATATTCTCATTTACATTAATAAACTTGAAAAATTAGAAAAAAAAACAAAACAAAACACTCATATAAAAATCACATCATCTTAAACACTCATTTTATATATATATATATATATATAATTTTTAACTTTTCAACAAAAAGTTATATATATACATACATACTCGTGCCGAGAATTTTATATTCGAGTTTTGGAATTGTAAGCCTTCGAAGTCTTGGAGAAATTAATTTATAGATTTACAATACCGGGATTTAATTGTCTATTCTCAAAGAAACCAAACAAAATATGAAATAAATATTCTTAGAACAAGCACCATGTCACATTGAAGTATCTAAAAGTAATATTCAAATACATTTATAAAGAAAATAAAAATATGATAATCCATTTGTTACTCCGAGAAATTGACCAACTTATAAAAAGATAGAATGAAATTGATGGGATGCTCATAATATATTGATAAACCTTTTACCAACATCTACGGAGCGTTTAAAAATTTATTTTTATGATGACTTAGAATGACTTAAAACATTTTTTTTTTTATAATAAATCACGGGAGAATATTTTATAAATATAAATTCTCATTTTTAAAAGGCTCTCTGATTTTTAAATAGCTCAACTTGCTGTATAAGTGTTTTTTATTATGTAAAAGTTCTCGTCGCTAACTATTTATATTTATTTATTTTAATAAATAATATGTGCTCATGATTGCCATTATATTTTTTAATATGAAAAACATACGTTACTAATAGGCATTCAAAAGCAAACAAATAAATTATAAAGAACACTTAAATAATAAATAGTCATATGCATCGTGTTTTCTCTTCGAGACTAATTTATATATTTGTTGATCATTTTTCCGTGTTCCCTTCCCACCCACATCGCTATAGATATCAAGAGAAGGTACCTTGAGAATATTTTATTCACAAATTTAAGAGCTTATTGACTTAGGACCGAACTTCAATATTTAAGATTTATGGTAATGTATTTTAATCTGTTTTATCATAACTTTTCTAAATAATAATTTTTTTATAAAAGTACCTTTTTTTTTAATATGTGAATATAAGTTTATATTAAATCAGAGTAGTTATGTAAACTATATGATTGGTAAATGCCATAAGCATCAAAACACACTAGATATATTTTATATTATTAAAATAAAAGAAAATGTAAAAAATCATTAAATTACAAGTATATTATTATTGTTGATGTTGTTATTAGAAGAAAAAGAATTAATATATAAGCTAATGATATATACATTTAAAAAAATATGTAACATGATTATTAATTATGGGGATTTATCCGCGTTATAGGATGGAGATTCTTAATAGGCTTTTTATAATACCATGGGCCAATACAATGGCTTATCAATAGCACATGCACAAAAAAATCACAACTTTGTTTATAGGGTGCTTGTTCATATGATATTTTTTTAATTAATCAATTTAATTAAAAAGGACAACATGACATAACTACTTTGGAGATAAACGTGAACCTTTGATTTGTGTATACTAGTATTAATATTCTAGAATATTCCATCTATCCCCTTAATCATTATGCCTTAAGGTGTTCCCTTTGAGAAGAACTCCCCTAGCTGCCACTTTGCACTCTTTTCTACCGTCATATATATTGTTAGACAATTAAGGCTTCTTCCATCGTTAGATGCCACTGTTTTAATTTTCAACCTAATCTTGATTTTTTCAACTGTTCAATAAGCACAAAAATAATGCATGTTTCCTCCTTTGTGATGATAAAAATTCTTAATAACCCTACTCTGACTCCTATACACTCTGCTCTGCGACACACATCTTCTTCCGCCCCAGTAGCTTGGCTTCCTTATGATATTCTCATTCAAATACTCTGTCAGGGATTCATTGATGTATCTTCATTGGTATGTTATAATATGGCTGCAATCATAACACTTTTCAGATAAAATGCCACACATAATCCATTAACTAGTTTCTTAATAACAATGTTAATCACTATGTAATGCAGGTCAACTATTTATTTTCTTTCCATCACTGAACATGGTCTAGGTATCATGGTTGCAATTCTTTGTTTGACCTTAAAATTTATTAATATATCAAAAGTGCATCATATTGTTAACTATTTTTGTTTATTTATGTTGCAATATTGGATAGGCAACCAACGGAGTTGGCTGCCTAGAAACCTCCAAGATTGGGTGCCCACATGTTAGTTTTGAAATTGTTCAAGATTCATGAAAATCATCCCATCGCTCCATTGAAATTGCGGGAATGCTTCAATACCAAAACTCTTTCTCATAGTAATTCACTTGGATCATTCTAGGGTTCTTTCTTTTCAAGAAAAAGTATGAAAATTAGGGCAAGAAACAAAAGAATAATGGTATTGAATCTTTTAGATGCATCGCTTCTTCGCTATTGATTGCAAAAGATTGTAGAATGAACGAGTAAGAAGTGGAAAATTTCAGTGTGATTGGGTGTTGCTTTCATGTATGAAAAGGAGGATGAAAATCAAAAGAATGACGATAGTGACTTAACCAGTTGCACCACTCCTTGGTCATGTACTAAGGAAAAAGAGAATGCAGAATGAGAAGTAAGAGGAAAGGATTTAAGAAGGACTAAGTAGTGACACCATTTTCTCATCTTTTATAGTTTTAGATCACGGTTACATATTGTTATGGTAGTTATATCAGGAAAAACTATATTGGGTTATCACTCTTTGGTGATGTCACGAGTATCATTTAGGCAATGAGGTTTTCGTTAATAATATTTCAATTGCTAAACCAGGCTTTTGTGGTCTGTTTGATGTGGCTATGTTGAAAATATAAAAATACAATATAATATAGAATTTTTCATTATGTTTAACGTGCTTAAGCTAAATATATCAAAATACAGTGGAAAAAATGAGTTTTGAAGAAAACATAAATAATGGTAGGTATATTTATTTCCATCATTTTACAAATATTTTAAAAAAATGGCAGAAATATTGCAACAACATCCAAAAATTATGCAAAAAATTAGGAGACTATTATCGATATGGCAGAAAGGCTGCAATAAGAGCTTTAAAGTTATGGTCCAATGAAATGTTTGAAAAATAATTTTTTCAGTAATATTGAAAAATAAATATTTGTTTTTCAAAGTTAAGCATTATAACTTGCATTGGTAAATGCTAAATTAATAGTGGTCAACATATGATTGCTAGAGTCCTTCCTTGACACAAACTAATAAACACACATATCACCCTAAATGCTAAATTAAGTACTATAGTGAGATATTTTATTTTGTTTTGCGTGGTTATTTAAAGTAATTTTAAAAATTATTTCGATATTGGTATATTTCATAACTTTCGAATATTGAATTTTTAATATTTTTAGAAATCTTCATTATTTTTTGGAGGTTTAATGGAAAAATCTTGAATTTGTTTGCGAATTCTCCTTCTAGCATGCTAAAGAAAACATCCAACAAAGTAAATAACCAGAAATTATGGTCCAAATAAGACACCCCTTTTTCATAAAACATAGTTTCATCTAACTCAACTTTATAAGTTTAGCCCAACATCGAGTTAGGGTTATAGATTTTACATATTAGGGGTTTAACATTATTAGAAAGTGTAGTCTCAACTTCTTCTCATGCTTTATGTGTATGAGAATAATAAACACATCCCAATTAAGAGATTACTTGTTAATAAGGATGAATGGTATTGTATAATTAGTATGGTATTGTATATATTCGAGTTTTGGAATTGTAAGCCTACGAAGTCTTGTAGAAATTAATTTATAGATTTAGAATACCGGGATTTAATTGTCTATTCTCAAAGAAACCAAACAAAATATGAAATAAATATTCTTAGAACAAGCACCATGTCACATTGAAGTATCTAAAAGTAGTATTCAAATACATTTATAAAGAAGATAAAAATATGATAATCGATTTGTTACTCCGAGAAATTGAGCAACTTATAAAAAGATAGAATAAAATTGATGGGATGCTCATAATATATTGATAAACCTTTTACCAACATCTAGGGAGCGTTAAAAATTTATTTTTATAATGACTTAGAATGACTTTAAAATAAAATTTTTCTTATAATAAATCACGGGAGAATATTTTATAAATATAAATTCTCATTTTTAAAAAGCTCTCTGATTTTTAAATAGCTCAACTTGCTGTATAAGTGCTTTTTATTATGTAAAAGTTCTCATCGCTAACTATTTATATTTATTTATTTTAATAAATAATATGTGCTCATGATTGCCATTATATTTTTTAATATGAAAAACATACGTTACTAATAGGCCTTCAAAAGCAAACAAATAAATTATAAAGAACACTTAAATAATAAATAGTCATATGCATCGTGTTTTCTCTTCGAGACTAATTTATATATTTGTTGATCATTTTTCCGTGTTCCCTTCCCACCCACATCGCTATAGATATCAAGAGAAGGTACCTTGAGAATATTTTATTCACAAATTTAAGAGCTTATTGACTTAGGACCGAACTTCAATATTTAAGATTTATGGTAATGTATTTTAATCTGTTTTATCATAACTTTTCTAAATAATATTTTTTTTACAAAAGTACCTTTTTTTAATATGTAAATATAAGTTTATATTAAATCAGAGTAGTTATGTAAACTATATGATTGGTAAATGCAATAAGCATCAAAACACACACTAAGATATATTTTATATTATTAAAATAAAAAGAAAATGTTAAAACTCATTAAATTATAAGTATATTATTGTTGTTGTTATTAGAAGAAAAAGAATTAATATATAAGCTAATGATATATACATTTAAAAAAATATGTAACATGATTATTAATTATGGAGATTTATCCTTGTTATAGGATGGAGATTCTTAATAGGCTTTGTTATAATACCATGGGCGAATACAATGGTTTATCAATAGCATATGCACAAAAAAATCACAACTTTGTTTATATGGTGTTTGTTCATATGATTATTTTTTAATTAATCAATTTAATTAAAAAGGACAACATGACATAACTACTTTGGAGATAAACATGAACCTTTGATTTGTGTATACTAGTATTAATATTCTAGAATATTCCATCTATCCCCTTAATCATTATGCCTTAAGGTGTTCCCTTTGAGAAGAACTCCCTTAGCTACCACTTTGCACTCTTTTCTACCGTCATATATATTGTTAGACAATTAAGGCTTCTTCCATCGTTAGATGCCACTGTTTTAATTTTCAACCTAATCTTGATTTTTTCAACTGTTCAATAAGAACAAAAAGAATGCATGTTTCCTCCTTTGTGATGATAAAAATTCTTAATAACCCTACTCTGACTCCTATACACTCTGCTCTGTGACACACATCTTCTTCCGCCCCAATAGCTTGGCTTCCTTATGATATTCTCATTCAAATACTCTATCAGGGATTCATTGATGTATCTTCATTGGTATGTTATAATATGGCTGCAATCAGAACACTTTTCAGATAAAATGCCACACATAATCCATTAACTAGTTTCTTAATAACAATGTTAATCACTATATAATGCAGGTCAACTATTTATTCTCTTTCCATCACTGAACATGGTCTAGGTATCATGGTTCCAGTTCTTTGTTTGACCTTAAAATTTATTAATATATCAAAAGTGCATCATATTGTTAACTATTTTTGTTTATTTATGTTGCAATATTGGATAGGCAACCAACGGAGTTGGCTGCCTAGAAACCTCCAAGATTGGGTGCCCACATGTTAGTTTTGAAATTTTTCAAGATTCATGAAAATCATCCCATCGTTCCATCAAAATCGCGGGAATGCTTAAATACCAAAACTCTTTCTCATAGTAATTCACTTGGATCATTCTAGGGTTCTTTCTTTTTGAAGATAAAGTATGAAAATGAGGACAAGAAACAAAAGAATAATAGTAGTGAATTGTCTAGATGCATCGCTTCTTCGCTATTGATTGCAAAAGATGGTAGAATGAACGAGTAAGAAGTGGAAAATTTCAGTGTGATTGGGTGTTGCTTTCATGTATGAAAAGGAGGATGAAAATCAAAAGAATGACAATAGTGACTTAACCAGTTGCACCACTCCTTGGTCATGTACTACGCAAAAAGAGAATGTAGAATGAGAAGTAAGAGGAAAGGATTTAAGAAGGACTAAGTAGTGACACCATTTTCTCATCTTTTATAGTTTTAGATCGCGGTTACATATTGTTATGGTAGTTATATCAAGAAAAAATATATTGGGTTATCACTCTTTGGTGATGTCGCGAGTATCATTTACGCAATGAGGTTTTCGTTAATAATATTTCAATTGCTAAACCAGGATTTTGTGGTTTGTTTGATGTGGCTATGTTGAAAATATAAAAATACAATATAATATAGAGTTTTTCGTTATGTTTAATGCGCTTAAGCTAAATATATTAAAATACAGTGGAAAAAATGAGTTTTGAAGAAAACATAAATAATGGTAGGTATATTTATTTCCATCATTGTACAAATATTTAAAAAACATGGAAGAAATATTGCAACAACATCCAAAAATTATGCAAAAAATTAGGAGATTGTTATCGACATGACAGAAAGGCTGCAATAAGAGCTTAAAAGTTATGGTCCAATGAAATGTTTGAAAAATAATTTTTTCAGTAATATTGAAAAATAAATATTTGTTTTTCAAAGTTAAACATTATAACTTGCATTGGTAAATGCTAAATTAATAATGGTCAACATGTGATTGCTAGAGTCCTTCTTTGACACAAACTAATAAACACACATATCACCCTAAATGCTAAATTAAGTACTATAGTGAGATATTTTATTTTGTTTTACGTGGTTATTTAAAGTAATTTTAAAAATTATTTCAATATTGGTATATTTCATAACTTTAGAATATTAAATTTTTAATATTTTTAGAGATCTTCATTATATACATTTTAAATTTTTTGGAGGTTTAATGGAAAACTCTTGAATTTGTTTGCGAGTTCTCCTTCTAGCATGCTAAAGAAAACATCAAACAAAGTAAACAACCAGAAATTATGGTCCAAATAAGACTCCCCTTTTTCATAAAACATAGTTTCATCTAACTCAACTTTATAAGTTTAGCCCCAACATCGAGTTAGGCTTATAGATTTTACATATTAAGGTTTTAACATTATTAGAAGGTGTAGTCTCAACTTCTTCTCAGGCTTTATGTGTATGAGCATAATAAACACATCCCAATTAAGAGATAACTACTTGTTAATAAGGATGAATGGTATTGTATAATTAGTAGGGATTCTCCCTTGCTATCCCCCTCCCCCCCCCCCCCCAAAAAAAAAAAAAAGTAGTATCAGTGAAACCTCACATTATTTCACATTATGTAGAATTGGAATTCCCTCAGGTTTACACCCCAATCACCTTTTCATTATTTTTATAGGTTTTATTGGTTTTAATTCGATCCATTGCTTATGTTTTTGTTGGATGCAACAAATGAGATGCAACTAGTCTAACATGCAGAAGGTTGGGTAATGCATAGGATAAATTAACAAAGATGATGAAGTAAACATAACACAAACTAGATTAGTTCCTTATACCTTTATCAAAAATTGCAAAGAAAACAAAATAGGATATTTAAATAATTAATTGCATAATATATAAGTTTGAAAAAGAACAACTAACTACATTGATATGCTTATGGCTATAAATGCATTATTTTTAATAAAAAACTAACGAGAGTTTATCATTTAAGCATGATGGGTTTCCGCAATGCATTATATTAGATATCATTTTTGGGATTCAACTGCATTAAGTAAGTCATTCATCTATGACCATTTCCATGAGAGGTAGTCGTAACTGACTAATTTATCATGACTTTTGAATAGTCCACTTAGCACTCATTGCATCGGGTGATGCTCACAGGGGTGAAGAAGTGGGATTGAAACTAGTGAAATGAACCACATAGCGTCAATTGTCACTTCCAGGGCTTGCACCCAATAAATAGGATTTCTCGAGAGGTCACCCATCCCAGAACTCCTCTAGCTCAAGCGGATGCAACTATGGATTTTTCCACATAGTCAAGCCCACTTAGCTTGCTACCCCATTTGCAAAACCTTAGCAAGTATTGTGCCTCATGAACCATTCAAGTAGAGATCCCTTTACTCTTTGTATTTAAGTATGAGGGGTTTCTGCAGTGCATTATATTAGATATCATTTTTGGGATTCAACTGTGTTAAGTAAGTCATTCATCTAAGACCATTTCTATGAGAGGTAGTTGTAACTGACTAATTTTTCATGATTTTTGAATAGTCCACTTAGCACTCATTTATGACTACCTCTCATGGAAATGGTCATAGATGAATGACTTAATTAATGCAGTTGAATCCCAAAAATGATGTCTAGTTTATCATTTATGAATAAATCTTAAAAGCAAAAGTAAATGCTTCCAACATTACAAAACTAAATAAACTAGAAAAAAAATTTATACTCGTTGTAATGTTTAGAACTAAAATTTATCTACAACCTAGCTTCTATAGTAGAGGCTTATGTTTCATTAATTTTCTTAAAATATTTTACGAAATTATAGAAAAAAATGTACCTATGTCCATTGAATTCATCTTATTTTTACAAAAAAAAGAATAAGTAGGAAACACAAGATTGGTACAACTTGATGAATCTTTATTTCCCTTAGTTGCATGCATGTTACCCTATCACTTTGCATTTTCTTTTAATATGAGTTTCTGACTCTCTTTGACTATTATAATATAATACTTATCTATTATAATTTCTTATTTGGCCGCTTGTGTCCTATTCTATATGATATTGTACTTGGATTGAGGAAGATCCTTCCTTTTCTCTTCTCAATTCTCTTAAAAATTCCACCAATGCAATGTTTGGCTAAGTGTATCACTATTAGAAAGGCTATGATGCTTATGGGACGCTCTATGTAATTCAATGTGTTGAATTTTTCTTTTTTCATATTTCTCCATATTAATAAATATATTCTTGATTAGTTTTACATGTATAGTAAGAAATTCAAGAAAAAATTGAATGGTTCTTTCGTTAACCTTGGGGAGGACTTTGACATCCTTCTTGCATGTGCTAGTATACATTTCCAAACCTTTAGACACATGTTCTCATGGAAATAAATTATTCGTTGATAAAAAAATGGAAGTGACAAGTGTTTGTAATATTCTCTATGAATTATTATATCCTAGTGGAGTCATTGACTTCACAAGTAATCCCTTGGATGGAATAATATTTTTTTCCCTTCTAGTGTATTAGATTAAGCTCCATTTCTTGTAGGGATTGTACAATAACAACAAGAATTTTAGGAGGAATTTATAGTGAAAATTGCTAATATTTTACTCGGTCAAGCAATTACTCATATATTTGGAATTTTAGTTTATGTGCCTCGACATATTTCATGCTATTTTATATATCTTGACCTTATTCTTATAAATATCGTGCTTTGTTCCATGGAAAAAAAAATGATGACAATTTTCAATTCCATTTTGTACTCTAAAGTTATAGTCAATGAACTCAAAATTTCAGTAATTATTGGATTTATAATATTTAACTTATTCTTCCTCTCAGTTTTCTTAAAATTTTCAACTCTATTCTCAACTCTTTTTCTTTGAGCTTCAATATTTTCCTACTTCTTCTTCCCCGCTTCTTCTTCTTTTGTTATTATGGTTGTCCTTTTTCTAATTGGTACTATCTCCTCAAGATATTCATGTAGTTCAATTATATTTTCAGGTTGACTTACAATTGGTCTTTCTTCGGGAATTTTATTCCTCCTCCTATGTCCTTCAAGGTCATATGGAAATGATTACATGTTAGCAAAGAAAAAAAATAGTGAACATAAGGTTCATTTCCAAATAAAATTAATTAAACTATTAAGTCCCTTTTAACTATTTGAATTGGACAACCTTTCACAAATCTACAATATTAACCTTGACTTGAGATGTATTTTATTTTTAGTGGGATGAAACTCTTAGTTTCTAAATGAAAATTCTCAATGCATAATTGATCTAGAAGAAAAATATTGCACGCAGGATGATTGATATTAATCCTAAACATTTGAACACTAAAAATGTTCTCACTTTTCTTTGAATCCTTGAGAATTACTTAGAAAAAAGACCTATTAGGTAGATATATATCATCATTGAACCATGATATCTCTTACATGTAAAATTTAGTTCATATTTCGAAAATCATTCAAAATTTAGTTCATATTTCGAAAATCATTCATATTATAAATTTTTGAAATTGTGGTGGTTTGAAATATGGTTTCATTCAATTGTGCTTGGATATAACATTTTTTAAATCATGCATGAATTCACAAGAACACATATACATTATAGAATGAAATTCAAAATTAATATATTTTACATGTGCAAAGAGTTTAAAATAAAAGGGGCATAATTTAAGAATTGGTATTGATTGGAGAAATTAAGACTCCAACTCACAAAATTTTGAAGAGGGAAAGATTATTTGGCCATCAAACTTGATCATGGAATTGGAGAAAGGGTTCATAAGGAGAAGGTTGAAATTTGAAAATTTATCTAATTATAAATGAACTTAAAAATTTATCCAAAGTAAGGCTTTAAATTTAGGAGAAAGAGTTTGAAGGTTGCAAGGAATATTCTAAGAAAATATAATAAGAAAAAAAATATATTAGTGGAAAGGGACGTTGAATTGACATTGGAGCTAGTTGAAGAGTTTGAACTCCTAATTATCTTCCGAGCAGGAATGGGTTAATTTAGAAAGTTAGACTAGTCATTGAATCAAGCCAAGATTCTATAACTTCATTGAAGGAAGGGATTGATTCAAAGGATTTGGATTCATAAAATAATATATTATTCAAAGGTTTGTATTAAGTCATGAAGATGGTATAAAACAAAAAAAATCATTAAATAAAATTAAAATTTCATATTATTCCAACAATGATGGGAGGGAATGATTTGTAAATTGAGGATGTCTCCAAATTGGGATAAGTATTAGCAAAATAAAGTGAAGAGGGAGATAGATTTTTGAAGCAAACAAAAATTTCGTGAAAGGCAAGATTGAGGATTAGAGTACTGAAAAATTGAAAATAATGATTATTCAAATGAAGAATATGAAAGCTGTGATTTAAGAATCGAACATGAACATGAACATGAACACTATAGAGAAGGGAGTTTGATCTGACAATATTCTAGATTGGTGTAGGAATTAGAGGGGAAAAGATAGAATAAGAAAAGTAAGAAAAAGAAATTAAAAAAGTTCAAACAAAGCAAACTTCAACCAAATTATAAGGATAACAAACTAAAGGAAAAATAAAAATAGAAGGAAATGGGACTAATTTGGGAATGGGGAGACATCAATATAAATCCCAAAAAGAATAAATTAAGAATAAGGGCCCAAATTTTTTCTTATAAATTAGGGAATTTGTTGAGGGCACAAAAAATAGTGACACACTAAAAAAATCTAAGAATTTTTGGGTCAACACTTATTTAATAATTTATTTTAACATAATCCAATAAATTTTTGCAATTTCATATCTCAGAATTCAAGGAAGTGGAATATTCAAGTTCTCTTTCTATAACTTGAACTTAGATGATCCCAATAATATTTCTTTAGTAATTTCCCACAAGAATCCATAACTCTAATGGAGTCACTCTCACATCATATAACTTGCTCCACTACTAGTGAGCATCCATATGCCTAGAATAAATATAAACATTCTCCTAAAAATGAATTGGTTTTCCTTCCCAATACATTTACCAAATTAATTGCATATGTTATAACAATAAAAATTTAGAGACATAACTAATATATATAACTAAGTGGGGAGAATATATATTTTTAGGAAAGTATTGGACATGCATAAATACTAAATATATGACCCACATATATAGTATTTATAGGTTTGATCACAAACCTTTCACACTATGCGTTAATTTAATGTGAATGTATGGTATTTTTATGTAGGTAGGATCACCACCTAATTGGACTTTCAAGATATTTTGGGAATAGATTATTTGAGGAGCCCCTAAATCACCATTGCTTTAAATTCTTCAAGTATCATGCTATATCCATTCATAACGTCTTTTTTAAGTCATGAACAAGGATAAGAAGGGAGATTCCACATATTAACAAGCGTGACTTCTTTTATCAATACCCTACACTTAATCGTTTAGGAAGGCTAAACATTATTTGTTAGTAGGTGTACTAGCCACGTGGAGAAAAATAATTAGTAAAAAGAACAAAATAAGAATTCAATATTTCAAAGAAAAATTAAATATATGAAACAAATTTTACGATAAAGAAAAATAATAAAACTTGTTATAAAGGCTCAAAGCTTGAATTGGTTAAAACCCAAAAAATAAGAACAATAAAATGAAAACTATTATGTACATGTCAACCACTATTAGGTAGCTAAGATAAGTATATCTTCAAAATTTTCCCATTGGCAACGATAAATTCAACATTCCCGCCCTCCCCACCCCTATAGTTTATAAGTACTCGGGTGAAGCATTTTATCCACTTGAAAGTTTTGCGAGTTTGTGGGCTTTAGTTTATCCCACTTCAAAACATGGTATCTTGCCTCAATTACTTTTCTTGTTGTTTTATGTTTTTCAAACCATCTTTTCACCATCTACTAATTAACAAACAATATTTTCCTGGATTTCAGCGTTTCTTCTTCAAGGTTTATTAAGAGATTAATTCATCTATAAATAGTTGGGAAACTTTTCTCCCTAGTATCTTAGGTAAGTTGGAGGGAGGGTAAGAAATCACTTAGAGGTAAGATGGCTTCTTTTTTGTATACTATAAATTATGGAGATGTTCCTAGGGTAATTTCTGGTTTAACTTTGTTATGCTATAAGGAATTTGGTAGCGTATTGTGCCAAGTTACAATTTTATTTAGAATCCCACTCAAGTTTTTATTTTTGGATTTAGGTGTACACCATTTCTTTAGTGGTAGTAATTAAAAAATATCTTAAAATTATCCCATTTTGCTGGGAAAACTCAATCAATTTCAAAAAGGAGAAATATGTAGCATTATAGAAAATAAGATAAAAATGAATCTTAAAGTTTGCAATCAATTGTTTGTTTAAGGAAACTAATGAAAATATCTTCGTTTAACTTTTTTTTTTTTTTTTTTATCTATGTTGTAAAATATTTTGCATCTGTTAAGATACACTTGTACAAAGTATTTTTGGATAAATAAAAATCTAATAACTATGTGAGGCATAATTATTTTAGTAATATGTTTTAAAATGAAAAGTCTAAACTACTTGATAATTTTAAATATTATAAATGATTTATTATCTATAGCTAGATCATTTAATTCATCCCCTTGCGCATCCCTTTTTTTATTATTTTAGATGTACATTTCTATAGATTACTAGTCATACACAAATGTTTATAACAAAAAAGTTACTTTTAATTTTGGGTTATTTAGTGTTGGAGCTACAAAATTTTTAGATTTGACTTTTTCAAATTCTTCCTTTTCAACATATGTCCATTTAGAGAAAAAAATATTTTTTTATTATTTTTTTGAAGGCTTGAAATCTGCAATATATTTTACCACACATATTTTAATAAAGATCATTTTAAAGAAATATTGCGTCATCTTCTTTTTAATGGATATCTAAATTGGTGAGATAACTTTTATTTTTTCAAAATCTATTAGAATCATATCTTTCAAAATAAAATTACTAAGAAGTATATATGATATTGTTTGGATCATTATATTTTTTTCCATCCATATAGATGTCGTTAGAGTGGAAAAAGTGGAGGAATCAACCCACATGACCATTTTTACTAGCAGAACCTATTTTAGTAAATTGTGTTTTGAAAACTTCTAGGAGAATTTTGAGGAATAAAACGGAATTTTTTGGGGGTAAAACTTTGATGATATAGTGCCACACCTTTTTTTCCTCTTCTAAAAATAGATACCTTAAAAATAGTGCAATAATTTCCTCAATCAAAGTTTGTATGCAAAATTTATGTCACTTAGAATTTGACCTTTATTTTTTAACCATCATAATTCAAGAGGATGTCATTTCATCCTATGTTATGTGTGCAAAAGGGGCTAGAAAAATGATCACGATGAATAAAAATCTATAAGACTCAATATTATAATTCTAGATAAAAAATTCTTTCAGATTAATCACATTATTAGCATTTGCTTGACGTTTCGAACCAGCTAATGTGGTTCACCTTGTCCTAATGATGAACCACATTAGCTAGTTTGAAACGTCGACCAAATCCTAATAATGTGATTAATCCAAAAGACATTTTTATCTACATTATGGATCACAAAATTCTTAGATCGAACATTATAATTCTACTTAGGAGTTTAATGAGTCAAAACTAACCACTAGTAAGCTATCACATTGTGTTATAACAAAACCACGAGGAGGAAGAAGGATTCCATGGTTTTTGAGGCATTTTTTTTCAATATATGAGAACAATAGCCAAGAGGGATAGGGAGAGAGCACAAAAAGAGGATTTGTGCATTATAGTAGCCAATGGGCTACATGCCTTAGTTCTTTGTACTTGCATCCATTTTCTATTTAGAGAAAGAGAGTAGAGTGGCCTCACCTTCCAACCGAGTTTTCTCTCAAATGGGTTTCCCATGGTATATGTTGTGTTAATTATGGTTTGTGAGTTTTATTTTACTATTCTCTATTTTATATACAATTATAATTCACCTGCACACACAAACAATAATAATTAACATGCTAGAAATCTAAAGAAATAAACCGTCATAATGTAGATTTTAGATTTTATAATATATTTTAATAGATCTATTGTGACGAACTATCCAGTGGAATATCCATGAAATTTTATGGATCACTACCATTAAGAGCTATGAAGATTTCCTATTTTGGTTTGAGATAAGTTCCATATATTTGACATATTTCAAAAACAGGCCTTAAGTGGTATACAAAATTAGCTCTCTTATTTTAATAAAATTTTACATAACCTAGAGAAACTACTATACACTAATGCATAAAACCCTTGAAGGCTATGTCCATGTCTGATTTAAAAATAGGTCCAATATTGATAAATCGAAAAGGCATTTAGTGATAGGAGAGAATTCACCATTTCATATGAAATGTGGTTTTTGATACCATCTGCTTCTACCATCAACATTTTTTTATAGAAAAAGAAACCATCAAGTAGTGAGGAATTTTTTTATCTTGAAATCAACTCGAAGATCTAAGAAATGAGAGAATAGGGTATTTTTTGTTTGTTTAATGTTTTGTTCAAGTGCTAGAAGTCTACACACAATATGATTTCTCCTAACTTTTTCCTAACAGGAAGCAGATTTGCTACCCATTCAAAATGTATAACTTTACAAATAATCACAACATCTAGCAGCTTCATCAAATTATTTATAAATCAATAGTTCTAATGTAAAATGTAATTTCCTTGCCTTCTATTGGAATCATTTGACCAAAGTTAGCTGCTTCATCAACTCAGTTTGGTTTTTATAAATTCCATTTTAACTATATATGAGAGTAATATGTGGTGAAATATCCTCGTAACTTCTAATACCAATCATTGTTAGGAAAAAAAAAACTAATACCAATCCTTGTTAAGAAAAAAAGCACAAAAATTAGGAATATCCATAACAATAAAGCTTATGATCTAGAAAAAAAATTGAATTAGAAGCTGCCATAACCTAAACATATTTAAATTCCTAGATAAAATTAAAAATCGACCTAATTATTTGGATAATTCAAATTATACATTTGGTTGCAATAGAATTTATCTTGTTGCATATTTAGAAAGGCATTAGAATCCTCAATAAACCAAACAATTATCCTCATTGTGGTTAAAAAATTAAAAGGCCATAAAAAAGTGTCGAGATTGATTCTTGGATTGATTTTCGAATATATAATCATTCATAAGAAATTTTTTTTTTCTAAGTTTTTTTTTAAGCCAAAGAAGAATTATCCATTTCTTCAAAATTTTCGAGTGCCTTATGAAATATATATGGAGATTTCCAATGAAACTATGTAGAATGAAACCTTTTTGTTGAGAAATATTCTAGATGTCAAAAATTAAAACATTTTCTTTCATTTTCATCATATCCTCAATTACATTGTATGTTTAATATTTCTTTTTTCTTGGGTGAGGGAGGATAGTATTTTTTTAGTATTGATGACAAGTTGTGATGTAGAAGGATTTAAGTGAAAAAACCCCTTATTCTTTAGGTGGAATCTCCAAACTCATTACTTTATGTTGAATCTCCTTATATTGTGTTGGAGGGGCTAGTAAACTTAATGGACTAACACTGTCAACTCGAGAGTAAGTCAGATAAAATAAGTTTATTATGGCAGTTAAACTGTTGTAATTGTCTCAAATGAATATATAAATGTCAATGGATGTATCCATGTACTAGTTTCGATTGTATTTTCAAGATGTTATAATATAAGTATTTTGGTGTTGGTTTTCTACGACTTGTGTATCTTCCCTAACCCTTTTGCTACATATGTTCTTGTGAGTTCAGGTGTCCTTTCTACTGGTAATCAATGTGCGCTATTTTCTTGACTACAACATTGGTTCCGTTGTGAGTAGCATTGGATTGATGCACTTGCAACATGAAAACATAAATGTAACCTTGTGAGAGATACAATAGTTGTGGCAGAATAACATTAACAATTATTTGAATAACTACAAAAGGTGAGATCGACTGCCAATCACAGAGGCTAAGGAACATATTTTCACGAAAGCACATGACCAATTTGTTGAAACATTTTCCACTGAGATCAAGAAACTCCTCGATAAGACCAGTCATGAGATATAAATAATATGAGATCTAAAGAATCTGGAAAACCAAAATTGGTGGTCAAACTAACCTACATGAGTAGGTTGAAAATATCTTGGATAACTTATATTGAGAACAAACAATAGAAAAACTTCTATTGATCAAATTTTCATGACATGTTTTTCTATACTATACCAACACTGCCTCACAAGTTCCTGCTTGATAAAGCATTCATCCATATAGTAAAGTACCGACCACCTCCTCAAGAACCATTAAATTTCAACCGTTGATAGATATAGATCGACTATGAAGATTTACTTCACTCTCACGATAAAAGTATGAAAGAAGCATGGGATTACTTCTTGAGTAAATAGAAATGGATTCTGATTTTACTTTTTTTCGACCGACACTAAGTCACCTCGGCATGGGGCGTTAATGATTCATGAAGAATAAACTAAGAAAAGAAAAGAAGGAAAAAATAATTATTCATTAATTAAAATGGGAGGAAAGCGATCAAATTATAAAAAATGACAATAGGAAGATAGTAGAAAGAAGACCCTATATGTACTTCGATCGTCTAATATATTCACAAAAATTCAAAAATTAGCATGGGACAATAGATAGAAAAGGAAGAAAATGACAAAATCAATGAAGAATACTAGAGGAAGAAAATGCAAAATTGGGAGGGTGAGAGCGAAAATGCATGACACTCGTCTCATGCTCAATATCATGATTTGAGAGGCGTAGCACCACCCGTTGTGATAGAGAATGGTAGTATACAAATAATTCCAAGAATTTAAGTAGAAGAAATGGAAGTAGATGACTCTTGTATTGTAATACCAAGAGTACCATTAGTATCAATATCAAGTCCTACCATTATAAAGTTCCTGTGACAACAACCACATATATATTTAGAAACACCCACCGTTTGGCACAAGAGAGATGAAGAAAGAAATGAAACACAAATTAAAGACCCAATGGTAAACCAAACATGGACTGGTAATCAGGAAAATGAAGACATACTTCGCGAGATGAAAGATCTCACGAACGTGTTCCCCTTCTGCAGTTATTATCTATTAAAGAAAGTGAAGATACATGTTCGGTCGGTTAAGAGCCACAACCTGGAATAAGTCAGTTCAACAAATATGTAGATAGAGGGTGTTAAAATGACGAGTCATCTTTTTTAGAACTTAAAAATGATAATCCATAAAATAGTCAACGTTTGACACTGAGCTATAGGCTGAAGTTGATAATAATAACCATTTGATTAATTAGAAAGCAACAACATCGCCAGTAAAAATGGGAATGAATCATATTCCTCTATATGAAAGGGATGGATACCTAAAGAAGAACTGATTCATCTGTGAAAGGTCTTTGGAAGCTAACAGTATTACAGATGAGGATAAGCAAATGACCCAATTCACAGTCGCTCTTCAGAAGAGACCACTAACTTGGTTTATGAATATTATAGGAAATTAGTGCAAAAGAAGAAATGATATTAAAATAAATAAATCAAACAATCACCACATGAGACAGTATGAGAGTTTGATAAGTGATTCAAAGATTTAGTAAGCGAGATACCATATGTTATTGATGAAGCACTATTATTTTAGAGGTACGTTTCTATCTTGTTGCATAAAATCTGAGGACCACTAACAATGCATGAGGTACAATCATGCGAAGAAGCTCTTAAATTGGCTCAATGCATTGAAACAAACGACCAAGGGTAGCCGAAAAACTCAATGATTAACGGTAAATTCTAAGAAAACATTAAAGAAATGTAAAGTTCACTGTTTTGATTATCTCCCAGAAAGAATGATCTTTGGTGGATAAATTGCAGGAGTCAGGGGCATACTAAGGATAAATTCAAATTTGTTGACTATTTCGACCAAGATGTTTGATGAGTCCAGTCAGACTTATATTGTAACAAATGCCAAACTGTGTCGAATCATACTACCAAGGAATGCCTATATAATTTTGATAATTCGAAACCAAAGTGGTGTGCCACATGTGAAGATGGTAGCCACCCGATATAAGAATGTCAGTTGAATGAGAAAATAAGCCCAACTATCATGTTGTATACCACTCTCAGGCTTCAAAATAATACAATGAACCACATATCCAGGGAGGAAGAGGAAATGGAAATGGAAGAGAGATGCAAAGGTCGATGCAAAGGTTATAATTATCGAGAATGTGGTTTTGGTTGAGGTCAATGAAGAGTTATTTATTTACATGTTGGTAGGAGGGCCACAAAATAGCTAGGTTTCCATTGAAAGAAAATTTTGAGTTGTGATTTTGTAATATGTGTTGTTTGGGTAATCACTTAGTGGAGGATTGTCATAAATGTCTTGAAAAAGTATTGAATAAAAGATATATCAATTTTATAGAGACTGTCTTAAAGAAAAGTTCTTGAACTCGAAAAATCTCCTTGACATTAAAAGATTGGGAAGGAGTGAAGAAAATACTCATTGGAATCAACAAATTCTTTTGCAGACTAAAACAATTTCCAATTACCCATAAATGTAGACTTAGAATGACACAATTTGGGAAATAAATGGAATTATTTACAAATTAATTCAATACTAAAAAATAAAACAAGGATATGCTACTCAAGTTATTTTTTAAATTATTAAAAGAAGAACAATAAGTTATTTGTCTTCTCAAAATTTTGAATCTATTAAAGGACTTTAATGAAGGAAGAAATTAGTATAAAAATTGTGGCATCTTTCACATGGAAAAAATTTAGATGATTATGGCCCCCAAGTTGAGTTAGAAATAAATGGATGTATGGTTGGACAAGTCCTTGTTTAATTTTGTTTACAAGTCACTATAATTCCAAGAGAGACATGGATTAATCAGGGAAAACTATCCCTTTACAGGGTCATAAATAACTACCTGAAAATATCCAACTAGAGTTTTAATGTACCAGTTAAAATGATGTGTCATACCAAAACATCCACTATGTGGATTTAAACATTTTTCAATATTGAAGTGATCGACTTATTCGATGGTATTATGGCATACCCAACATTATTCAAGAGACCATAGGGCCCGCGAATGAAAGGTACAATATCCTTGGAGAAAGATATAATTAAATTAAAAGTTAATAATAAGAGAATAATTATTCCTCTTAACCCGAAGAAGGAAAATCATGGCCCAAGACTTGGGTAGAAGACATAGAAAGAGAGAGATTATATCAAGTCATGCACATATTAAAAGAGAATGTGAATCCTAATGCATTCAGATAAATTCTAGCTAGTTCCACACTTTTCGTTCAATAAAACTCCAACAACAATATTTATGAATAGAAAATTTAAAATTATGTCCAAAGCCAAGGAATGTTATACAATTGAAGCCATACAAAGGAAGATTGTTTTACCTTGTTTTCCTATCCAATATATATGTATACTTTGAGAGAAAAGAAGCAAAGAAACACCATCGCTACAATGATTAGATCTAAATGAGGACTCTAGTAATTTACTGTGATTCAAGAAATAGGCATCCCTTGTAAATCATGGGGAGAAAATCACTAAATCTATTGGAGAACAAGGTAGAATGTAGAGTTTGGTTCAGGACTTCACCAACCAAGAATCCTATTGGTCGGATACTCATGGAACAAGATCTTGAACATGGCCAATAGAAACAACATACTATATCAAAAGGTTCGGAGGCTGAAAGTTATTAGCATAAGAAAATATAAAAATATTTAAGTACAAAGAAGACCCAGTTCTTCACATATAAACATGTGCTTTGAAGTGGCAAAGAATCAGATATAGTGATGAAAGGGCCTAGCCTGACATATTTCTTAACACTTTAGACAACCCATAAATGGTAGGAGGAAAGCCCATAAAGAAAATACCTAATAATCTCACACATAAATACAAGCCCATTTTATAGAAGTAGATAGAGGTAATGTTAGTTGCTAGTATCATATCCCTTAAAGACAAGCCAAAATGGGAACGTCATTGTGCAACCAAAAAAGCATGATCCCACCAGATTGAGAATATGCATTTATTTCTGTGGGATTAATAAATATATAGTAATTGATCCATTCCCTAATCATTTTGCTGACAAAATAATAAATGAATTAGAAAGCCATAAATTTCATTCTTTTATGAATTGATTCTTAGGGTACAATCAAGTACCCATTGCAAAAGAATATGAAGAAAAAAAAAACATTTGTTACAAAATTTGCATCATTTGTGTATAATGTGATAACTTTTGACTTAAAAAATGCATATTCTTAAGAATTGTAGTCAAATATTTCAAGGAATATATTTATAAGAAAATGGTGGTATGTTTCAGCGATTAGACAATTTACTCATTATTGAAAGATCATATTCAATGGCTATGACAAATGCTCGAGAGGTGTCGACAAGTTCATTTAATTTTGAAAATTAAAAAATGAATTTTTTATACAGTGATTGGAATATTGTTAGGATGTATATTATCAAAATAAGGAATAAATGTCATCATATGAAAAAAAAAATATTATATTAAAGCCTCGAGTCAATCAAAAGAAAATTAATTTTTTTTCGAGGAATATACGATACTTTAAAAGGATGTTATTTATGTATGGACGACAGAATGTGAGGAAACCTTCTAGTTATTCCCTGTCAGCTACGGCATTGCAGGGACTATAGTAATCATCTTTTAGCGGCTGATATTAGTCAGACACAGATATCAATGAAGTATTTTATTTTTAACGAAGGGTTTTCTTTAATTTTTCTCTCTCGTCCAATGAGAAAATTTCTCATCTTATTTGGCCTCATATCAAGGCAGTGCTTAGAATAAACTGAGAAATTCATTATATGATACTCAACTGTTATATTCAATGAATTAATACTAGATTTAATCCTTAAACATTTACTGCTAATGCATAATAGGCTTCTTCTCTTCTTATTCCTTGCTTTTGGCTCTCGATCTGTCAAGAGAGCCTTCTAGCTGTCAAGAGATCCTTCATTAGGTGTCGCGTGCATGTTGTTGTTATCTGTATTTACTTATTCTTCGCTGCAACAGCCCTTGGAAAGGCTATATTTTTTATTGTGTTTTATTGTGCTGGTTATTCTTCCTTGCAATGGCCCCTGGAGCTGAAAGCCCACTGCCAACAAGTACATTCGGTACGCCTAAAACTTACAGTCAGTATCAAATTTTGTGTATACACCTCGGTATGCTTCAAACTTACAGTCAGTATCAAAATTTGTGCATATGCCTCAAACTTATAGTTACAATTAGTATCAACTCTTCTTATGCATGTATTACTTTTCTTCTGCATCTATTTCTTTTTTTCAGCATCTTAACCATAAAAAATTCAAATTAAAAATGATTCTCTATATTATTAATTCAGATGATTCTTGTCCCTTAAGCATAAATGGAAATACCTCCATCTCACAGTTAAAATCCACCTTCTTCTCGGACTTTTCAACCACCTTCTCTGGGAATTAGGCCTGGGTCTAAGCCTAGCAGGAATGTATCTAGACGGATGAGCTATTAATGAAAATCATGTAAATAGTATTTAGTTTTGCAGGAAATGTTGTTGGGTGGCTCAGACACGAGCCTACTATAATAGAGTGGGCAATGTCGGAAGTTCTGAGAAACCCACCAGTGATGAATAAACTTTAACATTTCGACTCCACCCAGTAGTGTCTCTTATTGAGCACCTCGTATAGTCATTCATCCACTGAAATTGTAGAGTATATTGACGAACATTGTGCACCGAGCTCGCCCAATTGTATTCCCCCCTAGTATAACATCTACGAAACACAAAATTTATACAATATACAAAATTAAAACTATACTAAACACACTGTCTACTTCTAATTTTGTTATTTTACCATAGATTTTTCCAAAAAAAATGATGAGTAAGGAAGACTATTATAATATACCTCACAGAGAAACGACATTAGTAACTAAAAGCCCAAAATTTTGGAACTTTTCTATGATTATGGAGAGAGCATCATTCAGTGTAGGGAGGGTTATGTTGGGAAGAGTTGCATTTGAGTTTGTGCTATCTCGTTTCCCTAACTGTACAATATCAACTCCTTCAACTCCACCCAGCTATGGTTAAAGAGACACTTCCACTCCACCCAACAGTGTCTCTTATTTAGCGTTTCCTATAAATCACTCCAAAAACATCTATATTGAGAAAAACCCACTCAGATAAAAAATCCCATCACATAAAAATTACAGAAAGCCCAAAAGCCTTCTTAGTCAAATTTCTTGGCAAAAAAATTTCAAATCATGTAAGCCTTGAAAATGGACTGATGCAAGTCCTCCACACTATTATATAGGCTATCCATATTTATGTTAACAACCATTGAATATCATTCAGAAAGTGGGATGTCAATTCAAAAAACCCAGGTATACAAACTGCATCAGGCGCAGTATTCGTAGGAATATTGCCACTTCCGTTTTCGATTCATTTTTTGGAATAAAATAAATTAATAAACATCTTTTATATAAACTTCTGTTTCATTCATAATTTATCCAAGTCTCATAATTAAAAACACACACACACACACACACACACATATATATATATATATATATATATATATATATATATATATATATATATATATATAATGGTATAATACTCAAAAGGTAACCGAATAGAATTTGATCATAGAGGCCTATCTATCAGACTTTATGATTTTATAGGAGGAATTTGACGCAAAGTTGTTAATGTTTTTTCCTCAACCGAATGGTTTCATACCGAAATCCTGGAAATAGATAAACCCTCAGTCATTAGAATTCAAGAACTTAAAAGTAGTAATTTAAATAATCTATATATATATATATGATTGAAATTACCACTTTTAACTTGTTGAATTCTAATTACTGAGGGTTTATCTCTTTCCAGGGTTTCCGTATGAAAGCATTCCATTGAGGAAAAAACATTAACAGCTCTATGTCAAACTTCTCCTATAAAATCATAAATTCTGATAGGTAGGCCTCTATGCTGAGATTCTATTTGGTTAACTCGAGCCAAACAACTACTAATAGAGCTAAGAGAACTTGGCTTTAGTTCCTTTTCAGTATTATACCATTCACAACCTTATGATTATTATATCATTCACAACCTATGTTTGGGACTCATATAGTTGTGCCTATCAAGTATTCATCCATTCTGATGTTTTTCACATTGACAACCTTCCTTCTTTATTCAAAATTATTTACAATTTGAAAATGATCATTTCCATCGCAAGAATCCAGGGCTTTGTTTTATAATATTGTACATGTTTTGTCAAATATGGTCTTAAAAATTTCTATGGCTTTCAGGTTTAGTTTACTGTGATTTCCATCCCTTCACGAGATCCCTATTTCTTAAAATTAAAGCAGAAGCAAGGAGGCTCACCAGAATTTGACAAGCAATGTGTAAACAATTCCAACAACCGTCATTAATGAGTAGAATAACCATAATATACTCGTTCATCTACCACTTAATCGACTAAATCAACTTCTATCTATGCTATTAGGTATGCTGCTAGTGGTGGTGAGATATATATATGTGTGTGTGTGTGTGTGTGTGTGTGTGTGTGTGTGTGTGTGTGTGTATGTATATATGTATATATTTATATATTGTCGCTAGATCAACTTCTACATAAGTAACTGACTCAACAGGATAGACTGCTACTGATGCTGGTAGGGTTACTGTTGCTTATGATGGCTTCGATGGCTATGGTTCAAGAACTAGTTCACAAAATGTGTGAGTGTGAACAAAAACTCGCAACTGCTCACTGACCTTGTATTTAAATGAAACTAGGTAGCACATTAGTGGAAATGAGACAAGTGGCATGCATATTGGTCTTCGTCTTTACACTTGTAAATCCATGCATACTGTCTTTACATACGTGACTACGTATTTTACTTTCAATTACCATTAAAATGTAATTATAATATTATTAAATTTTTTTATGAATAGATAACGATAATGAAAATTGTGACCGTGGGTACCTACTTTCCCATCCATGGGTAAACAATGATATAGTTCCATCATATATTTTAGCAGTTTTATTCATTTTATTTCAACTGTTGATTTTTCCATGTTCATTCGCACAATTGAATTTCTTATTGCAGAGTCTTTTTATGCTGTAAAATAATGGATCTTTCATTAATTTTTTTTCGGGGACCATGTGCAGGTGAGAATCCTCAGTAGGTGAAGACCATACTTAGACATTGGGCTCAAGTAGTTGCATACTATATTTTCCAATGCTGCTGATTTGCAAGGATTTAATGTGTTTTTGGGTGATTTCTAAAGATTTACTAAGCTTATTTCTAGCAATGATCAGGTTAGGACTAAGCACTGGTGACTTGACATTGTCATAATAGGCATCCAATTATGCCCATGGAGAGACTAAAAATGAATGGAAAATTTCTAATCATTCTTTTGGGTTTCATCTATGTACAAAAATATTTGTATGAAATAGTAACCGGTGCCTTTTTTTGGGGGGCAGTTTCACATCGGGCCTTGTTACTGTTTTTGTCCTGTTCTCTTACCTTTGAGAGTTTTTTCTTTGGCTACTTATTTAATTAAATTCTAACATCTGAAGGTCTCTAGTTGTTTTGATAAAACAAAAAAAAAATTTATTTTTTGCCAGATTGCTCTGGGTAACAACATATATATAAATGTTGGCATAAATTATTTAATAAAAAATTTTATGAATAGATAACGATAATGAAAATTGTGACCATGGGTACCTACTTTCCCATCCATGGGTAAACAATGATATAGTTCCATCATATATTTTAGCAGTTTTATTCATTTTATTTCAACTGTTGATTTTTCCATGTTGATTCACACAATTGAATTTCTTATTGCAGAGTCTTTTTATGGTGTAAAATAATGGATCTTTCATTGATTTTTTTCGGGGACCATGTGCAGGTGAGAATCCTCAGTAGGTGAAGACCATACTTAGACACTGGGCTCAAGTAATTGCATGCTATAATTTCCAATGCTGCTGATTTGCAAGGAGTTAATGTGTTTTTGGGTGATTTCTAAAGATTTACTAGGCTTATTTCTAACAATGATCAGGTTAGGACTAAGCACTGGTGACTTGACATTGTCATAATAGGAATCCAATTATGCCCATGAAGAGACTACCAATGGATGGAAAATTGTTAATCATTCTTTTGGGTTTCATCTATGTACAAAAATATTTGTATGAAATAGTAACCGATGCCTTTTTTTGGGGGGCAGTTTCACATCGAGCCTTGTTACTATTTTTTTCATGTTCTATTACCTTTAAGAGTTTTTTCTTTGGCTACTTATTTAATGAAATTCTAACATCTGAAGGTCTCTAGTTCTTTTGAAAAAACAAAAAAAAATAATTATTTTTTGCCAGATTTCTCTGGGTAACAACATATATATAAATGTTGGCATAAATTATTTAATAAACTATGTATTCACATTCTAAGCTCATCTTCAAACATAACTCCATATTTATAAGGATCCTACATTCTCATACCGACATGAAATTTCCTATGCTTACCCTACAATTATACTTTCTTTGTAACATTCCATGAAAAGTGATTATACAGCATATGTTCTTAATATTCTTGATGCACTGGATTGCATTTCCTAAAGCAAGCCTTACTGTAACCTAGGTCTTTAATTTTTTTCAACGTTTAAAAATGTTACAGGGAGAGTTGTGTAGTTAATTCTTTGGATTGTATAGACATCCAATTTAGACTATGTTGTTTATTGCAGCGTTTTTAAACCCAGCCAATTCGAAACTATAATTGGTATGTTCGTCTCGCCAGACCTCACATCTAATATAATCAACCTTCAAACTAGACCGAGGACTAATTTTGTAGAAAACTCTAGTGAGAACCCGCTCTTGACATTAATCCCTTAGGGAGGGACTTGTCGCTCTGCAATCTATCTTATTATTAAAGAAGAAACTGGTTGAGGCAAAAATTCTAAAATTTCTCAATTGGTCCAAAAATAATCATGTTCATCTTGATTGTTTTAATATGGTAGTCAAAGTTGTTTTAGCTTAGCCAAAAAATGATTCGGTAGACCACCTTAATGCCTATAAAAATCAAAAGTTGAATAAATAAGAAAGGAACTACTAGAAAAATAAAATGGAAGCACTTTCCATGATTTTTGGATTACATAAATGATCAAACTATCTCCTTGATAACCCTTTCATATTCTTTACAAATTACCAAGAACTAAGATATTTCATTAATAAAATAGTCCACCAAGGGATATAATGGCTATTAATATTTCAATAATTTTAGTTTGAATTCATCATTCTATCAATTAAGAATAATGTCGGTCCTGATCATCTATCCCGACAAGAAATAGGGGAAGAAATGATAGACCTAGAAGAAGACTTATCAGAAGTTCAGTTGTTCAAAGTGGAATATGTTCCATCTGAGTTTGCAGAGATATCACATTTTTTAAATACATTAAATTAACCAAATGAAATATCAGATAAATTGAAAATATCCTAGCAATCAAAGAAACACAATTTCCCCTCATAAATGGAAAATTGTATAAACTAGGACTAGATGAGATACTCAAATTTTGTGCATTGGAACATGAAAGGGAAGCTATTATTAATGAAGCACAAAAAGGAGCATCAATAAGAAAAACTATAAAGGTGATACAACTGCAAGGAAAATTCTATAGGAAGGATGATGGTGGCCGATTCTATTTTGGGATTGCAAACTTTAAATCCAAAATGTGATGTGTGCCAGAGATAAGGTTGATCGTTAGCTAATAATCACATTCCACTGCACTTTATTCATCCAAAGTTACTTTTTGATATTTGGGAAATCGACTTTGTTGGACCATTCCCTAAAAGAGATAAATGGATAGGGGAGAAATCTATTATATTTGTAGTGGAATATCTGAAAATTTATGAAAAAATAGAACCAGTCACAACCTATACTAAATAAGTTGTAGCCAAATTTATT
Source organism: Pinus albicaulis (assembly GCA_034641835.2). Lineage (NCBI taxonomy): Eukaryota > Viridiplantae > Streptophyta > Pinopsida > Pinales > Pinaceae > Pinus > Pinus albicaulis. The sequence continues at coordinate 1,364,996,924 of CM076578.1, forward strand.
TATAAAAATAGAGTAACTCACTTCGGGTTTTCTTTAATAATAATTTGTGATAGAGGCACTCATTTTATTAACACTACAATTCAAACATTTATGGGAAACTTTATGATTGATCATAGAAAAATAAATGTTTATGACACACATGAAAATTATGTCATCAAATATTTAAATAAATAATTGCATAAAGGGCTCACTAAGATATGCAATCCCGACATATATGATTGGGATGATAAAATACTAGTTTTTTTGTGGGAATATCGCACACCATAAAAAAATGGACTGGAAGTACCCCATTCAATTTGGTTTATCGATAGGAGGTCGTCATACCACTTCATTATACATAAAAGTTTGTACCTGTGTGTACTTCCTTCAAATATAATAGAAAATTAGAAAAGGGATGATTCCATCAATTAGAGTACCTAGAAGAAGATTGAATTCGTGCACTCCATCAAAAAGAAGTGAGAAAAAGTCAACAAAAAACATCACACAATAGAAATTTGTGGACCAAAGATTTAAAAGTAGAAGATTTAACATTAATTTATGATATTCGGATGAAGGGAAAGCCTAAGAAATTGGAAATTACATGGTTGGGGCACTTTGTCATTGATGATATATCATTTTTTGGGGTCGTTCAACTAATGACATTATAAGGGCATCTATTCAAATCACTTATCAATGGCACATGACTAAAAGAGTATAACCCCTTATAAATATTGTCTTATGGCCAGTAAACACCTCTCTAAGGAACTAGTCAGATGGGATAACTTGAAAACAGTTTTGTGCCAGGATAAGTGCTATAGGATTTTAAGCTTGGTGATAAAAACAAAAAAAACTCTCAGGTTTTTCCAAAAACCTATGCCAGAAAAAACAAGGGAAAGATTATTATAAAACTTGAATTATTTATTAATGTGTGAATTATAATGAGATTTAGAAGCTAAGAAGAAATAAATCCTATGAGTTGTCACATGCAAATATGTTAGAGTGGTTAGTGTAGCTTGGAAGTGCTCCTAGCTATCTCCAATGCATGGTCTTGGAAATAAATAAGAACAATAAAAACATTATAACATATTAATATTATCAATAAAAAGCCAAAATAACTAAAGAATCATATACTATTGAACTAACCATTACAATCCACACTTCCAAACAACATATAGTTAAAGAAAATAAATAAGAACTAGGTAGCAATTTGGAGGAAAGAATAATCAATATATATATTAATGAATGGGAAGATGATTACAACCAATAGAAGTTGTAATAACACCTCCTCTAGATCCTATCTCCAAATAACTCTCTCTCAAGGAATATCTTTACATCATAATATTAAAATGAACTTCAATCCCTTTATCAATGGCCAAGCCTTCAATATATAGGAAATTGGAGGCTATAAATATTACCAAATTCTTGGTTGAAATTTCCCAAAATCACCGGGGTGGTCGTTTCCCCATGTAAAAAATATTTTATCCACTTTTGATATGATTTAATGTTTAGGATAAAAATTCCTCATGCTTTATCTCTTTCCCTCTTTTGTATGCTTTGTTTGTTTAGGAAAAATATCTATATGAGATAAAAATATCAGATTCTACCATATGAGTTTTCTTAAGTGAACAAGAGTGTGAAATTGAGTTAACTTGGGATGTTTTCTTTGTGACTAAGTGAGAATTTGTTAAGACAAGTTAGACAGAGAGACAAAGTGTTTTAAACTAGGATATTATTTTCCTCATGGTACATAGTATTAAATAGGCTAGAAAAAGTGGGTGTAAAGGGGTGTATGAAAAAAAAAACATAGTAATGTTATCTAACTTGATGTTTAGGTATTTTCATATATAACAAATTACCCCTAAAGTGTGAGTTAGGAGATGAAGGTGATGGCCATAATACTTTATTAAATAATTAAGGGGAGAGATTTTCAGAGCATCGAAATGAAAGGAGGTCTGCAAACAACATGAAACATAAGTCATATATAAATCATGTCCTTAGAAGGGAATTCCCATGCTTAGTATCTAAAAAAATACAATGTGGATCCATGTAGAAAACGAGATATCTTGTCCACTAGTAAGTACAAAGTTGAAATATGTCTCAATGTAATCATACTAAGATAAGATGTCTCTAGAAAGAAAATACATGGCTTGCGAGGAAACAAGGTTGAGTTATGCAAGCCTCATCCTAAGGTCTTCATAATTGTTATGGAATGGAATAATTCTACACGTGAATAAATGAGTTGAAGTCGAACATGTGAGAAATGATTAGATAATCATAAATGATGAAAATAATTAACATATGTGAGGACAACCACTGAAAAAGATGACAGTCTCAAAAATGCGCAATACAATCTAGCAAGTGTGAATAAACAAGTTGAAGTCAAACACATGTAGAATCACTTAATTTGGAGTCAATAATATAAAATCCCTATCAAATTCATGGAAACCTGCTAGTTACGACTGAAAGATCCAGGGTAATATGGTATTTATCAATCCACCTCCTAGATAATTTGTTGAAGTAAATAAAAAATTGATCTTGCAAAGGTGGGAAATAGGGAGTCCCATTGTTGAGCTGTCGTTTTGTCCAAATTTTTACGATATTTATCACATAATTATATGCTTATACTTGGTTTTTTTTCCCTTTTAAGTTGATAATTAGAGGCATTTTGAGATGATAGATATTAAATTATACATTCTTGTTATTAGTTAATTTGATGAGTATTTTTAATAAATTCCTTCTTGGTGGCAGGTGAATAATTCTAGCACCAGCAGTGCTGGAATGCTCCTCGAAGTGTATTTGAGTATAGATTCATCTACTTCAATGTTTCCCTTCAGTAAAACTACACATTGCAAGGCTCATCAAAAACTTCAATTGGCCATTCAGGAGATAATGTGGTCATGACTAGAATTCAGAAAAGAATATGCATCTAGTTGATTTGGCTAGAAGTGAACATATTTTTCCATAGTGGCTCTATTGGAGATAGCCTAAAATAAATTCAATTTATTAATAAGATTTGGCATGTTTGGAGATGTAATTTTCACAATTTCCAAACAAGGAGCAACATGTACCATACAAGAACTCAAAACTCACATATATTCCCCAACCTTGCTTGGGAAGAAATTCAAAGATATTGATGTTTGTCAGTATACCTCTTGATGGAAAGTCCTTGAATGAATATATTTAGGCTTTGTTGCATTTGGGGTGCCTTAGATACAAACTCATATGCACACTTCATATTTTCAATTGAGCTTTAGCTAACATGCACGGGAAGTGGCCAAGCACAACACAACATCACTACTCTCAGAGGCGATATATTTGGTTCTAAGTTTCAATAATTTTGGGCTTTAGTGGTTGATACACTAGGTTGAGTCCACTTTAATCTGCCAAGGATCAATTGGTGGTCCTGTTCCACATTAGTTGAAGTGAAGACACTTGTTTCATTATATTTCAACATGACTCCACCTAGTGCTGAAGGTCCAAGAAATGGAGGAGAATCACACTTTCCTCATCCACCTCTGAATGAAATGATTCTTTCATCTCTATCACGTATATATATTACTTCACATCCATGGTATGATCTTGAGATTGGACTTGGAGCTCCTTCGGTGTTCAATTGTGTTGTGGAAATTGCGAATATGATAAGATAATTGTTGTGTGCGCTGATGACCCTGAGTACCACCATTACAAAGACATTAAGGAGCTTCCACCACATCGTTTAGAAGAAATTTTACGCTTATTTGAGGATAAAAAATATTAATGTCAGTTATTGCAATCAAGAACACACACACAGAGGTTGCAATTGTGATCTGGAATGAATTTTTGAATGTTGTTGTGAATGATTTTCTTCCTGCATCTACTGCTTGTGAAGTTATCTAACACTCAATGGACTTGTATGCTACATACATCACCTCAGAAAATGGATCAATGCTCCCACTACCCATTGAAGACCCATATTACCACCCGTGTAGCAGGAAGTATAATGAAATAGTTACTGGGCTTAATTTCCAGTTATGCAATACCTCTTCTAGTTGTGCGATGCCTCAACCAGCCACACATTGCTTCCACCAGATATACAAAGGTCAAATATCCTCTAGAAGCCAATATTGCACCTTCCAGTAATAGTAGCATCCCAGGAAAAGAGGAGTGATCTCCCTATTTTGATATTTTGTTGCAAAAATAATTCGAAATTGTTAATCTCCCCTCCTATATTTTGATTAGCTATTAAAAGAAAAAATTGGTAATTCAATGTATATATATATGTTACCTAGAGCGGAAAAGGAGAAAAATTAATTACTGAGTCTGTAAATTAGATAGAAGGTATTTGGGATCAATAGGAATAAAAGGGGAATTTCTCATACGTAGAACCGGAATTTCTGAAATGTAGAACCAACATCGATTTTTACAAGAGGAGCATAATAGAGATAGATGGATTATTGCGTAAAGAGGAATAATTGTTATTTCTTGTGGTTGGTGTAATCAATTTCTCAATTATGTTTTAAATATACAGGGTTGTCTTCGAATTGTGAGCAGTTGCATTGTCACCGTGAACCAATAATAATTTTGTCTTTGATGTTTTGAAACTATTCTTTCATTGCAATAAGTAGGCTTACTCCAGGTGTGGGAGGGCCCACCACCTCTGGAGATAAGATTCATTAAACAATCAGGTAGCTAGATTACATAGTTAAAAATTTTCTATCGTATGTCAAAGATCTTTGATTTGTTTATAACCTAGTTCCCATTTTAAAACAGAGCCATGATCTCTTTATCTATTAGAATCGCATTTATTTATATTTACAATTGGAGAAATCATGATATAGGAATATAATGGTTTCTCAGTTTGAGTATGGAATTAGAACAGATTCTAATGCTTTGAATTTGAATATGTTAAAAATTCCATTTAGAATATTAATTCAAGGTTTGTATTATGTAATTTCTTGGAATGTTTCCATGATTTAATGCCCATTTAATTTGTTTATGCATCAAGATACTTTGCTTAATAATTAGATTTCTATTTCATTAGAATCATTCTGGCTTTCATAGTGTAATCATTTCCTTATAAGAGCAAGTTTGAGTGCTGATGTGATTGTGTAGCTAGAGATATCAATTCAAATGTAGCATGATTTAGTTACGTGATTTGATTTTGAAGAGTGAGATTCTTTATTGAATAATTCATTTCATTTAGATTAAAATATTTAAATTGAAGGTTTCTCATAGGTTATTTGCAATACAATTTTTAATAGGATCTTTTAAGTGTTATTTTTACATGAAGCAAAGTAGTTTTCTTCTAGAAATAGTTAGAATTTTCCTTTGTTAATTTGAATTTTGAATTTTTTATCAAGAGTAGGTCTATTTATTTTAATGTGTGAAGTCATCATTAGATTAATGTGTGTCTTTTGGTTATCTCAAGTGTTTGTTTCAAGTTGATAAGAGGAGAAAATAGATGAGGGGTTTTAAGATATCATAGGAGATTTAAAAAATAGAGTTTGAGAGTGAGAACGTTATATGATTAAGGATTTCTCTTAATTTCCTTATAGTTTCATTACAGTGTGGAATTTCCTAACTTAAAGTACAAATTCTTCTTATGTATAGAACAGATTGACTAAATAGGAATCTTAAATTGCTTTTAGAAATTGAATGTGATTATTGATTTTGCCTCGTCAACCAGTGAGATTGCTTTCTATTCCAAGAATTTGAATTTAACTATCAGGATTGAAAGAAGCTTGAATATGATGGCTTGGTAGAATTAGTGAAGTAGGTTCCCTTTTCAAGATTATTTAGCTGCCATCAAATGTGTGTTTCATTCTAGTACCTATTTTATCATTACGAAGGAATATATATATATATATATATATATATATATACGTGACCATTAGCTTGAGCCAAGACACATTAAAAATCGCATTTATGACTCCCATATTGATAATTAATATTGAGAGGTTTAATCCGACAATTAAACCACCCAACACCCACATCAATTAACGCAAAATAATAAAAAGGGGATTGATTTTGAAGTAATTTGGAACAAGGTGAATTGACTCAAGTGAGATGGAAACATGATTTGGTGATTTATAAGGCCAAGAAATATATACAATCCCTTGAACAATAGGAGGCACAACACCAAGGAGACAAAGCAGCTTCGACACAAGAACACCAGTGAGAAGTATACAAGGATGTTAGGACATGAAGGTATCAAAGAAAAAATCATAAAATGGTAGGGTTCAAAGAGAAGCTAACAAAACGTGAATATGTTGGATAAGTGCCATGTTCAAGGGGTAGAGAATATAAAGCTTTGACAAAAATTTCAACTAGAAAATATAATGCTTTGATAAAATTTTCGACTGATATAGATATTAAAATTTTTCTTTGTTGCAAATTTTTCCTAATCTACCGAAGTTTAATGAGTCTAAAAAGGGTAAACTTGATGGTCCTTTCACGTTAATAAAGTAAAAAAAATAGCTTAAAGAAGAATCCAAAGGGTACATTTTTCATGGTTGACGACCAAGTTAAACAAAGAGTTAATAGTTTACTTGAAAAAGTTCGTTTTCCGTAGTTAGTCCATTGAGTCTTGATAAAGTGATAAACCTATGCTCAATAAACGTTCGCATCATTTGTTGAGAGAGGGGAACAATGTAAACTCTTTATAAATTTTTAAATGAGTTAGAAAAAGAAAACTCATGGTATCCTTTTCATTTTAGGGAGCAAGAAAACGACAGAAAAAGAATGGCTGAAATCTTCTTTGTGGAATTTTTATGAGATCGAAGAAGTAAACTCAAGGATTTTTTGGATTAACAAGTGAGAAAAATACCATAAAAATAATTCTCATTCTTCTTCATACGATTTTAATGAGCTCAAATAAGTCAACAACAGGTTTTTCAGTCAGAAAATTACCATAAAATGAATGCTCTTTCTTCTTTGTGGGAGTTTAAAGAGCCTAAAGAAGTAAGCTTAAGGTTTCTCAGATTAATGAGCAAGAAAAATACCATAAAAATATTTTTTGTGTAAAATTTTTCGGTTGGTTCTTGTTCAGCTAAGCTGGAAAGGAGACTGAGACATGATGGTGGAACTCATCCCAAGGTCACTCAGATAGTGACATGATCTTCAGAATAATCATGTTAGATGGGAGGAAAATGTAAGGAATATCAGTAGACAGAGCTAAATTGGAAGAGGCCATTAGACAACGAGCCACAAACAAGGAAAGAGGAGATTCAAATGTAGAGTGAATAGCTTGGCTATTCAATTCCATATGTGACAACAATGTATGATCCCCACAAGATTTAAAGGTGGAAGTGGTGAGGATGATCCATGGATCCGTAGATCCAATAGGTAAAAAAAACACCATAGAAATAACCATAGGAACCTCAGGTGGTAGTAGAGGTAAACACCCCAAATGAGAGGATTCCTTCAAAATATTGGTACCAAGACCAATAAAAGGTTTAGGAGTACCAACCATTAAATGAAAATGGATAGAAGTCAAAAGTTGAATTTTCGGCGGGGGAGGGGGGAATAAAACTCATCCACTCTCACAAATTTTACTTGGTGAGGAAAAATGATAAGCTGAAATACCAATGAGACAATGAATTTCACACAATACGTCGAACTGCACCCCAATAGAAGGGTGTAATCAAGTGGGTGATTAATAACTTCAATATCGATCGTAATTGTTTTCCCTCTAAGAGTGCTGGGAAAATAAGTAGGATATCTCGCGGGGATGAATTAATTTCCACTGAAATATTTAAGGGAGTTGAATGTTGGAGTGAGAGTGAGAAAACCCAGGGTGAGCTAATAGAAAGTAGCCACCACATAGTTAGATGCACCTTCATCAATGATGGTCCAGTGAACAACTTTATCTTTCTCATGAGCCTGCACTTGGAATGTAAGTTGGTGGGAAAGGTGAGGTTTAATTTTATCCATGTTAGATACGGTTAGGCTGGAATCCCGAGGGTTTAATATTCCTATAGAGGAAAGTAGAGATTTCTATTATGTGGGACATCTTTGTATATTTTGAGAGAAGACATTGCATAATGGGTATCCACAAGGTATTCTATAATATTTTTGTTTTGGATGGTGTGGAAAGACATATTTTTTGTAGTACAATGATGTATCCTTTTGGGGAGATGAATCACACGGTAAAAAATGAGCCTCTCGATATGAAATTCATTAAGTGGATGTGGAGTATAAGATGATGGTGTATCCAAAGTTTCTTGGAGGAGACTCCCATAATTCTTGGCTAAAGTTTGTAAACTAACTTGCTTAAAAGCATAGACACTTGAAAACCCATCTCCAGAAGTAGGGGGATGAGAAAAATTGTGGTTTTGTTACATGGTTGGGGGTGGTTTTACAACAAGAAGTTACTATTGTTTTTGTTGTTGTTGCGTAGGGGAAGTGTTGTTAAGGAAAATTAGGTTCCTAGAATCTTTCTGTGCAAGGAGGTTAGTGAACTCTCATAGATGAGGAAAATTGTAGGTTAAATTGTCCTCAAATAAGATATTTCATAGAAACTTCACTCCTCTTTATTTTCCTTTATCATATTTAGTAGTAGCATGTGCTTGAGATTGATTGTTCTAAACAAATTTCCACTCCTTAGAAGGACAGGTATTGTTTTGGTTCTTATTTTTATTTTCATTGGATTGTTGTGTAGAATGCACAAAGCTAATCACATTAGAAATAGGAGTTGTAGTGATCAAATGTAGTTGGGGTAGGGGTAGTAGTAATAGATAACTAGGGAGTTTTCCAACTCGATTGGTTGACAGTGGTCCTAGAGGTAGCACTGATGAGGCTATCAACATGCAGACAATACTTCTATGTATTGAATTTCAAGGAGCATTAGGTATCAAAACATAAATTTTTCCATATTAATAATATATGATATTTAGGTTTTTGACACAAAAAATGACCTAGTATTCCGTAACAGTTCTAGACATGACAATATACTTCGCAATGGGAGGTAGAAGGGACATGTAGAACCAATCAGATAACATATAATATGGAATAGGGCCCTTTAATAAGCTCTTCCTTCCTCTCCATTCATGGCTACGGTTAGAGATGTGGGTGGAAATGTTCTAGATTTTTTTTTGCAAGAGTTCCTTTACAATTTTGTAATGGATTGGTATTTTGAAGTGCTTCAAGAATTCCATGGACAGGGTATTAGTATTAATAACAAAGGCGTCTGGTAATTCAATACACCACTTATCAAAATTTCCAATCAAGGTGCATGGGAAGAGTCTAATTCACATTCTATCATCTAGAATTGAATTGGAAACACATCAAAGGTGGTATGTAGTGACATGTGCAATCGCGTCATCTTAATGCTTTCCCTCGAACTTAGGGATTTCTGAAGGAATTTTTTGTAGGGTCAGAGGCCAAAGAAATTTGTGGTTTAAGGGGTCATTAATCAACATATACAGATATAAGACATCAAGAGTATCCAAAATGGGAAATGGAGTGGGTGCCCCTGAATCTGTCCAAGGAATATTAAGATGACTTGAGGGACCATTAGGTCCTCCCATCAATGATTTTCCAATAAGGTACATAGGTTGTAAAGGATAATAATTTCCTTGAGGTGGTGGTTGGGTCATGTAAAGTGACAGGCCATAAGGCCAATTTTTAAAAATATTGGTGGGATAGTCATGAAATAAGTACCAGTGCCATTAATAGGACTATACATCTCGATGCTTAATAGAAAATGGTGCACCATTTGAGGGTTATTTTAAAAAAAATAAAAAATAATGTTCCACTCACTGACTCTAGAGCATGAGTGCATATACTAGTCGTGGTATTGAAAAATGTTTAAATTAAAAAAAAATCTGGTCATAAATTTTATTTTCACCATTTCGGTGCTATACTCCCACGAAGCACCGATTCTATTCATTTTTCTGAATGTAGCGATGCATATAAAGCATGGTGCACTAGGGAACTGATTTTAACTTAAAATAAGTGGTTCTCTTGCTAAATAGTCAGCACCGATGTTGTTAATAGAATTCTACACAATGGTGTTACTTTTGCCTCCGTGAAGTGCCCTGCCCTCGGTTCCTCCCTTAATTTACATCCTCCCATCTGTTTCTCATTTTGTGCCTTTCTAATTTTCTGAAACGGTGGTAAAATTTGATTCTTTCGATCACATAGTAATGATGTCACCCCGATGACCAAATGTATAGGGAATTTCTATGTTTATCGCTAACTTAATTTCTTAGCAGAGTAGAATTCAAAAATATGTAATAATTTTTATATTATATATTTATTTATTTTCTTCTCGGTGAGTTTTATATGTTTATCTCACATTGTTCATGGTGCACCCTATAAATTTACAGGATGCATCAAAAATCGGTCCGTAAAGTTAATACAATGTATTTTTTAAATATTATTTGATGCATTTGGTATATGGAAATACACTGGGCTGTGAAGTTCCATGATGCACCACTTTATTTTATTTTTTATTTTTTAGGTGGTGCGTAGGGTAATGAATCGAAGACACCACTAACCAGTGTGTAAGATCAAAGCACCAGGAAGTTAAATTTGAGGATGTAATACTATAAAAAAAAAATATTTTTTCTAGTGATGCATCCTCTAAAATTAACTTCATGGTGCGTTTCTTTTTACTAGATGCACCACATAATGTTAAAAAAATATAGCATTGTGCGTTTATAACCTCAATGTTTCAGTGCAGTGTTTCAACATAAAATTAACATACCAGTGTGAAATGTCACGTTAACGCACCACATTGAAAATTAAAAATAACTAATTTTATGTTTGTATGTGCACCAAAATTAGTGTGTGAAGTTTGTGTACACATCGTGTCTGGTGCATTCCAATTTAAACTTATATGTTAATATTTATAAAAAAAAATTTCATTTAATAAAAAATATATATGTTTTATGTACGAGGAAAATGTATTTTAGATGTCAATCATGTAAATATATCAACATGGAGAGGAGGAAGAATAGTAGGAGCAAAGGGTTGACAAACACAATGTGGTATGACAGTGGGAGGCATGGAAAAGGGAGAGATATTTGTACCATTTCCATATTATGGCTACGACCCAAGGCCTCTTGAGGAATGTAGGCCTCCTTACATACTATGAGGATGTTACATCCCTAAAGGAACACTCCAGGTTGTTAGTGTAGCTAATTCGTTGGTGGGATGTTCACTTGTAGGATTTATGTGTTGGTCTCGACATGTGATAGTATCCCACTGAGGATTACATATATTTTATCAGAGGATTATTTAAGAGAGGTGATGATTTTCCCCTCTTCCTTGATTTCCCACTTGATGTTTTAGTAGAGATTCAACTTATCTACTCTAAAAGATACGTTGTGGATCACATAGTTTGTCCATCAAATTTTTAGTTGTCCCTTGGAAAAATATGATTCTCTTCTCTCGGTGTAGAGGATATTAGGTGCCTCTCACTATTAGTGACTACCAGTGATGGGAAACACATTAGTTTCCCTCTTTTGTTTTATGTTGATTCTTTGGTGTAAAGGCCATGATGCACAGATGGTTTGCCATTTTTTGTGTTATTTTTTTATAAATTTATCTAGATGTGATGTTATGATACGTGGGAGGTCTAAATTCCATTTTTCTTTAGAGATATTTTGTTTATCTTTTAGGAGGTTTATGGTTACAAGGCCTAGTTTTGATCCTCTCCCTCCTAGGTGAATGAATGAGGTATGAATTCACATGTGTGGCAAGATGGTGCCCAAGAGGGGTCAAGAAGAGTATTTGGCCAATATTTCCATTGACATACTGGGGGTATTATCTAGTGATGCCGACCACATTCTAACACCTTCCTCCCACATCTACCCAAGTAACTAGCCACCAACACTAAATATGTGACGAAGAGTTACTATGATATGATTCAACTCCATATATTTTAATTAAGGAAGTGGAATATACAAAACATGAAATCACATGCCTTTTGCACATGCTACATGACACTCATGAGCCATCCAAACCTTCTAGAAGGCAAGCCCCTGAGTAAAACTGACATTTTAGTGCATCAATCCCCTAGTTTCTCCCTTGACATGGGTAAGATTCTGACTGGAAACCTCTATTCGCTTGCACAACATGGGCATGCATGTGACCAGGGACATTTCCAGGCATTTTTGTGCCTACTACCCTGATTTGTGTTCTACTTTTTTAGGCCCAGGGCTTAGTCCACTTCCCAAAACTCCATGACTCTTCCAGATATGAAAGATAACAGTGAAATTACGATGTAAATGCAATCACTTGAATAAGGAATTGATTGGATCCCTACTAGCCATGACATGAATTCTGTCAGACATAGCATCAATATGTAATCTACAAGTTTAAACAACATATATGCCTATATGTATCTAATACTTTCTTGAGAATCGGTAAGAAGCATTTCTGCCTCATCACATTAGGTGCATTATCATCTATTAGGTCATAGATTACTTATTCATTCATTTACAAGTCACAACATGATGATATCCGTACATCATCACTGTCATATAACACATTCATAACCAACATATAAAAAATATAAATGACATGCATAAAAATATTATATAAGCCACATAATAACTACCATTTTCACACATCAATATAAAAGGAAGATATATATTATTTCCATAAGAAAAATTCCACCAAGTCAGGGACTTCCTACCACCCAAACATAGAAATGGCTGAGAAAAATATCTCTTTGGCCAGACACCCCTACGCCATAATCCAATAGTGGATGTGGGATCTCATAAAACACATCAATCAAACCAAACCAAGGCTTCTAGAGGCCAAACTGCCTAAACCCTCAACCAGTGATTCCACCTCATGGTCAGACATCACAAACCATCACCAGATTGGTCTCCACCCAAGTTTTCCATGGATCCAAAGAATTTGTTCCAACTGAGGCTCCAGGACTAGTAACTCAACCCATAACTACTTTTGAGCTCCATAGCATTTTTCCCATCCATTGTACGACTAGTATCTCAAACCACCAAGGTCTCTAGAGCATTTTTCCAACTAAGGCTCCATGACTAGTGACTCAGACCAAGTTGTTATGATGATATAGAGTGTTCTTCAAACTAAGGCTCCAGGAAAGATTAAATCAATCCAAAACCAAATTCACATGAGAACCAACCCAAAAAAAAAAGGAAATAAATCCACAACACCATGGCTATCCACGAAATGGAAAGGATAGGAAAAACCATTGTCAATCTAGGAAATCCTCCATGCCAATGATAGATCATAATCAAGAAACCACATGCATGTACCATGCATGCCAAAACGAGTAAGGAAACCATACATGAAACTTGATATCGGCAGAGAAATATAGGTATAGATGCTGATACCGATATCCTCTTGCATATTCCTTCCTTTCCTTTTCCTTCTTACTCCAAATCCCAAGTATGTCACACTCCTCCAAGAGTATTTCAAGAAAATATAAGTGTCAAATATTATGAGAGAGATAATATAAGATATCTCCATGATAGAATTGATGCAATCTTGAATATCAATCATCATAAGAATTCGTATCAATGAGGCCTCTATTTTCTTCATTTTCCATTATTTTCCTTCATTTTCCTCCTCAAAGGAAACCTGTGACCTTTCACCTCCCTTTTCTCCTATTTTATTTTATTTTAATAAATGAAATGCCAATAATGCCTCTTTTCCTTCCCAAACCCTTTTCCGTTGCATTTTCCAATTTCCTTAGCCATAATAAACTGAAATGAGCACCGATTATGATGTTTTTTCCCACCATCTAGCTTGGAATATGTGTCTAATGACCTTGGTCTTATATTTTTTTACATGGATTTTTAACCATGTTTGTAACCGAAACCTATCCCTTGGGGGAACACCATCCTCAGTGTTCAATGACACCTATAAACCAAAAAACTCTGAAAAAAAAAAATTACTTCCTATTGGGATTTATAACATATCTCATTGGAGTGTTTACAATGACCACCTGTGGAAAACATGACAATTATACCATTTTTTGGATCTTTATAACACAAATCATTACGATATTTACAATAACAACCACATTTTATTTGAACAAAAAATATTTTCAATGAAGCTTTATAACCACAACTCGATACAACATTTAGAATAATATAAACATATACACATATGCACATTTTCTCTAACCAAAAAATAAAAAGATACAATGTCTACATCCACAATAAGGGAATACAGATGCTCACACCTCCATCCGTAAGAGTAGTACCAGGATTCACTTCCTTCCCATGAAGTCTATAATATACTACCAAAGTCAAATTTGTATCCAATGTCCAATGCCACAATCCTGTGCCACTTGTCCTCTTAAGTGAACAATTACCAACTCATTGTTCTAGGGTACACTCCCAATGTGCATATGATTCCATCTCACAATGCTAATGACCAAAACAAATACATTCCCTGTCCTTCCCTTATCTGCTACAAATTCCATTAGAAAATCATTTCATCCTCTTCCATGCAGTTACACAGCTTCCAAGTTCCATGGACATCCCCTTCTCTTCTACACAGTCCCTCGGGCGATCACTCCCTTGGCAAGGCTTCCTCGCATCGGAAGGTCAAATAAAAAAGACATATATTTTCCTCAAAACCATCATACCAGTAATAACATGTTCATGAAAATCAATGGACACTATTGGGTATGAGTGCCCCACAAGGGCACCGCTCCTAAAGTGATTTACTAGCATATTGTTGCTTGTTTCGATTCCTTTCACTGTTGATGTTGTTGATTCTTGCAGCCAGTTTCAACCATACCAAACGAGAATTTATATGCATTCCTATACCAAGAAAATGATTTCCATTAGAATAAAAAAAAATTGAAATAAACTCAAATCATACCTCATTGGTTTCCCGTCAATAAGGTACACTTTCAATTTTGTTTATTTCCCATCACAATAACTCATACTAGCTTCTTGATAAAATCATCATGTATAAACATATCACATATGGTTAGCTAAAAATTAAACCATCATAAATTAAAATCATAAATCACATAAAAATCATCATAAAAAATAATCATAAATCACATGTAACTATCATATGAAAAAATCATAGATCACATGCATAATAAAACTAAAATAAAATACTAATACATATTCTTTAATGGATCCTTAGCTTCTACCTTTTTTATTTCTCTACACACACTAGATCGGTTTCCACACTCAGAAAGAACCTAGTTCCTTTGCTTCCCTTCAATCATGTACACATACACATAGTGTACAACGCAACACATACATCCACACACAGTGTACAACACCACCCAATACATACACCCACACCCAACACAGAACATATCACATACACCTACACCTACTATACACAAAAACACATACACCTCCATTCGTTGTGCAACACAACACATACACCTACAACCAGTGTAAAACACAACACATACATGTTCATTCTGTGTACAACATTACACATACAACTACATCCGGTGTACACCACGACTCATGAACCTACACCTCGTGTACACCACAACACAAACACCTACATCTGGTGTATAACACAATACATATATGTACAAAGATTACAACAGAACGAGTACACACGTCATGATAGCATGACTACAAAATTCACATATGTAGCACCGTATGTACACAACACAACACGTATGATGTGCATACAATACCACATGTACACAATACCAACTTTACACAACACCACCTACACAAAATTTACACAACACCACATGAAAAGGACACCATCTACACAACATGTACACAACACCACATTTACACTACACCAACTATACAACATGTACACAACACCACATGCATGAAACCACGTGCACACAACGCCACATGCACAACATGTACACAACACTACCTGCACATAGCACCACATGTACAACATGTACACAACACCACATGTACAATAATGCACTCAACACCATATGTACATAGCACCATATGTAAAACATGCACATAACACCATATGTATAAAAAAATACATATACAACATGTACATAGCACCATAGGTACACAACATCTCATATCCAACATGAGCATAGTACCATATGCACACAACACTGCATATCCATCATGTGTATAGTACAATATGTACAAAACACCGTATATCCAACATGTACATAAAACCATCTATACCTAGCACTGCATATGCATTGTACACACAATACCATATATACAACAAAAGAAAAACACCGTAAGTATAATAGCTGAATATACAATATGCACAACATATACACAACACTAGCACTACACATCGAAAACCATATTTTCCCTATCAAGAAACCTTGCTTCTAGTGTGTCCTTTCCATCCATGCTTATCCTAGCATGTCATGGTTCACACTATTTTCATTACACTGATGGATCTCTCAGTATTACCTATCCAAAACATAGGAATAATATAAACACATAATATCAACTCATATCCATGTGATACTGACCTCATATACTTATTAGGGCCACTCTTCCCACTCAATACAAGGAATCTAATCATGCAATTCGTCTGCATGAGAAATCGTTCATACACAAGAATGATCTCTAAAAACCCTATCAAATAGTGACTTAGATACGCACATACATACATACATATAATCATTATCATAAAAAAATCATGATCCTGTCAGATGACAACATACATTCATTCATACATACATACATACATGTATACATAGATAAACATCAACATAATCATGGTCACAACATAATTATCTGATAAAATAAGTTCAAGGTTAAGAGAACTCCCTTTATTCATGAACAACATGGTCAACATTGAGAAAAATCATTCCCAACATAGCTAAGGAATCCAATGCCTAAGATCCATTTAATTCACCTTTCCTATTACGTTTCTCAATATTGTCCTACCATCGTCCATTTACACCAATGAACCCAACCAATCCAACTAGTTTTCATACTCTTATCTCCATTAAATTCCTCCTTCCCCAACCAATTCCCAAGAACCTAAAAACATAAAGGAAATAAAATGAAACAAACATGAAGAAAACCATGAAAACCAATACAATACAATACCACAAACAAAGTGCTAGGGCCATACATTAGACATAAAGAAAACTTCCAATAAAGGAAAAAAAAATCACAAAAGACCAAAAGCACAAAACTAGCAACAAACACCATGAATAAATCCCCATGTCTTCCAAATACTTCCAAAGGACATCTCAACCTAAGCCTTCTCCAAGATTTCATGGAAGTATATTTTCCATGCAATCCGTTGCCTCATAATTTCATAAACCCTTAATTTTTAGTGTATAAATAGATATACAATACAATAATTATCTTACCTTTTGTGCCAAGCACGTTGCCTTGTAGCCCAACCCATCCATTCCATCTCTCAAGGGACTCCAATTCCTTAACAAATCCATCTATAACTAGCAACTAGCTGATATACTTGTCAAAAAGATGTTCATGACTATAACACATATCCGCATAACGTCAGACAAAATCAACGTTAAGAAGACTTATTTTATGCAAAACACTCATCATTTGGAATTAGTATGTCCAAACATATCCAAAGGAATTATTTCCCAATTCCTTTATTTTACCTTTTTTTACCTTGTTGCAATGGATTCTTGCTATGTATTGTCACATCACCCAACTGTTAGCTATGTGAAAGTGAAAACCGTTACTTTTTCATCTTAATACCAAGCATGTTTCCTACAACTATTTACACATGTTAGTCACATGTTCCACAAATCCAGGCATCATTTCTATGAATTTTAAATCAACCTTTATCCTTAATAACAACCATGTCATACTCAATAATTAACTCTCATTCAACAGTCATAATAGATAATTGTACAACTATCACCTACTTACACTATATTACATATCAACTCTCTCAACACATATGTGTTAGTACAACCATTTTAAAACAAGATCATTTCTTCATGCAATATTATAGGAACATACTCACATCATTCAAGTAATAAAACATTCAAACAATGGATAAATAGCATAACAGACATCAAACACTCAAACAAAAAATAGATGACATATTTGAACATTCAAACACCAAATAGATGACATAAACAAACTCATACCTTAATGTATCTCAAGGGAGGTTATCTTGTCTACACAATCAATCTATATTAGCATGTTATAAATTCATAGCACATCAACTCAAACATAAATAAGGTCATGATATCCATAACAATAACTAGCTAACATGCTCACCTCAAAAGTGCATAAAAAATTGTCATTCATGCATAACAATCACATCTGCATAGTCAATCCAAATTAATACGAGACAATATCACAAATGTGTCGGCTCATACCTGAATATCATAAATGTAACCATTTTCATAAGCCAATATGGATTACCATGATACATATAACATCAGGATCTTAATGCAATAACCCTAATCATCAAGTTAACTAACATATAACAACAAGAAGTTACATATAACATACTTATCACCAACATATACCATAATCATCAAGTTAACTATCATATAAAAATCAACAAGTTAATATATAACATATTTATCAACCACATATAACATAATGATCAAATTAAACAACGTAAAACAACAACAAAAATGCATAAAACAACTCATTACTATCATTCATGACTATTCAAAACACGTGAATAATACCACATTGATTCACTAGCATCTACCATGCATGCAATCACAACAACAATAAATTGACAAAGATGTATATAACCATAATGCACATAACAATCCATTAACTAACATACCTCCATGCCAATAATACAATACTTGTATGATGATATTATATTACCCCATAGTCTAGTGTTGCAACTTCACTTTGATGATTTGCATCTCCTACTCTATCTCGACCAACACATCAACATAATAACATACCAATAGCATCCTAATTACCTAAAATGCATAGAATTACATCATGGAAAATGAAATTAACAATATCAAACATTCATTCATATGAACATGTATACATTAACATAATAACAAATGCATGAAAACAAATGCATGAACGACATGCACCCATAACGATCACATCCAACAACAACAACATCAACTTCCACATGAAGACAAAACTGTGAAAAAAGATCACCACCATGGATATAAAACACACACATAGTCTAAAAACATAA
The DNA here is from genome assembly GCA_034641835.2 of Pinus albicaulis. Classification (NCBI taxonomy): domain Eukaryota; kingdom Viridiplantae; phylum Streptophyta; class Pinopsida; order Pinales; family Pinaceae; genus Pinus; species Pinus albicaulis. The sequence continues at coordinate 1,365,015,929 of CM076578.1, forward strand.
AAAACACATATGCAACTGACATGCATGCATGACAAACACATTCCACACATCCTGTCAAAGTGTTGAACCATGCTCTGATACCACTTTGTAGTATCATATCATACCCAAAGAGAACATAAACTAGACATTCCCCAAAGAGAGTGGAACCCTCTCTGATACCACTCTGTAACAACCTTCTCCCACATCTACCAAATAAATCGACCAACCTAGGTAAGCATGTGATGAAGAGTTACTATGATTTGATTCAACTCCCTACGTGTCAGTTAAGGAAGTGGAATCGATAGAACACAACATCACATACCTTCTACACATGCTACAGGATACACAAGAGCCATCAAAACCTTCCAGGAGGTTATCCCTTGAGTCAAATGGATTTCTTAGTGCATCAATCCCCCGACCATTCCCTTGACATGGGAAATAATGTGATTGGAAACCTCTAGTAAAATGCACAACGTGGTTATACATGTGATTCAGGACATTTCCAGGTAGTTTTGTGGCCGCGACAATGATTCAAGTGCCACTTTTTCAGGCCCAGGGCTTAGGTCACTGCCCAAAACTCCATAACACTTCCAGAAATGAAAGATAATAGCGAAATAATGATGTAAATGAAATCACTTAAACAAGGACTTGTTTGGGCCCCTGCTATCCATGACATAGATTTTTTTACACATGTCACATATATATAATCTACAGGTTAAAAAAAAACATCTGAGCATAGGGGTCTCATACCTATTTGATAATTGCTAAGAAGCATTGTTACCTCTTCACATTAGCTAAATTGTTGTCTATTAAGTAATAGATTCCATTTTCATTCATTTACAAGTCAAAACATGATGAGAGGCATACACAATCACTATCTTAGAACACATTCATAACCAACATATAAAAAATAGAAATGATAAGCATAGAACAACCATGTAATCCACATAACAAAAAAAATTTTACCAATCAATACAAGAGGAAAAAAGCTCTTGTTTCCACAATAAAAGTGCAACCAAGTTTGGGGCTTCCATGTACCACCTAACCATAGACATGGATGAGCCAAATCTCTCTTCAATGAGTAACCCTTGTGCTATATTCCAAGCATGAATTTGGGATCTCATAAAACACATCAATAAAACCAAACCAAGGCTTCCGAAGGCCAAACCACCTCAACCCTCAACTAGTGATTCCACCTCATAGTTGGAAATCACAAACCATCACCAGATTGGTCTCCACAGAAGCTGTCTAGTGTAGAAATTATACAAAAATCATGTATATCTTAGATTAACTCGATCTAAAAATGTACTAAAGTTAAATACTAAATCTCTTCAACAAATCTTTTGCGAAATAAAAAACACAATCACTAATCACATGAACATGAAGAAAGATCAATCACACACAACACAGATAATTTTCTAGGGAAAGCTTACAGCTAAAAACCCCACTATATTATATTTTATATTAAGCATGGATCATGAAACAAATACAATGTCTTTCTCTTCTCACAAGAGCCTCCAACATTCAACTATCTGTCTCACATTGTCCTCGTAGGAAACTGACCAATACTTAGTCAATTTCCAACCTCCTAACAGCCTCCCTTTCTTGCGCAAACCTTGAGGGTCAAGATCCCTAGAATATAGGAATTATTTCCTGCCTTGACTACGAAAGTATCATGGGAACTCCAATGGGTGGTTGGATGCATGTGTGCAAGCCAATAATGTCACACTGATAGTCAACTTCCATTTCACCTAGAACTCAACTGGGTGTCCACTGGATCTAACATGCATGCAAATAATAATAGTAAATATTCAATTGCATGTGAGATCACTACATGTGAATTAATTAATATTTAATTCACTTGATCTCTCACTACTTGTATCTTTAGTTACAACTAGCACAACTGAGTTTAACTCACTTAACCGAGATAAACTATTTACAACTTTCACCAAATCATGCACCACTGCACTTCGAACTCTATGACAACTAGAATTACTCTCCATGTCCCACCAACCAACCTCTAACTCAAAATCCACTACCTAACTTAAATTTCCACTTTTGGTTAACACATTCAAGTCCACATTGAGAATAGATAATAGTTTAATGTCCATCTAAATTAAGGGATAATAAAAATAGAAATGCACCCAAAATATCACTGTGAGCCCCACCCTTGTTTGGGTGCTTAATGCACTAGGCGTGGATGCTGAATATTATTTTTGAATCTCAACACTCCCTCTCAACAAGAAAGGGATTATCCATCACCTCTATCTTTTCTCTATGGCATTCGAATTTTCTCCTGGTGAGGTCCTTCGTTAGAATATCTGCATCCTGATCTTCCATGGGAATGTGCTATAGAAAGATTATTCTTCTCTGCACATAATCTATGAGATGATGGTATTGGATATATATATATGCTTGGACCTATCATGAAATATAGGATTAATCGAGAGTTTAATGCAACTCTGATTATCACAATGAACCACTATTGGATCCATCTGAGAACGAAACAAACCAAGCAAGATATTTCTTATCCAAATAACCTCACATGGAACTTCACTTGCTGCCATGTATTCTGCTTCCACTGAACTGAGTTCCAGGGATTTTGTATTCCTGTTGTACCAAGAAAATGTTGTCGTCCCAATGCTAAAGATCCCTCCTGATGTGCTCTTTCGGTCTGATGGATTGCAGCCCAATCTGCATCCGTGAAGCCATGCAAATTCACTCCATCTGTCTATTTGTACCACAAACCATACTCTGATGTGCCCCTCAGGTATCGCAATACATGTTTCCGCACCTTCCAAAAGAGCTTGGTAGGCTTAACCATAGCTTGACTTAGTTGGTTAACTGCATAGCAAATGTTCTGTCTCGTGTTCACTAGATATATTAGTGTACGCACTAGCTGTCGGTAGAGGGTAGCATCCACTACCTCTCTATATGTAGCATCCTCTTTCCACCAATTTCCTGGAAGAGGATTATCCATGGGTTTGCATCTCTCCATGTGAAACTTACCCAATATCTCCTTTGCATACTTGTCTTGAGACACAAAAATTTCACTGTTAGTTCCCTATATTACTAGTATAGTCCCTTATTGTTGTTAGCGTAACCTCATTATTATTATTTTTGTACCCCTGTAACCCCCATATTGTTATTATTGTGCCTCTCAATTAATATTGTTAGGTCAGTTAGGATTACATTGTGGCACCACTAGAATTACATTATGGCCCCATGGAATCCTATATATAGAAAGGAGGTTTTTTCATTTGTATCATCCAAGAATTGTTAATTCATTTAATGTATTGGAGGTTTTCCCCTAGAATTGGCTTATTTATAAGGCGTTGATATCTCTTTTCTTCTATTTTTGGAGCTAGTTTCTCAACATTTGGTAGCAGAGCTTTGGATTCTAGGGTTTCGCTACTCCAAACAGGTAATAGTGGAATTTTTTCTATAACATTTTTTCTACAAAGTTTCAGAAGCTAAAATTTTTAAAGTGCAAATCCGAAATCCTAAGGAACATCATCACAAAATTTCAGATCTTGGTTCACAATATTTTTTGAGATATGGTCTGTGTAAGTTAGGTCTTTTGCAGGCTCCTGAATTTCATATGAAAGAGGTGATCATGGGAAAATATTCATAACTCTCTCTCTGAGCATTGGATTGAAATTATATAAAACGTGGATGCCAGTACACAGACTTTAGTTTCTCGTCTATCAATTTTAGAGCCTAAGGAGGAGACAATGACATGCATAAAGTCGTACAAGTTCTCTCTACTGAACTAGTCCATAATTAGGTCATCGTAGGAGATTGGGCACAACTTTGACTTCAAAAATCATAATTAGGTCAAACCTATGGCATTCAAAAGGGAATTTAGAGGGCTACCTCAGTTCAAAATTTTAGATATTGAAGATCCGAAATCATGGAGATAATTCAGTTTCAATATTGAGCTCCTCAAAAGCAAGAAAACAGTGTGTATGTTTTTTTGAATTGCATAAGTCTTGTGTAAAAAAAATCAGTTTTAAGTGATTCCAAGGGCCTATTGAGCATATATTTTAGTATTGGGTTCTGAAATTCCTCCTAAAAAGAATTCAACACCCTTTAAGCCCTCAAAGTACTCTACTATAAATCATGAAGATGAAGAATTGCAACATGATATATCAAAATTACAAGAGCAAGTGCACCAAATTTTGGTCTCGCAAAGAGAAACAAAAAATGAAATGGAATTTTTGAAGAAACGAATGGAAGCGAAGATGGATGGTTTTAAGAAAGGTGTGGAAGCTAATATGGATGGCATGGAAGCTGGCATGGAAGCTAAGATGGATGACATGGAAGAAAAAATGAAAGACAACATGGAAAACATGAAGAATGATCTAAAAGCAGACATGGAAGGGTTGACAAAGTTGATACAAGAAATTTTTCCTAATGGCGAAACAACTGTAGAGGAAACTCATGATGAGAACAATATAAATGTTAATCGTGATTTCATAAACTCTAACATTGGATTGAAGAACTACCATATTCCAAATATGGATATGAGGAAGTTTTATGGAAAGGATCCTGTAGCATGGATACTACAGATGGTTTGATCTCAATAATGTGCAAAACACACAAAAGTTATGCATTGCAACTTTACATTTAGGACAAAATACATTTGTATGGTATCGATGGTTTTGCTCTCATAAAAAAATTGTCACTTGGTCAATTTTTACAGAGGAAATGATAGCACATTATGAGGATACAAAGAGAAACACCTTCTTTAACCAATTGATAATTCTCAAACAAAAGGGTTCAGTGCCGGAGCAGATTGAGGACTTCCAAAAATTGAATATAAGGGTAACTGATATTCCATAGGAACACATGATTGATGTCTTCATAGGGACTTTAAAGGATAACATCCAACATGAAGTCCACATTTGGGAACCTAATTCATTGGAGAAGGCATTTAGGTTGGCAAGAAACTTTGAATGTAAAATCATGGCGACAAGGAAGCCTACCACTCACATCTATAAAGAAGGAAGCATTGCTACTCCTAGACTTCCACAACCTACAAGGTTGACACCACAACATTTGGAAGAAAAAAGAGAAAAAGGGCTTTGCTAAAGTTGTGATAGAAAATACACTAAAGGTTATATGTGCACTAAGAATAAATTATTTTACATAGATTGTGAAGAGGAGGAAGAAAATGAAGAAGAAACTTCAAAAGTAGAGGATATACACAAGGAAGAAACCCTAGAAGAAGAAGAAATGAGTCTAACCATATTATGTAATGCATTGGCAGGAATTACCACTCGTCAAACTCTCAAGATAGAAGGACATATCAAGAAGAAAAAGGTAATAGTGTTTATTGATTCGGGTAGTACCCATAATTTTATTCATTTTAAGGTAGCCAAGGAATTAAATTGTTTCCTATACCCAACACCAAAATTTCAAGTGATGGTTGTGAATGGAGGAACTATAAATCACTCTAGAAAATTCCATAATATGAAGCTAGCCATGGGGGAATATGTATTTAATAGTCCAATGCTTTCCATCCCAATGGGAGGTGTTGATGTTGTACTAGGAGTACAATGGTTACAATCTTTGTGGATGGTAGCTTTTAATTTTCAAGAACTTTTCTTGAAATTTTCTTTGGAAGAAAAGGAAATCGAATTACGGGGTATTACAGGGAAACCATGAAAGATAATAAGCTCTAATGTCATGACAAAGCTTCTGAAGAAAGGACAACAGTTCATAATTGTACAACTATGCTCGCTGGAAGTTCCAACATCAAAATCATCTATTTCTCCAGGTCTCCAAAAGGTCTTGGACAATCATTCCAAGGTGTTTTATACTCCCAAAGGACCCCCACCAATTCGTGATCATGATCATGCTATTCATTTGATTCCAGGAAGTGTTCCTCCAAACATCAGGACTTACAGATATCCTTATGTCCAAAAGAGAGAAATTGAACGTATGATTGCAGAAATGTTAGAGGTTGGTATAATTCAACCTAGTCAAAGTTATTTCTCTGCTCCAGTAGTATTAGTGCACAAGAAAGATGGATTCTGTGGTGCATATGAATTCATGAGGCTCAATAGCTCACTATCTAAAGATGAATTTCAAATCTTGTGATTAAATGAATTATTGGATGAATTACATGGAGAAATTTATTTGCAGTTGGATCTGGATCTTCGTTCATGATGTCATCAAAGTGGGGCTGAAATGAAAGTGTTAAAATAGCATTTCAAACTCATGAGGGTCATTATGAATTTTTGGTCATGCCTTTTGGCCTTACCAATGCACCTTCTACATTTCAAGGGTTGATGAATTCCGTTTTCAAACCATTCCTTATAAAATTTGTGCTATTAGTTTTTGATGATATACTAATCTACAACAGGTCTTGGAAGGATCATGTTCAACATGTTGATAGGGTGCTCAAACTATTGGAGGAGAAACAATTATTTGAAAAAACATCCAAATGTTTCTTTGGAGTACAAGAGGGGGAATATATGGGTCATATTGTATCTCATGAGGGTGTTAAGGTAGGCCCTAATAAAATTAAATCCATTAACTAATGGAAAGTCCCCACAGCCATAAAAGTAGTTGCATGGATTTCTTGGGTTAACAGGGTATTATTGCAAGTTTTTTAATAATTATGGGAGAATAGCAGCACCTCTAACAACATTATTGAAGAAATATGCATTTTCATGGACTCCTAGAGCAACTAAGGCATTTAAACATCTTAAAGATGAAATGTGCCTAACACTAGTCTTAGCTACGCCAGACTTCACAAAAACCTTTATTGTGGAATGTGATGCCTCAGAAAATGGAATTGGTGTTGTTTTAATGCAAGAAGGAAGATCCATTTCTTTTGAAAGTGGTTCAATCAAAGGAAATTATTTACAAAAGGCTATTTATGAGAAGCAAATATTAGCAATAATACATGCACTAAAGAAATGGAGACCTTACCTAATGGGAAGACACTTCAAGGTAAAAAATGATCATGATAGTCTTAAGCACTTTTTGGAAAAAAGACTATCTTCAGAAGAGCAGAAAAAATGGGTCACAAAGATGTTGGGTTATGACTTTGAAATCGTCTACAAAAAAGGGAAGCTAAATGTTGTTGTAGATGCACTCTTAAGAAAGGATGAAGAGGTGAAAGCATTGCTTTGGCCATTTCAATTATCCAACCAGATTGGATAACCAAAGCAAGGGATAAATGGAAGAAGGAAGAAGAAGTGTGGACTCTCATTCAAAAGTTGAAACAAGATCCTAGTACATCTGATACATTTAGTTGGAAAAATTATTCCTTATGTTGCAAAGATCGCTTATATATTTTCAAGAATTCCCAACTAAAAAAAAATATTCTTTTGGAATTGCATACTTCTCCTTTAGGAGGACACTCGGGATTTTTAAAAACTTACCACAAGGTGAAGAATTTTTCTTTTTTGGGATGGCCTTAAAACTGATATTCAAAATTTTGTGGCAAAATGTTTGGTTTTCTAGTAAGATAAACATGAGACAATTAAGACCCCAGGTCTTCTACAACCTTTATCCATTCCAAGTCAACGTTTGGTGGAGATTTCAATGGATTTTATCATAGGTTTACCTAAGTTCGAAGGAAGGAGTGTCATCATGGTGGTAGTTGATAGAATTACCAAGTATGCCCACTTTTGTGCATTATCTCATCCATTTAAAGTGAGTACAATTGCTACTACATTTACAGAAACAATTCAAAAACTACATGGAAACCTGAAGATTATTGTAAGTGACAAAGATCCCATTTTTACAGGAAATTTTTGGACATAATTATTTTCTTGTTTGGGTACTCAATTAGCTCATAGTTCATCTTATCATCCTCAATCTGATGGTCAAACGGAAATTGTGAATAAATGTTTGGAATGATATATTCATTGTTCTGTATCTGATAAGCAAGAACAATGGGTCAAGTGGTTACGTCTTGCTAAATGGTGGTATAAAACTTCCTTCCATACTACAACAAAAATGACCCCATTTATGTCACTTTATGGATATCATCCACCATCCATCACATCTTCTTTAAGGGGAAATTCTAGGGTTCAAGCAGTGGAGGATCACATCGAGACCTCTAGTAGTACTGTTGTACTAGATATCATTTTAACATTGATTGGACCAGCAGATATATATATATATATATATATATATTCCATTTTTATGTTCATGTTGATGTAATTTATTTATATGCTGGTGTTTATATGTATATTGTTAGGTCATGTTAGATATGTTCATTTAATGTGCTTGCAGATACATGTGTATGTTATAGTATTTATTTTACATGGAATGCATATTTGATAATATGTGTGGTACTGATGTTAGAGAACACTAGTGTTTTGTTAGGTGTCATCATGATGATGAATCCCTATTAGATTATTATATATGTGTGCTAGCTAATGATATTTATGTATGTTGGAGGTGTATATAATTAGACGATGTTAGTGAATTTGAATGTGTATTTTAGATGATGCTTATGTTTTTTAGATTTTTATCATCATGATTTTTATGTTTAAGAAATTATATGTATTATAGATTATTTATTGGTGAACTTATATAAAAAATTTATATATTAAATTACATCCTAAATGACTTTAAATAAAAAATGTAAAGATATTTTTATAGATTATAAAGTTTAATATGTTTGAAACTATAATAGTAAAATTACCATAAATATTTTTCTATTGTGTAGATAGTTCATGCATACTCATTCTAACTAAATTATTATTCAAACAACGGTTGTTGGCCACATAGTCTCTTCCTATAGAAAAATTAGAAACAAGAAAAAATGTTTCTAAAATGTGTCTAAAAAATTGTCCCTACAAAACAAAATCAATTTTACACATAATTATGTTGTACTAGCTTACAAACAAAACTACCTTTCTACTCATAGTAAAGCATAGAAATCATAAAGTTTTGAACTATATTTATAATGCAAGAGTTAGACAATATCTAATTAATCTTTGCAATTAATTTTCAAAACGCATATTGCAACATGTAATCATTAAATATAAATTTAAAAATATTCAAAATAAAATAAAAAAATATAAATAATTGGTCAATAAAATCAACTATAATTAAAAAAAAATGTTCATAAAATATTGGATTATAAAAATAAAATTACAATTAATTTAACTTTTTAAATTTAATAAATTAAATTCTATTTATTGAAAATAATTATGAATGAAGCACCATTAAAAAATATATTACTTAATTATAATTATTATCTAAAATATAATTTTTAAATTGATATGTATTTTTAAATTTTAGCTTTAATTAGCTTCTTAATTTCTAATGTTTAAAATAATAAATAAGAAAATACAATCAATAAACTATTATCAATAATATATTTAAATATATAAATATATATATATATATATATATATATATATATATATATATATATATATATATATATATATATATAATATTTTAAGGTTATTTATAAAATTTAATCTATTGTTAAATTTAAAAAACTCAAGTTAAAACATTTTATAATTAATTTATATTTAATATAACTTAAAAAATTCTATAGTAATAAAATTTAATTTATCACTAAAGTTATGAGAGTTTCAAGCAATTTAAATTTAATATTTAGAGCAACTCTTACTATTTTAAATTTAATATCTTACCTATTATATAAAATTCCAACAAGATGAATAAAACACAATATAATTAGCATGAGATCTTTTAGAATGGTATATTGTTAGATGTCATTACGATGATGGTTCCTCTTTATATTATTAGGTTTGTCCAGTAGCTAATGACATTTATATGTACTAGAGGTGTATATAATTATATGATGTTACAGAATTTGAATGTATGTTTTAGATGATGTTTATGTTTGTTAAATTGTTATCATCATGATGTTTATTTTTATGAAGTGATAAATATTTATTATAGATATTATATTGTTGAAATTATATACAAGATTTTTTTGTATGAAATTACATGCAAAAATACATGCTTTAAATAAGAAATGGAAACATATTTTCTTAAATTACAAAATATAATATGGTTGAAATTGAAATTGTAAAAATTCCATAAATATTTTTTCTATGGTATAAATAGTTCATACATACTCATTCTAACTAAATTCTTTGTAAAAAAAACAATTACATAAGAATTAATGTTATTTTCCATTATACTATATCCTCTTTTTTAATAGACTCTTCTACCGTAAAAATTGTTGTTATAAACAAGTTATCATCTCCAATAATAAGCATTCTATTGGCCTTAAAATTTTATGGATACAAATATTCAATATTTGTTATTTTTTTCATTATTTCAAAATTTGATTGCTATCAAAATTTTAAATTACTTCATTAAATGTGGTTTTGGTCAACATCAGGGACACAATTTAAATATTTCCAAAAGAAACAATAAAAGTATGTAAACTAAAAAACAACTAAGTTGGAAACCAAATTATTACAAAATCCATATTATAATTCGTACAAACATAAAATTAAACAAAATGGTAAAATTTTAATTTTCAAATTATAAATTACCCAATTGGAAATACTTAGTTTTAAGTGTAAAAAGGTTTCCACTAGAAAACATGTAAAAAAGTTTTTGAATCTTACGAATTATATAAAATGTGGAAAAGAAGAATACAAAATAATATAATTAGTGAAATAAAGTAAACAAAAACATAAAACAATAGCACAGGTACATATCACTCTCTGTTGTCATCACTATTGTAACATACTTTTACCCTCACAATAATTTATAATTCCTTTTATTTTCAAAAAATAGAAAAATAAAAATAAGCAAAATAATGAAAAATAAAAAATGAAAATAAATAAGTAAATAAAGGGAAATCAAGAAAAGAAAAAAAGAAAAAAAAATTACCCTTAGAATAAAGCGAGCACATTGGAATGTTGCCATGTTGTATAGTTTTATTTCACATTTTAGAATATATATATATTTTTAAATGAATATTGTAAATAAATGTGATATGACTCTTGCCCATTGAAGATTTAAAGTTCACATAATTTCCAACGGCTAAGATCAAACATGCTCTCATCAATGGTGTATGATGGATTTTGACCCCCCTGCATTCCTGATAGTTAATGAAGGGGGGAGTGGGGAGGGGGAGGGCTCCACAAAGTGGCATTATTCAATATCACATTTTATATGTGTCTGATCCTTGTGCATTGTGAGACCCTCACTGCTTAAAACAAAAAAACTCCACCACACCCCCCCCCCCAAAAAAAACCGCTGATCCTATTTCATTATCTCTGCCACCATTATCACCCTCTGCCAACCTTCCACCATGTTTAGTCTTGGCTATTAGAAAAGTATACATTATAGAGAAATGAAACACATAAAATATGTAGAATCACAAACCCATAAATAACATATAAAACAATAGAGACACATATATATGCAGTTCATCGAACATGGGTCCACGGAAATATCCAGTCCTTCCTTTTTATTATCCAGCAAAACGAAGAGACACAACCTACAACAGATCTATTGTAATATCATCTACTATCTCACACATACCCCTTTTCTATTTCTCCCTCGGAATATACACATGATACACAACCACAATACAATACCCTCATACAACAGAGCAGTTTCACTCTAGGGAAAAAACCCCTAAACATAACTTCTACCATAAGATCATCTGCCTAATGAATAGCCCATATTGACTACCAAATTACAATATTTGACAAGGAAATTTTACATATGTTTTTACCTTCAAGGGCATTGCCACCAAAAATCCATGCAAGAGGGGGCTCCAGAAGGTCATTGTCACCTCCCCTGGACCCCATTGATGACGATCAAATGACGGGAGGCATTGCCACACCGTTAAAAATAGGGGTCCAATGCAGTGATACATATAAATAAAGAAGATAATTAACCTTCACACCCAACACTGGCCATCCCTCCCATAAAATTTATCATATAATCATTACATCATTTATTTCTCCTACCAAAATTCAAATGGATTAAATCTTCTGCACCACTAACGGTTATTAAAAAAAAAAAACCATTATGATCTCCTTAATATAATTTGCTATCGCCACCAAATAAAATAATTGTCCAATCCACCTACAATCAGATCCTCCAGAATGATTTCAAAGCAAATTTTAGCAACCAACAACTTCAAATCATCGTCACTCCTGGCTAAACTTTCAAATTTCTCTTAGTAATTTTTTTTTCCCAAATGACCACCCATAAAGAAAAATATAAAATATCTATAGGAAATCCTCTGTTAACCCCCTGTATTCATTTTAGACTAACCCCCCCTTGTCAACACCCATTACAATATTTCTGAAACCAATTGTGAATTCAACTTGTACGAGCTTCATAATTGGTAATTTCAGAAGTGTGAGGATGCCAATGACTAATTCTATTTCTAGGAATCATTACCTCTTAGTTATGTTTCCCTCAAACACAACATTTTCCATAATTTTTCACCTGGTGTAGAGCCAAATGATATCGTCCCAGTTAAAGAGTTGTATTCGCTCAAAATAATGAGACTCTTATTTCCATAACCTCTGAGTCAAATGTCAGGCCTTGTAGTTAAACCCTTAGGAATCTCTTCAACCTTTTTCCATAGATTACCTTATGGAAATTTACCAGAAGCATTTTTTTTCATAGAGGGCGCATATTTTTAAGTCTTTTCTAGTAGAAAACTCTAAATTACCTAGGACAAACATACCTTATCCCTCTACAATGTATCCTGAGATGTCTAGGCAGGTTATTTCTATGGTATCTCATATGTTGGGATATTGAAATAATAAATGGGTATATGAGGTTATTTAGCGTTTTTATAAGTGTTTTTATCTTGTAAGAGGCCCTCCATTATGTTCAATTACAGTAAATTTCTATAACATGTAATTGATTACCAATTACTAAAGTGCAGTGCTGAAGGATGATTCAAGAACCAGACAATTTTAGTTTACTTGTTTCTGTATCCTCAATAAGGAAGGTTCAACTTTCCACTATAGAAGTTAGATATCCAACAAAAACCATAGTCAGTGATTCATTGGACCTCATTACTGAGGAAACATTCTAAAGAATTATCTTTCAGTGAATTTTTTAATCAATTTTTGTATATGGAAATCTATTTATTAAGTAGTGATGAAGTGTTGATAGTTTCTACAGAAGCCAAGAGAATTCTACACTTAAGTGAGCAATCGAAAGTTGGAGATTGGTATTTATATTATAATTTTATAGGAATTAGAATCTAAGGCTGTGAGCTTGCACCTTACAAATTACCAGTGTTCCTCCCTATGAGAATTTTTGCATTAGATTATATTATTGAAATGATGAACATGGATGATGTACACTTTGTTTGCAATAAGAAAAAATCCCAATTTAAACTAAAGGCACAAGTTGGTTGATTCATAGTCAACACTAGAGCTACATAAAAATAAGTTAAGGATTTTTTAAGTCCAATGAAGTTTAGATTGAGTTTTACCTGGTCATATGATCCTTTGGGAGTAATATGAGCAATGAGATTTGGACAAAAGTTTTCATAATATGTAAACATTGCAAAGCCGAAAATTGAACAGTATGAAAACAAGGAAGAATGGGAAGAAAACACATTGCAAGAAGTTGTAGAGAAATTTTCCTGTCAAAAAATATTGGAAACTCCCATGATGAAAGAGAAAGAATTGGAAATACCAAGAGAAAGCATATCTCCAACAGGATCAGAGTTGTAGAAGACAACATTGAAATTTTTTAAGAGAAAAAAATATATGAATTTTGATGAAGAATCATTAGAATTTCAAACTTCTAAAGATCCTAATACAATCATAATTTGAGAAGAGTATTCATTTTCATTACATCAAATTGAAGAAATCAGCATGGATTCTCCTTCTTCATTAGGGAAACAGTGTATTTTTACAAAAAAATTAGAGATGAAAAATAAAAACACACCATTAAGAACTTCAACATATGTAGAGTTTTGTAAATAGTTTTCCACAACTCAAACCAGGTTAATTTCTCCCTTAGATAGTGAATGTGGATGTTTCAATTTAAAAAAATTGGAACCAAAGGTCTCTTTTCCTAAAACTACTGAAGAATATAAAATATTTGTATTTTTATTTTATACTAAATAGATACATTGTATAGATCAAATTTATCTTCACAAATAAGTTGGAGAAATGATATACACATCCTTGACAAGTTCTTACATGGAAACATCCAAGTTACAAGCAACTCTGAACAATATTCATTCTTAGTAGAAGATATAAAACATGTCTTCTATAGCTAAGGACACTAATATTAAGGGGTTATAAGATATGGTTTTTAAATTAGGCATGAATCCTAGAGATGTAAAAGAAATTGAAGAAATAATTAAAAGTAGAAATGCAGAAATTCAAGAAGCGAGGAAATGACTGGAATTTCCCACAACCGAACACCCTCAAGCAAAAGAAGTAGGTCAACTGCAGAAATAAAATTAAAATATGCTTCAAATTATTGTGGAATAGAATATATAGATTCATATGACGGAGGCGAAGATGTAAAAAATAATCAAAGAAAAATAACTTCAGGTAAACACTGGAACAGGGACATCAACAATAGTGGTATCAATAATAGAAATAAAACCAACTATCTAGAATCCAACAAAACAATTATCAAAAGCTATGAGAGACCTATCATTGAAGGATAGAGAGACTGAGAAGCTGAGAGCTTAGTTGGAGAAGATAGAGGATAATAAAATAAAAGCTAAGAATGCATACATTGCTGAAGTACAGAAAATATTCATATTATTAACTAAGAAGCTTGAAAAATATGAAAATGAATCATTAATAGACCAAAATTATCTAAAGCTAAAGAGAAAATATGGATTGATATTAATTCAAGAATAATCGAACTATGGAAAACTATTGAAATCATTTTTGAACAGGAGGAACTAGTTACAAGATCAAATGCAACCATCGCAAAAATCAAAGAGTACTTAGGTCATAAGCTAGGAGAAGCAACCAGAAAAATTAAAGCATTAAATTATAAAACAAAGGAATAGTTAGAAGAACTAGGATTTGACATGATTGATAAAATCCTATAAGTAAGAATTGTTTTGAAAAAACATAATGAAATGTTACAGTTAGAGAATAAATGTCAAAACTTAGAAGTACAAGTCAAAAAGTTTCATAGAAAAATATTTTTTTATGCCAAAAAGGACTTCTAGCTCTAAGAGATTATTGTGGCCAATTTATTCCACTAGAAATTTACCAACATAGATTGCATGACATAGAAGTAGATAGAAATAAGTTTTCCAAAGTGAAAGGGATCATTAGTGGTAAAATATTCATTGAAAGCCTAGAATATGATCTTTTTATCCAACATAAAATTCAACATTTGTTCATTAATCAACTTTTTTTTGAAAATTATATAGAGGTGGATGAAGCATATTGAATTGTAACAAAATTTCTATTCTAGATGATAAAAATGGGATTAATTAATCGAACTCATCGATTAAGATAAAATCCAGAATTTCAGCAACAAATTGCAGTGAAAGAAGGAGAAAACAACAATAAGAGCATAAAATAGAGAATTCAGCTAGAAGTAGCAGTTATGAAAACAACACCCTAAAATTATGTGTTGATTTTTTAAATCACTTGAGAAAACTGTTTTTGTCTTCTATTTTTGTAAAATCCAAATCAATTTTCGAAAATATTGTATTTTGTAAAATAATTATATCATATATAGATATTTTTTAAATACACTCTAGAAGCATTTTGTAATGTGAAGAAAGAGGGATTGAACCCTTGTCATGATCTAGTGACACTATTTTACTTCTATGAAGTTTTCTGAAGATAATAAAAGTATTTTGACTTCATTCCTAACATCTTTTGTGTTCATGTGATTCTCTCCAATTATTCATTTATGTTTTTCATAATCTATTTCTGCATATGTTAAAATTAACATAGGATTTAGGGCAAGGATATATTGAGTATCAATCTCCCTGAAAGCCGACTGTGAAGTTATAATCATTATGGAAATTAATTAAGTAAACAATTTATTTAAGTTTTTCCTTTACGTCTTTTAATTCTTGGTTGTTATCATATTTTGAACATATATTGTTTGGCTATAGAATTCCTCTGCATGCATCAATTGTATCCGATTAATTAAATATTCAATTTGGATGTTTGGTTATCATATATATTCTCCTTTTCCGCTTTCAAGCTCATTTAAAATATTTATGTTTTTATAAATGAAAATAAGCCCTTTAAACTTCTCAAAAATATTTATATTTTACAATTGTTAAATGTTTAATACATTGGTCATTTGATTCAACTAAAATATTACTTAGATGCTTTGGCACACTTCCCCAACCTATAAATGTCTACAAATATACAACATCAGATTGGCGCCATTGTCAAGGAACGAATATTGAAGTTTTAATTCTCTGGGACAACGATTATACTTCCCTCTTAATGGTGAATAAGAGACCAATAGGTTAAAATCCTTCACCTTGAAACTTCATGTTACACCATTTTTTGTTCATATAACCTGTTACTATTAGATGGACCTAAGTACACGATGTAAGACCAATTTTACCCTAAGTAAAATTGCTTTCACTATGAAAAATAACTTAGTAAAACACCTTTATTAAGTTGTTTATGGTCTAAACAGGAAACCCCATTAGGAAATATTAAATAAATCCACATTTTTTTCATTTCACTTAAGGAATAATTAGTTAAATAGTAGTTTAATTAATATTCATGGTCATATTTAACCCAAAACAGGAAAATTAATTAGAGAAATTATTATTTATCTTATTATTTTCTAGGAATAATTATTTAAACCTTATTTAAATAATATTCCTTGTTAAATTTGACTAAATCACTCATAAATAGTTAAATAAATCATTATTTATTTAATTATTACTCAACCACACCCTTAAAATGATAAATAAATCATTTATTTATTTATTATTTACAAATAAAGGGATTTGAACCAAGTCAAATTTCTTTTCCCTCCAACAAAAATAATAAAATATTCCATACAATTTGGATCTTGATTTGGTTAATAATATTTTAACTATGCATCAATATCTAGACTAACTCAATATTTTGTTATAAATAGAAGGGTTTTTCCATTCATTCATCACCTTTTTTTGCCTAAATATCACTCTAGATCTATACTTTTGGTCTGACTTTGACCCATCATCATAGTCATATTTTGCTACCATTTTTGTCTAGGTTTTCTATACCATAAAGAGAGAGGGATTTTAGATTTGAAGTGCTAAGGACTTACAAGAACCCATCCCATTGAGGAGAACTGGTAACACCCTTATGTGTTTTCCTCCTAGGTGCCATTAATACAAAATTCATTCAACATATTATTGTCTTCTCTATTGGATGCATGGAGTGAAACTTGTTTTTTCTATTTCTTAATGTCTTTTGATGCATAGATATAGATTTTTATAGCATTTATCTTGATCACCTAACTGCAGATCTAAGGATATTGGCAGCCATTACTGTTAGGGTTGTTTGTTATACACAACTAAAGTGGTATTTTTTCATACGCTTGGAATTAAGATTCATACGAACAACTGGTGACTCCACTGGGGAGAAAGGAGAGAAGGCCCTAAATCTTGCGGCGATTGTAGCGAAAAAACTGACCATTGGAATCGAGATTTTTCAGTCACAAATTAGACCCCAAAGAGTGTGACTTGTCCTGCTCATGAGCTCTAGGTACCTAAACTAAAATTTTGATCTCCTTAATTAAAAGAGTAAGGTTAGGCCTCTTACCTGCAACTGATGGATCTCGATTCCAATGGTCGGTTTGTTCGCTACGATCACCGCAAGATTTAGGTCCTTCTCTCCTCTCTACATTCACCATAGCTCCACATGAAAATGAGTGAATTTGGAGGGAAAATGCCTTATTAAAAGAGAAACACCTGATTTTTCTTTCGCTTACTGCGGCCAAACCCCAGCTCAAGTTGACAAATCGTCTGTACCATTGAAAAGCTCTCACTGATCCCTCAAATGGGTATCTATTAGTTTTTCATGGTTTGATACTTCACTAGGACACATTTTGTCCAAGAAGGGTCACTTCACCACTCCTAAAAATCGAATTTCTTCACTTGCAACACTTGTACTTGGGGCACCACTTTTCCTTCACACTTGTCCATTCTCGTGTCAATTTTCATTGTGAATAACCACCATGTACTCATGTTTTTATGGTCCCCCATTGGACCTTTTCTGTGTGACAGCATCATCGAGTTTCCCTTGTTTAGAGTATCCGAGTTGAGTCATAATTGCATCCACGGAATCTATCCCAAGTCTCTTTGTATACCGTTATAGTCATCCATCCTTCATTGCTTGGTTCCTCTCTCGTGTCATACATTATGGCCTTCAATCCCATTGTCCCCTATCCCTCATGATATTGTGTCAGTCGCTGTCAGGTCATCCATGACCTTTATGCTCTAACAAGGGAAGTCGGCCATTCACTACTTAGTACCCGCCATTTCATCATCATCCCTGGTGTTAGTCTGTTAGTCTCTCTACTATGTTGTCTCGTGCCTTAGTTGAGGATCCCTCATTGCCTTACCTATGGTGGACCTCCTTATGTCGACATCATCTCATTCATTCCAGAAGACAGGTCTAGAAGGCAGTGTACCTTGGTTGCAACTTCCACTCTTTTTCATGCCTCGGATCAGGCAAAGGGACTCCTTATTTCCCTTTGACTTAATTTTTTCTTAGCTCCAACTCTTTTTAGCATGATCGAGATCCGTATACTTGATGGTTTAGTGATGCAGTACATGATACCAATGATTCCTGGGTGAGTGTGATATGTTTTCAGCCCTCATGAGGGGGTGGCCTTATAGGTAGCCCCCCACATGTCCGGATGACCTCTCCTTTATAGCCTTTGATGCAGCTCCATATATTTGATGATGTTGGCCTCAGCCACTTGCAGCGCCTTTTTGTTTTCATGTAACAGTCAGATTTTCAGAGCGCTTTCCTCTTTACAGGGGCAATTGGGTTGTATTTGTATCTCATGTACTCAGATATTATTATATAAGTCCTGGATATTATCCCAAGCATGATATGTATGTGGGATTCATTATCATGTTTTTACCTGGCTCATTTTTATGCTAGCATGTACTATATTGTTCAGTCCCTTGTTTACTGGACGTATTATTCCTTGTACTTTGTCTCAGTGGGCATAGGTATGCCTCCCCCACTACCTATAGCATGGGTACTCACTCATAAAAGAGACTTGTTGCACCTGTAAGTCTCGCCTCCTAGGGGTCTAGTCCTTTAGTGCTTTGGTCTACCTTACATTTCTCTCTCTTTAACTTCCCCTTCGGTGTCTAGTGATTGAGTTCCTACAATGTACTTCGGTCATATGATTAGCTCCTAATGCTCGCACGCTGGGGGGAAATCTATTACACCATTTTTTGGTCATCTAACCTGTTACTATTAGATGAACCTAAGTACACCATGTAATACCAATTTTACCCTAAGTAAAATTGCTTTCACTATGAAAAATAACTTAGTAAAACACCTTTATTAAGTTGTTTATGGTCTAAAAAGGAAACCCCATGAGGAAATATTAAATAAATCTACATTTGCTTGATTTTCCTCAAGGAATAATTAGTTAAACAACATTTTAATTAATATTCTTGGTTATATTTAACCCAAAACAGGAAAATTAATTAGATAAATTATTATTTTCTAGGAATAATTATTTAAACCTTATTTAAATAATATTCTTTGTTAAATTTGACTAAATCACACATAAATAGTTAAATAAATCATTATGTATTAATTATTACTCAACCACATCCTTAGAATGATAAATAAATCATTTATTTATTTATAATTTACAAATAAAGGGATTTGACCCAAGTCAAATTCCTTTTCCCTCCAATAAAAATTATAAAATATTCCATAAAAGTTTGTTCTCCATTTGGTTAACAATATTTTAACTATGCACCAATATCTAGACTAACTCAATATTTTGTGATAAATAGAAGGGGTTTTCCATTCATTCATCACCTTTTGTTGCCTAAATATCACTATGGATCTATACTTTTGGTTTGAATTTGATCCATCATCATAGTCATATGTTGCTACCATTTTTGTCTGGGTTTTCTACACCATCAAGAGAGGGATTTTAGATCTGAAGTGCGGAGGACTTACAAGAACCCATCCCATTGAGGAGAACTAGTAACACCCTTATGTGTTTTCCTCCCAGGTGCCATTAATGCAAAATTAATTCAACATATTCTTGTCCTGTCTATTGGATGCATGGAGTAAAACTTTTTTTTCTACTGCTCAATGTATTTTGATGAATAGCTATAGATTTTTGCAGCATTTATCTTGATCACCTAGCTACAGTTCTCAGGATATTGGTAGCCATCTTTGCTATTAGGGTTGTTTTTTACGCACAACTAAAGTGGTCTTTTTTCGTACACTTGAATTAAGATTCATACTAACACTTCACATATTAAATATGGCTTCACACAGGCATACCATATCTCAATCATATCCTACTCTTTACTCTCCTTTATCAGATACATAAAGACTTGTGATAATTGCATCTATTAGATGTAGATTAGAAGCTTCCACTTAAAATTCTACTCCTTTTAAAACTGAAGCATTGTCATAAGATGAGCCATATCAATCAACCCTAAACCCTGCTAAATTATCAGATCTATCACCTATTATTTTAGATCTAATTTCTAAGGGAATATATATTCAATTTTCATTACTAGTTCATCAACTTGAGTCCTTTGAATTTCCTCTTTCCCATTTAAGACAATCTAACACTGAAAAATATCCTAAAATTCAATTTCCTTAATTTAAAAAATCTTACTTCATTTCCTCTGGCATGCATACTTATCCTTCTATATCTGCCAAACTTGTATAGGAACTTATAATTTATACTAAGACTCTATCCATTCAATATCCTGAGAAAGTCATACCTGAAGTTCAAAAATTGGTTATCCATCCTAATTTTTTTGAGAGGCCAAAAAATCCATTGCAATCATCTTCTAGTAAAGTTGTCTCTCCTAAATAGCAAATATTACTGTGACATCAAATGGTTGGACTTGCTCCAATTGTAACAACTTGGTATGCGACATTGGTACTTCCACTAGTAGCCCAACTTCATGCTTTTCCTGATTGGTATCTGAAACATTTACCTAGATTTAATGGAGAAACAAGGGAATCTACATAAGATAATTTGGTTTCATTCCTTGATTTTGAAGATAATAAGAACATTTAACATGAGGATGTTTATATAAGGTAATTTTCTTAATGATTAGAAGGAAATTTCAGAATATGGTCCATGCAATTAGAAGCAAATTCTATAAATTCGTGGAATTAAATAATCAACATTTTCAAGGATCGACAGGAAATTAAAAATTATCATGTTTACTATTTGAAGAAAATTTAATACTTAAGAAGAAACCACCGTGAACCTATTGCCGACTTTATCATAATATTTAATAAGATTTACAATAAGATGCCACTAGATTATCAACCCACAGTCACAACTGCTAAAGTTATATTTTTTAATGAATTTGATAATGATTTTGTTGTAATTCTTAGAGAAAGAAAATTTGAAACCTTAGCAGACATGAAAACTATGCAATCAAGGTACAATATAAGAGGTCATCCTCTACTACATTGAAAGTAAAATAAAATAAATTAGAAAGGAGAAAGAAATCTAGAGATGAAAGTACTTCATCATAAGAGGTTAAATAGGAACATAAATTGATGAAATAGCATCATTATTAAGAAATATTTCTAATAAAATTTAAATAATGGAAACTTAACCCATAACATCCCTACAGGTTGCAAACATACATATCTCCATTTTAATATAGAACACCTTTTCAACTCCATATTTTAAAAATACCAAATACTTAAGGGAAAATTCAACCTACATTAATGATTGATCATCAACACCTTGAAGAAGTTGTTCTAGTTTTCATAAATGATATCAATGATTTTTAATATCAATCTTCTCAAAATCCCATCATCCCTATTGCTCAAGATTAGTCTTTAGTTCAAAAAAAAGAGTCTTCTCAAGTTTCTAAATATTGAAGCCTTTTCTAAATTTTTTAGTGTTGAATTGAATAAGAGATATGACCTGATACCTATACAAGTACTTGGTAGGCTGAAAGATGTTACCTTTGATGAGCCTCAATAGAAATCTACTAAAGCAGCATCTACTCAACTTCAAAATTATTCACAAGTCCTCTCCTCTAAAGAAAAAATTGTTCCAACTATTTTTAATGTCGAAAGGGAATTAGAAAGGGTAAAGATTTCAATTTCCTTACCTAAAATTTTAAGGAATATAGGTTATAAAAAATCAGTCTCAAAATGGTTACAATATCCAAGTGTAGATGTTGAACAATATCTGATTAGCCTACATGATGACAGGCCTTCAATTTTTTTTTGCTCGTAGTTGAGATCTGATTGCTGAAAGTGTTCCTCCTTTCTATGTTACGTTAAAATTTCATGATTTTATTTTGCACAATTGCATGTTAGATTTTAGAGCCTCCCATAATATGATTCCTAAACTTATAATAGACCAAATTTAGTTTCAAATTACTAGGACATATCATCATTTTTTATACATTTGATTTAAAGAAAGTGTCTTGTTTTGGATTAATCAAAGATTTAGTTGTTACACTTGCTCAAATTGGACTTGTTAATTGCATAGTATTAGATATATTTGTTACAAACATCCCTCCCAAATTTGGTATGTTGTTATCAAGATCTTGTTGGGCTAAGCTTGGGGGAAGCTAAAAGGTGGATATGTCTTATGCTACAATCCTAGTTTATGAAGGTGAACATTTAAGGTTATAGAGAGAATTAAGATTCATAAATACTGTTTATAAAGCTATCCAAGAAGTAAACCATCTTGTATATGCTATAGATCAAGATTTTGGATGTTTTTTTGTGGCTGGAAGTGAGCATTTTATAAATATGAAGTTGGTGTAGGAATTGTACTCATTTCGTCTGAAAAGAAAAATATTACACAATACTTCAAATTAGATTTTGAAGTTGTTGAGCCACTGATTTGTGATTATTATTTCTATTTCTTGACATCTATTTCATCCATTTACCCCATTATTTTATCATATTATTTTTCATAATTTATCATATAATTCCATTTCATAATTATTTATGCTCCTTTGGATAAGTAATATTTATTCTCCTTTATCTTTAATAAATTGATGATGATTATACATGATATTTCAAATGATGGTTTATTAATATATTATAAAATCACTCACAATTGTAGCCTCCAAGATCTCTTCTAGATTGGAAATTCGACCTCCAACTCATAATCAAATATTCCAACTCAGAAATTCGTTGGGATAAAAAGTGATCATTTTTCGTTGGATATTCCAGACAAATGAAGATGAATCTTGAAAATCTGAGACATGATTTTTGTGTAGAATGGACCAGTTCATCTTTTTCAATGTGCATTTTTCCAAAATTTGCTAAGGATTGAGAGAAACAGAAGGTTCTCTAAAGGCAATTTTCTCAGATTTGTTGTTGTGGCCATTTTCCAAATTCTTCCAATGGCAATACTAGATTTGACTTGTTCCATCTGAATCATGATATTTCATATTTGATATTTCTGATCAATTTGTTGTATATAACATATAATTGTAATGGAAAATCATTTTTCAGTCAATTTATTTGTAATTTCCGTTTTCTCGATGTGTATTTAAAAGAAAACTGATATCAAAGAGAGGAGGGTGAATAACCATTTAACTTGAGGCAAAGATAAGAGCTTTATTTTGATGTAATTATTTCTCATATATTTTAATGAAGGAAGCTATCCATTGAGTTCTACATCTATTGATTTTAATATAATCTGAATTATTCTTCATGGAAAAACTGACTCTTCAGAATTTGGGCCCACTACCTTGGACGAGGTGTTGCCATGAGCATATGAAGTATTTTAGTTGTGAGTTTTATTATTTTAATTTCAATTCTTGTTCCTTGAATTTAATTTCCTTTTTCATCAAGTAATTTGTAGTTTGTTGCATTTTTCAAATTTTTTGTTTCCTGCAATTTCTAGATTTCATTTAATTTACTGTACTAGATTAATATTTGAATTATGTTGGGTGCAATAAGTTAAATGTCCAATTTAGTAAGGTATGATTTAATTTGGTAATGATTCAATTCGTGTGATTATGATAATTATTTTCCTGTCATTTACTTTCAAATTTTGAAATTTAGTATTGTTTCTCTAGTCTTACCTTTTATTTCTTGTCAAATGAGCTCGATAGTGTAAAATAAAATCATGTAGAACCAATGTTAGTTGTTGGTATTTGCTTGCATATATTTTTCCAATTGCCTTGAAACAAAAAGACATTCCTCAGATTGATAATTAATGTATATGTGATTAGTTTTTTTTATTAAGCAATTAATTTACCCAACAGAAGCCATAAATGATTTGGAAAAACATGAAGTTTTAATTCTAGGAGTGAGCTTAGGTAAATATCTGAAAGTACAAAACCCGAAAGTTTATGGTGATTTAGAATTGACTGTAAAAATGATTAGAAATATATGTCAAAAAAAAACATCCTAGAATCAGAGCTTATACAAATGAACTATGGAACTATGTGGAAAATGATTTTCAAGCTTTCAATTCTTAGCAATCCTAAGAAAAGATAATATCCATGTAGATTTCATGTAGTTTCTATAATTTCATTCAAAACAACTTATCCTTTGCAATTACAATATCAAATTGAATTTAAGTACAAAAATTTTATTCAGGATAATTTAAAACATTAGCAAGTCTTTGAAGATGATAAACAATCAAAGAACTTATTATAGGCTATTGATGAATTTTCTGGTTTACATGTTCAATAAGAAAACAATCATGAAATTAAATAAAATGAAGATGATTCAGATATGAACTTTAAAGAATTTTTTTTATCATGATATCATTCAAATATCAAATAGCCATATTCCAAAAGGATTAGTTCCCCTTGAAAATCCATTTTTATCAAAATTATGTATCAAATTCTTGATTGTTGAATTCACAACAGGAAGAGGTAGAGGACTGTAATATTGGTGCTACAAAAGAAATTAAAAATGTGAAATTTTTTTCCAATCTACCACAAAACATAAAAGAAAAATATGTCAATTTTTTCAATAATACAAATATGTATTTGCATGGTCATATGAATAATTGTAAAATTATGACATGACTATTATTGAACATAAAATTCCTCTGAAACTAGGAGTTATGTCATTTCAACAAAAACTAGAAGGAGAAATCAAATTGTACTCCCTATTTTTGAGAAAAAAATAATAATTTTTCTGGCTGCAAAGATTATTTTTCATTTGAAATATTCTAGGTGGATAGCTAACCTAGTATCTATTAAGAAGAAGAAAGGAAAAATAAGACTGAATTTAGAAACCTGAAAAAATTGTCCTTGAATAACAATTATCCACTACCAAAAATAGATAAATTAATTGAAACAGTATGAGGGTCAGATATGATTTCAATGTTAGATGGATTTTATGGATACACCTATATTTTGGTTAGTCAATAAGATAAATAAAATACAACATTCACAATTTCGTGGGGTACTTTTATGTATGCCAAGATTCCATTTGGTTTAATCAATGTTGGAGAAAATTTTTAGAGGGCCATGTATCTGGAATTATTTGGTAAAGTAGATAAATCCATAGTCATTTACCTTGATTATTTGACAATATTTTCTGAGTCTGATGCTAAACATATCAAACACTTGATGAAAGTTTTTGAGAGATGTAAAAAAAATGCGATTTCTCTTAATCCTAAAAATTCAATCTTTGAAATGAGGGAAGGCGGATTGTTAGGACATGTCATTTCAAAAGGAGGAGTAATAGGTGACCCTAAAAGAGTTTTATAAATTTAGTTTACTAGCTTACCTAAAAAAATGAATGAAATTCAGTCATTTTCAGGGAAGATAATTTTTTTAAGAAGATTCATACCTAATTATGTTGAAATTATTAAAGATATCTCTGATATGCTCAAGAGATATAATGAAGTGAAATGGATTTTACAAGCTAGATACTATTTCTCACAGATAAAGAGGTCATTTTTTAAAGCTCTAGCACTTGATAGTCTCGATTATTTAAAAAAAAAAATTCCTTTGTGTCAGAAACTACTATAACAACAATTTAATTATAGAGAAATGAAGATGAACATGAGAAACCAATTTATTTCTTTAGTAAGGTTTTGAGATATGCTGAACTCAAATCTGACAGCATAGAGAAACAAGCTGATGATTTGCTACAACCTTTGAAGGAAATTAGGATTTATGTTTTACATTCTCCTATAATTTCCTATGTGACTAACAATGTATTCAAGATAGTGTTGACTAAGATTGATACATATGGAAATAGGGGAATATGGATTTCTAATATACTTGAGTTTTATTTGGATATCATACCTACAAAGGTAGTGAAACAACAAGGTTTAGCTAAGTTGTTTGAAGAATAAATCTGCAAGATACTTGGTATTAATGCCATAATGCAGATTTCAGCAAAGAAGAATCCACAAGAACCTTCTCAGATTTAGGAGAGAATAATCCATAAGAACCTTCTTCCTGTTTAGTGCATATAACCCTTTCTTTACACATTGATGACAATTTTTTTATTATCAGACTGGTACAAAGAAATTGTGAATTTTCTACGTGATTCAATATCTTTTCGAGTACACAAAGAATCAGTGTATATCTGTCATTCTCAAGGCAATAATGTATTGCATAGTAAATTAAAATTTTTATTGGAAGGATTCCTTAAATATCTTTTTACTATTTTTGATTCAAAGTGAAACCGATGGAGTAATCAATCAATTTCATGAAGGAGTTTGTGGAGGAAATTATCCTTGGAAATATACTTCTTATAAAATACTAAGAGCATGCTTCTATTAGCCATAATTTTTTGCACAAGTTGGAGAAAAAGAAATAAGGTGTATCCCTTATCAGTTTTTTGTACAAAAACATAGGTTAACAACACTTCCTCGTGTTCTAGTTTCAATTGAAGATACTTTCTTAGAGTGGGGATTATATTTTATCAGTGAGATATTTCCTTCTTCCAGTAATCAAAATCGATGGATATTAATAGCCACTAATTACTTCACAAAATTGGTTGAAGCAAGTCCTGTAAAGAATACAACTGATACAATGGTGATAAAAATATTTTTCTATATTTGGTTGTCCAAGAAAAATAGTTACAGATAATTCACAAGCCTTTAGGAGCATTAGGATGATTGAATTTTTTCAAAAGTATCAAATTTCCTTACATCACTCTACACCTTATTATCCACAAGGAAACAAACTAGTAGAATCATCAAATAAAAGTCTAATTAAGGTCATCAAGAAGGTGTTAGAAGATCATACAAGGAACTGGGACAATCATCTAAAGTATCCAGTATGGGAAAACAGGGTTTCACCTAAAAGGTCTACAGGTAAATCTCCTTTTCAACTTGTTTATATAATATAAGCTACTTTGCCTACTCAAATAGCATTTCTAGTCATGAATTTTTTTCAGGAGTCATATGAAGATGCATATGTTTTTTCAATAAGGATAAATGAAGATATGAAGTTCAACCCAAACTTCAAAAATATCATGGAAATATGAATATTTTTTTTTGACTTAAAGGATAGAGGGAGATTTCAGACAAGGAGATTTAGTTCTAAGATGGGATGCAAGAAAAGAAGAAAGAGGAACGCATAGAAATTTTGATAACCTTTGGCTAGGACCCTTCAGCATTACAGAAGTCAAAGAAAATAAGAATTTCATCCTACACAATATGGAAGGATAATATTCCTCATTTACCATCAATGGGGAATATATTAAGCATTATATTCAGTATTGAGTGTTTTTACCATCATAATTGTACATTTTCGGTTTTCTTTAAAATTCCATAGAAAGTGTGATTTTTACAAAAAAGACTCCATCACCCAAGGAGAAGGCACATGAATCTATAGTTTCTCTAAATCTCGAAGAGAGAAGAATTCCCTAAATGGAGCCAATATTGTAACTTATTTTTACCCTCACAATAATTTGTAAATTTCCTTTTATTTTCAAAAAATAGAAAATGAAAAAATCGAAAAAAAATAAGAAAAAGAATAAAATAAAAATAAAAATAAAAGAAAGGTATAAGAAAAGAAAATAAGGAAAATCAAGAAAAGAAAAAAAAAGAATTATATATATATATATATATATATATATATATATATATATATTCCCCTTATAGTAAAGTGAGCACATTGAAATGTTTCCATGTTGCTTACTTTTATTTTAAATTTTAAACTAGATTTTTTTTTTTCAATGAATATTGTAAATAAATGTGATATTATTACTGCCCACCGAAGATATAAAGTTCACCTAACATCCGATATCTAAGATCAAACACGATCTCATCAAAGGTGTACGATGGATTGCAAGACCCCCCAAATTCCCAACAATTAATGAAGGGGGGGGTCCACAATGTGGTTTTCCTCGATCCCACCTTTTCTATGTGTCTGTTCCTTGTTCATTGTGGGACCTCCCCCATAAAACTGTAAGCTGACACCAGCCCCCAATCAAACCCCTTATCCTATTTCACTATCTTTCCTATCATTCTCATCTTGCACCAACCTTCCACCATGTTTAATCGTGGCCATATCTCCCACCAAATTTATCATATAACAGTTACATCATTTATTTATCCTTCTAATGTTCAAATGCATTAAATATTTTTCACCATTAAAAGTTAATAAACAAAAAATATGTTACCATCTCCTTAATAAAAAAATTTATCCCCACCATATCAAATTATTTACAAATCCACTTCCAATAAGAGCCTCCATAATGCTATCAGAGCCAATTATAGCAGCCAAAAACTTGCAATCATCATCACTCTCAGGTAAATTTTCAAATTTCTCTTAGTAATTTTATTTTTCCAAAATGGCCACACATAAAGGAAAATATAAAATATCTATAGAAAATCCCCTTTTACCCCATGTAATCAATTTAGATGAATTTCCCCTTGTTAACACCCATTAAAAGATTTATGAAACCAATTGTGAATTTGACTTATACAAGCTTCACAATTGGGCATTCCAGAAGTAAGAGGATGCTAGTTACACATTCTATTTATGGGAATCATTACTTCCTGAGTTATATTTCCCTGAGACATAATTTTCCACAATTTTTCACCTAGTGTGGAGCTTAGTACCTTCCTAGTCAAAGAGCTATAATCCGCCAATGTAATGAGACTTTGTTTTCCATAACCCCTGATTCAATATCTCAGGCCTTGCAATTAAATCCCTATGACTCTCTTCACCCTTTTTCGACAAATTACCTTAAGGAAAATTACCAGAAGCTTTCTTTTTCAGAGAGGGCATATATGTTTTAGTCTTTTTTACCAGAAAACTCTAAATTACTTGTGACAAATGAGCCCTATTCCTTTGCAATGTTTCCTAACATGTTTAGGAATGTTATTTCTATGGTATCTTATTTTTTATGATATCCATATTATCAATGGGTAGATGAGGTTATTTTAGGGTTGTTATCAGTGTTTCATCTGGTAAGAATCCCTCCATTGTGTTGAATTACATTAAATTTCCATCAGATGTAATTTACGACCAATTCCTAAAGTTTAGCATTGAAGGATCATTCAAACACTAGTAGATTTTGGTTTACTTTCTTCTATATAATCAATCACAAAGGTTCAATTTTCCTATAAAAAATTATATCTTCAAGGAAAAACATAGTCAGTGATTCATTGGACGTCATTAGTGAGGAAAAATTCTGAAGAATTCTCTTTCAATTATTTCGTTAATAAATTTTCTTATATGGAAATAGATGTGTTAAGTAGTGATATAGTTCTGAGAGTTTCTACAGAGATCAAAATAATTCGACACTTGAGCCAGTAGTCAAAATTTGGAAACTGTTATTTACACCAAAAGTTTACAAAAATTAGAATATATGGTTGTGAGCTCGCACCTTACAAATTACAAGCATTCCTCCCCATGATAATTTTTGCATTAGAGTATATTATAAAAATGATGAACATGGATGACATTAATTTTGTTTCGAGAAAGAAAAAATACTAATTTAAACAAAGGCATATTTTGGGCCATTCATAGCCAACACTAGAGCTGCAGAAAAATAAGTTAATGATTTTTTAAGTCAGATGAAGTTTATATTGAGTTTTACTTGGTAATATAGTACTTTTGGAGTAATATCATCAATGAGGATTGAACAGAAGTCTCCACCATATGCCCACATTGCAAAGACAAAAATTGAACAATATGCAAATAAAGAAGAATGGGAAGAGAACAAATTGTAGGAAGTTGAGGAGCAAGTTTCCAGTCAAACAACATTGGAAACTCCGAGGATGAAAGAGAAATAACTGAAAAGGAAACGAGAAAGCATATATATAGTAGGATCATATTTGTAGAAGCCAACATTTAAATTTTTTATGAGAAGTAAATATATGAATATTTATGAAGAATCATCAGAAGTCCAAACCTTTGATGATACTTATACAGTCATACCTTCAGGAGACTCTGCATTTTCATTACATAAAATTGAAGAAACGACTCCTTCTTAAACTCTTCTTGAGGAAAATAGAGTATTTTTACAAAATTTTAAGACATGAAGCAGAAAAACAAAGTATTAAAAACTTCGACATATGCAGTGTTCTAGACATAGTCTTCCACAACTCAGACCATGTTACTTTCTACTTTGGATAATGAAAGAGGAAATTTCCAATTATCATTTTTGGAACTAAACAAATTTGTTCCTAAAAGTCGTGAAGATTAAAAAACATATATATTTTCATTTTATGATAAGAGTATACATCCTATAGATCAAATTGATCTTCACAAACAAGTTGGATAAATGATCTACACATCCTTGAAAAGTTATGCCATGGAAACATCCAAGCTACAAGCATTTCTACGAAATATATTTTCTCTAGATAAGGACACTAATATTAAAGGGTTATAATATATGGTTTTCAAAATAGTATTTAATATTAAATATGTAAAGGAAGATGAAGAAATAATTAAAAGAAGAAATGAAGACATTCAAGCACTGCGAAAATAATTGAAATTGCAAATAACCAAACACGCTCAAGCATAAGAAGTAGGTCAGCTAGATAAATAAAAGGAAAATATGTTGCGAATGATTTTTGAACATAATGTATAGATTCTAAATATGGAAGAAAAGATGGAAAATTGATGAAAGAAGAGAAATCCAAATCAGCACTAGAGAAGAACATCAACAATGACAGTCTCAATAGTAGAAACAAAATATACTAGCCAAAATCTAATAGAAGAATTATCAAAAGCTATGGGAGACCTATCATTAAAGGATAGAGATATTGAGAAGTTGAGAGATCAGTTAGAGAATATCTAGGATAAGAAAATAGAAGCTTATAATGAATATCTTGTTGAAGTACAAAAAAAATTGAAATTAACTAAGAAGCTTGAAAAATATGAAAATGAATCATTAATAGCACAAACATTGTCTGAAGTGAAAGAAAAAATATGGATTGATATTGATTCAACAATAACTGAACTATGGAAAACTATTGAAATCATTTTTGAACAGGAGGAACTAGTGAAAATATCAAAGGAAATCATGACAAAAATCAAAGAACATTTAGATCACAAGCGAGGAGAAGCAACTAGAGTAATGAAAGTGTTAAATTCTAAAACAAGGGACGAATTAAAAGAACTGGGAATTGAAGAGAATATTGATACAATCCTAGAAGTAAGAATATTTTTGGTAGAGATGAACTTAATGTTACATTTAGAGAATCAATGTGAGAACTTAGAAGTACAAGTCAAAACATTTCATAGAAATTTTTTTTATTTACAACAGAAAGGACATCAAGGACATCCACCTCTTATAGATTCTAGTGGCCAATTGATTCCAATATAAAATTACCAGAAAAAATTGGATGATATATCAGTACATATAACTAAGTTTTCCAAGTCAAAGGGATCATTAGTGGTAAAGATTTCATTGAAGGCCTAGTATATGACCTTTTTATCCAACATCAAATTCAACATTTGTTCATTATTAGGCTAATTTTTCAAAAGTATACAGAGGTGGATGAAGCATATAGAAAGGTAACAAAGTTTTATATTCTAGATGATAAAATATGGGATAAATTACTCTAACTCATCGAGTAAAACAAAATCTAGAATTTTAACAACTAGTTGTAGTGAAAGAACCAGACAAAAAAATAGCAACAGAATAAAGAAAATAATTTAGCTAGAAATAGTAGTCATCAAAACAACACCCTAAAATTATGTGTTGATTGCTCAAATTAGTTTAGAAAAATATATTTTTGTGTTCTATTTTTGTAAAATCCAAATATTTTTTGGAATTTTTTTTATTTTTCAAAAGACTTATTTCAAATCTAGATATTTTTGCATTACAGTCTATAAGTATTTTGTAATGCGAAGAAAGAGGGGTTGAAGCCTTGTGATGATCCAATGCCACTATTTTACTAGTATGAAATTTTTTGAAGATAATCAAAGGATTATGACTTTATTATTAATAGTTGTTGTGTTCATGTGAGTTGTTCTAGTTATTCATTTATTTTTTTCATAATATATTTCTGCATATTTTGAAAGTACCGTAGGAGTTAGAGAAAGGCTATATTGAGTATCAATCTCCCTAAAATCCCACTGCAAAGTTATAATCATTATGGATATTAACTAACTAAATAATTTTCTTAGGTTAGTCCCTATACATATTTTAATTGTTTCCTTCTGTCATATTTTTAACATATATTGTTTAGTTGTAGAATTATTTGACACACATCAACTGTATCTTATTAATTAAAAATTCTGTTTTGATATTTGATTATCATATATCTTCTTATTTTCCACTTTCAAACTCATTTAAAATATTTATGTTGTTATAAATGAAAATCATCCTTTTGAACTTCTCAGAAACATTTAGATTTTACAAGTGTTAAAAGTTTAATAAATTAGTCATTCAATTCAATTAAACCCTTACTTAGATGATTTGACACAGTTCTGGAGCCTAGAATTATCTACACAGATACAAAAATCACCCTGATTATTTTACTCACTTGGCATGATAACACTGTTTTTCCCAAAAAATTGTTTTTATCTAGCGTTGTGTCTTAATACAAACCATCAATCCCTATTCAATACATCTAGATAAAAAACACCTAGTTGCAGTGTTTGGGGGAAATATAATGCTCCCTAGCTTCATGCCACATATTTTAGATTTGATACATATTATCTCATTATTGTGATCTTCCTTTGGATTATTCTAATCAAAGGTGTACGACCACTTGCACCTAAAAATAACACATTGAAACGAAGAGAAGTAAATTTCAATGACCTCTTGTATCTCTATAATGAGCCTAATTTCCCCTATATAAGGTTTTTATCGTAGTGGATAACACAACTATATTGGTTGAACTTGAATTCCACTACACAATCTTGTGTCATGGGTCGATCATCGACATCCTCCGTGCAAAAATGATGTCAATATTCCCACATAGATGGGAACAAATGGACCTAGAAAGAATTGAAAACATCACAGTGCCATGTGTCTAATAACCGGAATATAATTAAAATATAAAATATAGATGCTACAATTCAAAGGTTCATTATGAAGTTAAAATTGTCTAGAAATATATTATTAGTGATTTGTTGCACCCAATCCCTATTTTTAGCGCATCCTCTTCAGCACACAGGTATTGACCAGATTCATTGTATTTCACTATGACTTGGGAAAAAACCCTATGTTTGAGGAATTTCATTGGCATATTTTATTTTAAACGATCAGGATAAGGAACACTTCTACCATTCAATCGGTTGAATTATTTCATGTCACTCTCTAATTTCCTCTTCTTCTATTGTTACAATTTGACACATGGTTTTGTCACTTTTGAATGGCAAAGAATGAATTTTTTGATGGCTTCAATTTTTGAATTCCTTGATTAAATATAATTGACATATATAGTACATATGATATGAGGAAATACATTATGAAGTTTACTCTGAATATTTACTGTGTAGAAATTTGATAAATGATAATTCACTTCCCCTTTATCAAGTGTGCCCTTTTCCATTGATTGGAGAAGCTCCAATTCCCTTTTCCCTTCATCCTTTTCATCATCCCAAATCACCTCACCTAGTGTGTTGTTGATATTCTTGATGTACTAACTGGAATAATAGAAAGACTCATACGATATGTACCTCTCTTCCATAGAACCATTTGGTTTATCCCTTTGTCAAAAAAAAAATTTCAATTTCTTCATGTACCTCTCTGAGCAGAACATCCAATGACAAGAAACCACCCCAACTAATTCAACCTTATCTAATAGGTGAAATGGAAGATGAACTTGCAAGTCCATGAAACTCATCGGTAGTCCTTCTCAAAAATAAAGAAAATTTTAGCTATCTCTTGATGCAAACATGGAATGCTATCCATATGAATCTCCTTTGATGTGATCCGACATAAATATAAATATAAATATAAATCTATATATATATATAATTTAGATATAGCACATCATAGGTCCTGGAGGAAGTCATAGTTCACATAAATAGAACCCAAAGGCATACAATAATGACATATAGCCAAATGGATTAGATCATATTAGAGAGAGAATTACAAGGATCTTACAAAAACATTCAATTTAGTTGGGCAACATATGTTCGACGATCCAAAATTATTTAACACCTATGTTGAGAAAATTCCCTTTCGAATGAAAATGAAATTTGTCTTAAATGAGTTCCCATATTGATAGAATCATAATATTTCCCACTTACTAGATCCCTTGGATATATTTAAAAATGTTTCATCTTCTTTATGGAGGCACATAGAGTGAAAGGAAAGTGACACATTGGTTGCTAGGAGAGATCTTATTTCTTAAAAAAATTATCATAAACATTGGTTGAGATAAGAAAGTAGAGAAGAGTTTGGTTCCTCTGTGTATTTAAAACAATGTTACGTCGCATGGATGTTAAAGAAACATGACCTTTCTTTGAAAACGGAAGTTATAATGGGTGTGAGGGTGCCATCATTATATTGGTCTTCATTATGGCACTGCTTCACAATAGAATACCATTTGTTGGGGTTGAAATTGCGTGACCATTTGAACCTTCTAAGAGTAAGTATGTAAAAAACATGATTTTATTATTTGTTATTATTTTTATGCCACGAGATAAAATATAATTAATTTTTTTATGATTTTACTTTCTAGTGTCATTATCCTTTCATCCTTTGTGGGTATGTGAACTATGACTTCCTCCAAGACCCTCTCTCTTGGATGGGTATTGATACATCATATACATGCATCCCTTCCTATAATTCATTTATTTCATCTACGAATGGTTGTAAGTAGACTTCCATATTTTTCATTTCTCTTATAAGAGAAACTATGATAGGCAACATAAGATTTTCATTATTCAACGAAAACCATGGGGGGGAATATAGTTATTTATTATGACTATAGGCCAAACAAAATAATTTGTGTTTTGGAGGGAATATTGGTTTACACCATCCATTTTTGTGATGATTCATAGACTTCGTACTTAATTCTTGAAATTTTTAATCCATGTACCGTCTATACGCTTCATGGCTATTGAATCTGTTGGGATTCACATAACTTTTGACTCACTTCTGTGTGCGGGATGGCATCCTTGAAACATATATAATTCTTTGCGATGAAGGAGCCTTTAAATCCTTGGGATTATATACATGGACCTAAAAATCTTATGAGGAGAACCATGTGATTTACCCCTTTTATTTTATGGTAGCTATCATGCCCACATTTCATACATCTATTTGTCTACATATTTTCCTCTATATAGAATACAATCATTTAGACGTTCATGATATGATATGTACTCAACACCCAATATGTTCAACAATTGCTTTTCCTCTTCCAAATTATTGGCCAAGACATTATCAATCATAAGAACATTATCTTTAAATAACATGTAGTTGGTGGGAAATATAAATGTAGAATGTCAATATTTGATGTTCATAAAGTCGAACATTTTTAATTTTGATTGTGTGACAATATTTATCAAAATAGAAGGGACTTGATCATGGTTAATGACCTCAATATTGCCAAGAAACATGCATTCAACATGCCAAAATTTTCTTTCAAATTTTATAATAACATATCTTTCCGCAACTAGGTAGACTTTGACTGGTTGTGAGGTCCAAAGAGAGGGGTGGTGGAAGCAAATTTTAGGATTTATAAAAATGTATCAGTGATATAAGCATCATCCCCTGCGTGGTCATTCTAGAATGAATCTAACAAAATTTTCTCCATGGCATCCATATCCTATAAGTAATCACCCATACCAACGTCTATTTTATTGCCTCGATTTCCAACTTTTGATGAGGAACTACTATTTTCTTAGTCATTCCTAATTAGTGCATCTTGACATTGTTGAAATTGAATAGGTGTTTCATTCAACCATTCTTGGTATGCTTCCTCTCCAAATTTTTCTCTTAATGCAACCTTCTCTTAATTTGACATTGTAGTGGGATGCACCTGAAGATGGTATGTGGGTCTCTCATCATCACTAGTATCCTAATTTAAAAAATGTTGAACATTAGTACATCAATGATATTAGAAAGCACAATTAAATTGGTTTGTTGAAATTACATTATAGTAAAATTATTACCATCACTAACCCAATATTGCAGCTATAATATGGAATTCTATAATTTCTAATGTAAAGAGGTTCTCCATTTCAATCTACCAACTTCTTGTAGTATGTTGCTCCTTACAAGAGCTTCCAACATTTTTGAACTAGTGGAGTATTTTTTTCATCTGAACTCTATTTGGAAGTAGGATCCTATAAATTTTGATATATTTTTGTTCAAATTGATATGGATGAAAAAAAAATTCAATTAGATAATCGAAATATAAAAAAAATATAAACTTACTAGAGATGGAA
This sequence comes from Pinus albicaulis, assembly GCA_034641835.2. Lineage (NCBI taxonomy): Eukaryota > Viridiplantae > Streptophyta > Pinopsida > Pinales > Pinaceae > Pinus > Pinus albicaulis. Next base: position 1,365,052,827 of record CM076578.1, read on the forward strand.
AGGGAGAACTCCGTGAAGGACTTTGAGCAATATGGAAAAAGCTAGAATTTGAAGAATTTGTCATTTTATATTATCATATTTTCACCCTACATTTGAGAGAAATAAATAATAACTTTTTGTGTACATACATAAAATATATTTCGAGAACCATGGCACAATTTTAATTTCAATATAGTTTTCAAACCATTTTTTAAGAATGACACAACTTTAAGTGGAAAATGTATACTATGAACTACTGTAAATCACGTGGAAGCATCCTAAAGGATAATTTGAGATGAATATGTCATTTTATGTGAAAAATAAAAAAATTAGATAACTTTTAAAGCATATCTATGCTCTTGTAAAAATAATCACCCTGATGCGTTTAAATAATAACTGCACTGATGTGTCAAAATAATAACTACACTAGTTTCTTGTATTTTGAAAATAGAAAAAGTAATTCTATCATATCACTATGTTAAAAAAATTAAGTGCATCAACAAGTTATCATAATTGATGTGTGTTACTAGTAAACACATTAGTTCTTTTTACTAAGAAACACATCGATCTTCTGAAAAATGAAAAAATAAAAAAAGAAAGTGCGACCTTTTTTTTTTTCAAATTGAAAAATGAGAGTTAATTTCATAAATTATTTTAAATAGTAAGAATCTATTCGCTATTTCGTTATTTTTTCCAAACTTTCAAGGGAGATATTTGGAAGAGAGACATATTGGGGACACTTTGGAGCAACATAATACTTCGAAATAATAAAAATATTCAAAAGACCATTATTTGAAACATATGATGATTCACTCAAAACCTTGCATAGTAATTTTTTTTTTGTAAGTAATTCTAGACTATATTAAAATCATAAAACAAAATTTACAGAGGTTTTTGGCAGAGATGGAAAGAAGTACTTAGCCAAAACCTGCCTTGGTATTTTTCAAAATAAAACATGTTTGAGGCTACCTCCTGGGAGGAAACCAACCCCTTAATAGCGTCATACAACCTTGTTTTACAAAAAAATTAGTGACACATATAAAAACAAAATTGTTGTAGTATGTCCTAAGTTGACAAAAAATAGAGATGAACCTTGCTATAGAGAAGTCATGGGATTGCTTCATCATCCTTTGTCGTGGGGTCCTCCTCCTTAATAAGACATCCATATTCCTTTGTAGTGGCTTCCTCCTCAGTTGTGGGCTTACACAGAGGCTTAGGAGGGAGTCGTGCAGAGTATGGGAGCAATAGGGTACCCTGCATATAAAAATCTAGTCTAGAAGCCATCTTAATCTATGATCCAAACATCGGTATCTTCCTCCGTGGGCTGGTGAAAAAGGAGCGGCTTAGTTTTCTAAGGTGTAGGTGGCTTAGAGTGTGCTATGGTAGATTTTTTGGGGCCTCTTCTGCCCTTAGGATTCTTCAGAGTTAAGAAATTCTCACCTTGGGTGTTGTTAGGCATTTGAGTAGCTTGCCTTTGATGAGTTCCTAATGAGGAGCCTTTTATAGATTCCAGACGCTTGTCTTGGCCTCGGTGATAGAGCCTCGAGAACACACCTATGGAGATGCCCCTAATGGGATTTTAACATTGGAACGGGGCCATGGGGATGTTGTCGAGCAAAGAAATGGTAGCTGGCTATGAGACTAAGCTGAGCGCGGGGGGGGATGGAATAGGGGGTGCACAGAAAAGGTGCATAGTGGGGGGTGTGCAACAGGGAGGTGCACAACAGGGGAGCACGAAAAAACACTACTCACCGAAGAGGGCACGTAGCCAGAAGATGCAGAGGGGGAGGGGCATGTAGCAGGAGGCCACGGAGCACGGGGCGCACATCAAGGAGGGTCACAGGGGAGGGTTGCATAAGAGGATGGAACACGACAGAGCATTCACAACAGGGGGTGCACAATAGGGGGAATGCACAGTAGGGAGGGAAATGAAAATGGAGGTGCACAAGGAAAGCTGGAGCAAAAACGTGATGGTGAGGAGAGTAACAGTGATGGCTCTCAAGACCATCTAGGGAATCAATGATATGGATGAATGAGGATATTATGTGCCATTTGAAAGAAAGTTCCATGAGCGCAGTGGTGATGAGAGACATTCCAAGCATGTCAACATGTGATACGACGTATGGAAAGTGGCCAAGTGTGTAGAGTGCTGGCAAAAATGATTGGTGATTTGAGGTTCCACATCATGTTAGAGTTGGCATTACAGGGTAGTGTTAGCCTCAGCATGGGAGGAGCTATCCTCGCGCAATCTGGTTGTGTCACCGGCATTCAGGGGTAAAATTTTTAAATTTTATTATTGATTTCAATAATAAATGTTTTTATAATTTCTGTTAGATTTAATTAAAGCTCAAAATAAAAATGAAAAACCTTTCATAATAAAAATTTTAATATTGATTTTACTAATAATTTTTTTTACAATATTTGTTCCTATTTATATATAATTAAAATTTTGGAAAAAAATAAAAGAAGTAAATACTTACCTTAAACCCTTATTTCTTCTTGGTTATATGACTGAAAAAATTCACCTGAGATTTAACTCCCTCTACCACTTCACAATTAAGGTTTTTCATTTTAGGAATTTTGGATTTAATGGGTTTGTGTTACTATAAATAAGGCACTTTACATTTAAAGTAGGGGGACCATTTGTTAAATCAGATCCAAACCTTCTCAGCCATATCCATATTTTTTTTAAATGACTTTTTTTGATCGGTACACCCTATGTAATATAACAAAACAATGTGCCTATAAAAAATAACACAATTAAATTAAAAAAAAACTTGTGTTTAAATGTTTATGTTTTTGTTTTTTACTGTTATGGTGATGCTTTTATTGTTACATATCTCATCGCTATAATTTAAAGTTATCTAAAAAATAATAATTCTTGTTTTCAGTGCTCAAAAATTAAATGCATCGATGTATTTACTAAATTAAACATACAAGTTCGTTTATGCACATAAGCGCACTAGTTATGAGACCTATTTTTGGCTAAAAAATATGTCATTTATTTACAAAATATATTTAATGGCTTTAGTATTGAATGGTAGTAGGTTGTATATTGATAAAAAATTCCCTAAGAAGAGGTCAAGTAATAAAAATATTCATCTAAAAAATGATAGCACATCCAAAAATGATGAAATAGAAAGTTCTTTGTATATTCTTCACAAAATTAATATGTCTAAACTATACATAAGTTTAACTAATGTATTGGCTAGTGTGCGTCATGAAGAGCCACAAAAATTTTAAGCTCAATAATATTTTCTCTAATATAAGTGCAGAAAAGTGTAAAATCCTAATGAAAAAATAGCAGAAGGATGAATCAAGTGAATGAAAAAATAATATTCAATATGAGTTTTTAATTTATTTTCATTAATAATGTATTTAATAACATTAGATAACATGTTTTAAACCTTATATTTATCACATATGTATAATGTTCTACAGGTACCAACAATGAAGGAAAATAATGTCATTCTAAGAAAATAAAAATTATAGAACATGTAAATGACGATGAATTGGTCCTTTGGTCATCTAGAGTTGTGCTAGAGGTTAATAAAATGGAGGGGGTGGATTTTACAAAACTATGAGGGATATAGTGGAATGAAAGTATAGACCTACTTTCCACTTACAATAAAAAAATAAATCCAATGATTCCAAGAACCTGGTTATATTTAAAGTACATAAATCATTTCGAGAGCGATAGTCAATGACTCCTCTTAGACTTGCAATAGAAAAAAGATACAACAACAAAAAAAAATCATTGAAAATGAAATATTCCTAATTAAAATGATTTTGTAGAATTATATATATATATATTAATTACTACAAAGAATTCATTTATTAATATCAATTTTGTTATATTTAGTTTTCATATATCAATATAAAAATATTTTATTACTTTTTTTGAGGAATATTATGAAAATCCCAAGGGACCAATGAGATGATATATGAAACATGCTAGTAGGAATGTCTAAACAAGTGTACAAGGAGATAGTCAACAAAATGGACATAATTGCATCACAGGTCGAGGCATCTCAACAAAAATGTGCTTCAAATGTATGTAATCATTGAATTTTTCTATTAGCTACATATAAACAAATAATATAGGATTAAATATTAATTTTCAAGTATTTTCTTAAAAAAAAGTGAAAACAAAATGGAACTCATTCAAAACATAAAATAGGACGACATGGAAGAAAAGGGTCGATATCAAAGTTTGTTAGTAATTCTTAATATTTACTTCTAACAACGTAAGATTTAATTTTTGTATATTTTAAGTTATTTTAGAACAACCATCCTTGTATTTCTTCAAATAGGTGCTAACATATAAAGAAGAGTCATCGACAAAATTGATTGATATTAGGTTAATTATGAGTTGTCAGTATATGTTGGTATATCAAAAGCTATTTATGGAGTTTGTAAGTATCTATGTTGTTTTACTTCTCTGAGTTTATAATTAATTGAAAAAAAAAAACTTTATTTTAAATCTATGATATATTATGGACTATAAAACTTGCAAGAAACAAATCATGAAACAACGCTAACATAAGAGTTGTTGAAAGAAGGCATGATATTTATTTTTTAAAGGATATGTATAGTTCATGACTCGATTCTTGCTATGGTACATTGCTTTTCCATTTACATTGACGTATATTATTTATTTCAATTTTAATTATTCTAACAAACATAGATACACTTATTACACTTTATTTTTTTGTTTGTAGATGGAACTTGAAGAAGAGGAAAACAATTAATGAAATTAACAAAACATTTATCCATTAACCCAAGTCATGGAGGTAGCTCGGTAACTGAAAACAGATCCAACGAAGAATGATGATTTATTTGGATATGGATGTAAGATGTTGTATTTTTCAAAATATTTTTTTTTCTTCTGAAAATCAGACATTTTGTTTGATGTAAGGGAGATATTGTCCTAATTAAAGGACAAGGGGTTACCAATAAATATACCATTTTGTATGAAAACGAGACTCTTATTTATATACAAAAAAATACATTGTATTTTATTTTATTGCATTGTCCAATGTTGTTGTGAAATGTTACACCACATATTAAATATATGGATGATTACATATTATAATTAAGAGATGAGAAATATGATGATATAAAAAAATAATTCAAACATCATATAACACACACTAATCAATATATATATATATATATATATATATATATATATATATATATATATATATATATATATATATATGTATATATATATGTATATATATATGTATATATATATGTATATATATATATATATATATATATATATATATATATATATATATATATATATATATATATATATATATATATATATATATATATATATATATATATATATATATATATATATGTGTGTGTGTGTGTGTGTGTGTGTATATATAGATATATATATATATATATATATATATATGTATATATAGATATATATATATATATATGTATATATATATATATATATATATATATATATATATATATATATATATACATATATATATATATATATATATATATATATATATATATATATATATATATATATATATGTTGGAATTTTAGTGTTGGCATTCATGTCAACAAGCTCTTGATGTTTCTATTCATATGCATGAGTGATGAGTAGTTGGTGTTGGATGATAAGTGATGGTATTGTTAGTAATAATTGATGTCAACATACTTACGACTAGACCAAGTGGAAATAATGTTGTGGGTATTGAATTGGAGATGTTGCTGCTACAGGAGGTTTCAGAGCTTATCATGTTGGGGCTATTGAATTGGAGATGTTGCTATTGTAGGTTTTTGGAGTGTTGTTGTAGGTGTTTCATATATCTCTCTGTCTTGGAGACATTACATATGTTGCTTCATGTGATGAGTTGTAGCTTCATGTGTTGGATATGCTTCCACTAGTGTTGGAGGTAATTAGTTGACATGATGATGATGCTATAGGAAATATATATGTAAATATAAGGGTCAAAGATCCTGCTCCAGGTCTCAGAGGTGTTTAGAGATGTTGTGATTTCTTCTTATGGAGATGGAGGTGTTGGTATTGGTACTAGGGCTAGAAGAACATTTCTTGTATTACATTGAATTATTCCTTGCATATTCATCAGTTTCATACTTACCTGAGTGGATTGGAGGAGTGGTCATAGGTATATGAAGATGGTATAAGAGGGGGCATAGCTCCTAGAATAAATAATTGATGCTTTCACTGAGTTTTATCCCTAGTTGCATGGATGTAGAGTCAAGGGAGTGACTGAGATGCTAAAGTTGCATGGAGGTAGGATCAAGGGAGGATTTATTGCACCAATAGGCTAAATGTGGATGAAGGACAATGCTAAGGGATTGAATATGGTTTTTACGATATTTTATCTGCATTCCTCACATTATTGAGCTACTTTCTGTGCTTTGGGGATGTTATTTATCAGAACATTTCGACATATGGTTGGAAAAGTTCATGTGACCTACAGAAGTTGATTAAAGTTTAAAATATTAAGAAGGATAATGGAGTTAGTTCTTAATTGATTCAATGAGATGTATCCGGATCCAATCAAGTGTATGAACGTAGTTTTGTTTCCTAGTAGTTCTTGGTAATTATTGAGTAGAGCACTTGAGTTCATATACATATCTAAGGAAGCTCATTTTGAGTATGGTTTTTTGAGTTTATTACACTAGTGTATTGTGTGAGTGATATCTTGGAGAAGACTCTTGAAACTGTATTAGATTCATTATAGAAAATTTATGAATCATCTTGCAGTAGTAGCAACAAAAATTTGAACCTTATTTCAACCATTATATTATGCAGCGAGTGAGGTGTTGACATGTGATTTGGAGTAGAGTTTTTGAGATATTTTATTCCTTATTGTGTGGAGTTTTTTATGTCGACGTATTGATGGAAGTTGTTGCTGTAAATATTGATAGAACTTTGATGCTATGTTGTTTCAATTATCATGTTGAGCAAGTTTTCATATTCTAATATGAAAATATATGAAACTAGGCTAGCATGGAGGAAGGGAAGGCATGGATGTTGTGAGTATATAGTGATTGGAATATTTAGTAGATGGAAGAGATTTTTTCATCCAATGTTGGTTTGATAGTTCTCTAGAAATGGGGAGAGGATCATTGGTCTTGATTGTACCAACAAATCAGAGTTTGTAGAGTCGTTTGTTAGTTCAGGAGTAACCGAGCGAGGATCATTAATCATGGTGGCCTTCAGCGGATCGTAATCCATAGATTTGTGACAGAAATAGTTTCCAATATGATATTTCTAGCATACTTTTAAAATAAGTTGAGTCTTCCAACTCATGGGAGTGAGCTTTTCCATGTATAATTTTTTGAAGAAGATAATGAAATATTGAGCGGCGAAGCAACAACAGGGTGGTTTTTTGTCGGAATGGTTTTTCCACCAGAAACACTTATGTCCATTGTGTGATTGTTTTCATGGTTTCTGGTTTATATTTTTTTCACTAACCTCTAATTATATTTTTTATTTTATTGTTGTGTAACCAGCTCCAAAAATATAAGAAAAGAGATATAACGCCTTAGAAATGAGCCACTTCAAGGGGGAAACCTCCAATACATTACATAAATGAACAATTCTTCGATGATACAATTTACAAAACCTCCTTTCTATATATAGGAGTCCATGGGGCCATAATGTAATCCTAGTGGGCACAATGTAATCCTAGCCGACCTAACAATAATAATTTAAGGGCACAATAATAACAAAATGGGGGTTAAAAGGGTACAATAATAACAATAAGGGGGTTACACTAATAACAATAAGGGACTATACTAGTAACATAGGGACCTAACATGCCCCTCTCCTTCAAAAAAGTGTTGTCCTCAACGCTTAAGTAGCTATGGGTGCTTCTGTATAAAATTCTCATCCTCCCATGTAGAATCTTCAGTGGGTAAGTTCTTCCACTTGATGAGATACTCTGAAATTGATTGATTATGTAGCCATCGAGTTCTTGTTTCCATGACTGCTTCAGGTTCCAATATGATTTTTCCTTCCTCATCAAGTTCTGGCAATATTGTTTGAACCAGAATATTTTCACCTATAACCTTCTTTAAGCATGAAACATGGAAAACTGGATGTACTCGCGAAGAAGCAGGAAGCTCCAATTTGTATGCCATAATACCAATCTTTTGCAACACCTTGTAAGGACCATAGTACTTTGGCGATAATTTATTATCCTTCTTTGCTTGCTTGAGGGACATTTGTTTGTATGGTTGTAGCCGTAAAAATAACCAATCTCCTACATCAAAACTTCTCTCGCTACGATGTTGATATGCCTGTTGTTTCATTCGATTTTGTGCCAAATTCAGGTTATCCTTTAAGAGTTGGAGAACTTCTTGCTGATGCTCGATGTGATCTTCCACTGCTTGAACCTTCGAATTTTTTCTTAAATATGATGTGATGGATGGTGGATGATATCCATAAAGTGCCATAAATGGGGTCATTTTTGCTGCAGTATGGAAGGAAGTGTTATACCACCATTCATCGAGAGGTAACCACTTGACCCATTGTGTTTGTTTATCAGATACAAAACAACGAAGATATCCTTCCAAACATTTATTTACTATCTCAGTTTGACCATCAGATTGAGGATGATAAGATGAGCCATGAGCTAATTGAGTACCCAAACAAGAAAATAACTCCGTCCAAAAATTTCCAGTAAAAATGGGATCTCTGTCGCTCACAATAACCCTTGGGCTTCCATGTAGCCTTTGAATTCTGTCCATAAATGTAGTAGCAACTGTACTTGCTTTAAATGGATGAGATAATGCACAAAAGTGTGCATACTTGGTAAGTCTATCAACTACCACCATGATGACATTCTTTCCTTCGGACTTAGGTAAACTCGTGATAAAATCCATTGAAATCTCCTCCCAACGTTGACTTGGAATGGATAAAGGTTGTAGAAGTCCCGGGGTCTTAATTGTCTCCACTTTATTCTGCTGGCAAACCAAACATTCCGCCACAAACTTTTGAATATCAGATTTAAGGCCATCCCAAAAAAATTCTTTCTTCAACCTGTGGTAAGTTTTTAAAAATCCTGAGTGTCCTCCTAAAGGAGAAGTGTGCAATTCCAGAAGAATCTTTTGTTTTAGTTGGGAATTCTTACAAAGATATAAGCGATCTTTGTACCATAAGGAATCATTTTTCCAACTAAATGTATCAGATGTACTAGGATCTTGCCGCAACTTTTGAATGAGTGTCCATACATCTTTGTCCTTCTTCCATTCATCTCTTGCTTCGGTTATCCAATCTGGTTGGATAATAGAAATGGCACAAAGAAATGTTTCCACCTCTTCATTCTTTCTTGAGAGTGCATCTGCAACAACATTAAGCTTTCCTTTTTTGTAGATTATTTCAAAGTCATAACCCAACATCTTTGTGACCCATTTTTGCTGCTCTTCTGAAGATAGTCTTTGCTCCAAAAAGTGTTTAAGACTATCATGATCAGTTTTTACCTTGAAGTGTCTTCCTATTAGGTAAGTTCGCCATTTCTTTAGTGCATGCAGTATTGCTAACATTTCCTTCTCATAAATAGGTTTCTGTAAATACTTTCCTTTGATTGGACGACTTTCAAAAGCAATGGGTCTTCCTTCCTGCATTAAAACATCACCAATTCCATTTCCCAAGGCATCAAATTCCACAATAAAGGTTTTTGTGAAGTCTGGCGTAGCTAAGATAGGCGCTAGGCACATTGCCTCTTTAAGATGTTCAAAGGCCTTAGTTGCTTCAGGAGTCCATGAAAATGCATCTTTCTTCAATAATGTTGTTAGAGGTGCTGCTATTCTCCCATAATTCTTAACAAACTTGCGATAATAGCCGGTTAACCCGAGAAATCCTCGTAACTGCTTTATTGTCTTGGGGACTTTCCATTCCTTAATGGATTTAATTTTGTTAGGGTTTACTTTAACACCCTCGTGAGTTATAATATGACCCAGATATTCCACCTCTTGTACTCCAAAGAAACATTTGGATGTTTTTGCATATAATTGTTTCTCCTGCAATAGTTTGAGCACCCTGTCAACATGTTCAACATGATCCTTCCAAGACTCGCTGTAGATTAGTATATCATCAAAAAATACTAGCACAAATTTTCTAAGGAAGGGTTTGAAAATGGAATTCATCAACCCTTGAAATGTAGAAGGTGCATTGGTAAGGCCAAAAGGCATGACCAAAAATTCTTAATGACCCTCATGAGTTCGAAATGCTGTTTTTGGAATATCTTCAGTCTTCATTCTAATTTGATGATATCCTGAACGAAGATCCAACTTGGTAAAATAAATTGTTCCATGTAATTCATCCAATAATTCATCAATCACAGGAATGGGAAATTTATCTTTAATGGTGAGCTTATTGAGCTCCCTATAATCCGGACACATTCGCCATGATCCATCCTTGTGTACCAATACTACAGGAGCAGAGAAAGAACTTTGACTAGGTTGAATTATACCCGCCTCTAACATTTCTGCAATCATACGTTCAATTTCGCTCTTTTGGAAGTAAGGATATCTATAAGGCCTGATGTTTGGAGGAACACTTCCTGGAATCAAATGAATAGCATGATCATGATCATGAATAGGTGGGAGTTCTTTGGGAGTTTCAAACACCTTGGAATGATTGTCCAAGACTTGTTGGAGATCTGCAGAAATAGATGATTTTGATGTCGGAACTTCTAGTGAGCATAATTGTGCAATTACGCCTCGTTGTTCTTTCTTTAGAAGCTTTGTCATGACATTAGAGCTTATTATCCTTCCTGGCTTCTCTTCAATACCCCGTAATTTGACTTCCTTTCCTTCTGAAAAAAATTTCAAGAAAAGTTCTTGAAAATTAAAAGCTACCGTCCCCAAAGATTGTAACCATTGTACTCCTAGTACAACATCAGCACCTCCTATAGGAATGGAAAGCATTGGACTAGTCAATACATATTCCCCCATGGTTAGCTTGATATTATGGCATTTTCCAGAGCAATTTATAGTTCCTCCATTTGCAACCATCACTTGACATTCTGGTGCTGGGTATAGGAAACAATTTAATTCCTTGGCTACCTTATAATGAATAAAATTAAGGGTGCTACCTGAATCAATCAACACTATTACCCTTTTCTTCTTTATATGTCCTTCTATCTTGAGAGTTTGAGGAGTGGTAATTCCTGCCAGTGCATTACACGATATGGTCGGATTCATTTCTTCTTCTTCTAGGGGTGGTTCCTCGTGTATATCCTCTTCTTGTTCATTTTCTTCTTCTTCTTCACAATCTATGTAAAATAATTTCTTCTCAGCACACTTATGACCTTTAGTGTATTTGCTATCACAACTGTAGCAAAGCCCTTTTGCTCTTTTTTTCTTCCAATTGTTGTGGTGTCAACCTTGTAGGTTGTGGAAATCTAGGCGTAGCAACACTTCCTTCTTTATAGAATTGAGTGGTAGGCTTCCTCGTCGCCATTATTTTACATTCAACTTTTCTTGCCAACCTGAATGCCTTCTCCAATGAATCTGGTTCCAAAACACGAACTTCATGTTGGATGTTATCCTTTAAATTTCCTATGAAGAGATCGATCCTGTGTTCCTCTGGAATATCAGTTACCCTTATATTCAATTTTTGGAAGTCCTCAATGTGCTGCCCCACTAAACCCTTTTGCTTGAGATTTATCAATTGGCTAAAGAAGGTGTTGCTCTTTGTATCCTCATAATGTGCTATCATTTCCTCCGTAAAAATTGACCAAGTGACAATTTTTTTACGAGAGCAAAGCCATTGATACCATACAAATGTATTTTGTTCTAAATGTAAAGTTGCAATGCGTACCTTTTGTGTGTTTTGAACGTTATGGAGATCAAAATACTACTCCATCTGTAATATCCATGTTACAGGATCCTTTCCATCAAACTTCTTCATATCCATTTCTGGAATATGGTGGTTCTTCCCACCAACATTAGAGTTTATGAAATCACGATTAACATTGATTTTGTTCTCATCATGAGGTTCTTCTACTATCTTTTCACCATTACGAAACATTTCTTGTATCAACTTTGTCAAAGCTTTGATGTCTATTTTTAGATCATTCTTCATGTTTTCCATGTTGTATTTCATGTCATCCATCTTAGCTTCCATACCAGCTTCCATGCCATCCATCTTATCTTGCACGCCATCCGTCTTAGCTTCCACGCATTTCTTCAAAACTTCCATTTCATTTTTTGTTGCTCTTTGCGAAAGTGAAATTTGTTGCATTTGCTCTTGTAATTTTGATAGATCATGTTGCAATTATTCATCTTCATGAGTCATAGTAGAGAATTTTGAAGGCTTAATGGGTGTTGAATTATTTTTGCGGGTCATATTTTAGAACCCAATACTGATTTCTATTCTACAATATGCCCTTGGAATCAATTCAAATTTATTCTTCAAACAAGACTTATGCAATTCGGAAAAAAAAAATACACACCTTTTTATTTCTTTTGAGGAGCTCGATATTGAAATTGGATTATCTTTATTATTGCAGCACTTCAATATTTTATTTTCGATACGAACATAGCCCTCTGAATTATCTTTCGAATGCCATAGGTTTGACCTAATTTGGTTTCTCCAAGACAAAGTTGTGTCCAATCTCCCACAATGACCTAATTATGGACTAGTTCAGTAGAGTGAACTTGTACGACTTGCCACGTGTCACTGTTTCATCCTTTGTCTTTGAAATTGATAGCCAAGAAACTATAATCCATGTACTTGCAACCAATTTTTACGGCACTCCAATATGATGCCCAGAGAGAGCTTTATTGAACTTTTCCCACGATCACCACTTTGAGATGAAATTCAGAAGCTTGAAAAGGAACTACCTTCCACAGATCATATCTCCAAAAATATTGCGAACCAAGCTCTGAAATTTTTTGACACATTTCTTCAGGATTTCAAATTCGTACCATAAGAATTTCAAATTTTGAACCTTCTTAGAAAAAAAATTATAGTGAAAATTCCACGATGACCTGTTTAGGAGCTTGAAAAAAGACCTAACTTCCACAAATCATATCTCCAAAAATATTGCGAACCAAGCTCTGAAATTTTTTGAAAATCGTCTTCAGGATTTCAGCTTCGTACCCTGAAAATTTCAGCTTCTGAAACTTCATAGAAAAAACGTTATAGAGAAAATTCCACGATGACCTGTTTGGAGCAGCGAAACCCTAGAATCCAAAGCTCTGATACCAACACAACTGTCAAAACATAAGAAAAGATATCAACGCCTTAGAAATAAGCCACTTCGAGGGGGCAACCTCCAATACATTACATAAATGAACAATTCTTGGATGATACAATTTACAAAACCTCCTTTCTATATATAGGAGTCCATGGGGCCATAATATAATCCTAGTGGGCCACAATGTAATCCTAGCCAACCTAACAATAATAATTTAAGGGCACAATAATAACAAAATGGGGGTTACAAGGGTACAATAATAACAATAAGGGTGTTACACTAACAACAATAAGGGACTATAATAGTAATATAGGGACCTAACATTTATCCATCTTTAAAGATTAGATAATTTGAGAAAAAAAATTAATAGTGCTACACTATGGATTCCACCCCCCCCCCCCCCCCACCTCAGTAGTGATGTACATTCCAACAATTGGTATCAAAGTAGGTTTTTAGTTGTAGCTTAATCATTGAATAGTGGATCTTGGATATATTGGAAGCATTTTTGCAAATTTTATGAAATGGATCGGCAAGGTATTCCAATACTTCATAAAGGTAAATTTTCAATTTGGAGAGCAAATATGGAATCATATTTTTTGTATGTTAATGTAGATATTTTGATATCAGTTGAATATGGTGTTAAAAATAAGTATAATTATTTAGCTAAGTATCATTTTGAATAAAATTTAAAAATATGATAACATGCATGTGAAGCATTGTGATACTGCTAAAGAAATGTTGGATATATTGGAGAATTCATATCTTAGAGGAAAATTCCATTTTTCAGAAATAGAGAAAAATTCAAAGGATTGTACTTGTATCGGAGTAACTAATCAATCCTTCTCACAAGGAGATGAGGGCACTAGTGATTTCAGTTATAAATTTAGCTTCAATTTCAAAAATGATGAGAAATCTAATAGCATGCCACTAGAAGCATAAATTCAAATATTGAAGGTTGAATTAATTTCTACAAGAGAAGAAGTAGAGAGGCTCAAAAATAGTGCTGAAGAATTCACAAGAAAATCTCAAATCATTGGAGCACCTAGTTGCAACACAATTATTGAGATCGATGAGTCATGCAAGAAGCAACAAAAGAAGATAAGGAAGAAAAAGAAGAAAAATATATTTGGAAAGTGTTATAATTCTGAAATTCATGGTCACATAAGAACAAGTTTTAGAGTGGAGAGATGAATCTCTCTTATCATAAGGAGCAACCAAAAGAGAAGCCACATCAAGAATGCATATAAAGGAAATCTCCTTCTTTCAGGTGTAATAGTCCATTATATGGTTATTTTTTCTCGTGAAATTATTTTTCCCATAGGACGATTGAAAATAGGGCACATGCAAGGAATGGAATTTATGCTAATATAATAAATCAAGCTATTCCTCATTTCCTTGGTAACATCCGATGGTTTTTTTGTTATGAAACCAGCTCCAAAAATAGAATAAAAGAGAGATCAACACCTTAGAAATCAACCACTTCAAGGGGGAAACCTCAAATACATTACATAAATGAACAATTATTGGATGATACAAATGAAAAAATATCCTTATATATATAGGGGTCCACAAGATCACAACATAATCCTAGCAGACCAAACAATAATAATGTAAGGGAAAAATAATAACAATATGGGGGTTACAAGGGTACAACAATAACAATAAGGAGGGTACACTAATAAGAATAAGGGACTACACTAGTAATATGGGGACCTAACATGCCCCTCTCCTTCAAAAAAGTGTTTTCCTCAACACTTGATTTACATTGGATGCTTATGTATGAAATTCTCATCCTCCCCATGTAGAATATTCAGTGGGTAAGTTCTTCCACTTGATGAGATACTTTGAAATTGATCGATTTCGTATCTAAAAATTTCTTGTTTCTGTGATTGTTTTATGTTCCAATATGATTTTTCCTTCCGCGTCAAGGTCTGGAAATATTGTTTGAACTTGAATTTTTTAACCTATAACCTTATTTAAGCGTGAAATATGGAAAATAGGATGCACTCGCGAAGAAGCAAGAAGCTCTAAATTGTATGCCATAGTACCAATTTCTTAAAACACCTTGTAAGGACCATAGTATTTTGGCGATAATTTATTATCCTTCTTATATTTCTTGAGGGACATTTGTTTGTATGGTTGTAGCCATAAAAATACCAAGTCTCCTACATCAAGACTTATCTTAATGTGATGTTGATCTACCTATTGTTTCATTTGATTTTGTGCCAAATTGAGGTTATATTTCAAGGGTTGGATAGCTTGCTATTGATGTTCGATGTGATCTTCCACTGCTTGCACATTAGATTTTTCTCTTAAATATGATGTGATGTACAATGGATCATATCCATAGTCTACCATAAATGGGGTCTTTTCTGTAGTATGAAAGGAAGTTTTATACCACCATTCAGCTAGAGGTAACCACTTGATCCATTGTGTTTGTTTATCAGATACAAAACAACGAAGATATCCTTTAAAAAATTTGTTTAGTATATTAGTTTGACCTTTAGATTGAGGATGATAAAATGAGCTATGAGCTAGTTAAGTACCCAAACAAGAAAATAATTCCGTCCAAAAATTTCCAGTAAAAATAGGATCTCTTTCGCTTACCATAATCTTTGGGTTTCCATGTAGCTTTTGAATTGTTTCCATAAATGTAGTAGCAACTTTACTTGCTTTAAATGGATGAGATAATGCAAAAATTGTGCATACTTGGTAAGTCTATCAACTACCACCATGATGACACTCTTTCCTTCAAAATTTGGTAAAACTGTGATAAAATCCATTGAAATCTCTTCCTAACATTGACTTGGAATGGATAAAGGTTGTAGAAGACTTGCAGTCTTAATTGTATCAGCTTTATTTTGCTGGAAAACCAAAAATTATGCCACAAAATTTTGAATATCAGATTTAAGGCCCTCCCAAAAGAATTACTTCTTCACCCTGTAGTAATTTTTTAAAAATTCTGAGTGTCCTCCTAAAGTAGAAGTGTGCAATTCCAAAAGAATCTTTTGTTTTAGTTGGGAATTATTACAAAGATATAAGCGATATTTTTACCATAAGGAATCATTTGTCCAACTAAATGTATCAAATTTACTTGGATCTTGCTTCAACTTTTGAACAAGTGTCCACACTTCTTCATCATTCTTCCAATCATCCCTTGCTTCGGTTATTTAATCTAGTTGGATAATAGAAATTTCAGAAAGCAATGCTTCCACCTCTTCATCCTTTCTTGATATTCCATCTGCAACAACATTTAGCTTCCCTTTCTTGTAGATTATTTTAAATTCATAACCTAACATCTTTGTGACCCATTTTTTCTTCTCTTTTGAAGATAATATTTTTTCCAAAAAGTGTTTAAGACTGTCATGATCAGTTTTTACCTTGAAGTGCCTTCCCATTAGGTAAGGTCACCATTTCTTTAGTGCATGTAGTATTACCAACATTTATTTCTCATAAATATCTTTCTGTAAATACTTTCCTTTGATTAGACGACGTTCAAAAGAAATGGTTCTTCCTTCTTGCATTAAAACAACAACAATTCCATTTCCCGAGGAATCACATTCCATAATAAAGGTTTTTGTGAAGTCCGGCATAGCTAAGATTGGTGCTAGGAACATTGCCTCTTTAGTATGTTCAAAGGCCTTATTTTCTTGTGGAGTCCATGAAAATATATCTTTCTTCAATAATGTTGTTATAGGTGTAGCTATTCTAACATTATTCTTAACAAACATGTGATAATAACCTGTTAACTCGAGAAATCCTTGCAACTGGTTTATGGTTTTGGGGACTTTCCATTCCTTAATGGCTTTAATTTTGTTAGGGTCTACCTTAACACCCTCATGAGTTACAATATGACCCAGATATTCCACCTCTTGCACTCCAAATAAACAATCGGATGTTTTCTCATATAATTGTTTCTCCTCCAATTGTTTGAGCACCCTGTCAACATGTTAAACATGATCCTTCCAAGACCTATTGTAGATTAGTATGTCATCAAAAAATACTAGCACAAATTTTCAAAGTGTTTGAAAATGGAATTAATCATCCCTTGAAATGTAGAAGGTGCATTAGTAAGGCGAAAAGGCATGACCAAAAATTTATAATGACCCTCATGAGTTCGAAATGTTGTTTTCATAGTATATTCAATATTTATTCTGATTTGATGATATCATGAAGGAAGATCCAACTTGGTAAAATAAATTTTTCCATGTAATTCATCCAATACGTCATCAATCATAGGAATGGGAAATTTATCTTTAATTGTGAGATTATTTAGCTCCCTATAATATGGACACATGCGCCATGATCCATCCTTCTTGTGCACCAATACTACTGGAGCAGAGAAAGAACTTTCACTAGGTTGAATTATACCAGCCTCTAACATTTCTGCAACCATACGTTCAATTTCGCTCTTTTGGACATAAGGATACCTGTAAGGCCTGATGTTTGAAGGAACACTTCCTAGAATCAAATGAATAGAATGATCATGACGAAGAATAGGTGGCAGTCCTTTGGGCATTTCAAACACCTTGGAATGATTGTCCAAGTCGTTTTGGAGATTTGGAGAAATAAATGATTTTGATGTTGGAACTTCTAGTGAGCATAATTGTGCAATTACACCTTGTTTTTATTTATTTATAAGCTTTGTAATGAAATTAGAGTTTATTATCTTTTACGACTTCCCTGTGATACCCTATAATTTTATTTCCTTTCCTTATTAAAAAAAAATCAAAAAATGCTTTTGAAAATTAAAAGCTATCATCCCCAAAGATTGTAACCATTGTACTCCAAGTACAACATCAAAAACTCCCATTGGAATGGAAAGCATTGGAATGTTCAACACATATTCTCCCATGGTTAGCTTGATATTATGGAATTTTCTAGAGAAATTTATAGCTCCTCCATTTGAAACCATCACTTGACATTATGGTGTTGGGTATAGGAAACAATTCAATTCCTTGGCTACCTTAAAATGAGTAAAATTATGGGTACTACCTGAATCAATCAACATTATTACCTTTTTCTTCTTGATATGTCCTTCTATCTTGGTTTGAGGAGTGGTAATTCCTACCAATGAATTACACGATATGGTCGGACTCATTTCTTATTTTTCTAGGGTTGTTTCCTGGTGTACATCCTGTTATTTTGATGTTTCTTATTCATTTTTTTCCTCCTCTTCACAATCTATGTAAAATAATTTCTTCTCAGCACACTTATGACCTTTAGTGTATTTTCTATCACAACTGTAGCAAAGCCCTTTTTCTCTTTTTTCTTCCAATTTTTGTGGTGTCAACCTTGTAGGTTTTGGAAGTCTAAGACTAGCACCACTTCCATCTTTATAGATGTGAGTGGTAGGCTTCCTTGTTGCCATAATTTCACATTCAATTTTTCTTTCCAACTTGAATGCCTTCTCCAATGAATCAGGTTCCCAAACGTGAAATTCATGTTGGATTTTATCCTTTAATGTCCCTATGAAGACATCAATCCTATGTTCCTCTGGAATATCAGTTACTCTTATATTCAATTTTTGGAATTCATCAATGTGCTCCACCACTGAACCCTTTTGTTTTAGATTTATCAATTGGCTAAAGAAGGTGTTTATGTTTGTATCCTCATAATGTGCTGTCATTTCCTTTATAGAGATTGACCAAGTGACATTTTTTTATGGGAGAAAATCCATCGATACCATACAAATGTATTTTGTTCTAAATGTAAAGTTGTAGTGCATACCTTTTGTGTGTTTTGCAGATTGTTGAGATCAAAATATTGATCTATATGTAGTATCCATGTTACGGGATCCTTTCCATCAAACTTCCTCATATCCATATTTGGAATATGGTGGTTCTTCCATCCAACATTAGTGTTTATGAAATAACGATTAAGATTTATTTTTTTCTCATCATGAGTTTCCTCTACTATATTTTTGCTATTAGTAAACATTGCTTATGTAAACTTTGTCAAATGTTCCATGATTTCTTTTAGATCATTCTTCATGTTTCCCATGTTTTCTTTCATTTCGTCCATCTTAGCTTCCACACCTTTCTTCAAACCATCCATCTTCGCTGCGACGCCTTTCTTCAAAACTTCCATTTCATTTTTTGTTGCTCTTTGCGAGAGTGAAATTTGGTGCACTTGATCTTGTAATTTTGATGGATCAGGTTGCAATTATTCATCTTCATGAGTGATAGTAGAGTATTCTGAGGGTGTAATGGGTGTTGAATTATTTTTAGGGGGTATTTTAGAACACAATACTGATTTGTGCTCAATAGGCCCTTGGAATCACTTAAAAATGATTTTCAAAGAAGGCTTATGCAATTTGAAAAAAATACACACCTTTTTCTTGATTTTCAGGAGCTCGATATTGAAACTAAATTATCTTTGTGATTTCGGATCTTCAATATCTGAAATAAAACCCTGTTGTGGCACTCTAAATATTCTTTTGAATGCCATAGTTCTGACCTAATTTGGATTCTTCAAGTCAAAGTTATGTCCAATCTCCCACAATGACCTAATTTTGGACTGGTTTAGTAGAGGGAACTTGTATGATGTGCCACGTGTCACCATTTCCTTCTTCGGATCTGCATTGACATATAAGAAACTATAGTATGTGTAATTGAGGCCAATTTTTACAATATTCTAATCCGATGCTCAGAGAGAGAGTTATGATGATTTTCCCAGGGTCACCTCTTTGAGATGAAATTTGGGAGCTTGAACAAACCCTAATATTCACACATCATATCTCTGAAAATTTTCTGAACCAAGATCTGAAAGTTTCATAGCAAGTGCTTCAGAAATTTAGCTTCTCTCTGTAAATAATTTAGCTTTTGAAACTTTGTAGAAAAAACGTTATAGTGGAAATTCCATGATGACCTGTTTAGGTGAAATTTGGGAGCTTGAAAAAACCATAAATTTCATAGATCATATCTCCAAAAATGTTGCAAACCAAGATCTTAAACTCTTAAAAGAAATTACTCATGATTTTAGCATTTCTTTGGAAAAAATTCAGCTTCTGAACCTTCATAGAAAAAAAAATATAGCTAAAATTCCACGATGACGTGTTTGGAGTAGCAAAACCCTAGGGTCCAAATTTCTGATACCAAATGTTATGAAACCATCTCCAAAAATAGAAGAAAAGATAGATGAATGCCTTAGAAATAAGCCACTTCGAGGGGAAAACCTCCAATACATTACATAAATTAACAATTCTTGGATGATACAAATGACAAAACCTCCTTCTATATATAGGGGTCCATGGGGTCACAATATAATCCTAGCCGAACGAACAATAATAATGTAAGGGAACAATAATAACAATATGGGTGTTATATGGGTACAAAAATAATAATAAGGGGGCTACACTAATAAAAATAAGGGAATACACTAGTAATATGGGGACCTAACATCGTTTGTGAAAATATTGGGTATAAGGCCAACGATTGCAAGATTCCCATGTATTTCTGGAGATCTATCCACAGAGAGGAAAATATGAAAATCCAACCACATAAGAAGAATAAGGATCATCAATTGAATGTTTGGAGGATAAAGAGTAGTAAATATCTCCCACCAAAAATTAAGGCTTACACGGTTCGAGGGCGAGCATATGGTTGCATTATGAGTTGTGTAAAAATTATAAATTATGGAGCTATATGGGAAGACTATGAGAATACAAATATACATTTATAGAGATGCACGTGTTGAAGGGGATTCCTTGAGGTCTGAAGTGTTATTTTCATTTTTTCTCTATTTCTATTCCAATTTATTTTGAGTTGGAGCAACCATGTACATTTGTTTATTATTTTGGAGCAACTACATTTTTTGGGCATGTAATGATAAGATCACCATTTCATGTGTATGTAAAATCCATTTATTATGTGTGTATCGTCTTTTGGGCACATTCCTCATGGAGTGATTCATGGTGTCTAGAATGTATTACCATTATCTATGTATGGGTCAATGGACTCCAAGTTATATTTCATAATGCATATCTTTGATGTATCCCTACTATATTGGATGCATGATTTAAACTTGGGACTATAGTTTCATGATTGGTGCTAGGTGTAGAGGAGTCATTTCCAGTGCTATGTACTTTTCACAACTATCTACTTGTCACAACTATCTACTTGCTCCATGGAGCATTGTATGTATTGTACTTCGTTTCATATCATGTCCAAAGCAAGTTCGAGTCATGGTAATGTGGATTAGTCTCTTACATTTGGTAAGGAGGCTTATGATAGCTCCATTACTTGCTTAGGGGGAGAATGTTCAGTATTAAGATTTAGAATGATATTGGAAGAGATATATCGACAATATGTTTCCTTTTTCTTCATGATTATATTGTAGAGGACACTTTTATGGGTTACATAAGTATGATGTTGAGCATGACATAGGGAGAACTCTTCTCTTCAGACACATTTTTGGTATTGTTATTCAGTATTTCATAGTCGTTTTCCATTGATGTCAAAGGTGGAGATATTTTGGATTGAAGAGTCAACCTCACATGTTTTATTAAGGTTGAGATCAATGTCCAATGGGCAGTTTGTTGATATTGTAGTGTTGGAATTAATGTCAAAAAATTGTTTTTCTATTGGTCATATGCATGAGTGATGAGCACTTGGTGTTGGATGATTGGTGATGGTATTGCTAGATGGAATTCATGTCCACATACATATGACTAGAACTAGTGAAGGTGATTTTGTGGCTCGTGACGTGGAGATGTTCTTGCTGCTGCAAGAGGTTGGAGGGTTTCTCATGTTGTGTTGATTGGATAAGATGTTGATGTAGGTTGTTGAAATGTTGTTGTAGGTGTTGCATGTGTCTCTTTATGTCTTGGAGAAATTGCATATGATGCTTCATGGGATGAGTTGTGGCTACTTGTGTTGGAGGTGCATCCACTAATGTCTGAGGAATTTAGTTGAAATGATAATGATGTGATAGGAGATGGATAAGTTTCTATAGGGGTCAGAGATTCTCCTATAGGTCCTTGAAGTGTTTAGAGATGTTGTGCTTATTGCTTGAGGAGTTGGAGGTGTTGGTCTCGGTATTAAGGTTGACAGAATAGGTCTTCAATTTCATTGAATTTTTCCTTGTCTATTCATTAGTTGTAGACTTACCTCGGTGGCATGGAGGAGTGTTCAGAGGTCAATGAGGATGGTCTAACAAGTGGAAAAGGTTCTAGTATGAAGAACTAACTCTTTCAGTGAGTTTTAGCTTGAGTCACATGAATTCACAGTGAAGAGAGCATATGATATTCTAAATTCCCATGGAGGTAGGCTCAAGAGAGTAGTTATAGCTCTAAGAGGCTAAAGTCACGTGCAAGAGTGTTCTAAGGGACAAACTATGGGTTTTGACAATATTTTCTCTGTATTCCTCATGATGTTGAGCTGGTTTTTGTGTTATGCTAATTCTATTGATTGAAAATTTTCGGCATATGGTGGGAAAATTTCATGGGACCTCCATAAGCTCATTAAAGTTGAAAATAAAAAGAATGATAATTGAGTTAGTGTTTGATTGAGTCAATGATATGAATCTAGATCCAATCAAGGATATGAATGGAGTTGTGATGCCTATTAGTTCTTGGTGATTATTGAGTTGAGAACTTAAGTTCATTTATATATTGGAAGAAGCCCATTGTGCGTATAGTTGGATGAGTTGATTAAATTGGTGTGTTGTGTGAGTGACATCTTGTAGAAGACTCTAAAAAATGTATGATCTTCATTATGCATAATTTATGAATTAATTTTCTGCAGTAGCAACAGATATTTGAACCTTATTTCAAACATTATATTATGAAATGAGTGAGGCATTCATGTGTGATTTGGATTAGTATTTTGAGGAGATTGTATTTTTGTTTGTGTGGGGTTGTTTTGTGGTGGTGTTGATGGAAACTATTTCTACAAATATTGATTTAGCTTTGGTTCTATGTTTCTACAATGCTCATGTTGAGCAAGTTTTCAAAGTCCGGTTAGAAAATATATGAATTGAGGCTCACATGGAGGAAGGGAAAGCATGAAGGATTTGAGTATACAATTATTGGCAGATTCAGTAGATTGAAGAGATTTCTCCAACCAATGGTGGTTAGATAGTTCACTATAAAATGTGCGAGGCTCATTGGTGATGATAGTACACAAAAATCGAAGTCTGTTGAGTCATTTGTTAGTTCATGAGTAAACAAGAGAGGATCATTAATCGTGCTGGTTTTGAGCAGATAGTAGTCTAAAGATCCATGAGAGAAATAGTTTCCAGTCTAATAGTGCCAACATAATGTTGAAATAATTCGAGTATTCCATCGCATAGGAGTGACATTATCCATGTATAATTTGTTGAAGAATATAATAAAATATTGAGATGTGCATGGAGAACAAATTTGTTATTTTCTTGTGATGGTTTTTCCACCAAAAACACTAGTGTACATTGTGTGATTGCTTTCATGGTTTCTAGTTTATGTTTTTTCCAATAATATTTGATTATATGATTTCGTTTATGCATGATTAAAGATTAAATAATAGGGGAATTTTTTTTTTTAAGTCCCAAACTATTGATTAACCACCCCCCAGTATTCATCTATTTTTCAACAATTGGTATCAGAGAAAATTATTAGTTGCAACCTGATCACTGGAGATTGGATCTTGGATATTTTGGAAGCATTTTTGAAAATTTTCCAAAATGGATGACAAAGGTAGTATAATACTTCACAAAGATAAATTTTTAATTTGCAGAGAGAGTATGGAATCATATTATTGTATGTTGATGTAGACACTTTTCTATCAGTTGAATATGGAGTTAAAAATAAATCTAATGTTTAGTTGAAAGAATTATTTTGAATATCATTTCAAAATATGATAGCATGCATGTGAAGAATTTTGAGACTGCCAAAGAAATGTTGGATGTATTGGAGAATTTGTATCTTGGAGGAGAATTGAAATTTTCATAAATAGAGAAAAATGAAAAGGATTGTAACTGTATTGTAATAACTAATAAATCCTTCTCACAAGAATATTCAGGAACTAATGATTGCAGTGATAGATCGAGCAACAGTTTCAAAATTGATGAGTGATCCAAGATCATGGCACTAGAAGTCCAATTTCAAATATTGGAAGATAGATTAATATCCACAAAAGAAGAAGTAGAGAGGCTCAAAAGTAGTGCTCAAGAATCCATAAGCAAATATCAAATTGTTGGAGCACATAGTTACAACAAAAATATTGAGATTTATGAGCCATGCTAGAAGCAACAAAAGAAGAGAAGTAGGTCAAAGAAGAAATATAGGTTTGGAAAGTGTTATAATTGTGGATTTCATGGTCACAGATGAGCAAGTTGAAGAAATGGAGACATAAATCTCTCTAATCAAAAGGAGTAGCCAAAATGGAAGCCATGTCAAACATACATACAAAGGAAATATCCATCTTTCATGCATAATAGTACATTCTATGGTTATTGTTTCTGATTAAATGATTTTGGCCATAGGGCTATTAACTGTAGGGAACATGCAAGGAATGGAATTTATGCTAATAAAATACATCAAGAGATTCATCATTTCGTTGGTCACATTAGATTTTTTTTGTATGAAAATAATGGACATAATTCCAAGGATTGCAAGTTGACCATGTATTTATGGAGATCTAGGGAGAAAAATGAGAATATGCAAATGAAAATAAATAAAAAGAAGATGGATCAAAAAATGAAATTTTGAAAGAGAAAAGAGTAGGAAGGATCTCCCAACAAAAATCGAGGCCTGCATGATCTCAGGGGCAGCATATAGTTGCATTATGAGTTGCATGAAAATTCTTAATCTTGCTACCATTTGGGAAGAGAATGAGAATAGAAATATTCATTTCTAGAGATGGATGTGTCCAAGGGGGGTTCCTTAAGGTTAGAATAATTATTTTTTGTTTTCACTATTTATATTCCATTTTGTTTTGATTTGGAGCACCGATGTAATTCTATTGACTTTTCACCGATGTATGGCTAAATGGAGTCCAAGTCATATTTCATAATGTGTATCTTTGATGTAGCCCCACTACATTCGGTGCACAATGTAAACTTGGATCCATAGAGTCGTGGTTGGTGATAGGTGTAGATGAGTCATATGTCACTCCTATGTATGTATCTTGACTATGTACTTGTTGCAGCTATGTACTTTCTCCATGAAGCATTGTATTTATTGTACTTCATTGAATATCATGTCCAAATTTAGTTCAAGACATGGTCATGAGGATTAGTCTCTTACATTTGGAAAGACAAGTTATTACAACTCTATTACATGCTTAGGAGGAGCATGTTCAGTCTTCAAAGTCAACATGAAATTGGCAGAGACATATCAGCATCCAATTTCATGGTTCTACATAATTATCTTATAGAGGATACTTCTATAGGTTACATGAGTATGGTGTTGACTATGATAGGGGGAGGACTCTTCTCTTTTGAAAATTTTTTTGTATTGTTCTTCAGTATTTGATGAACCTTTGCCATTCATTTCAATGGGGGAGATATTTTGGATTGATGAGTCAACCTCACATGTTGTATTGAGGCTGAAAATAAGGAAAAAATGGGATTTTGTTGGAATTGTAGTGTTGGAATTGATGTGAACAAGACCTTGGTGTTGTTGTTCATATGCACGCGTGATGATAACTTGGTGTTTTATGATTGGTGATGGTCATGTTATTTGGAATTGATGTCAACATAGTTATGACTAGATCTAGTGGAGATGATGTTGTGGGTGTTGAATTGGAGATGATGCTACTGCAGGAGGTTGGAGAGTTGATCATGTTGTGTTGATTTGAGATTTCTCTATTGTATGTTGTGGGAATGCCGCTCTACATGTTTCATATGACTCTTTACGTCTTGGATTTATTGCATATGATGCTTCATGTGATGAGTTGTGGTTGATTGTGTTGGAGGTTCATCCATCAGTGCTGGAGGAAATTACTTGACATGATGATGATTCTACAGGAGATGGATATGTAGCTACATGGGTCAGAAATGCTGCTAAAGGTCATGTACTTTTTTACAGATGTTTTGGTTGTTACTTGAGGAGATCGAGGTGTTTGCATTGGTACTAAGGTTGGAATAATAGGTATTTCATGTCATTTATTTGTTCCTTGTACATTCATCAGTTGAAAAATTACCTCAATGGCTTGGAGGAATGTTCATAGGTTGATGAAGATGGCCCAATAAGTGGCATGGGTAATGGACTGAATAATTGATGCTTTCACTAATTTTTATCCAAAGTCACATGCATGCATGGCCAAGTGAATGGCTTTGATGCTAAAGTCACATGGAGGCAGGATCAACAGAGTGCTTATAGCTCCAAGAGGCTAAAGTCGCATGTAGGACAATGCTAAAGGAGTCACCATGGGTTTTGATCAGCTTTTCTCCACATTCCTTGCACTTTTTTGCTAATTTTTGTGTTGTGGAGATGTTATTGATCATAACCTTTTAGCATATGCTCAGAAAATTTTGTGTGACCTCCAGAAGCTGATTAAAGTTGAAAATGTCAAGAAGGTTAATCAAGTTAGTGGCTGACTGAGTTAATGATCTGAATCTGGATCAAATCAAGCACATGGAAAAAGTTTGGATGCCCAATATTTCTTCGTAATTATTGATTTTAGCACTCTATTTCATCTACATATTGGAGGAAACTCATTGTGAGTATGGATGGATGACTTGATTACACTAGTGTATTTTTTCAGTGATAGCTTGGAGAAGACTCTGCAATTTATATGAGCTTCATTATGCGGAAATTATCAATCATTTTGTAGTAGTAGAAACATATAAATGAAGCTTATTTAATCCATTATATTACGTAATGAGTGAGGTGTTGATGTGTTATTTGGAGTACCTTTTTTAGGAGATTGTATTGCTACTTGTGTGGAGTTTTTTTTGCTTTTTTGTTTTTTTTTTAATTTGGAGGTCTTGATGGTAACTATCTCTACAAATATCAATTCAGATTTGATGTTATGTTGTTGTATTGCTCATGTTGAGAAATTTTGGAGAGTTGAGCTAGAAAATATATGAAATGAGGCTCGCATGGAGGAAGGGAAGGCATTGAGGATTTGGCTAGACTAGGGAAAATTTTAAGGATGGAAATTTATCTTAATGTTTCGAAACCTTGGCGAATATTATTAGTCCCTAACATGCAAACTATAAAAATTTTAGTGATATGTTTGTAAACATATTCAAATCTCTAATGATTTTATATAATCTCTATAAAAAATTGACATTTTTTAGGGAAAAATAATTTTATGATATAAAATTTGGGTGAACAATTTTTTGGAAAAATGGAAATTGGCGAATATTTTTTTGGAAAAAACATAGAAAATTAGCCCACCTGCGAATATTATCCCTTGAAATTTACCCTGGAGTACAAATTTATTGATGGGTTTAGTATATGGAAGATATTTACCCATCTAATGGTGGTTGGATAGTTTGGTAGAAACTTGGTGAGTCTTATTGGTCATGAGAATAATAATAGATAGATGTCTATAGAGTCATTTGTTAGTTCAAGAGTAACTGAGTGGGTGTCATTGATAGTGGTGGCTTTCGACAAATGGTAGTCCGTAGATCCATGAGAGAAACAATTTCTAGTTTGATAGTGTGAACATACTATTGAAACAAGTTGAGTCTTCAAGTTGATAGTTGTGATCTTATCCATGTATAATTTGTTCAACAAAATAATTAAATATTGAGCAGTGAAACAACAAAAAGGTGGGGTTTTCCCTGAGATGGGTTTTCTACTAGAAACACTTGTGTCCATTATTTGATTTCTTTCATGGTTTCTAGTTTAGGTTTTTTACATTAATCTATGATTATATGTTTCAGTTTATACATTCTTAAATATTAAATAATTGGAGGTTTTTTTTTAGTGACACACTACTGATTCATGCCCCGTCCTCTCAATATTGATCTATTTTCCAACACTGTGAATATTTTTATAAGATATATGTTGATTTTTTTCTCAATAACATATTAAAAAAATCACAATAATTGCATTGTCATGGGTTGATGCTTCTAAAAAGGAGAAAATGGATACCCAAATATCATATATTGATGTCCACCACTCTTAATATGATTTTTTCAACAACGCTATTTATAATAACGGTAAATTTTATCTTAGTTCATTTGGAGATAGAAAAGACCTATTTGTGTATAAAATAAATACACAGAGCAGATATACATTTCATGCACCGATGTGATTCACCTTTAACACACTATTGCATCATTACTCTTAATACACGGGTCTGTCAGATTTCATATATTAACGGGTATTGCGAGAGCTTTTTTCCAGCCTTAGAGCCTTTTGTGAAAATTACAACACTGGCACTTTTACAAACACATAAGCACCAAGGAATTATATTTTTCAAGCATTGTGTTTTTTTTCATTTAAAACCCGGTGCATCATATCATAGATTGTACAAGCACCAATATTTTAATAAAACCAATGCCTCGGTGCTCCGTAATATTTTTTCCAACTGTTGTGCTATTATTTAAATTAAAAACAATGGTTCTTTTATATTGGTAGCGCACTTGTGCATTTTTATGCATGAAGACATGGTATGTTGGAAAAGATAAAACCACGGGGTTTCAATATTTTTTTTCTACCCTGGTGCCCTTCCTAAAAAGGTAATTTCATGGGGTGTTTTTAGAATACATAAGCACAAGAGTGTTATACTTTTCAGGGACTGGGGTTACTTTCATTCAACACCTCGGTGAATGGTATCGTAGATTGTACGACACTATGCATTGTTATTATTAAAGAATCAGTGATATTTATAAAGTTAATACACTAGTGCTCCAAAAATTAATTTCTACTCTTGATTATTTTACTTTATTTTACAACATTGATGATTTTATATCGGTACTGCATTGGGGTGATTTTTCCCTTAAGTGCACCACTAAGAAAATATTCGCTAAAACCTCTGAACGCACATATTTTTTAGCTATGATGAATTTATGTTAAATACTCCACTAATACATACATTATCAAATATGTATGTTGTAGTAGATTTTTTTTAACAATTGTTTCCTATTTTATAACACTAAAAATGTCCATTATCACCTCCTCTAGATGGTGTTTTAATTGTAGTGTAAATAGACAATTATGATTACTTATGAGCTTTAGTTAAACCTTGGTAAATAGGGACCAATAAATATCGTGAAGACGAGTTCCCTCCCAAAAAATGAAAGACAAGGTAGGCTTGTATATCTAGGTATTAGGGAAACCCACTTGAGTCACCTTATGTAAGTGCCTAAGATTATAGCCAGTAAAATTTACCTCAAATCATAGACACTGCCAAGGGGTCATGGCCATATAAAATATGTTGTGTGGTAAGGATACCAAAGTCCTTGAACCAACTCCAAAACCCTTGAAAGGATTCTCATTACAGTAAAAACCCACTTAAATGTAATCAAAGTAAAGTTACCTTCTCCCACACTCTGATGTTGTGTCATTCTTAACTCTTGTGTTAGAGGAGTGGTCCCAATCGATGTAAGTATAGTATGATTTTCACTCTTTAATGACACTAGTTTAATGTTGAAGCCTTAGGGAGATGACTTACAGAGTCTAACCAAAGACCCTTACTTGAAATCATATTTGTTTTTCCTGTGAAAAATAGATGTTGATTAATTTTTATACGAGAAAATAAATGTAATTTACTAATCTCTTCATGAGTGTGTTGACGTATGAAGTTTTATGAGACTCTTCACTCAAACAATGAATATCATGCTCTTATTTTTTCTTTCTATGAATATTAATTCTACAAGGAGAGAGTAACATACATTCACCTAGGAAATGAAAACAATGACACTCCAATTACATGTACACTAATGAACTCAACATCAAGCAGATTAAGCAGATAGTGAAATTTTATTATTTTTTCTTTTAAGATGCGAGTAGATGAATGATAAAATAAATTTAAAAAGAGAATATGAATGTAACCATAATAATAATATACCAATTCAATATAGACCGTAGGATAATAAAAGAAAAAATAAGGCAATGGAATTCATAAGAAAAGTGACAAATAGGAGATTTTAAGCACTAACGTAACTTAACAGGTCAACATAATGCATTATGGGTAGTGGTATCACATTGTACGTAAGGGATCGACAATGCTTTAATGCTCTAGTGTTAATTGCATCGAGCATTATACAAGTGATATAAAATTCTTTAATGCTCTAGTGTCAACTGCATGGAGCATTGTCCAAGTTTAATTCAAAAAAAGAGAGTGTCGGTCAAAGAAAGGTGCTCAGATTAATTTCACTACTAAGCATGTAAACAAATGAAAGGAATTCAAGAAAATACAAGATAAAAGAGAGGTATTTTATAAGAGGGAAAAATTATTTTGGAAGAAAAATTCTCCACAATGGAGTCGCCAACTTCACTATAGGATTTTAAGCTTAGTTAAACAAACATAAAACCCTATCAGGTTTTCCCAAAAACCTAAGACAATAAAATCAAGGGAAATATTATTATGAGGTTTGACTTACTCAGTAATGCATGAATTATTATGATTTTGAGAAGATAAGAAGAAATTAATCCTATGATTCCTCGCATGGAAATATATTGGAGTGGTCAATGTAGCTGGGAATCACTCCTAGCTAGCTCCAAATCTTAGTGCTCCATATAAATAAGAACAAACAAACTTTTACAACATAATAATATTATCAATGGAGATCCATAAGAACTAAACAAGCATATACTACTAAATGAATCATTACAAGCCACACTTACAAACATATTGTTAAACATAAGAAATAACCATTAGGAATCAATATGGAAGAAAGAATAATCAATCTATATTAATGAAGGCAAAAAATATTACAACTAATATAATTTGCTATAGTACCTCCTCTAGCTCCTAGCTCCAAAAAACTCTCTCTCAAAGAATATATTGACAACCTAACATTAAAATTAAATTTTATACCTTTCTCAATTGCCAAGCTTCAAATATATAGTAATGTGAAGGCTATAAAGATTATCAAATTCTTCCTTAGTTCAAGTTGGGAAAAAGCTTTGTGGTGGATGATGTTTCCTCATGTAAATATTATTTTATCCACTTTTTATATTTTTAATGTTCCAAAAATCATTCTTAATGTTTTATTGCTTTTTCTCGCTTTTGTATGCTTTGTTTGTTTTGGAAAAATTCATAGTTGAGTTAACAAAATCACATTCCACCATATCATTTTACTTAAGTGAACAAGGATGTAAAAGTGAGTTAACTCGAAATTTTTTCTTTTTGGATGAATGAGAATTTGTTAACATAATATAGATGAAGGGGAAAAGTGTTATAGACTAGGATAATGGTGTCCTCATGGTAAAAAAATTGTGTTATAGTCTTAAATAGGTCATAAAAATGGGGTGTAAAGGGGTGTATTTCAACCGAAAGCATAATAATCTCCTCTAAGTTTAAGATGAAGTATTTTCAGGTATAACAAGAAGCTAACCAATTACATGTATCATAGTTAGTTTCAAGTAATTTTATTGTTATAAAGTTTCAAGCCAATAGAAAAAATTAAAAAGTTGGGAGAAAATAACTTAATCAACAAAACAAAGAACTAGTAAAGAAAAAAAATGTTGATTAAATAAACAAGAATGAAAGATGGAGAAAGGATTAGACTTAAGAAAATTTCTAAATAGAAAAATAAAACAAAAACATCAACTAGAATTAAAATCAAAGAAGAGAACATTTATCAAAGAAATTTAGAGAACAACATTTTCAAGAAATCAACTGGACTCGCAAAAAAAACATCGAATAAGAAGATTAACCAACAAAGCTAACAAATGTGACTCAACAAGAAGAATTAATGGAGAAATAGAAATGCATGATTTTAATTACGTGAATGGAAGTAATAATAGACAAGATGGAAATAAAAACACTAAAGTGGATACATCCAATCAACACATTCCACATGTTATCACTCCAAAATTTCCAAGGGTTATGTGTGTTTAAAGAAATATTAGAGGGAACTATCAACCACTTTGGAGATTAGGATCTAGCCTTCCTAATTCCCAAAGAGGGCTCTCTCTCAATGATTTAAATTTCTTATTTTAATTGATCTAGGCTATCTATGTAAGATTGAATTGGTTTGATTTTGATTTGTTGGTGGAATTACTAATTTAGATGGATAGGTGTTTGTCTATTTTCCATTGGGATATGGATTCAATGTATCAAGAAAACAGAATAGAAACAATTTCTAAAAGCAG
Organism: Pinus albicaulis; assembly: GCA_034641835.2. Taxonomy (NCBI): domain Eukaryota; kingdom Viridiplantae; phylum Streptophyta; class Pinopsida; order Pinales; family Pinaceae; genus Pinus; species Pinus albicaulis. The sequence continues at coordinate 1,365,085,230 of CM076578.1, forward strand.
TGTTACAGGGAAAGGTAGTTGAGCAAAATCAGATCTTTGAGGCTGAATGGTGAAGTGGTTTTCAATAGGGATCAAGAAGCAGTTAAAGATTCCTTAAATTGGATAACGATGGAAGGTGAAAGAGGTCAATCGTGACAAGAGATAAATTAAGGATTCTCAAAGCCAGATATCAGAAGAAAACATTAAAATGAATAACTATTTAGATCAGAGTGTACTTAAACAAATTCTGCAATAATATTCCCGTTATAACATTTAAATTTGGAAAACATGCAATTTTATGGAATACATAAGAAAATAACAAGAACAACTGAAATATACTTCACGGAAGTGGCTCAACACATGAATCTTATAAAGTAATTCCTTTATTATTGTCCTATCTGTCAAGTTGGAAAAGCTACAATAAACCCTTTGGTAGTAGATCAATTACAACTATAGAAATGTTCCAGAATCCACCCTCAATACTTTGAATGGATGAAGTATTTATAAAAAACATAATAAAAAATATTCTATCAACTGATTAGGATTTAATTGAGGAAAACAAATATCTTCATGCAAGAAGATAGAGACACCTATTGACTGTGTTGTGTAACCAGCTCCAAAAATAGAAGAAAAGAGATATCAACGCCTTAGAAATAAGCCACTTTGAGGGGGAAACCTCCAATACATTACATAAATGAACAATTCTTGGATGATCCAATTTACAAAACCTCCTTTCTATATATAGGAGTCCATGGGACCATAATGTAATCCTAGTGGGCCACAATGTAATCCTAGCTGACCTAACGATAATAATTTAAGGGCACAATAATAATAAAATGGGGGTTACAAGGGTACAATAATAACAATAAGGGGGTTACACTAACAACAATAAGGGACTATACTAGTAATATAGGGACCTAACATGCCCCTCTCCTTCAAAAAAGTGTTGTCCTCAACGCTTGAGCAGCTCTGGGTGCTTCCGTATAAAATTCTCATCCTCCCATGTAGAATCTTCAGTGGGTAAGTTCTTCCACTTGATGAGATACTCTGAAATTGATCGATTCCGTAGCTGTCGAGTTCTTGTTTCCATGACTGCTTCAGGTTCCAATATGATTTTTCCTTCCTCATCAAGTTCTGGCAATATTGTTTGAACCGGAATATTTTCACCTATAACCTTCTTTAAGCATGAAACATGGAAAACTGGATGTACTCGCGAAGAAGCAGGAAGCTCCAATTTGTATGCCATAGTACCAATCTTTTGCAACACCTTGTAAGGACCATAGTACTTTGGCGATAATTTACTATCCTTCTTTTCTTGCTTGAGGGACATTTGTTTGTATGGTTGTATCCGTAAAAATACCCAATCTCCTACATCAAAACTTCTCTCGCTACGATGTTGATCTGCCTGTTGTTTCATTCGATTTTGTGCCAAATTCAGGTTATCCTTTAAGAGTTGGAGAACTTCTTGCCGATGCTCGATGTGATCTTCCACTGCTTGAACCTTCGAATTTTCCCTTAAAGATGATGTGATGGATGGTGGATGATATCCATAAAGTGCCATAAATGGGGTCATTTTTGCTGCAGTATGGAAGGAAGTGTTATACCACCATTCAGCGAGAGGTAACCACTTGACCCATTGTGTTTGTTTATCGGATACAAAACAACGAAGATATCCTTCCAAACATTTATTTACTATCTCAGTTTGACCATCAGATTGAGGATGATAATATGAGCTATGAGCTAATTGAGTACCCAAACAAGAAAATAACTCCGTCCAAAAATTTCCAGTAAAAATGGGATCTCTATCGCTCACAATAACCGTTGGGCTTCCATGTAGCTTTTGAAGTGTGCATACTTGGTAATTCTATCAACTACCACCATGATGACACTCTTTCCTTTAGACTTAGGTAAACCTATGATAAAATCCATTGAAATCTCCTCCCAATGTTGACTTCGAATGGATAAAGGTTGTAGAAGTCCTGGGGTCTTAATTGTTTCCACTTTATTCTGCTAGCAAACCAAACATTCTGCCACAAACTTTTGAATATCAGATTTAAGGCCATCCCAAAAAAATTCTTTCTTCACCCTGTGGTAAGTTTTTAAAAATCCTAAGTGTCCTCCTAAAGGAAAAGTGTGCAATTCCATAAGAATATTTTTTTTTAGTTGGGAATTCTTACAAAGATATAAGCAATATTTGTACCATAAGGAATCATATTTCCAACTAAATGTATCAGATGTACTAGGATCTTGCTGCAACTTTTGAATGAGTGTCCATACATATTTTTCCTTCTTCCATTCATCTCTTGCTTCGGTTATCCAATCTGGTTGGATAATAGAAATGGCACAAAGCAATGCTTCCACCTCTTCATTCTTTCTTGAGAGTGCATCCGCAACAACATTAAGCTTTCCTTTTTTGTAGATTATTTCAAAGTCATAACCCAACATCTTTGTGACCCATTTTTGCTGCTCTTCTAATGATAGTCTTTGTTCCAAAAAGTGTTTAAGACTATCATGATCAGTTTTTACCTTGAAGTGTCTTCCCATTAGGTAAGTTCGCCATTTCTTTAGTGCATGCAGTATTGCTAACATTTCGTTCTCATAAATAGGTTTTTGTAAATACTTTCCTTTGATTGGATGACTTTCAAAAGCAATGGGTCTTCCTTCTTGCATTAAAACAACACCAATTCCATTTCCTGAGGCATCACATTCCACAATAAAGGTTTTTGTGAAGTCTGGCGTAGCTAAGACTGGTGCTAGGCACATTGCCTCTTTAAGATGTCCAAAGGCCTTAGTTGCTTCAGGAGTCCATGAAAATGCATCTTTCTTCAATAATGTTGTTAGAGGTGTTGCTATTCTCCCATAATTCTTAACAAACTTGCGACAATACCTTGTTAACCCAAGAAATCCTCACAAATGCTTTATGGTTGTGGGGACTTTCCATTCCTTAATGGCTTTAATTTTGTTAGGGTCTACTTTAACACCCTCGTGAGATACAATATGACCCAGATATTCCACCTCTTGTACTCCAAAGAAACATTTGGATGTTTTTGCATATAATTGTTTCTCCTGCAATATTTTGAGCACCCCGTCAACATGTTCAACATGATCCTTCCAAGACTTGCTATAGATTAGCATATCATCAAAAAATACGAGCACAAATTTTCTAAGGAAGGGTTTGAAAATGGAATTCATCAACCCTTGAAATGTAGAAGGTGCATTGGTAAGGCCAAAAGGCATGACCAAAAATTCATAATGACCCTCATGAGTTCGAAATGTTGTTTTGGAATATCTTCAGTCTTCATTCTAATTTGATGATATCCTGAACGAAGATCCAACTTGGTAAAATAAATTGCTCCATGTAATTCATCCAATAATTCATCAATCACAGGAATTGGAAATTTGTATTTAATGGTGAGCTTATTGAGCTCCCTATAATCTAGACACATTCGCCATGATCCATCCTTCTTGTGTACCAATACTATAGGAGCAGAGAAAGAACTTTGACTAGGTTGAATTATACCCGCCTCTAACATTTCTGTAATCATACGTTCAATTTCGCTCTTTTGGATGTAAGGATATCTATAAGGCCTGATTTTTGGAGGAACACTTCCTGGAATCAAATGAATAGCATGATCATGATCACGAATAGGTGGGAGTCCTTTGGAAGTTTCAAACACCTTGGAATGATTGTCCAAGACTTGTTGGAGATCTGCAGAAATAGATGATTTTGATGTCGGAACTTCTAGTGAGCATAATTGTGCAATTACGCCTCGTTGTTCTTTCTTTAGAAGCTTTGTCATGACATTAGAGCTTATTATCCTTCCTGGCTTCCCTCAATACCCCGTAATTCGACTTCCTTTCCTTCTGAAAAAAAATTCAAGAAAAGTTCTTGAAAATTAAAAGCTACCGTCCCCAAAGATTGTAACCATTGTACTCCTAGTACAACATCAGCACCTCCCATATGAATGGAAAGCATTGGACTAGTCAATACATATTCCCCCATGGTTAGCTTGATATTATGGCATTTTCCAGAGCAATTTATAGTTCCTCCATTTGCAACTATCACTTGACATTCTGGTGCTGGGTATAGGAAACAATTTAATTCCTTGGCTACCTTACAATGAATAAAATTATGGGTGCTACCTGAATCAATCTACACTATTACCTTTTTCTTCTTGATTTTTCCTTTTATCTTGAGCATTTGAGGAGTGGTAATTCTTGCCAGTGCATTACACGATATGGTCGGATTCATTTCTTCCTCTTCTGGGGCTGGTGCCTGGTGTATATCCTCTTCTTGTTCATTTTCTTCTTCCTCTTCACAATCTATGTAAAATAATTTCTTCTCAGCACACTTATGACCTTTAGTGTATTTTCTATCACAACTGTAGCAAATCCCTTTTGCTCTTTTTCTTCCAATTGTTGTGGTGTCAACCTTGTAGGTTGTGGAAATCTAGGTGTAGCAACACTTCCTTCTTTATAGAATTGAGTGGTAGGCTTCTTTGTCGCCATAATTTTACATTCAACTTTTCTTGCCAACCTGAATGCCTTCTCCAATGAATCAGGTTCCAAAACACGAACTTCATGTTGGATTTTATCCTTTAAAGTGCCTATGAAGAGATCAATCCTGTGTTCCTCTGGAATATCAGTTACCCTTATATTCAATTTTTGGAAGTCCTCAATGTGCTCCCCCACTAAACCTTTTTGTTTGAGATTTATCAATTGGCTAAAGAAGGTGTTGCTCTTTGTATCCTCATAATGTGCTATCATTTCCTCCGTAAAAATTGACCAAGTGACAATTTTTTTACGGGAGCAAAGCCATCGATACCATACAAATGTATTTTTTTTCTAAATGTAAAGTTGCAATGCGAACCTTTTGTGTGTTTTGCACGTTATGGAGATCAAAATATTGCTCCATCTGTAGTATCCATGTTACATGATCCTTTCCATCAAACTTCCTCATATCCATTTTTTGAATATGGTGGTTCTTCCCGCCAACATTAGAGTTTATGAAATCACGATTAACATTTATTTTGTTCTCATCATGAGGTTCTTCTACTATCTTTTCACCATTAGGAAACATTTCTTGTATCAACTTGGTCAAACCTTCGATGTCTGCTTTTATATCATTCTTCATGTTTTCCATGTTGTTTTTCATGTTGTCTTTCATTTCATCCATCTTAGCTTCCATGCCAGCTTCCATGCCATCCATCTTAGCTTCGATGCCTTTCTTCAAAACTTCCATTTCATTTTTTGTTGCTCTTTGCGAGAGTGAAATTTGTTGCACTTGCTCTTGTAATTTTGATAGATCATGTTGCAATTCTTCATCTTCATGAGTCATAGTAGAGCATTATGAAGGCTTAATGGGTGTTGAATTATTTTTATGGGGCATATTTTAGAACCAAATACTGATATCTATTCTACAATATGCCCTTGGAATCAATTCAAATTGATTCTTCAAACAAGACTTATGCAATTCGGAAAAAAAAATACACACCTTTTTCTTGCTTTTGCGGAGCTCCATATTGAAATTGGATTATCTATGTGATTGCAGCACTTCAATATCTAAATTTGGGTACCAACGTAGCCCTATGAATTATCTTTCGAATGCCATAGCTCTGACTTGATTTGGATTCTCCAAGACAAAGTTGTGTCCAATCTCCCACAATGACCTAATTATGGACTGGTTCAGTAGAGAAAACTTGTACGACTTGTCACGTATCACTGTTTCATCTTTTGTCTCTAAAATTGATAGAAAAGAAACTACAGTCTGTGTACTTACGACCAATTTTTATGGCACTCCAATCTGATGCCTAGAGAGAGAGTTATTGAACTTTTCCCACGATCACCTCTTTGAGATGAAATTCAGGAGCCTGAAAAAGCACTACCTTCCATAGCTCATATCTCCAAAAATATTGTGAACCAAGCTCTGAAATTTTTTGACGAATTTCCTCAGGATTTTAGATTCACACCATACGAATTTCAGATTCTGAACCTTCATAGAAAAAAAATTATAGGAGCCTGAAAAAATACCTAACTTCCACAGATCATATCTCATAAAATTTTGTGAACCAAGATCTGAAATCTTTAGACAATATTCCTCAGGATTTCGGCTTCGCACCCTAAAATTTTCAGCTTCTGAAACTTCGTAGAAAAAAAGTTATAGCGAAAATTCCACGATGACCTGTTTGGAGCAGCGAAACCCTAGAATCCAAAGCTCTGATACCAAATGTTGTGCAACCAGCTCCAAAAATAGAAGAAAAGAGATATCAACGCCTTAGAAATAAGCCACTTCGAGGGGGCAACCTCCAATACATTACATAAATGAAAAATTCTTGGATGATCCAATTTACAAAACCTCCTTTCTATATATAGGAGTCCATGGGGCCATAATGTAATCCTAGTGGGCCACAATGTAATCCTAGCCGACCTAACAATAATAATTTAAGGGCACAATAATAATAAAATGCGGGTTACAAGCGTACAATAATAAAAATAAGGGGGTTACACTAACAACAATAAGGGACTATACTAGTAATATAGGGACCTAACAGACTGAATGCAAGATGTCCCTGTTTTATTGATTTTCTATTTGCTTCTTGGATATTTTTTTGTCTTATCTCTCACGCTGGATGTATCTTTTACGCTAGTTGTCTTTCATCTATATTTCATCTGATTTTTCCTTTAACTCTGTCTTTCATCTATCTTCATATTTAACATGTCTTTTCTTTATTTGCATGTTCGATTACTCTTTAACTTATTTGAATTTCCTTTCACCTTACTGATATGTTACCTGTTTTTACTTTTACCTTTCACAGTAGATCACACCATTTTCCCTAGGCTTATGCATCTGGAAGTTTGATGTTTACCATTCTTTGGTAAATCTCATCTACCTCTGTATATTTTTAAAATGTGGGCTTATTGAAAAAAGGGTGATTTACCTCATGCTGAAGGAAGAAGAAATTCTCTAAACTCTGAAGGAGCACTCTTCATGTGGGAACTCCTTTCATTGATGAAATGTTGGAAGTCTCCTTAGCTACTTCTATGATATTTTTATCATAGTATTCATGCCTTATTAGTTTATCATTAATCACCAAAGGATTAGGCAGAACTTTTTTCCTCAAAACATCAAATTTTTTCATGAACATGTTTACTACAATATCCATTTTTTAGCACTTATCCTTAAGATGTATCATGAGATTTATCTTGGAAATAACCTTCTTCACCTATAAAGTATTTTTTGTTTTGTCTGTTATCCCAATTTCTTCTAGTTCCTGCTTGTTTTCAGAGTTGAGGAATTTTATTATCTTTGTGGCTTCCTCCGGTTTCTTTCCAAGTTCTTCCTTGACCTTTTGGATTTCTTCAATAGCCTACTTTATCAATTCTTTCTGGTCAAATATAACTTGGATGGAAGTCCAAATATCATTAACAAAGTTAATGATATTGGCCCACAATTGTTTCTTTTCTTGAGCTAGTGGCTCTTTGAGTGTCAATTACTATTCTAATTTATGAATTCTATTAGTTAATCTGTTCAATTTCTGTGTTTCAGCTTTATACATTAGTTGAGCTAATTTCCTTTCGTCTTCTAGAATTTTACTTGTTCTTTAATCCTATAATATCAGTAGTTTGGATTGACATATCCTGCATGGATTTAATCAATTTACTTGACTCATCATTGGGATGGGCTATTGGAACTACTTCTTTTGTTGCTGATGTAGTAGCTGGTGTAGTTTTTGGAACTTTTATTGTCACTAAAACTACTGTAGTAGTTGATACTGTTGTAGGTAATGGAGTTCTTGTGGCTATTGAATATGATGTTGAAACTATGGGAATGGTAGTGATAGGAACTTCTTCCATGCTGGCCTTCTTTTCCTGCACTAATTTGTCCATTTCATTATCCATCTCTTTCAGTTGAGCTGTCAATTGAATGATGAGATTCATCATTTCATCCTTCTGACTTCATTCCCCAAAACTTCTTTAGTTTTTGGATGTTCAGTTGTAGTTAGTTTTAGTTGTTTCTTCAATGCAGCTATGTCTGCATTATTTTTCTTGATAATATTTTCTAATGCTTTGATGTTCTTTGGGTCATATCCAACCTCCATGACCAATTCTTCAAGTGATTTTATCCTATTATATTTTTCTTGTGAAGAAGCCTTCTCTAGTTTTAACTGTGCTCTTATATTCTCTAGAGAATTATGAATTTTTTGTACACTTAAATCCTTTTTTGTCATAGTGGAGTAGATAATTTGTCCTGCTTGTTTATGAAACTCAATTTTATCTATTAGATGTACATATCTAGCCATTACTTCAAAGGTTTTTTTCTTGTAGTCTGCTGATGATTTTGGAGCCTACATTGTTGGCTGTAAAAAGGTCATTTGCATCTTCTTAGTTTTGTAATAAAAGGATGAAATTAACATGTTCTGGTCACTAGGATTTTGTTTCCACTATTAGGCATAAGTCACAGCTTTCAATGCTTCATTCTTCAATTTGATTTTTTTGTACTTCGCCATTACATATTTTTATTTATCCACTGGTTTGCTTGATGATGAAACCTCTGCACTATGTTGTTTCTGAATGATTTGTGCACTAGAGGTTGATGGAAATTGTGTTTCTTCTAACATTGTTGGAGGTGCATCACCTCTAACCACTATATCTGTATCAATGACTTCAACTGTTTCAACTATATTTTCTTGTTTAATCATTGGATTCAGTTTGGAATTTTTCCTATACATTACCTTGAATTTGGTGTCAATAGTAATCTATGCAGAATAACAGCCTTCTTCTCTTGCCCTCTTTGATTTTTTGTCTTGTGGAACTGGAGTATGTAGGATGAAACTAGTATCAACTCGTTTCTCCAACTCTTGAAAAGTATTTTCCAACCACTTTGACTGGTTGGAATACTTTTCAACCTCTAGTTTTGACTCATGAACAAAAGGGGTCAATTTGAATTTGACGCTTAAATTACTGATGACTCCCAAAGGATCATATTTCAATTTGAAAATATTACTGAACTTGAAATATTGTAAACACTCATCTTCTTGTTGACCAACATTCCTACTATTGCAAATGAAAGGACCAAGCTGGTTCTTAATATTAAACCGATTTTTCTTCTTTGTTGATAGGAAATTAACTTCATCTGAGTTTAAGATATGTTTGATGTATTCTAATGCAAATAACCTCATTGGGAGGTATTTTGGAAGTTTGTATGGGATAAGCTGGCTTCCATACACCCTAATTTTAGTATGATTCTGGTATAAATACCAGTCCCATGTTTTACTTTTATATGACAATTGCAATATTTTCTTTCTCTCTTCATTGACCCTAGGTTGAATGCTACTACTTATCATGTTGAAGATTGGATAAAAAAATGAATCAATGAAGTCTTTGTAGCTGAATTCTATGGAATCATTTTTGATCAAATATGTATAGAAGACTACAGATTGGGATTACCCTCTATGTCTAGTTTTTGGATTCTAACTGCAAACCTTTCTGATTGGAAATACAGGAACAAATGAAACAAAACTGATGAATATTTAAACACTCCTTCCTCTACTAATTTAACCAATTTCTCATGGATGAAATCCGATAGATATTGAGAAAAGTTAAATGTTGAAGTTGGAGGCTGCCCTGGGAAGAATATGGATAAAATACGTAGGATAGAAGAATCTACATATTCATCAGTAAAGTACCCTAAAATGCATGACTGAATTGTGACAATCTGTCTGGTTCTCTCTGAAAAAATGGAAGTTGATTATGGAGGGTTACTCTTTGAGCTTTCTACTAATGGAGGAAGGAAGGTTTGGTTTATTTGGAACCTCTTGGGAAAGTCTAGCTTTAGATATAATTTAGTGAGGATTTCAATAGATAATGGGGCTTCAACAAGCTTGGGTTGGATCTGTAACATCTGATTTTTTTATTCTGCAGTGATTGTGAATAAAATATCTTGGCTTGGGGTTACTAGAGCTCTTTCATTGGGTAAATAATTGATCTGCCATAGTCTGATGACTTCTGGAAACTAAAATATTTGTGGGAAAATGTACCTGGGTAGGTTTGAATCCCAGAGGTGGATATCATCAGCCTGGTCTGTGAATTTATCATTGATCGAGTAGTGGAGCTCAAAAGGGTTAAAATCAGTGACTATATCACTAATTTGAAGTCTCTATAAGAAAGAGGTGTGTGGTAAAAAGATACCATAGGTGGTTGCAGAGGGTCTACTGATAAAATTCTCTGGGAGGCCATTCATTCATTTATTTGATCAATTATTACTTTTTTGTGCTTAAATAATGTCTTATGGTGACTTAGGATTACCTGGAAAAGGTTTAATTCGGTATGCAGAAGGGATTCTGGACATAGCATGCTTTAATTCCAGTGTACAAAGCTTTAACTGGGTCGGTAAAGGTTCTGGTAGAAAGAGGCTTCAAAATGGGTCGGAAAAGGATTATTTTTTGCAATTTTCAACAAAAAATAGACAATTATCAGTAAAAGGGTGAGTTTTATTGCTTTTAACCAGAGGTGGTTAATCACATTGGCTCGGGGTTGAATTTTCAAATAGTGCCTAGTTTCATCGCATAGTGAAATGGTGATATGGCGGGTTATCACATGATGAAAAGATGATTAGTGGTTTCGAGACTGGGGGGTGCGATGGAATGTAGGGTTGCTGCAAGAAAAATGGGCGAGGGTGAAAAACCACCCATTTCGCAACCCCCCCTAGCTTTAAAATTTGGACTGTCAGGGGTGCGAAACCTTTTATTTCCCGTTGGATCTGATGAATCATGATCAGGCGGATGGATGAATTGGGGTATTTTGACAGGTGGGACCCTGGTTTGTATATGCAGGGTGATATATGTGAAGGTTTAATATAAAAATGGATCAGGATATATATATATATATATATATATGTAGGGTTAATTAAAAGTGGGACTCAAGATAATATATTCGGAGCGGGTAATATAGTGAAGGGGTTAGCATGTAGTGGGGTGGGGGGGGGTGGGCGGGGTTAAATAAATATATCAAGCTTGGGTATATATAAAATTACATATAAACTATAGGCAGGATGTTGGAAATATACTAGGGATAGGATAAAATGATATCGGGGAGGGATTTTTTAGAGTGGTACCCAATATATTTTTTAAACATTTAAAACTTTGGATAATGGGTTTTTAATGTTTTAAATGGAAAAAGGGAATTATTAAAAGGGGAAGTTATTCCTCAAAGGAAAATGTGTTTTTTAACTACGAAAAAAGGGGTTTTTAGCCAGGGAAAAAGGTTTTAGGAAGGAGAAAGGGATTTATTACAAGGGGAAAGGAATTTAGGAGGATATTAGTGATATGTGATAGACCAATTGATGCTTTTTGTTACTTTTAAAATTATATTGCCTACCCTTTAGTTATCCTAACATTTGTTTACCTCAGTTATTGGGTGCATTTGAGCTTGCTGGCCCTTTTATTTTCTTTTGATAAGCAAACTAACCTAATTCTAACCTTACAACTTCCAATGGCTCAGATTAAACTGATGAGCTCATTTTAATTCTGTACCTAACTACTAATCTGCCAATATTAAATGGTTTAGCCAGATCTTTATTCACTAACTATCATTACATGAAATTTAAAAACATGAATGAATCAATATTAAACTGTTTAATCATTAGGAATTGTGGCATTTTGGACAAGCTGTACACAATTTTATTTCCATAAAGTAAACTAGAAGTAGTGGCATTTGAATGTGCAACACTTTTAGGATCTATTTTTGTTTCTTTTTGTGGGGTTCATACTTTATATTCTTTTTTGATATTCTTCTCTTTTGGTCTTTTGATTTTTATTTTAAGATATACCCTCTTTTCATTTTTTAATATGGGAAAACATTTGCAGAAATCAAAGTATGTACAATATTACAAGAATAAACACAATCAATTCAAAATTATGATCCCTATTATTATAGGACCATAACACCACACAACCCAAAGTTCACATCATGGTCAGGAGCACATCGTCCACCATTTCAAATTATAACGACATCACCATCCAAATTTTTGGAAACAATGAAACCACATGGTTCACATAAATCAAACGATATGAAAAAATTAAATTATAATGCAGTGAGATGTTTGATGAAGGTCGAAATGGATACAGATTATGGCACAATTAATTCGACACCTATAAACTCGATTAAACCATCAGATTTACCAAATTTGTTTCTTGAAGTTTCCTATAATACAGACTTTGATCTCATAGAAATCCTGAAATATCCAAGTCCCAATATTTTAGAATTTCAATTTTTTAATTGCATGAGAACTGAGGAATTCTATAAATATTTCAAAATAACTAAGAAGTGGGTTCATTTTGAAGATGAAGAAGTTATAGTGGAGCCAAGAACCAAATTTATATTCGACCCAAGGATACAACACAATTAGAAATCCAACTCCATAATACAAAAAAACAAATTTGGATGAGCCATATTGGGAGAAGCATAATGAATCTTTCATTAGTTGGGGAAGTTGGTGTTGAGATTCTCCTAGATACTAAATTTATTATGACAAAATGAATCCAACATATCATTAAATATCCTCTCATTGTAGACATGCAAGGGCTTAAAGAGCAAGCTGCAAAACTCCTTGTTGGTCACTTTCATAATGGTTATCTCTAGCTAGACAAGCCAATTATAATTTGTTTAATAGCCATACATAACAAATCGAGACTCCCATATAAATTTTATAAGATCCCTAAGACCACTGATATCAATTCTTCGGCTTAGGAATTTACACAGGGGACAACATCCCAGAATTCAAAAGGGTAAATAATTTCCCAAGTTCAAAATCAAGTGACAAAATGGGCATGCATAATTTTTTCCTTATTCCTTACTCCTATTGCAAGGGCTTATGATCTCACATTGTCTATGTCAGAATCAATTGGACAGACGATTAGGCTAGGTAAAGTATATAATTGGGCAGAAAATATTACCAAAAATGTCAAGGTGAGTTATTTTTAATTCCATAATTTAGGTATAATTTAGGTAAGGCCATTCATTTTTCCTCCTTATTGATTTGTATAGACATGAAGAAAATATCACCAATTAGAAAAAACAAATTTACCAGGATATCGTTTCATTTATTGTACAAGTTTAATATTTTTTCTCAAATATGGTTGGGGAAGCCAGAGTACGTAATCCCTTTAGATTTTTTTCAAAATTAGCTATTAAATATAACAATAGTTTCGAACTGATAGAGAGTACATCAATACATCTGAATAATTCCATCCCCTACATCACACATTTAATTGTGTCTGAACATTACGAAAACATAATATGTTGATTCTTTGGATGTAGATCCCCATCAAATTTTGTATCAGCCTACAGTCTACTAGATATTTACAAAACTACGACAACAGGCTACTATTTTCTTTAAAATTACACCTCAAGATTGAGAAGAGCCACGAGATATTATTTTACCTCTTTCAGACTCAGAACAAGAAGAGGAAAGGGAAGAAAACTTTTACATGAATTTGTGTAAAGTTAATATCTCAATACTAGTTAAAGATTATTCTAAGTAGAATCCAATCAAAGAATAATGAAGTTCAAACCTGACTGGGACACTAACTTCTTCTATAAACTGGAAATAAATTTTGATCGAAATTTTATTGTAAAACCCTAAGAAATAGCAGAAGCTAGAATCAATCACCTCAAAAAATTTTGAGAGCATACAAGAAAAATGTAAGTCACCCAAGAAGCCTATGAAGTCAACAATTACTAACTTCATACATTAAACTAGATATCTTGAAGTCACGTATGTAGGTAGGGAATATATTTTTTGAAATAAAGAAGAATAAAATGATGATGGACCAACAAAATTAGGATACTCATCACTCAAATATACTAAAAATTAGTGTAAATGGAAGTTTAGTACAAATGCAAGACTTATGTTGGCTGAATAAACCCAACAAGAAAAAAGATCAGATTTCCAACATAGAATTGGCTATAGAATCGCCTCTCTTGTCTCCAACAAAAATTATGGAAGAAATCTAGAAGCAAGACAATGATCCAACTAACCAAGATGACACATAGTATACCTCGTCGAAATACACAATGTCGAGCTACACAGAAAATAAAGCATTGGAGAAAATAAAAATGGAAACTCAGGATACGTCAACCTCGCCAACAACTAATCAGTAAGATCCACTAGTCTATCTAACTACATTTGGTATAGCTTCCCCCTAGATAAAGAAAGAACGAATATACAGAATAACTAGCACAAGGCATTCTTCCGACAAGAAAATATTTAAAATATTAGAAAATTCTATAAGAGGAACCAAGAAAATATTAAAAAGAAAAAATTTAGACAATAATAAGATTCCATATAGACAAAAACAAAAAAGGGAGATCTGGGAGGATTGCAAGTGCTAGGATATAGAAAAATTCAACATTGACACTCCGATTAGATTTTACGATCCACTTGTTGCATTTGAACAACTAATAGAATATCTATTCCACTCTAATGAGCAACTCACTCCTCCAATAAAAAAATTAAAAAATAGGGTAACAACTTAAGGAAGTTAGGAATTATCTAGTGTAATTCAGAATGCTTCTAAGGATTCATTCAATCAAAGGAATATATAGAGCATACATTAGCTCATGGGACTACTCCCAACATAATCTTTAATAATTGGTCAACATACGTAGCATCCACATGCAATCACATAAAAAACTCTAGAAGGTCTTATTCAAGAATTGTGCTCCTATAAAGTAACAAAACCTCTAGCAAAGTATTCCCATCACAATCAGGTCTCACAAGAGAAAAAACTACATTCTTGGCTATTGCAGGAAGAAATTTAGTGGGTTATAGAAGGGAAAAAGGCACAAACAAAAGCCTTTAATGCCACTAAATATATCCAGGGAATCACCAATCTAGTGTAGTAGTTGGAACAACAAACACAAATTAATCAAAAAATAAAAATAAACATCAATAACCAAAAAAGAAAATTACTTAGCATAACTAAAAGAATTAGATGCACAAGCAAGGCTAGTTTTACATGAACGAACTATGTTCGATCAACATCTTCAAGTGCTTGCACCTATCATTTATCAAAAAAAATTTGTTGAAATGCCAACACCAATACCTAGAGTAGCACAAACTTCTCTAGTATCCACACCACATCCCAAACACAATTTTTTTGAGCCAAGTTTTTCAAGATATCATTAGGCTTGATAACAACATTTCGATAGACAATAAATTGATGTTAAAGGTGCTAATTTGGCACTCAGAAGTAAAGAAGAGGAATATGTTGAGTTGATATAGAAGAATTGTTTAAAGAAGCATAAGGAAACATCAAAAGTGTATTAAATGTTTAGTAAAACACCCAATCTAAAGAAAATTAATTTCTTTCTCAGTATTTCTTTCTTTTGTTTTATGATATATCAAATTTGGTATAATATCTTATAAGACTGTAAATATCCCCCTTCTTTGGGATGAATAATTCATTGAGGGTGGAGAGAGATGTTTGAGGGGCTAGCTAATCCCATTTGAGTCAATAATATACATTGTAAAGTTAGTCCACTCTCTAGTCGATTCAAGAGTCTAAGTTGATTCCAATAGTTAAACCATCATAACTGTCTCTGTTGAATATATAAATGACAATGGATGCATCAATGTACTAGTTCTGATTATATTTTTAGGAGATTATAATATACATATTTTCTTGTTGGTTCTCTATGACTTCTATCTCTTCCCTTATTCTTATGTTTCATATTTTCATGTGATTTCTTGTGCCCTTTCTACTGGTAACTAATGCACACTATTTTCTAGACTATAACATATTATTTTGGTAGCCTAAGTTTCTTCTTCTATTTTATCCTTATTTTTTTAATACAAAATGACATATCCAATAATAAAATTGTATCCTCTCTAGTTTCTAATTCTCTTTCCAAAAATTCCTCATATTTAGCTTATTGAATAATTATTTGAGCTTATTTTTATGGACACAAAAATTGATTTACCAGTAAATTCATGGAGTGTAGGCATTATGGAAATTATTTTTTATAAAATTATACATGATGATAAGTATAGTAATTATCCATCCATACATCCTATAATTTGAAATTAAAATTCTTAGGTTTGCATGGTTTTGGAGAGGTGATAGCTTCCTTGTACAAAGGCTTGGAACTTCGTAGGTTAAAAGTGTCTTCTCTAGTGTTATTTTTCAAACCCATAAACCCATTTAACAATAAATTCACCAAATGTAAACCATCTCCATATTTATGTGGTCTATATCCTAAAACCATTTATTTTTTATATACAATAGTTTGGGTGGAGAAAATAATTTCTTAGGAATAGCATAAATTTCTCATTTGGATTGTGTTGGGTAATTTAATTGACCCTAAATTACTTCATTAACTTTCGACCAAGGTTTATGTAATTATGAAGTGTATTTGCACCATATATGCTAGGAATCCTATATTTGGATGAAAATTGATCTAATTATGGATAAATGTTTAAATGAAATTAAAGAGTTTTCATGCACATATTATTTCCATTAAATCTAAATCAAAACCAAATGCCCAACTAAATTTAAATTAACCTAAAACTTGAAATATCAATTTATTCTAATTGCATAATTGAAATTATATCTCGAATTGCATAAAGGAAATATCAATGCTAAATTGTAGAAAATTGATCTTATTACTAATTGCAAAATTGAAAGTTTAACACTACTTTTGAAAAAGGAAATCTTAATATTATTTGAAAAAAATGAAACTTTTCTCTAAATTGTAGAAAAGAAATAATACATCTAATTACTTGCAGAATAAAACTAAATAAAATGAGAAATTTTAACTTCAAGTGATTACTGATGTGCACTAATAGCTCTGAAAAACCATCTCTTCATCATCCACCAAATAAAATGAATCAAAACAAAATCATTTGAACAAAAAATATGCTAGAAATAGATCTTTTTGTTATGTTTGTTGAGCCCTAAAGATGTCCTTTCCTTTCACCAAATTTCACTTCATTCCATTTGTCCTTTATCATTTATAGGCTTAAAAGATCAATAGGAATGATTAAAATCACTTTAAGAATGCATGCAATGACTGACTTATTATACTTTTTTGGTTTTGTTGTCATAGTGATTTTTTAGCAGACTTAGCTAGGGAATGCAGTCATTCTGTAGCTAGTCGCATACTCCGTAGCCATATTTATGTTTACACAGGTTCCAGGTTTCATTTGAGGGAAAGATGCATATGGTTAAATTCCAGAACTCTCCTACATCATTCCTTGTCCTCCACGAAGGCTGAGCAAAAATCTGAAAGTGGTTATGCACATGGACAAAGCCAAAACCAAGAAGCAGACTTCTACAAGGATAAGGAATTTGTAGGTGTCTTCAGAAAAATACGAGTCCTCAACAAGAGTTGTAGTTTGATTTTGATTATAAAAGAAACCTATGCCTATTTCTACTCAATGACAGTTATGTATTGGCTTATAAAAATAACTCGATGAACCGAGAAACAGTTAGTTAATGTTTTGTTGTTAGTTCTCAAAGACTGTGATACTCTGTTTTTGAACGTTTTTTTTATTTAATGAAAGAAGTATAAATTTGATGCATGATCTGAAGCAACTTTAAGGGGTTAAGGATTCATGTGCCAATCTTATGGTAGAGGGCCCCTACTGTCTGAAAGGCTTTGTGCATATTTTCTAGATAAGTGACCTTTAACTCTATTTTGTTCTTAATGTAGAAATTTGTTGAATAATGAAGATTTTTTCACCGATATTATCCTGGTCACACACTAATTTGAATTCATGCATAACACATAACCTCTTCTACAATTGATCATCAATATGCGGAAATAGAAACAGTCGCATGCGCACATAAACACAATAGTCAAACACACATGAACACAGTATGTAATGGGGAAAGCTTACAGCTGAAAACCCCCAACTATCTGTATATTATAATGATAGAGAATCATGTAACAATCATATTACAATACTCCTCACAAGCACTCGGTACTATCTCCAAAAAGTTACACACAAACTAGCTCAGTTTTGAACAAGTCACGAGTTCAAAACTCCTCCATTGTTTGCCTGCCTCTACTGCGCAATCCAAGATGAGAATGAATGAGATCAAGGATAAAATCCCCCTGGCTTTTAATGTGAAATTCTCATTGGCAATCTCAATCAAATATTGTGCAAATCTCATGCACGGTATAGTCACAACTGATAGTAGACTCCACCCTTTCTCCTACCTCTTCCACTGGTCTTCACTGAACTGTACATGCACTGAGTTAACTGATGTGTTCTTTAGTTGATTTATGAGTTAATAATTAGTGAATTAATTAATAATTAATTCACACCACTCATCACTATTGTATCAATCAGTTAGACTAGATACAACTAGTTCAACTAAGTTAAACAGCACACAACTCCACCAACTGTCTCATCAACTCCACCAAACTCCACCACTTGAGTTCTAACTGAAGTCAACCATGCAATAGCTCAACTAAACCTAGGAATAGCATAATTCCTTCTGTCAGCTGCATGTGCCACATCCAAGCATCAAACTGAAGTGCTCCAAGAGGAAAAGATAATGTTTATAGTCTAAATATTATTAAGGGTTAATAATATTTGACTGTTCTATTTTTAGCCTGGCAGTCTAAAAATAGATTCCGCCCAATGTCTAAAAATAGATGTCCATATATTTTTACCAACATGACCAATCATCCATAAATAGCATCCTGCAACTCATAGACCATGATCCATATGTCTAAAAATAGACATAGTCTAAAAATAGACTTTGCGACAAAAATCACTTGTGTGGCCCCCACCTAGTTTTGGTGATCACTTTCCAACTAGGATCGGGAAAGATGTTTCAGGATGCCTTCTTCACTATTTCTTGTTGCCATCTTCAACACTCCCTCTCAAAAAGAAAGGACTGTATTTTCATGCGACATGCAACTCCATGCATTCACTTGTGACCTTCACAACGCCATGCGACTCCATCGTCGCCATGCACCTTGCATGCAACATCTCCGCTTGAATGAGCTCCAAACCACTCAATCGATCTGATGCATCCATCATCAAATTATTTGACCTCTGCTTAGCTACTACACATGTCATCAGGAACCATTGCGCTGTTGAACTCTTTCACCCATGCACTCTTGCACTTGCTGTCAACTCTGATTCACGCTCCAGTATCCGACACTGTCAATTTGATCTGCCTGCATCAATCCAACTGATCTGCTACTACTGTGCTTTGGGCACCTCGTAGCTAGGTTCAATTCATGAGATCCACACCATCTCTATGATTCCTGCCCAGAATCTCCTCTTGGGATTATTCATGCATGTCGCCCCACCTCTCAGCTGGTGGTATAGCTGCATGCACTCCCTCTGCCCATCTAGCACGAAATTTATCTGCATGAGTGGTCTCTCCCACTCCATGATCCTCTTGTGGTTGCTCCACACCCCGAGGTTCACTTTCACCTACATGCAAAACTTGCTCCCTCTCAAGCATCAGTTGCATGTCTTTCTCCCGCTTCCCAACAGTAGGAAGCTCAGTATACATCCCATCTACTTCAAGTCTGTAGAGATTCTTTGTCCGAATCCCAACCTTCTTGACTTCTCCCATTTCCTTGTGCCAAAGGAACACTTTCCCTTCTCTAAATACAACTTCATACCCTTTATCCTCTAACATTGCGACTGAGATCAAATTCTTTGTTAAAACTGGTACATGCAATACATTTTGTAAAAGAATGAGTTTACCTGACTCCCTCTGAAAGGTTATGGTACTAATTCCGGTTGCATTGTATCGTCCATTGTCACCCAACTCAACATGCATCTGGAGATTTTTCTCCACCAAGTCACTAAAAAGATTCACATCTCCCGTCATGTGAAAGGAAGCGCCACTATCAATATACCACCCCGATCCCAATGCACTAGACACCATGCATGCGATCAATGAGAAGTCTAGCTCAAATTGTGAGGCAAGAGCCTCACCAGCTGCAACTCCAGCAGCCTGCTTGTTCTTCTTCTTTTGTGGACAATTCGTGGCGTAATGTCCATGATCGTGGATGTGTTGACACTTCTCTACTTCCCTTGACATGTCACTAAACCATCAACATCGATTGAGTAGCCCTTCCTTGCCCTTCTTCCTTCTTCCTTGCTGCAGCCAAACTGTAATACTTTCATCAAATGCCTTTGATGAAGATCTATCCTGTACTCGTCTTTATCTCTCTGTGACAAGATCCAACCAAAGTCGCTCCTTGATTCTCGGGAAATTTCTCCACCACTTGATGTAGATCCCCAGGAATGCCAACTCTTGAACACTGGGCTTATGCTTCTGCGTCCACCACAATTCCTCATCATCCACTTTAAATTCCCAAGCACTCCTTAAGTTTATCCTCGCAGTGGGGATGTGTCTTGCTTCAAGTATACTCGCATTAGTGTCATTTTCTCCATCTACACATATTTTCCGAGTGCTCTTCATCTCGAGGTGCCACAATCCTTTATCACTTTTTCCACTGAAACACCTTCCCACAAATCTGTCCACATCAAGTATGGATAATCTTTTCCATGCAGGATGGATACTATGTGATCCTTCACGCCCTCCAACAGAATCCTTCGACACCTTGCCATCTTCTTTTGCCAAGCCTCAACTTGAGCAGCATCAGTAGGCTTTGGGACTTCAGCATCTATGAAATCCTTCAGCCCATTATCATCTAACACCGCCTCCATCCTATCTCTCCATGCAATATAATTCGAGCTGCCTTTAAGAGCATACTCCAATCGCAATCCTTGATAAGACATTTTGACTTCAACACCAAGAAAACACTGCTGCAAATTCGAATTCGAAGCTCAAAACTTAACTGCTTCTGGATCTGTGAGAAAAAATTATTTCTAGAACAAAGATCAACTGTAGGGGCATTTACTGGATATATCACCTTTGAAAGAAACGATGGATCCAGAGGCTACCTGGCCCATTACAGACTCTGTCTACCGAAATAATTGTAATCACTGTAATAGATCCCGATGATCAATTCTTCGCTCTGATACCATGTAGAAATTTGCTGAATAATGAAGATTTATTCACCGATATTATCATGGTCACACACTAATTCGAATTCATGCATAACACATAACCTATTCTACAATTGATCATCAATATGCGGAAATAGAAACAGTCGCATGCGCACATAAACACAATAGTCAAACACACATGAACACAATATGTAATGGGGAAAGCGTACAGCTGAAAACCCCCAACTATCTGTATATTACAATGATAGAGAATCATGTAACAATCATAGTACAATACTCCTCACAATCACTCAGTACTATCTCCAAAAAGTTACACACAAACTAGCTCAGTTTTGAACAAGTCACGGGTTCAAAACTCCTCCACTGTTTGCCTGCCTCTACTGCGCAATCCAAGATGAGAATGAATGAGATCAAGGATCAAATCCCCCTGGCTTTTACTGCGCAATTCTCATTGGAAATATTAATCAAAGCTTCTGCAAATCTCATGCACGGTATAGTCACAACTGATAGTAGACTCCACCCTTTCTCCTACCTCTTCCATTGGTCTTCACTGAACTGTACATGCACTGAGTTAACTGATGTGTTCTTTAGTTGATTTATGAGTTAATAATTAGTGAATTAAATAATATTTAATTCACACCACTCATCACTAGTGTATTTATCAGTTAGACTAAATACAACTAGTTCAACTAAGTTAAACCGAACACAACTCCATCAACTGATCCATCAACTCCACCAAACTCTACCACATGAGTTCTAACTGAAGTCAACCATGAATAGCTCCACTTAACCCTCAGGAATAGTGTAATTCCTTCCGTCAGCTCCTGTGCCACATCTGTGCACTTAACTGAAGTGCTCCAAGAGAATAAGATAATGTTTATAGTCCAAATATTATTTAGAGCTAATAATATTTGATCGACCCATTTTTAGACAAAAAGCCTAAAAATAGACTTCGACTCCGATGTCTAAAAATAGAGTCCTTCATTTTATTTTTGGCCAACTGACCAACTCCAAGAATAGCATCCCAACTCCTAGATCAGAGTCTGTATGTCTAAAACAGACATAGTCTAAAAAGAGACATATAGTCTAAAAATAGACATAGTCTAAAAATAGACTTTTCGACAAAAATCACATGTGTGGTCCCCACCTAGTTTAGGTGATCAATCTCCAACTAGGATCAAGAAAGATGTTTCAGGAGGCCTCCTTCACTATTTCTTGTTGCCATTTTCAACACTTAATGTAGGAAGTTTTCTGAGTTTTTCCTCTTGCATGATGTTTTATTTCATTTACTTACATCTAATATTATAGTCAATCTTGTTCTCATGAGCTGTTCTAATATATCACTAACACGTGAATGAGATATAGCTGTAGTACTTTGGAGTTAATTGCATTTTAGCTTAGTTCTGTTCATTGTATTTCAGTTCTATTAGTTAATTGCACTTCAGTCTTGTTAAGTAGATTTAAAAGACCCTCATTATTTTATAAATTGATCTTGTTCTCAACTTCTTCTAACACATCATTATCATTTGAACAAGAATTAGTTGTATCATTGTGAGTTCTTGAATATTCTGCAATCATGTAAAAGATTCTCCTAATTTTACAAACAACCTTTTTCCCAAGTTGTTCCAAGAAATTTCTAACCTTTGAATGAGGCTTAATAGTAACATTTTGAGTTTCAGAATGAGTTAATTCTAGTGTCATAAGTTATTTTAGCATAGGGTTCCTTACTATGTTGCAGATAATATTTTCTCAAAATGTTCCAACAAATTTCTAACAACAGATAAGATTTTCTCTGTGATGTTTTAAGTTGTTGTTTATTAAAGAGAACCTCATTACATCAAAATAATCCTTTTCTCAGTTGTTCCAAAATATCTCTAATGAAATGAATTGGACTAATTAATGTTATGAGTTACTTTTCTTATCAGATTTACAATATTTGGATTAGCATTTTTTTTTCTTACGTGCAATTCATAGTTTAGAGTAGATTTTATTCTATTTTAGTGTGATCAGTAACTTCTCTTTTCTAGAAATTTAGTTCTTTTCCCCTTAGCATAAAAACACAAAACCAAAAACACTAAAAAAAAAACACTAAGCACAACGAAGTAGGAAGAAGATACCTAGGCACATATGGTGCACTTCACTTCAACAGTTTACTAGCCCTGGTTGACAATTTATGACATCAATTTAGGAACACTAAGTTGAGAAGACAATGTTTATTTTATGAGTTCCCTTAAAAAAAGAAATATGGTACTTGCAAAATAACTGAAATTTTACTGTTCATGCTAGCAAAGACAAAACTATATGAAATTGTGAATTCAATACAAACTTTCTACAATAAATTGCAATGTAAAATAAAAACTAACCATGCTTACAACTCTCCATGGGGCCCTCTCACGTGTGTAAGTCCTTCACTACTGAAATGATAACTCAACCACACATTGGAAAATAAGACCATAGAACTTTATCAATCCACATATGTTTCTTGAATAGAACTTTCAAATATTGAAAATAAACAAATGAGTAAGTTAACTATTATTTTGGTTTCGCCTCATGGTTTTTATACAATTATTTGTCAAAATAATCAAAGATTCATATGTTGATATACAATTAAACTGGTCTTCCATTTAAGAAATAAAACTGAATTCAAATTCTATCTCCTCATGATTTTCTACTGGAAGAGAAAATCACGAGGGATTATTCTAGAACATTTCTTCTGAATCAAACAAGTATTCTCCATGCTCTCCTTATCTCACAGTGATTTCTTGCTAAATTTCGCTTGATTGTTGCATCACCATAGCTAGAGTTTGAATTTAGGTTTGACTCTTACATATTTTAATCTCTTTAGATTTAAAGATCATTTGGATAGGTGGACATCCATGTGGGGAACATCTATCATCTACAAGTACATTTCATTTTGTCTTTGGCACATTGGAACCCATCTAAGAATGGAAATGGCTACAACATTCTAGACTAGATGCAGAATGATCAAGATTATATAATAGTAAGGATGTTATAATTATAATTTGCAAAGGAACAATAGATTCTAAAACATGGATTATTAATACCTTTTATATGTTTGAGTATGTATGAGATGAGAATATCATGTGACATTGTAACCGAGAAGAAAGGTGAGATGTGCACTCTGCTAGGGTTTTTTGTCCTGTCACTTTGTAGAAACCCTAGCAATCTCTGTAACTCTGTTAAGCACTGACGGCGCCTGTTTCTCCAAGCATAGTAGCTCTGCACACAATCATGGCGACGGAAACGGGGGGAGGCAGTCAGCCTCCCCCTGCAAATGAAGAAGGAATCGAAGGAATACCCAATCTAAGCAAAACCAATTCTGACAACAAGTAGGAGACTAATGCGACTCAGAAGTCGACCTCTGGAAAACAATCAGATACGCCGCTGGCCACTTCTTCCACCTGCAAGCCCATAGCTCCAGACAGACCCAAAATCGACTTACCAATTCATCGTATAAATTCCAGAATTCAGTACATGAGGGATCACGCCCTCATTGGGAAATTTATCGGTTTTTGGCCGATAGAAAAATCGTTACAAGGATGGATTGCGTCCAAGTGGAAGCCCAAGGGACATTTTACTCTGCAACTGGGTCCAAAAGGCTTCTTCATGGCTATTTTTAACTGCATTGAGGACAAAAATAAGGTAATGGATGAGGGCCCATATTTCTTCAACTCGGCGGGGTTATATCTCAAGAACTAGGTCAAAAGATTCAACCGAGACAAAGAAAATTTCAACTAGGCACCTGTATGGATTCGTCTATACTCATTGCCACTTGAATATTGGGATGAGGATTCACTCCAAGAGATTGGAAAAGGGTTTGGAGAGTTCATAAAGATAGCAGAAGAGACCAAGCTACGAAGATACACCTCCTATGCACGAATATGTGTTTACATGCATCTGGACGAAGCCCTACCAGACGCGGTAAGTTTATTTCATGATGATTTTGAATGGATTCAACCTCTTGATTATGAACATGTTCCATTCCACTACATAAGGTGCCATGCACATGGACATCTCTTCAGAGATTTCCCACTAATTTCTCAATCCCGGAACCAAGAGGCTGAAGACAACACAGAAGCAGATGGGTTTACTAAAGTTCCTTCTCGAAGAAGACACAACAAGAAATCCTCCTCTTCTTGGAAAAAACCTAGCGCTCCTCCTAATACCCCATCCACCAGTAATAGCTTTACCATTCTGGCTCATACTGACCCTCATAATGATTCCACCCCATCCTCCCTCAATCCCTCCTCCCCTTCCTCTACCCCCTTGAATCAGCCCAACCCTAAAATCACTGTGCCCTCTCAGTCTAAACTACAATCTATCATTCTCTCTGATACCAATCCCTCTTCAAAGAAAAATCAGGTGACTTGGAACCCTACTCTCATGGATCTGGATGGGAAATCCTCCAACCCTAGCCAGGATAGTAAAGAAATTTCATAAAATAGTCAGATTACCCTCATGGAAGAAGATTCAGAGGGCTTCGATCTAGGAGAACTGGATCCCTTGGGCCTAGAATAAGCTTGCAGAAGAAAATAATTTGATAAGATAAATCCTCGACAAATTGAGTCACTCGAGGCGGTCCTCTCTAAAGTCCAACAGCAAAGGAAATTGGGTATTCAGCCTGGTAGTCATTGGGATAGCCTGAAAGTGATAAAGGAAACCAAGAAGCGAGGCCGAAAGCCATATTTCCAATGCACCATCACTTTGGGGGAGATGCTGGTGGATTCAGGACGATACCCCAAATTAACTCAATTCTTCAAACTGCTTGCAAATAGTTCCCCATGAAGTTGGTCTCATGGAATGTTAGAGGGATTAACAGCCCGAGGAAGTACAGGATGATTAAGAACATGATTCAGAAAGAGAAGCCTCAAATACTCTTTCTTCAGGAAACCAAATGTAATAGTGAAATGCTAGGCTCAATCTTATCAAAATCTTGGCCCAGCTGTAGCTCAGTAGCAGTGGATGCCTCAGGATTATCAGAAGGACTGGAAATAGCTTGGGATATTTAATCCATCATGTTAGCAGACTTCCATGCAACGCACAACCTTATTCAAGCTACCTTCCACCCTATTGTAACTAACATACACGGGCATCTTTCCAATGTCTATTTTCCTCAGGACCAGGCTAGCAAGATAGCTCTTTTAAACACTTCGGAAAATATAAATTCAAATAGATCCCATCCCCTATGGATAATTGGAGGGGACTTCAACATGATCACTAGAATGGATGAAAATTATGGAGGAAGGCCAAGAATAGATCCGAAGTGCTCCTACTTCAAAATTTTCATTAACAATAGTTGGCTCATAGATATACCTTTCTCTAATGGAATTTTCACCTGGAACAATAGAAGAATAGGAGGTCAGCAAATCGCTTCGAAATTAGATAGATTCCTAATCTCTGACAACGCCATTCATGTGGGTGGGGACATCACAGGCTCAATTCTTCCCCTAGCAGGCTCAGATCACTGGCCTATTCTACTTCAATGGAAAAATATAGGATCCCATCCAAAATGACCTTTCAAATTTGAAGCTTTCTAGCTCACTCATCTGTCCTTAAAAGAAATGGTATACGCTGCATGGAGGAGTTTTTTCCAACCAAAAGGTTCAAAAATGTACTAGTTTCAACAAAAGCTCAAGCTCCTCAAAAGTCATATCAAAAATTGGAATCAGACATCCTTTGGGAATATTTTTCAGGAGAAGAAGATCCTTGAGAAAAAAATGGATGAGGTACAACAGGAAATCATCAATAAAGGAATATCAGAGACTCTCGCTTCCAAGGATCAAGACCTACAAAAGCAGTTGGAGGAAAGATACAAACAAGAGGAGATCCTTTGGAGGAAAAAATTAAGAATTCGCTGGCAAAAGGAGGGAGAAAAAAATACCAAATTCTTTCACAGCTCAACTATTCAAAGAAGAATGCAAAATCGAATGAGCCATATCACCAATCAGCAGGGGGAACGGATGGAGAAGCATGAAGATATGGAACAGGAACTCTTGGAATACTTTAAAGGCATCCAACAAGAACCTTAGGTCAACAGACAACAGGCTATAGATAAAATCAAGAAATCGATCCCCAACTTGATCACAGATGAGAATAATCAAATGCTATTACACCCTATCTCTCTCCAAGAGGTGGATTCAGCTATGGCACAGTTCAAAGATGGTAAAGCTCTGGGCCCGGATGGCTTTACTTCTAATTTATTTCATTATTTCTAGGATCTTATTAAACATGAAGTTTGGAATCTTGTAGAGGAATCAAGAACCATGCATTGGCTCCTACCCTCCCTCAATGCTACATTCATTGCGCTGATACCAAAATAGGAGCAACCAAGTAAACCAGAAAAATTCAGGCCTATAGCCCTTTGTAACGTGATCTACAAAGTTATCTCCAAAGTTATTGCCAATAGGCTTAAGCCACTCCTGCCGCTTCTCATCTCACCAGAGAAGACAAGATATGTAGAAGGTCGACAAATATTGGATGGTATAATTTTAACTCATGATATTATACACTCCCTAAAATTTTGCAAGAAGCCAAGAATGCTCCTCAAGATCGATCTCTCCAAAGCCTTTGACAAGTTGAATTGGAACTACATTCAACAAATTTTAAGTGCTTTTGGTTTTGATCAAATGTGGATAAGATGGATAATGAGCCTCATCACTTCTACTTTCTTCTCAATCTTTGTTAACGGGATTCCCTCGCCCCCTTTCTTTCCTTCTAGAGGAATCAGACAAGGTGACCCTCTCTCCCCCTTCCTTTTTTTTCTTATGGCTGAGGGCCTTGGCAAATTAATTCACAACCATGTTCGCAGTCATCACTTGTGAGGCATCTCTCTCCATGGAGCCCCTGTCACCACTCACCAACAATTTTTGGATGGTAATATGCTCTTTGGCCACTCTTCTGTTCAAGAAGCCTGCTCTTACAAATCCATTCTTAACCTTTTATCTAAAGCTTCTGTTTATCCATTAATGATTCCAAATCTCAGATATTCTTCTTCAATACCCCCCCCCTAAATCAAGCCAATATTGCTCGTATTCTAGGTTTCTCTGTTGCTTCTCTCCTTGACAAATACCTAGGAGCTCCTCTTATCGACTTTGCTATCAAGCATTCTTCATGGAACCTTCTCCTTGAAAATCTGGAATCTTGGTTATCCTCCTGGACCTTCAGAGCTCTCAACATGGTGACTAGACTCACACTTATCAAATTTGTGCTGCAATCAATGCCCCTTTATCTTTTTTATGTTCTTGTTGCCCCAAAATGGGTCCTCAAACAGATAAAATATCTACAAAGCAACTTCATTTGGGGATCCTCTGGTCGAAATTGAAAATGGGCCTTGGTCAGTTGGAACACTGTTTGCACTCCCAAGGAAGCAAGGGGTCTTTGCCTCAGAAACCCCATGCACAGTAATGAGGTCATGGGAGCACGTGTTTGGTGGAAATGGATATCAAACTCACACACTCCCTGGGCTAAATTATGGACAGAAAAATACGCCAACAACAGATCTCTGGTAGATTTAATAAGGCTTTCTCCTGAACAAACAGTTTCTCTTGTTTGGAATGCACCCAAGCAGCATCATGCGCTTATACAGCAACATAGTTTCTGGGAGATTCGCAAAGGAAACCTGGATAGGTTATAGTCTGACTCTTGGTAGAAAACCCAAAGCTTCTTGAGACTTATTCTCAAATCAATGTTGGGAACAAAAACGCTGCAATAGAAGACAAGGTTTGTCAATATTGGCTTCCCTTGGACTGTAATGGGTTTAGGCAATGGAAGCCCTTACACCACATAGCTCCACACGCACAAAACACAGATTGGGAAGCTCTCAACAATGAGCTTCAACGTCGGCAAATCAGATGCTTAGAGGACCCAGACATCCTTAGATGGGGTTATACTACGAGAGGTATGTTTACAACAAAAGAGGCTTATTCCCTAATGCACCCTTCTCCCCTCCCTTGTGACCCTCTCTGGAAATTTATTTGGGGCCCAAACATTTGGTAAAAAATCTCTACTTTCCTCTGGCTCCTCAGCCATAGGAGAATCCTCACTTGGGACAATTTAATCAAAATGGGTTTCATAAGGCCTTCTCAATGTCATAATTGCAATCAAATCGCTGAAACTATATAGCATCTCATGTTGTCTTGCCCTTTAGCCAACTCTTTATGGGAAAAACTCAGCTTTCATTGCCAAAGGAACAAACCTACAGGAGACATCACTAATATCCTTCAAAATTGGCCAAAACTTCCTTACAGTTCCTCCCTTCTTAGTGCCCTCTAACAGCTTCTTCCCGATCTACTTTTCTGGTCTCTATGGAAAGAAAGAAATAAACGCATCTTTAAAAATCAGTCCTCAACTCTGGACACCATTTGGGGCATCATCAGCAATAATCTCCAGGAATCCCTTGCTCTTCACTCCTAGCAGGAAGACGATTTTCCCAAACAACCTAAAGAAATCTCCATTTGGCAAAACTGGAATCTCAAAATAGTAGTTATTCCAACTATCAGAAACAGGGCCGCCCCTGAATCTCCTCTACATTGGTCTCCCCCTCATTTTGGGGTCTTCAAATTAAATTTTGATGGAGCTTCCAAAGGAAATCTCGGTCAAGCAGGCTTTGGTGGAATTTTTCAAAACTCTAAGGGGGAAACTCAAATCATATACTATGGATCAACCAGATGGGATACTAATAACTCGGCTGAATTATAAGGACTCTCGCAAGGCCTTTGCCTTACTCATCACTACAACTTCTTTCCCATCATCATTGACGGGGATTCTAAAATTCTCATTAAAATGGTAAATCAGATCCTATGGGGTACCAATTCAGCAAAGGTAGCCCATAGTTGGTGTTTGGCTGCCAGGATTGATAGGATAAGCAATTGGATGAAAAGCAACAGGGAAATATCATTCACCCATGTCAAGTGAGAAGGAAACAAAGTTGTAGATCTCTAGGCCAATTTTGGAGCAGATAGCACTAACACACTCATTCATGGCCTCCTCAACATTATCCATGAACGAGAAATGCTACAAAATTGCAACATGTTGGTGCACAAGGACTATTCTTCTCCAGATGTGGATGTATGTGTGGTTTGATGGGACATGGGTCCTTACGCGTCTCCTGAAGGAGCTCGCGTGGGGTGGCCATATGGCCCTCTGTACAGGCATTTATGGAAACTTAAATTTGCCAGCTCACGCAGATGTTAATTCCCCTGCCCGGATTCTCATTCAATTTCATATGGAGGTTCACTCGGCTATGGAGCTCGTTCTGGATGGTTCAGATGGTTGTGATTGCAGTGGTGGCTCCCCGCTTCCTCTTAGCGGTGTTTGCTCTCTAGGCTTTGCTGAATCTAGTGAACGAACTCACACTAGGTGTCGTTGCACCTTGCTTTCTTGTTTTGAGCTACCTCCTGGGCGTCATTTCACCCACAGTCCCTTCTATGGTGGAAATTATCCTTATTGTGCTTGTGCAGCTAATCTCGGTGGTGTTGTTTCTCCTCGCTGTGCTCGGTCGACATTCTAGGGCAGTGTTAACTCCCCTCTCTGGGCTCCTGAGTTCTATGTTCACCCCTTCTACTGTATATTTCATCATCCCACCTCTGCCTCCATGCTGCGCCTCCGCCACAGAATGCAGTGTCGAGGCACTAGTCGGGACCGTGTTGCTCATTATCGCCCTTCTACCAGTTCCGCCTCGGGGTCTTCCTCAATTGATGAGGCGCATGACCAGCCTCAGGCCATGCAAAGCTATAGAAGATGAGGCCGCCATAGTGACTTTGTTCGTTTTTCTAGGAATATCCTCCCCCTACAGCTGACCCTCCCAATAGTGCAATCCCTCCTGTCTCTCATGAGCCTGCAAGTCTCCCCATTCATAAATCTTCCCAGCGTGCAGATTTTTGCTTTGAATGCTCCTTAGACTGACCCATTGTTACATCCTTCATCACTGTAACTCTCCGAGAAGAGTCTCCCCTCCCTGCTCCATCACGTGTAGCCTCTCCCCTGCCCCCTCTTGTCTCTAGCTTCCCCAGAAGCTTGGTCTTGCCTGCAGATTCTACTCACCCTTGCAAGGACGCGCTGCGCAAGGTGGGTGTAGTCACTGACAAAGAGGGCACTCTCAAAGGCGTAATGGATGACAGCAGCGATGAATATGGGTGTAGGATTGTGGAAGAACCTCCGTCTCTGACTCATGAACCGTGATCCTCACAACTCTCAAACTCTTCTGGTATTTTTGTCCAATTACTGTTGGAATTTTCTGTTCTCTTGCCTCAAGGCTTAGCTGGAAAAGCTGATTGTTACTTTCAGTATATTTTTCTCTGTTACATTGCTATGTATGAACTATAGGCCAGTTTCCCTTCCAAGGGCGGCCAAACTATTTTTGTTAAAAGGACTGGTTTGCCTACCAAGGCAGTCCAAACTCTCTTTGTCAAGCATGGTCATCAAGCCCAGTGTTCAGCCTCTCACAGATGACATTGTGGCAGTTTTGTACCAGTAACCTTTATACATAATAGAATCAGTTTTACGTAGAAAAAAAAAGAGTATGAGATGACCTTGCTTAGGCTGAAACTGCTGCAAAATGGTCAAAAAAGGGTAAGGATAGGAGAAAAGGATAGTAAAAAAAAAAAAATCATACTTCAACATTCCCCCCGCATCAAAGGTCTTGCATGTCCTCATTCATCAAAAATTTAAAATTGTTCCTCCCTTGTTCTTTATTGTATGATCTTAGAAGCTTATGCCAACACATTTAGACTAGTGCTTTCCTTTCTCTTATTAATGCTGAAGCTTGCTCTTGGTATGTTCATCGGAATTTTACTCTTTAATCCCTTGATTCTATTTTTGAGGAATTTTTTGTTTGCTTCAAGTTTATTATTTTTATTGTACTATTATCATAGACAAAAAACTATACTATCATTATGTGTTCTTAATATTGAATTTTGTATCTTTGTTATGTCTCGTTCATGTGTGAGGTGTTTATTAAAAATTTCTAACTCATATATAACTTGTTTCATAGTGTCCTAAATTTTGTATTTTATTAGGAGTATGTTTTGTCATAGTGGTTTCATCAAATAAATTTTCTTGATTCAGAGAGGAAGTATTTTCCTTTTGTTGCACTCTTTGTTCCACAGACTGCACATAGTCATAGATTTCTTTCTGTATTGGATCAATGTTTTTTGTTTTCCTTATTGGGCTCATTATTTGAGGCGATGTCATGTATTCTTCTTCCTTAAGATTGAACAATTATGGAGATTTTTCATTTGAGAGCTTGGAAATTCTCTTACTTCTTCTTAGTTTCATTCCTAATTCTTCATTGTTCCGACATTTCCTCCTTTTGTTGGTTTGTTCCTATTTATCTTCTCCAATTCTTCATTTTCATTAGGTAGCTTAGAATTTGTGCTAGTTTTGTTTCTTCCAATATTTTGTTTCTCAGTTTTCTGTTTAGATTTTCCCAAATAATAAGAGAGTAGAGTGTCATCTTCAAGTTGGTCTTCTGGTGCCATTGTTTAATTTTTCCATAAATTTTCCTTTTCAATTTCTTCTTTAGGTTTAGGGTTTAGTGGTGCCCTCCTTAGACTTCTTTTAACCCTTTTTCTAGTTTCTCCCTCCTAAGCTTCTACAAAGATGATGTGGACTAGAAAATATTTCCAATTATCTTCCATTTCTTCTATGTGTACCTCTATGAGGATTTTGATAAATCCATGATGGTAGAGGGAATTACCAAGGGATTTTGATTCTCTTTACACACTTGAGGCCATATTTCCAATACTATAGAGCAATAAATAAGATAAAATAGTTTCATTTGCATTAATCAAATACATCAGAAGTCGACTTGATAGAAAAATGAGGTTCCAAACCTTTCTTCACAATTTAAATTTTTATGAATAACCAACAATACCTTCCTCCATTTTCCTTTCAGTCTTGTGACCAGAATTGCATTTTAAAACATAGAAATGGCTACACCTTGTTCTCTAAGGAAGTTTACCCA
This sequence comes from Pinus albicaulis, assembly GCA_034641835.2. Taxonomy (NCBI): domain Eukaryota; kingdom Viridiplantae; phylum Streptophyta; class Pinopsida; order Pinales; family Pinaceae; genus Pinus; species Pinus albicaulis. The sequence goes on from CM076578.1 coordinate 1,365,118,202, forward strand.
ATATTTATCCTTCATTTTCCTATTCTAAAACCAAATATCTTTTTTTCTATGAAATTATGTAGATTTTTCCATGATTTACTCTGTCAATATAAGCTCAATGTCAAGAATTGTTTCCTCGATGCCTTCAAAATCTCGAGAAAATTTTTTATTCAGCTCTGTCTCATGCACATCAAACCTTTCAAATAACCTAATCCACCATACTTGTTGCAACTTTTCTTTGACTCTCATGTATTCTTAAAGGAACTTGACTTCATGGGGTTCTAATTGGTTGATGATGCCCATGGTGGAGAGAAGTATTAGTCATGAACTATTTCTTTTTTATAGAGGAGATCGATGGTTGATACGAAGGAGGTTAAAAAAATAGAATGGCAAGGATTATGAAATGGATTGAAATGGAATGATATAGAGTATAATGATAATGGAGTAAGGTGATCGCGGGGTATTTGATTGGTGATAAGACTGAGGCTTTTTGTATGACCACCCACGATTTTTGGATCCACTTTCATAGGATTGATAGGATTTATGTGATTTCATATAGGTTTGATGTGATAGGTTAAGAAATGATGATAGAATGAGGTTTTAATGACTATAATAGTGGAACATAATTTTTAGGAAGTTTATAACGAATTTTAATAACCCAAATTTTTTAATGAAATCACCCAATTAATTAAAATATAATTCTCTTGTATGAAAAAAATTTAGCATCCCACATAACTTTGGTGTGGATGCCTTTGACGTTACTTTGTTGTGGATTTTCTAAATGTGAGTTGTTGATGTTGTTCCAACTGTAGGAATTAAAATCAACTATGGAACTGAAGATTATATGTAGAATGAAATTAATTATGTTGTTGCTTATTCCTTAAGATTTAGTGTTCAATCGGAGGAGGATTATTTTATTGTTGTTGCTTATTTAATGAAGAAGGTTTTCCTTCAGAAGTCTTTCTTTCCACCTGTAATCTTATTAGAAAAAGAGGGATAAAAAGAAATGGGAAAATACAAGGGAATTTTGAAAATCTAAACCACCAAGGACTCTTGCTTTTTAGTTAATATTTTCTGCATAAGCATGCCAACATTGTTTTTTTTCATTCTTATAGTTTTATTTTCTCTTCTTTTTAAAAAATATTTTTTAATATATATATTAGATGATAAAAATAATTAAAATTGAGTAGTATAATGAGGAGAATAATCTCATTTCCTAACCAACATGAATTCAGCATTTTCTTGCAAATATTTGACAAACTCTTCCTTTGTTAGTTGTTTATGATAAAAACTTAATATACGAACATTAAAATTGAGGGTAAATTTATCATAATCAACACTTTTGATGTTTACTGCTCTATTTTCATAAAAATTATCTATCTCAGAAGGACCAAGCTAATGAGTTTGAAAATTTTCTTGAAAATATTTAAATTTGGAGTAAAAAAGAAGATCCCAAACCCATAGCTCAAAAATTTTATCTTTGATAATTTGTTCATGTCATTTTGATATTTGTGTTGAACTATGATGGTCCTTTGGATAACATCTTCTCGTATCTCTTCTATCTCATTCAACTGTGCTATTCTTTCTTTTTAGCTTCTGATAGGTCAAGACCTAATTTATTAGTTGTTCTAAAAATCTCCACTTGGAACTCAATTGGAATCAAATCATGTTTCCCATAGAAAATATCATAAGAAGTATGTCCAGTCATATTTCTCCATTTAGTTTGATATTCCCATAATTCTTCTAGAATCTTGTTTGCCCAATATTTCATAGGAAAATGCATAAGCTTGGTTAAAAATTCCTCAGATACCTTGTTTGTGGATTCCACTTTTCCATTGGTTTGTGGATGATATGTAGTAGACTTATGATACTTGATTTTATAGTTCTCTATGACATTTTTCACCAACTTGGATGTCAATTGAATACCTTGATTTGTTACAATTTCTCCTGGAACACCAAAATGAGTAAATATATCCTCAAAATGAAATGTCACTACAACATTTTCAATTGAAAATAAAAGAGCCTTAACTTCTACCGATTTTGTAACATAATTTGTACAAACAAGTATATACCTTTTCTGTTTTGATGGAGGATTTATTTTCCCCAAAAAATATAGATCCCATTTTTCAGAAGGTCCGGAAGTACCTATGGTTGTAGATGCATATCATATGATGGAATAGGCTTTCCTATTATTTTACATAGATTATATATTTTAGCATATTCTTTGGCATCCTTAAAAATATGTGGCCAATACTATCCCAAAATATAGACCTTGTAAGTAGTTATTTTGTTACTAATGTGTGCTCCACATAGATCATCAAGAAAATATTTCAAAATTTCTGGTACTTCATCTTCTCGAGCACACCTTCAGGTGATCAAATCGGGTCCAATTTGTACAAATCTCCATCTATCCAAGGATAAGGGGCACTAGTTTTCATAACTTTTTTATTTTCCATGGTTGATAGTTGTGGAGGTAATTTTTATGTAGCTAAATAGTTGGTGATCTATAAACCAAGGTGTTTTAGTACATACTGCAAAAATATACTCATCGGGAAAATTATCTTTTACAAGAACATCATCATTATTATCCTGCATTTTAGAAATAAAATCAGCAACTGTACTACCTTTTCCCAGTCTATCAATAATAGTAATGTTGAATTCTTGTAATAATAATGACCATCTTGTAATTATACCATTATTAATTGGTTTGTTCATTAAATATCTAAAAACATAATGATATGTATGAATGAAAGTTTCATAACCAGTTATATAATGAGGAAACATATTAATGGCATGCAAAACATCTAAAAGCTCCTTTTCTGTTACAATCTAATTTAACTATACTCGAGTCAATTTTTTTCTTGTATAATAAATAAAATGAGGAATCAAATATTTTTGTGGCAACACCACCTAAATTTGTATTTGAAGCATCAGTAGAAATGTGGAAAGGGAGAGAGAAATTTGGTTCTATTCAAATTGGTGCTTTAGTAATTTTCTGTTTGCATGTCTCAAATGATTTTTGAAAGTCAGAATTCCAAACAAATTCATAACCTTTTGTAAGAATTTTTAAAAGTGGAGAGGCTATTTTTGTGAAATTTTCTATGAATCTTATGTAATAAAGTAATTTGAAAAAAATTGTAGCATTTCTTTCAAAAACATGAATTGAAATTTTTTAAAGTACTTCCACTTTAGATGTGTCCACTTTAATTCCATCACTTGAAATATGTTGGCCTAAAAAAATCCCTTCATTGAACATCATAAAACACTTCTCATGGCTTAATGAAATGTTTTATTATTTAGATCTAATAAGAATTTTTTCCAAATTTTCAATAGCTTCCTTGAAAGTATCTCCATAAACAACAAAGTCAGCCATCTAAATTCCCACAAAATCATGAATTAGATCATAAAATCTACATCACATAATCCAAAGGAATGTACCCTATAGGTATATGTTCCCCAAGTACATGTGAAAGTAATTTTATCTTGATCTTCAAAGTGCTAGATGTATTTGGTTATATCCACTAAAACCATCTAGAAATGAAAAATATTCCTTCCCTTCCAAGGTATCTAATACTTGATCTACAAAAGGTAGTGGGGAATGATCTTTCAAAGTAGCTTTGCTTTATTTCCTGTAGTCAATACACACTCTCAATTTACTAGAAGAACTGTAAGAGCTTGTTTTTTTTCTCATCCTTCGATTATACAAGAACATCTTCCTTTAGAGGAGAATTTTCGTGATCAAGATTTGCATTATTTTCATGAAATACATCCTCTTTATATTTTTGGATGGAAACCATTCGTGACTTGTTTTTAAAAACCGTACCATATCTAAGTTGAACATAATTTATACTTAATGAGGTTATCATACAAGCATGAAAATTTTTTCCTTCAACATTATAAACAAGTTGTTGATTCTTATTTTTTTTATTCGAGAGTGGTTATGAAAGTAGTTGATTGGATTTTTGAGGAAATGGTAATGAAAGTTTTTGATTTTGATTTTTAAATTGAGGGGGCTATTTTGATTGAGGAGGATACTGTTGTGGTGGAAAATAAAAAGGTTGTTGGAATTAAGGATATTGAGGATAATTGCCATAAGTATTTTTCTCACCTTCTGCCCAAGATAAATTTCAAAGTTTTGGCAGCTAGGGTTATGAAGGCATAAGTGTGGTATAGTTATTTTGTGGTTTTTCATATTATTGAGTATTGAAACCTTGAGTGATATTTGGCTGTTGATTTTGCCATGGACTTTTAACAATAAAAACAAAGTGATTCAGCTTGCCTTGTTCCAGCCTCATCTTGAAAAACAAATTTAAGACTGAGTATTGATTTGGATTCCTTTGCATTATGATTTTCAGCACATATGCCAATAATTTCTATACTATCAAGGGGACATTCTCTCGAGGCATGTTTTTCCCTACATTTGGGAAAAAAAATAGATAATGTAACATTCTCAACATTTTTATCATACTTTATCTTAAGAGTATCTAGTTGCTCACTAAGACTACCAAGTATATTTGTTTTAAAATTATCAAGCAAATTTCCTATTTCAGCTCTACCTATTTTTCTAGTTGCAGGTTTACTAATTTCAGGCATAAGAGGGTCTCTTGGATTTTTACTAGTTCTAGCCTTTCCCCTTGAAATATGTTTACAGAAATCAAATATTTCACCAAATGAATGTTGAGAAACATATCCTTTGCCCATTAAGTCAAGAAGGTCAATCCACTCATCTCTTATGGATTTCATCAAAAGAGCTTTTAATTCTTCATCATATAATTCATGCATCCTAGAAAGTTTAACATTACATGAAAAAAATTCGATTATTTCTCCAAGGATTGCATCTTATTTTTACATCCTCTTAAATAATCCATCCTTAAGGTTATGGGGCATGAAATAGTCCTAATATATTTCTAAGAACACTCTTTTCATTTATTTCCATGTTCTAATAGTATGCGTTTCTAGTTCTGTGAACCATGTAAGCGCTCCATCCTTAAGAGTAACTGGAAATAATTTCAATTTATGAGTATCAAGTAATTATTCATATCATTTACATAAAAAAACAAAATAAAAAATAAGTATTTCAGGATCCTCATTTCTTATACAATGGAAATTATGGATGATAGAGGGTGAAATTTTCTTCATTATGATTGTAGTACCTTCATAAAAGATAGAAAATCCATAAGGATATAGTTCTCCTCTACCACCTATACCACCTCGTCCTCCACCTCCTTTGCCTCTTCCACCTATGATCATAGTTCACCATCTACATTGTGTACTTATCCTTCTCATTCCCCTTCCGTTGTAGATTATTCATAGCTAATATAAGGTTTTATAATACTATTATCAATATCTTCTTCCGGTTCCTCTACAAATGGTATATTAAAACAAGTCTCCTATTTTTATTCACTAGTAATATCTAATTATTTTCCTAAAATTTATTCTCCTGTCGAAGAGTGAAATATTTCTCCTTTTGTTGGGGTTCTAGGTTATTCAACATAAACTTAAGCAGAAGAAGTTGGTGAATCTCTTGGTTAGATTTCAGACCTATGTACCTCGAGGAGTCTATGTCTACCTTCAAATGATGGAATTTGAGTGTCATTGGAAGGTGTGGCACTACGAGGTCTAGCGGGAGTGATTGGTGATGTTGGAATTGAAATTCTACCTCTACTTAAAAATCTACCCCTAGAATCCCTTACTGTATGCATAAATGATTTTTATCATGCATTAAATATATATAAAATTAAATTTGAATGCACCTAAAATGACATGAAAACCAAGAATGTAATCCTATATACACTTCCCTGAAAACAAGGCCCAAATGTTGGGTAATTTAATTGTTGTTAAATTACTTCATTACATATCAACCAAGGTTCATTTACTTATGAAGTGTATGTTGACCATATATTCTAGGAATTCAATATTTGGATGAAAATTGATCCAAGTACGGAAAAAAATTTAAATGATATTATAGAGTTGTCACACACATGCTCCTTCCATTAAAGCTACACCAAAACGAAATTCCCAACTGAATTGAAAATTAACCTAAAACTTGAAATCTCAATTTATTCCAATTAAAAAATTGAAAGTCTATCTCTAAGTTCATAAAGGAAATATTAACACTAAATTGAAAAAAAAGTTCTTAATAGTAATTGCAGAATTGAAAGTTTAACACAATTTTTTGAAAAGTAAATCTTAAACATATTTGCAGAAAGGGAAACTTAACTCTAAATTTCAGAAACAAAAATACTACTACTAATTACTTGTAGAAGGAAAGTAAATCAAATGAGAATTTGTAACTTCAAGTGATTAGAAATGTGTGCTAATAGCTCTGAAAAATCATCTCTTCGTCATCCACGAAATATATTGAGTCATAAAACTAAATTTCTTGAATGAAATGTATGCTAGAAATAAACATTTATGGTATTTTTGTTTTATGAGTGCTCTTGGAATAAGAAATTTTGTAATTGAAAACTAAGTGAAATGTAACTATTCATGCTAACATATATAAAAATATATGGAATTGCAAATTTAATACAAACTATTTAAGAGAAATTGCAATGTAAAAAAAACTAATTACCCTTACAACTCTCCATGGGGCCCTCCCATGAGTATTAGTTTGTCACTACTCAAACGATAAGTTAACCTCTCATTGGAAAATAAGAGCATAATATTGTATTAATCCACAGAGCTTTCTTCTATAGAACTTGAAAATATTAAAAATAAACCAAATATTGGCTTAACTATTTTTTTGGTTTCACTTCATGGATTTTATACAATTATTTTTGAAACTAATCTAGGAATCTTATTTTGATAGGAAATAAAACTACTATGCCATCTAAGAAATAAACTTCAATTAAAATTCTATATCCTCATGATTTTCTAATGGAGGAGAAAGTCATGATGGATTATTCTTGAACATCTATTCTCATTTGAACAATTCTTCTCCACGCTCGTTTGATCTCGCCATGATTTCCTGCCAAATTTGGCTTATCTACTACATCGTCATAACTAGAGTTTGACTTTAGGTTTGACTCTTATATATTTTGATTTCTTTAACTTTCGAGATCATACCAATATGTGGACATCCATTTTGGGAACATATATCATCTATAGCTATATTTCATTCATTCTTTGGCTCATTGGAACTTGTATAATAATGGAAATGGCTGCAAAATTCTAGATTAGCTGCAGAATGATCAATATTATATAGTCGTAGGGATGTTTCAATTATAATTCATAAATAAACAATAGATTCTAAAACATGGATTATTAATACCTTTTATGTTATGGAGTAAGTCTGATATGATCTTGATTAGGTTGAAACTGCTACTAAATGGTCACAAAAAGAGAAAGGAAGGGGAAAAAGGATAGTAAAAAAGAAAAAAAATCAAACTTCAACAAGTTCCCTTTTAGAGTATTTTTTAAGGATTCAAATATCGTACTTATGCATAGTATTCCCAACAAATATTTTCGTTTGAAAATAAAACATATAGAAAGTAGGCCAATATTCAACAAAAACACATGTAATTTACAGTTAAAAATTATATTTTTTTGGAAAATATTATCATTTTGATCATATCTATGTAAAAAAAGGAGATATTTTAACCAAATGGATGAATATATGAAAATGGAAAAAAATAGCCAATTAGGAAATTTTCATTCAAAAAATTACTAACATAGTATCTCTTTCTTTTTCCACATCAAAATTTTTAGCTAAAGTATTCTTAAGAGTTCCCTTAATGAACAAGGAAATAGGTTTGTACAACGTAGAATTATAATAGTTAACTACCAATTGCTTCCCTATGACATAATTTTCTAGGATAAATTGTAGTGAAATATTCTAGTTAAATTATTTGGTTCTTTCTTTCTTACCAATTTTAGTTTCTATTGGTTCTTTGAAGAGTGAAACTGGGTAAATTATTCACTACACATACCAATGGTTTCATTTTCTAAATCATTCCACTTTATCAATGTATCTTATTAGTATATTGAAATACCAGGTGAAAATTTTACTTACAAAAGTATAATGGAATGGTTTGGATACAACATCTTCATGTTCTGAATTATTAATCTAATAAAATTATATATATATATAATGTTTTGGTGAGTCTAATTTATCAAGTTCAAAGTATGGGAGAATACATTCAAGATGTTTGGTAAGATAATGAATCTTGGTTGCTACATTGAGAGCATCTCAATCTCATGAAATATGAAATCAAGGTTGTTTTCCATCCATTTGGGTAGAAAAACATTTCTTAACAATTTCACAATATTTCTTGGTAAAATTTGTGTCAAATTTGGGACTTAAAGAGATTGAAGAATGCAATGATGTGTTGGAAAATAGGAAAGGAAGAAAACATTTCTTATGTCGATAATTAAATTAGATATTCTTGTAGTACTATTAACATGATTTATGTTATTCTTTTATCTTCTTTTCATAAAAAATTATCAAATCAAAACATGAAGATAAATGACACCATATATAGGCACTAAGATAGGGCTAAAACCCCTCTATAGGGGAAAAATTAGTAAGACTCTTCCATTAGTAGATATTGTTATGCAACCTGTTATCACAAAATTGTACTTGATTGGCCGCTTATCAAACAACTTAGTGTAACTATTTCAAAATATCTTTTGGTTGAATCTTAGCCTCTTTAGTCTGAGAGGGATCTCTAAAGGTGGTTTTATGATATTCAATAATGATGGTACTAGATGGCTAACTTTATTAAAAATGTAACTTGTTTTTCTATGTTTGCAAGTTGAAAAGAATGCAGGCTTGCTACCATTTGTCTTATGGAGTCAACAATTAGTAGTTTCAGTGGCAAGGTTTCTTGACATGGAAGTTGAGGTAGATAGGGGTCTTCAATATGGGAAACTCACACATAAAAAGTATGGAAAAAAAATCATTTCATCACTAAAGGATGTCAGAGCATAAATTATGAATTCTGAGTAATAGAGATGAAATCTACTGCAAGTGTTAAAAACATAAAGATACATATCAATAAGACATTAAAAAACCCATGAGAATCTCAGGTCTGTCAAGAATAAAGCACTCTATATTACTGATATAAGTCAAATAAATAAAAGCATCAGTTTAGTGCAAAAGAAAATTTGCAACCTTTTTTTTTTCTAAGTTAAACTATTTCTATTAAGTCATATGGAACATAAAATTAGAGGTCTCTTCCTGTGGATTGGATGATTCCAGTCCAGAGGGAAGTTTCAAAAATTTTCCACCAAAAAATGGATTTCCCCAATAGGGAAAGCAGTCCTTAGAAACCAGCGAGTCTCTGCTTCCCAAAGCGGGAAACCAACAGATTTAAGAACCAAAATATAACATGATTTAGCAAGAGGACTATTCCAAAAAATAAGCATGCTAATGAGAAAAAAGCTGAGCCTAAGGGGAACCTGCATTATTTTTACTAAGTGTGGAAACTTCTTCCTCAATTCTGCACACGTATCACCCATCGTCTGACTCCTTACTCAGCACGTGGCTGGAAGGTTGAGGCTTTAGCGATGTTGGGGTGTCGTGATTAGCTGACGAAGACACATGCAGTTTTGGCTAATTTGTCTTTTTGTCGGTCTTCTAGACCGAGCTATTGTCTTCACCATTGCCAGAGGTATCACTGGGATGGAAAATTTTAGGGGCTAATATTCACAGGTGGGCTAATTTTCGATGGTTTTTCCAAAAAAAATGATTCGCCAATTTCCATTTTTTTTATAAAAACGATTTGCCCAAATTTCACAATTTAAAATTATTTTACGTTAAAAATCGCCAACATTATATATACAATATATATATTATCATTATAAATTTGAATAACTTAAAAAATACATCAATAAACATTTTATAGTTTGTATATTAGGGACTAGTGAGATTCACCAATTATTTAAACTTCAAGATAATTTTCCATCCTTAAAATTTTCCCTGAGATTCACTGGAATCATCACTACTGCTAGAGGTGCTTTGCAGTTGGAGCACTTTCATATTTCGTGGGATGAAAGTTGGATCAGGAGGAATTGTAGGTTTTCATTACCTCTTCTTGCTGCAGGAGATGTAGGGAGTCAGGGTGGGGGCGGGGAGCTACAGAGAGAGCTCGGCACTCAAGTTGACAGGGGGGTTCATGTCGGGCTCATTCCAGCCAATGGAGAGATTTAGGTCCTGGCCTTGGGTGAGCGAGAGCATAGGATGGAAAGGCTGGCCATGCCCCCTAGCTCTTTTACACCTCATTCTATGGTGACGAGGCATAATTATCCACAAATTCGAGTCGTCGTACCAGAAGGGGGCCGAGGAGAGATTAGGAGAAGGGCAGATGCCAGAGGGAAGGTCGAGGCTGGTTAGAGGAGGACCTTGAACCAGAGGCATAGGTATGTTGACAGAAAAATACACCAAGAGCGAACGGGAGGGATGAAATGAAGAATAGAGGGCCGAGGTGACAAGTTTAGTGGCCATTACAAGCCACGTTAATGAGGTGTAGAGAAAGTGCATCAAGGAGAAGGTGGCGAAGGTCGGAGTAATGGCGCCCTCACGCTTGCATTAATCACGGAACTATTTTCCATGAGCAGTCACGTGGAGCAGCCATGTGTCTCTACACTTGGCTGCCTGGTGGTGCGCAGTATCGCTGTCATGCACCCACATCCATGTTGACAATATGATGCAGAGTGTTGTCCTTGATGGCAACCCACTTGATGAAGATGATGGCAACCTACTTGACGAAGTTGTTCTTGACTTGATGAACTTGTTAAATGATGTACATCGGATGTATCTACAATGAGTACAAAAGATAATGATGGAAGTAATGTCAGTATGTGCCAGAACTTGATGAAAAGAGTATGTCTCAAGGCATACGCGGATTGGTATAGCCGAAGTAGCGTATGCACGCGGGAAATAACGTGCCAAGTCGCGTATGGGAAAAAGCGCTCTAAATTTGTAAAACCAGGGGTAACTACTATGGTATTGACCCATTGTATTGAATGATGGTTTGTCTATGTGATCCCATATAGGAATACCATTGGAAGTTATGTGGTTTTGACTCATGGTATTGATGAGGGTAACCCTATAGGAAAATGTGTACGAAAAGGTGTACATGTGTTTAAGGCTTTGATGAATACTTCACTCACAGTATATCTATATGGTTAGATACATTCCTAAGCGATAGTTACACGGAATCTATGTTACCTATGAACATGATGAAGGCTCAAGATCTCTAGATCTAGAAATGGTGAATGTCAAGGATGATCTAAAAAGAAGTGAAGAAGACCTGGCACAATCCTGTTGAAGAGATTGAAGAAATCTGGGTAAGTTCATAGATCTGGTCTGTACTGCAGAGTTTAGCTTTTATAGATCTATACGCAGGTTCGTTTCATGAAAAGCACGTGTATATGTGGGTCTGTGGAAGCAAAATCGCGTATGTGCAGTAAGGGTTTTTCCTTGAAAATGCACTGAAGTATACGCGGCTTCGTCTTCTGGAAAGCGCATATATACGCGGGTATGATTAAATAAAAGTGCATATGATTTCTGATCTAATGGTTGCTGAAGGTTGAATGTGTTTCTGCATATATATTCTAAAGTCTGGGTTATATCTGATATTCTGGTTACAGTGGTCTCACTGTTCTGTTTGAAGCAATGAGCAAGGTATGATTGTTGATAAATGAAGGGTTGTGTTGAAGTTGTTTGATCCAGTTTGAAAATTGATGAAACGTGGTCTGCAGTGGTGTTTAGGGTCGAAGCCTTCAATCAGGGGGTTGTAGCTCCCTTCCAGGAGAGGCTAGTAAACAAGTTGAGGGGGTCGTAGCTCCCTTCCAGGAGAGGCTGGTAAACGAGAGCAGGGGGTTGTAGCTCCATTCCAGGATAGGCTGGTAAATGAGAGAAGGTTGTAGCCTTTTGCAGGTGGGTGCCTGCATGCTAGTTTGAGTCTGCACCAGTACATGACTGTAAGAAGTTTTCTTAATAATAAATTTTAAAGGCTGAAACAACGGCAGCGGTGGTTTTCTCTCGAATTGGGTTTCCACCTAAAAATCCTGGTGTTCATGTGTGTTGCATATGTGTGATGATTATTCTGTTATGTCTGCACCTGTTTACTGTTTCTGAAATATCTGATAAATGAATAATGCAATGATCTGAGTTAATATTCAAACACATAATTAGATCTCTGGACATACACGAGTTCTGTAAAGGATATCCGCATATATATGCTAGTTTCCTTCAGTAAAGTAGCGTATGGGTTTTTTAGAAAGGGAAAAGTACAAGTTTGATTGTCTGTACTAAATACTGATTCACCCCCCCCCCCCCTCTCAGTATTTTTCCTAACAATTGGTATCAAAGCAGGTCCTTCTGAAAAAGCTTAGCCACTAGAAGGAAGATCAAGTAAGATGAGCTATCAAGAAGGAACAGCATCTATCAAGCCTCCGCTCTTCAATGGAAGCAATTTAATCTTCTAGAAAATGAGGATGAGATCCTTTCTTCAGTCTATGGGAGCAGATGTATGGACCATTGTTGGACAAGGATATCAATATCCAGCTGCTACACCAACAAATCCAACTGAAAGGAAGAATTATGAATCAAATGCAAAAGCGGTCAATGCTATAACAGGAAGTCTAACAGAATCAGAATTTTTCAAAGTCATGTAGCTGAATACAACAAAAGAAATATGGGACAAAATCATTCAGAGTTATGAAGGTGATGCAAACGAACTCTCAGAATTGAATATGAAAATTTAAATATGCATAGTCATGAGAGTATTGCCAGTTTATTTTTACGTCTTGATGATGTTGTAAATCGTATGAAAAATCTGGGAGAAACAATAACCGAAACTACTTTGGTTGAGAAAATTTTGAGATCACTAACGGCAAAATTTGAGTCAAAAGTCTCTGCTCTTGAAGAAAAACAGGATCTTCAAAATCTTACTGTGGTGCAACTTCATGGCATACTGACTACATATGAAATGAGAAGAGGAGGACCATCTGAAGTCAAAGAAGTTGTTTTTAGAGCTTCTACAAAAGGGAAAGAAGTACAAAAAGTAGAAGGATCAGGATATATTTCGGAAGAAGATGAGGCAAATTTTGTAAAGAAACTTCAACTTGGTACAGGATGGTTTAGAGGTAAGCTTCCTTTCAAATATTTTAATTGTGGAAGAGTTTGTCATTATGCTGCTAAGTGTCCTCACAAAGAAACACCTGCAAAAGGAAAGGAAGTAGCTAGAAATAAGAACCGGTCTAGCACTAGAAGAAGTTACTATGCTCATGATGACAGTGATGGGGTATCTGATAGTGCGGAAGAATGTGAACAAGATCTTAGACTTCTCATGGCTTTTGAATCTAAATAAGAAAATGATACTTTTGTGGATGCTCTAGAGGACAATGATTTTCTTGAAGAGAACAATCAACTCAAAATATGTTTAGAACAAAGCAGAATTCTCTTAGAAGAATATAAAATTCTCTTAGAAGAAAGGAAAATAACCATCGAGACTCTGGAAAAGTAGGTTGAAGAGGCAAAGAAACACAATGAGAAATTAGAATGTGAAGTGGTAAGTGTAAGAAAAGAATTTTAGAAAGCAAAGACTCTGAATTTCAGATTTGCTAAAGGATCTGAAACCTTAGATGAGATTATCAAGGTACAACGTTCTCCTCTTATAAAGACAGGTCTTGGATATATTGGAGAATCTTCTCAAGCTTTAGCACCAAATTATCTAAAAGCAGCTACAGCTGGTTTACAAAATTCTACCACTCAGCAAGGGAATAAAGAATCTTTACAGGTAAAGCATGATAATCTTAATGCAAGGAACACTAACAGGAATATATTTCAAAGAAGCCCCAATCAACAGGTAAATTCAAGTAGAAGATTTCATGATCGCAGAAATTTCTTCTTCAATGGACAATGTTTCTCATGTCACAATTTTGGCCATAAAGCTGCTCAATGTGTTGCATATAAAACCATCATGACAAGAGAAGCAAGAAAGAAAAGGGTTGATATTGAAACAAAGAAGAATACCTATAACAACTTTTATCCTCTTCTTAATGAAGTTGAATGTGCTTATTGCAATAACTATGGGCATGAAGAATCTGAATGCAGGAGCAAAGTTCAGCCAAAAGAGCATCTTCCTTCAAAATCCAAAATATGGAAAAAGAAGGAATCACAGGTTGAAAATTGTGGCATAGCGTTATTTGTGGAAGGTGAAGAAAATCAATGGTACATTGATAGTGGATGCTCGAGACACATGACAGGTGATAAACACAAACTTCGTGCATATAGTGCTCTAGAAAAGGAAAAGAAAGTTACTTTTGGAAATGATACTCCTGTTGTAATTAAAGGAAAAGGGTCTGTGTTCCAAAAAGAAAAGGTGAAGGCTAATGACGTCATGTATGTGGATGGATTAAGGCATAATCTGTTAAGTGTAAGTCAAATGTGTGATCAAGGAACTGAAGTTGTCTTTAGTTCAAAAGAATGTGTGGTTCGTGATCTTGATACAGGTAAAACAATTATAAAAGGAAAAAGAAATCCAAGTAATCTGTATGTATTGAAGAATTGCAAAGAACAATGTTACTTTAGTAAATCTTCAGAAAACTGGCTATGGCATGGAAGGTTGGGGCATCTAAGCTTCTCTCAAATCAAAAAATCAAGCAAATTTAATGTTGTTCGTGGTCTTCCCAATATTTCTCTACCTGAAAGTATCATATGCAAATCATGTCAATTCGGTAAGCAAACCAGAGTGCAATTCAATGCCAAGGAAGGATCATCAAGTAAGCCTCTTGAACTCATTCATACTGACCTATGTGGACCTATGAGGAAAAATTCACCACATGGTGAAGAACACTATATCTTATTCATTGATGATTTCTCTAGAATGTGTTGGATTGGGTTGATCAAACACAAAGATGAAGCATTTGAAAAATTTCATATCTTCAAAGCACTGGTTGAAAATGAATTAGATCTAAAAATCAAGTGTCTTAGATATGATCGAGGAGGAGAATATACATCAAATGAATTCTTTGAATTTTGTCAACAACATGGCATAAAAAGACAGTTTTTGTAGCAGGCACTCCACAACAAAATGGCGTAGCAGAAAGAATGAATAGAACAATTCAACAAATGGCTAGAGCTATGCTTGATGATTCCGAAACACCTGATATTTTTTGGGGAGAAGCAGCTCACACAACAGCAAATATTCTTAACAAGGCACATGTTCGAGTAAATAGTGACAAAAATCCATATGAACTCTGGTATGGTAATTCTCCCTCTGTGAAACATTTTAGAGTTTTTGGAAGTAAATGCTTTATCAAAAATAATGATGAAAGGCTTGGCAAGTTTGAACCTAGATCAGATGAAGGAATACTTCTTGGTTACTCATCTACAAGGAGGGCATACAAATGTTACAATAAAAGGCTTCGAAAGATTGTTGAATGTATTGATTTTGTTATTGATGAGTCTCATGCAGTCCCTAAAGAAGAAAGACAAACAACAGAAGAATATGATGGTGACTTTTGTCCTTCTACATCAAATAGAAATGATATAGACAGTGGATCCAATGAATAACCTGAAGATGATTTATCTGGAAAGGCTCCATCCAGATATGTTCAAAAGAATCATCCTTAATCTCAAATTTTGGGAGACAAGGAATCAGGTGTACAAACAAGGAGGACTCTTGTGGGATCTCCTAGCTATCTGGCATTTCTATCCACGATTGAACCACACAATGTCAATCAAGCTAGCAAAGATGAATGTTGGACTCAGGCCATGAATGAAGAACTTGATCAAATTGAAAAGAACCACACTTGGGAATTGGTACCAAGACCACATGATAAAAATGTCATTGGAACCAAATGGATATTCAAGAACAAGCTAAATGAGAATGGGGACGTTATAAGAAACAAAGCTAGACTGGTTTGCAAAGGGTATACTCAATAAGAAGGTATAGACTTTGAAGAAACTTTTTCTCTTGTAGCTAGACTTGAAGCCATAAGAATGTTTCTTGCTTTTTCAAGTTTTCAACAAATCAAAGTTTATCAAATGGATGTCAAATCTGCTTTCCTCAATGGTGATCTAGAAGAACAAGTTTATATAGAACAACCAGAAGGATTCATTTTGGGAAATGATGAAAATCTTGTTCGTAGACTTAAAAAGGCTCTATATGGTCTCAAACAAGCTCCAAGTGCATGGTATTATCGTCTTGACAAATATCTTCATCAAAAAGGATTTTCAAAGGGGTCTGCTGATAGTAACTTATACACAAAAATTGAAAATGATAAAGAATCTATGAGTCAGAAATTTGCTTCTTTCATGCAGCAAGAATTTGAAATGTCTTTACTTGGGGAACTAACATTCTTTCTTGGCTTACAAGTGCATCAAAATACAGAAGGTATATTATTATCTCAAGCAAAATACCTTAAGCAAATTCTGAAGAAGTATGGGATGGAAGAGTGCAAACCTGTAAGTACACCAATGGTAACCGGATGTAATCTCAGTTCTCATGATGATTCTCCCACGGTGAATCAACCAGAATATAGGTCTATGATAGGAAGTCTTATGTATCTCACTAGGACTAGACCAGATATTATGCATGCAGTTGGGATTGTTGGATGATTCCAAGCCAATCCAAAACAGTTTCATCTTCAGGTTGTCAAAAGAATATTCAAATATCTACAAGGAACTCAAGACTTTGGACTATGGTATCCAAAGAATGCTGATCTTACTCTTCATGCTTACAGTGATTGGTATCTTGGTACATTCTATATGGGGCCCCGGTCGGTATCTTGGTTCAGCAAGAAGCAAAGCTCTATTGCCTTATCTACAGCAGAAGCAGAATATGTGGCTGCCGCATCATGTTGCACTCAAATTCTCTAGATGATGAAAACCTTACAAGACATTCAAATCAAATGTTCACCTACTATCTCCATTATGTGTGATAATACAAGTGCCATCAGTATTTCAAAGAATCCTGTTATGCATTCCAAGACCAAGCACATTCCCATCAAGTATCACTTCTTATGTGAACAAGTGCTTGAACAAAAGGTGAAGTTGGAGTATGTTCCCTCCAAAGAACAAGTTGCTGATATATTTACCAAACCTCTACCCAGGGAAGCATTCGAATATCTCAGACAGAAGCTGGGAATGGTATCTGCCTCTCAGAAGATCAGATCTGCTTAATTTCAGAAGATTAAATTGGATACGCGGGTTTCATGAAAGACAGTCGCGTATATATGCAAGTTCATACACAGAAAACCGCGTATGGGTGGTTGCTGACAAAGTTTTTGGGTCAGCATTCTTCATCACAAGCTATGGTGTTGTTTGGTATCTCTGATGCTGTATGGATTCTCTGGTGATGTTTCAGCTCTTATATTTCTGTTTCATTCTCTGATATTGGGTGAAGATGCCTTGATAATTGGCTGTTGAAAGTGTTCAAGTTACTCAAGCTAAGGAGGAGTTTTGGTCATATGGAAAGGATGCACAGTTTCAGGGGGAGCATTAGCCTGGCTGAGAATAATGCATTGTTGGCATTATGATGGTTCTGAAACTTGATCTCTCTCTTGAGGTATTTTTGGTTTTGGTTGTGAAAAGTCATACTTGTAATTTGATGAAAAGGTCATGTTGAGACCCATGATGTAAATTGTAATATTCAGTCATGTAAGGACTTGTTCGAATTTGTAAACCCACTTGGTTGGGTAGTTGAGTCAAAATATGTAAACCCACTTGGTTGGGTATTTGAGTCGCATATGTAAATCCAATTGGTTAGATCTTTGATGTAAGTATGAGTCTTAGTGATAGGAAGGTCATAGAGTCATGTACTTCATTGAAAAATATGTTTGAAGATTCATCATAATCTCAGGGGGAGCATGGTAACTTCAGTGCACATCAGATCTGCAGATCTCTTATGTCTACATGAGGAGAAAAACCTTGTGTTGGTTTTGATCTGCCCTTTGCCCTTGATGTCAAAGGGGGAGAGTGACATGGTGTTTGAATCAGGGGAGAATATCATGAATAATGGTTGTTCTTAATGTATCTATCTGTTATGGTGATCAAACACCATCGTGGTTGCCATCAAGTCCAAAGGGGGAGATTGTTGGCAATATGATGCAGAGTGTTGTCCTTGATGGCAACCCACTTGATGAAGATGATGGAAACCTACTTGACGAAATTGTTCTTGACTTGATGAACTTGTTAAATGATGTAAATCTGATGTATCTACAATGACTACAAAAGGTAATGATGGAAGGAATGTCAGTATGTGCCAGAACATGATGAAAAGAGTATGTCTCAAGGCATACGCGGATTTGTCTAGACGAAGTAGCGTATGCACGCGGGAAATAACGTGCCAAGTCGCGTATGGGAAAAAGCACTCTAAATTTGTAAAACCAGGGGTAACTACCATGGTATTGACCCATTGTATTGAATGATGGTTCACCTATGTGATCCCGTCCAGGAATACCATTGGAAGTTATGTGGTTTTGACTCATGGTATTGATGAAGTGTAACCCTGTATAAGGAGAAGAAAATCATTGTGCAAAAGGTGTGGATGAGTTTGGGCTTTGATGAATACTTCACTCTAAAGTATATCTGTATGTGTGAACTATGTTCCTAATTGATAGATATGAATCTATGATGCTCCTATGAACATGATGAAGGCTCAAGATCTCTACATCTTGAAATGGTGAATGTCAAGGATGATCTGAAAAGAAGTGAAGAAGACCTGGCGCAATCCTGTTGAAGAGATTGAAGAAATCTGGGTAATTTTATAGATCTGGTCTGTACTGCAAAGTTTATCTTTTATAGATCTATACGCAGGTTTGTTTCATGAAAATCACGTGCATACGCGGGTATGCAGAAAGAAAAGCGCATATGCGCAGTTAAGGTTTTCTTTGGAAAATGTACTGAAGTATACGCGGGTTCGTCTTCTAAAAAGAGCATATATATGCGGGTCTAATTAAATAAAAGCACATATGATTTCTGATCTAATGGTTGCTGAAGTTTGAATGTGTTTTTGCATATCTATTCTGAAGTCTGGGTTATATATGATATTCTGGTTACAGTGGTTTCACTGTTCTGTTTGATGCTTTGGGCAAAGGTTGTTTATTGACAAGTAAAGGGTTGTGTTGGAGCTGTTTGATCCAGTTTGAAAATTGATGAAATAATTGCGGTGGTCTTTGAGGTCGGAAGCCTTCGATCGAGGGGTTATGCTCCCTTCCGGGGGCTGGTAAACAAGTTCGAGGGGGTAGTAGCTCCCTTCCAGGAGAGGCTGGTAAACTAGTGCAGGGGGTTGTAGCTCCCTTCCAGGAGAGACTAGTAAATGAGAGAAGGTTGTTGCCTTCAGCAAGTGGGTGCCTGCGTGCTGGTTTGAGTCTGCACCAGTACATGATTGTAAGAAGTTTTCTTAATAATAAATTTTGAAGGCTGAAACAACGGCAGCGGTGGTTTTCTCCCGAATTGGGTTTCCACCTAAAAATCCTGGTGTTCATGTGTGTTGCATATGTGTGATGATTATTCTGTTCTGTCTGCACCTGTTTACTGTTTCTGAAATATCTGATGAATGAATAAAGCAATGATCTGAGTTAAGATTCAAACACATAATTAGATCTCTGGACATACGCGAGTTCTGTAAAGGATATCTGCGTATATACGCTAGTTGCCTTCAGTAAAGTAGTGTATGGGTTTTTTAGAAAGGAAAAAGTACAAGTTTGATTGTCTGCACTAAATACTGATTCACCCCCACCCTCTCAGTATTTTTCCCAACAATCCAGGGAAATCTGCAACCCTAGACTACATCGATAGTTTTGTTGAAAGGGAGGCCTAATTTGCTGGTCATTATCTCTTTTTCTATCTTGGATGGGGTCTCTTCTGAAATTTGGATTTCTATTTCTATTTTGGGGATTGATTTGGTTTTCTCTTGGAGGCACTCCATCATTTAATTTTATCTTTTCAAGTATTCTTTCCATTACCCTCACTAAGTTATCAATTTTGGCATCAGATGATGGGGTTGATGCCACTTTTTCATCTTTATATGTAACTCTTTTTTCTGATTTTAATCTAGCTCTTTTCTCAATCATATTTTCTTATATACAAATAGCTCCCCTCTTCATATCTTCTAAAGTCAAGGGGTTTCTTTCTCTTAGCTGCTAGGCCATGTCTAGATCAACGCCTTTAGGAAACTTAGCTAAGGCTAGGCCTAGTGGAGGTTTCATGTTTGGGGGAAGTGCATTGTAAACACTATTGAATCTAGTGCAATAATCTTGGACACATTCCACAATGTTTCTTTTGAGGTTTCTATATTCTAAAAGGATTTGGAGAGGGCTATTTTTAACTTCCCACTTGTTTATGAATGTTTGGTATAAAGAAGGGATATCATTTATGCTATTAAGAGTTAAGCTTTTAAACTATTTCTTGGCTTCTCCTCCTAAAATTTAGGCAAATATTCTCATCTTAATGGTCTCTTCTTCTATTTCCATGTAATCAAAGGCATCATCCATTTTATCGACATGTTGTTGGTCAATAGTAGATTCATTCCAGTGAAATGGGGAGTTCTATATTGATAATCATTTGGTAAAGGAACCAAAGGTTGAGGTAACACTAATGGGGCATACCATGCTTCCATGGTAGGAGAAAATGGGGGATTTGTTGGCAATATGATGTTGAGTGTTGTCCTTGATGGCACCCACTTGATGAAGATGATGGCAACCTACTTGATGAAGTTGTCCCTAATGGAATATGTCTTGATGAACTTGTCCCTGATGGAATATGTCTTGATGAACTTGTTAAATTATGTAAATCTGATGTATATACAATGAGTACAGAAGGTAATGATGTAAGGAATATCAGTATGTGCCAGAACCTGATGAAAAGAGTATGTCTCAAGGCATACGCGGATTTGTCTAGGCAAAGTAGCGTATGCGCGCGGGAAATAACGTGCCAAGTCGCATATGGGCAAAAGCGCTCTAAATATGTAAAACTAGGGGTAACCACCATGGTATTGACCCATTGTATTGAGTAATGATTCATCTATGTGACCCCAACCAGGAATACCATCGAAAGTAATGTGGTTTTGGCTCATGGTATTGATAAAGGGTAAACCTATATAAGGAGAAGAAATTCATTGTGCAAAGGTGTGCAAGATGTCTGAGCTTGAATGAATACTTCTCTTTGAAGTATATCTGAATGGAAAGGGTAACAGTTGAAGGATAGATCTGAAAGCATGATGCACCTATGAAGAAATAATGAAGAAGGGAATCTAGATCTGAAATGTATTTGTATTTGCTAGATCTATTTATGGAATGATTAGATCTGAGATGAGGCGAACATCTGTCTGAAGTAAAGGGTAAAATCTGAGTGATGTATCTATTCTGAAGAAATGCAATGACCTAAATGTCTGAAGAACTATACGCTAGTTTTCCACAGAGGAATCGCATATATACGTGGGTTTGCTGAAGAGGAAGCGCGTATGGGCAGTGAAATTAGTTCCGTAAAATGTGCAGAAGTATACGCGGATTTGTATGGACGAAGGCATGTATATACGTAGGATCAGTGAAAGGAAAGTGAGTATGAAGATTAGGGTTTGCTGAAGTATGAAGTATCAAATGTCTGATCTGTTATGCTGTGTTACTGCTATCTGTTGATGATGTATGATTGAGCTCAAATGTATGGAGTGGGTCCAGTCTAAAAATATGATGAAATGTGGCCTGCAAGTTGTGTTCTAAAGGAAGCTTTGGATCCAGTGTGAAAATTGATGAAACGTGGTCCATAGAGGTGTTGACGGTTGTAGCCTTCAGTCAGGGGGTTGTAGCTCCCTTCCAGGTGAAGATGGTAAACGAGATCAGGGGGTCATAGCTCCCTTCCAGGAGAGGCTGGTAAACAAGTCAGGGGGTTGGAGCTCCCTTCTAGGAGAGGCTGGTAAACGAGTGCAGGTGGGTGCATGCATGCTGGTAGGAGTCTGCACGAGCACATAAGTTGTAAGATGTTTTCTTTATAATAAAATATTGAAGGTTGAACAACGACAGCGGTGGTTTTCTCCCGACTTGGGTTTCCACCTAAAAATCTTGGTGTTCATGTGTGATGCTTATGTGTGATGATTTACTCTGTTATTACTGCACATGTATGTTTCTATATAAACATCTGATGAATGAATAAATGCAAGGATCTAAGTAATGAATTAATTTCATATTAAGATCTCTGCATATACGCGAGTTTTGTGAAGGGTATCCGCGTATATACGCGAGTCTGATAAAGTAAAGTAGCGTATGGGTTTTAGAGCATGAAAAAGTAAAAATATTTGAATATGCCCTAAATACTGATTCACCCCCCCCCCCCCCCCTCTCAGTATTTTTCCCAACAATTGGTATCAGAGCCTGGTGTTTCGGGGAATTATCACCCTAGAGGTTCGTTGGGTTACAACCTCCACAGAGCAGGGGCATGCTACTTAACAGAGACTCACACAACCATGCACATTCAGAAAAACTAAATAGAGTAGAATGAGAAAGTTACCCGTTGGTCCTACGGTTGAAGAAGATCCTGTAGGGTTCAAACCCCCAGCAACCGTCCTTCCTTCTTAACCTGAAATACAAGAAGAAACAAGCACAAAGGACTAGTTGTACAA
The DNA here is from genome assembly GCA_034641835.2 of Pinus albicaulis. Classification (NCBI taxonomy): domain Eukaryota; kingdom Viridiplantae; phylum Streptophyta; class Pinopsida; order Pinales; family Pinaceae; genus Pinus; species Pinus albicaulis. The sequence goes on from CM076578.1 coordinate 1,365,140,752, forward strand.
CATATATCTACTCTAAATGTCAGTGAGATTCATATAAAACATTAAATAAATCATAATGAATGCTTGTATAAAAAATATTCTCATACATAAAAGCATACACTAACACGTTTATTTCGGGAACAGCATGATACTTCTGTATTATAAATAGCATGTACAAAAGTAACGAGTGGAGAGATCACCTGATCCTTCCACGGCCTTCGCAGACCGTCCTCTGGATCCGTCCAGCCCTTGCCTCGCTAAGACTCCTTCCAAACTGGTGCATACGAGATGTCATATAAGGGGATGAGCATCTCAAGGAAACAAGGGTTTCCTACAATGAGCTGGGAAAGTGCAGGAGGCACGGGGAATCAGACTTGGATAGGGAATACCAACAGAGTATAATATCAATAATTCTCTCTCTCCCTTAGGCCATACACATGAGGGGCTTTTATACTCCCTCCAATTAGTTTCAACAGTTGGAAACAGTTGGCCACGTGCTGGGGTGGTTGAACTACCTAAGTAACCATCAACCCAGCCCAAAAATAGGGAATAATTATATATTTTTGAATCATTTTTATGGCATACGTGGAAAAGTCTAGATGGACTCGCGTATACACACGGAAAAGTATGGGCATAGTCACGTATGGGGGATTTTACACTGTTTTTAAGTGAATTTGTCCAAGTCTGTAGGAATGGGTGCCCAAAAGCCATGAAGCAATCATGAATCATGTCAAGGTGAGAAATGATGCTATAACAGATGCCCCCTAATATATGAGGTCAGAAGGGGTACATAATGGCCGAAATGTATTATTCACATAGAAAGAACTTCGCAAGGACAAGAGAGGACTTCACCAGATTTCAGCCTGCCAAAAACCAATGAAAGAAACCAGAGAGTCAACTCATGCTAAGGTGGGCATACCCATGCTCAGTCAAAAATACATCATATGGAAGTACTGAAATAGATCCAACATGTATACAAGTATTGCTGAACTGAAAGTACACAATGAATCATCTAAGCATGGCCTGGAAATACAAGTCTGAATCAATGTCCAAGTATAACATATAGAAAGCTGATCAAAGATGGTGCAACTGGATGTCTGATCAAATAAGTAACTGAATCTCCAAGTACCGTATCATAAGAGGTGGATCAAACGGTACAATCACGCAACTCGGGGACCAACATATAGGATGTTGTTGTACTGAACTGCAACATATAAGGGTGGACGGCATCACTGGAAGATACTGAAAGGACTGTCAAAAGTGAACCGAAACATGCTGATGCAACCCTAGGTCTTCACCGATCACTATGGCACAATTCTACACAATGGGAATAAATGAGCTGAAGTCAACCATGTGAGAAATCGTTGGATTACCGGGTAATGATGTATCCCATTAACCAACGTGAGACAACCCACCGATAATGATAATGAGTGTCAAGGTGCCCTAGTACAATCTGACAAGTGCGAATAAATGAGTTGAAGTCGAACACTTGAAAGAATCTACCAATCAAGAGGCAATGATGAATCCCCACTGTCGATAGCGAAGAGTCTGCCACTGATGACTGCAAACCCTAATTGAAGTCGAACACTTGAAAGAATCTACCAATCAAGAGGCAATGATGAATCCCCACTGTCGATAGCGAAGAGTCTGCCACTGATGACTGCAAACCCTAAGGTACTGACAAAAAGACTCTAGACCTTATTCCCAGAGCAATGAGTCGGAGTCGATGGGAAAAGATCTACTGGAAGGAAAGCATTAAGGCATCCCACATCAGTCCAGCGCGAGTGTAACCCGCAGGCCAAGATTTGGAAGGAATCGGACGAAGCAGAGTGATGGAACCAAAACCGAAGTACGTTTCCGACGTGCACAAGATGAAGCTAGCGCACGGAAGAAACCCTCTGAACCAACCAATAATGAAAGCTGACACAGAGGCGAGAAATCCACCGATAGGGTCAAATGGAAATCAAGGTACTGCACGAATCCCAAGTGTGATAATGTGTGCTGACGTTGAACACAGGGGAAACCACTCAGTCAAAGACCCATAATGATGATCAAATGTTGAGCACAAGGTCACATATCAATGATGGAAATAGGGCCAGGGTGCGGCTCTAGGTTTTCTCTTAGAGTAATGTGTCGTAGTCGATAAGAGACAAACCCGCCGGCAAGAAGTCAATGGGGACCTTCTCAAACCAGCACGAGCAGAAGACCAAAACATCTGATGTGATAGAACATGATACTGACAAGACTGGGAAGGCCGACTGAATAATGAGTCAAGAGACACCGCAAAATGGCCGACTCAGGCTAGACTTCCCTTGAACAAAAGAACGACTCATGATGACCATGGCAGTAAAAAGTGACACTGTATAAGTCTGTTATGCAGGAGGCACAACAAACTCTCCATATGATTGGAAGAGATAACCAACCGGGGGAGAACTGACAAGTGAAACATGGTAAAGGCTGAACCTAGGTCAAAACTAAACCATCCCAAATGAAGGAAATATATATAAGTATATGTGCTTTGTTCAAGGGCGACAAACTGACTCTGTACTGCCATCAAAATAACGAAGATACATCCCGTTCCCGCTCTTTTTGTTATATTTTATTTTTTTGTCTTTTTCATATAATAAGCCTAAAAAAGAATAAAAGAATGCTATGGTACAATGGATAGAACGAGTATCAAGAAAGCAGATGCACTAGTTCCTGGGATTGGAACAATCCTATGCTCAATGCAAGGTGGCAAAAACTGGTCAGTGATACTCAGAGGAATGTTCCATCCATGGGTAAAAAGGTGTCAAGTCGTGATAGCTAAGTGCATGCAATGGTTAACTTGTACAGAAGGTCAAGGTCAAAAGTTGGCTTAAACATCGAGTCCAAACGAAGTCGGCTAAAGGCCAGGATAAACAAGTAGCCAATATGCAATGCAGTAATACAACTCAAACGACACCAGGGAGCCTCTAGGGTAAAAGTCAGAAAAAGATAAGTGATGAAGAAGAAGAATGAAGCTTCAACACATAAGACATGGCAGGACTAAAGAGGACTCCCGAGCCTACATAAAAAGCAGCATGGGCAACAAGTGATAGCAAGGGACTAACTAGGAAGCCCATGTAAAGGAAGGCTCTACCATCAAGTCATGATTAAATAATCGGCGAGTGAAATGGGTGTAATACTCATGACCTGATGGGATCAACCCTAAGGCAAGTGATCAGTATGGAGGCTAGTATGCAAGATGCAATGGAGAGTGATTTCCCTAACCTATATGCCAGTGAAGATCATATACCTGCCGTGAAGAGTCGGAAATCATGGATCAAAAACCGGGAAAAATCTCAAAATCGTCAAAATGTACTTGAAAACATACCAAACTGGGCACTTCCAAGCAATCGAGTTATGCAGCTTAAGATAGATTGAAAAAATAGGCATAAGGAAATTTTGCGAAAATTTTCAATTTTTAGCCATAAATAGACAAATTACCTCTCATTTGGTTCATTATTGCATAGCTGATTTGGAAAAAGTGCTCTGGAGAAAAAAACTTCTTTCGTCAAATCAGGAACAACCGACCGTCGGAACTCAGCGAAACTTCAGGTAGGCTCCTTAATCATCCTGTTTATTCATTTTGTCCGTTTGGAAATTAAAATTAAGTGATTTTTTGCTTTAAAACCCTTGCTAAAAATTGTGTATCTGCGCATACGCGGGTTTAATGAAGGCAAGTCGCGTATACACGTGACTGTGCACAGGAAAAGTCGCGTATGCGCAGGTCCGATTGCAAAAAAGCGTGGCTAATGCAAAATTTGATGAAATTTCTCAGGATGACCATCTCATGGAGGGAACGTGAGCATAGCACAGTAGACCAAGAGGTCATGCAGGACCGCGCAGCGCAAAACATCCTCCGAAATTGCGGATTGTTGAAATTCTTTAAAATGCCCAATATGAAAAGTAATGTGTGGTTGCTTGAAATGCTCGTAAATTACTGGGAACCAGATCAAGATTCCTTCATAATTGATCAGATGCCACTACGCATTGAAGTGGAGGATATATATTTCATCACTGGACTCTCCAGGAGGGGAGAACCAGTAGACCTGCATGGAAAACCCCTAGGAGGGTTAACCGTGGAAGATTATGTCCACGTATATTGCGTAGATAATTCCAAAAAGATTGGAACGTAGATTGCAATTAGAGATATCAGGGATTTGCACATGAAGATCCTCCTTTTTACCATCAGCAGAGTGGCAGGATCTGCCTCACTACATCAGGCGTCCAGGACGCAAATGAGTATAGCTGTAGAGTGTTTGACTCATGTTTATGATTGGTGCACATCCCTGCTACTGAACATGAAACAACAGCTGACTTCTATTCGCCAAGTAAAGACCAAACACTTTGGCTATGGTACCATTTTGACAACATTCTTCTTTGAGAGGATTCCAGCTTTGAGACCTAGAGTCATCTCAACTATCAGTAGCCCGCGGGACCCAAGAATTGCCCGTTGGGCAGACATGATGAAGAGACTGGGGGGTAGTGAGGTACCCCGGACCACCTGGGACGATGAGTTCTTCCTGTGGTGGGGAGAACAGATCATCGCAGTGGAAGACTATCCCTATGCCGGGATGGATTTCCGTGGAGATCCAGATCTAGTTCTTCCACCTGGCACAGCATGGGGAGCAGTCGGTAAGTTTTGAAAGATTTTTTGACTTATATGATTTTTTTGGATTTTTTTCAAATATGTATGAAAAAATGAAAACAAACATGTTTTTTATTGGATTCATAATGACTGACAATTAAAAATGATCATGTTTCAGATGTTGGACCAGTTTGTCCTGACGGCCTACCGCGCCATAAGCGCCGCAGAGGTGAGGCAGAGACAGTGGATTTCGACAGGACTCTCCAGGCCGTGCAGAGAAACTTGGAGGGACTGACCCGCCAAATCCCTATGGCTGCCGTGGAGGACTTGCCGGAAGCCGTCCAGAGACGGGTTGTAGGAGTACCCCGGGACTGGGTTAGATTATTCCGCCGTGTGGCCACTGCAGTTATGTTCTATAGGAACACGACTTCTGGGCAGGGTCCTCAGGAGTAGACAGATTTTATATATTAGATGACTGTATATTCTTTTTTGAGACTGAACATGATGGGGCATAAGCCCAAGTTTTGTACGAGATTATGGATCCAAATTTTGTAAATTTTTTTGACACTCCGATGATATATATACAACGATATTTGACGTGATCAGATAAATGTATCAAATGTATGATGTTTTTATTTATTGTATTGAATGATTAATATGCCAATCTAAAGCTTGATTAGCTAATGAGTCAGCAAACCAATTGTCAGCTCGAGGAATATGAATGAATGTTAAAAATTGAAATGACCTTTGTAACAAATGTACCCTCAAGAACAATCGTAATAAAAATGGATCTCGTACCTGATAAGTGTTGTTCAACTGTAACACCACCAGCTGGGAGTCCAAGAAAACTACCAACGAATCAACACCCAAAGATATTGCCTCCGAGAGTAGATGAATGACTGCAGTGTATTCTACTACATTATTGGAAGTAGGACCAATGTAGACTCCTCTTGATACCAACAACTGACCGGAAGGATAATGAAGCACCCAAGCCGTGGAAGCTAAGTTCCAGGTGTGTCTACTAGCACCATCGGCGAAACCAAAATGACTCATGACATCCAACACAACCTGCTAAAGCAGATCAAAAACATCATCACCTCATCAAAAATTGAAAATCAATCAGATATGTACAAAGCAAAAAAAAACTACTATATACAAAGAAAAATTCCAGGCCAAAGCCTAGGCATAATACTTCTTCAAATAGAGCCCATTTCGGGGCTCCGGCAACTCGTTCCCTTCGAAGTCAACCAAGGTATATGCTCCTTTCTTAAGGACTTTTTTAACGATATAGGGGCCATACCACATCGATTTAAACTTTCCTGCCCCCAGGGCATCCTTTTCTTGGGCATAGACCAACACAAGGTCGCCTTCCGAAAAGACCCTAGGCTTGACCGCCTTATCATACTGAACTTTGACTCAGTTTTTATGCGCTTAATTCATCGTGGCAGCATCCCGACGCTGCTCATCGAGATGTTCCAGATGAAGAAGCCGCTCTGCCAGACTAGAAGTGTCAGGAAGAAGCTTAACAACTAATTTAAGGGAAGGAATCTCGCATTCAATAGGAAATACGGATTCCACCCCGTGGACTAACTGAAACGGAGTAAAGCCAGTTGCAGTTTTAACTGACGTCCTGTATGCCCAAAGTGCAGGATATAGCATAATATGCCAGTTGGATCTATGTTTATCAATTGTCCTTTGAAGAATAGTCTTCAAGGATTTATTCACGGCTTCCACTTGCCCATTGGCCTGAGGATAATATGGAGATGAATGCTCCTGCCGGAAACCCAATTTGAGAGCCAACTCAGCCATCATACTATTCTGAAAATGACTGCCATGGTCAGTGAAAATCTTTCTAGGTATACCAAAACGAGCGATAACTTGGTTGAAAAGGAACAAAGCTGCAGTCTCACCATCGTTCCCAAAAGTAGGCATAGCCTCGACCCACTTCGTAAAGTAGTCTACTACTACGATAATGTACTTGTGACCTTTTGCTGAAGGCGGGTTACAAGTAGTATAATCCATACCCCACTTTGTAAAGGGTCCGACAGTAACGACTGGAAAAAGCGGAGCTGGATGAGCGCGCATTTTTCGAGTATATACCTGACACGGATGACACTTTTTGACCGATTCAATACAATCTTTGAAAATCGAGGGCCAAAAGTATCCAGCACGCAAAATATTTTGGGCTGTAGCAAGCCCAGATAAATGACCCCCACAAGGTCCACTGTGAGAATCATTGAGCACAACCTCAGCTTCCTCGAGAGTTAAGCAGCGTCTTAGGATTGAATAAACCCCTCGACGGTACAAAGCATCACCAATAGTCAGATAATTCTTGGCTAAGTGACGCAGTTTACGACGCTCATCTTTCGAAAAAGTAGAGGGAAACTTCACAGTCTGGAGATACACAATGATATCCCCATACCAAGGATCCTGTGGAGAGATCAGAAACAAGTGTTCGTCCGGAAAGGACTCATCATATATCATCTCCTCTCCACAAGGCAACTCGGAGATCAATTCCGCAAAAACTAATGACTTCTTGGAATTGGGCATATGAATTCTAGACTTAATTTTGTAAATCACAATCCATCTATTATATTTTCCCCCCAATCACTACCGTCGAGGACAATCAATGGATTGGCAAAACACGAAGACATAAGTTTTGCGAAGAATAAATGTAATGCCGTGAGTCGCCTTAATAAAGATGAAATTTATCGTTAAGGCTAACTTTCTATCGAGGTTTGTGTAGTCATTCCTACCACCCCTCAATAAGGTAGTAAAGGAAGAAGGCCAAATATGCTCACAAGAGCATCATCCTCCAAATCCAAAACCATACCAACAGATTCTCACAAAGAGTTTGAGTACAAAAGAAAATCTCCCGCTATAATCGGTGGACTCAAAGAAAGGAGCAGAGGTCAATGCCTTTTTCAAGGCATCGAATGAGCGTTGGAGTGAATGCCCCAAAGAAAAGGAACTCCTTTCTTCAACAATTATATCCCTTGTAATCTCAAAGATAGCTGGGATCATGGCAAACCTCCGAAGAAAATTAGACTTTCCTTGGAGACTTTGAAGCTGACGGATGGAAGACGAGGGAGGCAACCGAAGTATTGCCTCAACCTTGAAGGGATCTACCCTTATCCCTTCCCTAGACACAATGAATCCCAATAGCCGACCGGATGTAACCGCGAAAATGCACTTGTTCGGATTCAATCGAATTTTATAAAAATGACATCTTTCAAATATTTGTCGGAGGTGACCAGGATGATCCATCCTCTTTCGAGAATGAGCAGCTAGATCATCTAAGTATGCCTCAATAATCTTCTTGATGTCGTGGAAGGCGTAAGACATGGCCCGCTGAAAGGTGGCTCCAGCATTTTTAAGACCAAAAGGCATTTTCTTGTATGCAAACGTACCCCAGGGACAAATAAATGTAGTCTTATGTTGATCTTCAGGACGGATAGTAATTTGATTATACCCTGAAAAACCGTCCATGAAGGAGAAAATCTCGTTACCAGCACACTCGTCAATGATCTGATCGATGAACAGTGTGGGGTAATTGTCTTTAGGACATGCCTTATTTAGGTCTTTGAAATCGATGCACACTCGAATCGTTCCTTGCTTTTTATCTACCGGAACGGGGTTTGAAACCCATTCAGTCAGAGGAACTGGGAAAATGAATCCCGCCTTAAGCAGCTTTTCAACTTCAGCTTTGATAGCTGCTGCCTTCCTAGGATTGACCGGATGAAGTTTTTACCTGGCCGGCTTAGCGTTTTCATACGTCTTGATCTCATGCTGGACTATAGATGGGTCTATGCCAGGAATTTCCTCATAAGACCAAGCAAACACATCCCTATACTCTTTGAAGATCTCGGTATAGATTTGAACCTCTTCACGGGAACATTCAGCTCCAATGAAGACATTCTCGATAATGTTGGGATCCCTGGAAATGTTCACCGGGATAGTAGGAGAGATCACAGCCATGTTCCCTTCAGCATAAACCTGTGTTGGTGCCAAAGGGTTCAAGACTGGGTGAACAGATCCAGGAGACTGAGGACTTGGAAAACTAGTTTCAACTTCGTTCAAGTCAGGTAGGAAGTAAGACCGATGATGCAAATCATCCCACGGTCTATCTATACCAGTCATGGCTTCCAGGATTGCCTCTTCAGATGGAAGAGTGGTATCAAGACAATCTTGGGCCGAAGAAGAACTAATCGTCCAAGCCGGAGCCACATCACCATCCAACTCTTCCGGTGAAATAGGAGCTGGAACAGATTCTGCAGTGTCAACAATAGACTGATACGCAATCTCAGCTGCAGAAATCGGAAATGCCATTCCACCCACTTGACCTTCCGCTAATGTGGCAGTAGGGGAAGGTAAGGTCCAAGGGTCCGAAAAATAATGAGTTCGAAAGAACTCTCTTCGAAGGGGAGCCCTGGAGGATGAAATAGCATTAATAGACACCTTAGGAGGAGGAAGATCAAAAGAACCCATCAGGGAAGAATACATTCCAACTCCTAGATTCTCGACAGGCGCCTTAGTATTATCCAACTTAGGCACAGATGAGTTAGGAGGCGCATCCAGGTCTACAGGAGGACAGTCCAGTTGATCCACCGTGACTATCCTCCCTTCGTGGGGGAAACATACAATTCGAAACAATGAGGATGCAATGGCATCCATCTCATATATCCAGTTCCTCCCCAGCAGAAGGTTGTAGTCCAAGGCTGCATCCACTACCTCAACTTCTATGTTAACGGTTTTGCCCCCAACACAGATGGGCAAAGCCGGGACAATACCATGGGGTTTGTGAGAATGACCATCGAACGCAGTAAGAACAGTGCTAGATGGAACAGCTTTGGGAGATCCAAGTGTCTTCCAGCATGCGAGAGACATCACGCATGTAGAAGCACCCTCATCAACAACCGTTCGAAAGATATTGCACTTCCGATACGAAGATTTAATATGGAAAGCCATGTGATGAGGAAGTCTCTTCTTAAAATTATTCATATCAAAAGTAATCAGAAGATAATTTTTCGGATCAATAGCCCCAATGGCAGTGAGTAAAGCACTGAGCTGAGCTGGACAAGACTGGAGTACCTCTAAAGCTGACATAGCACAAGGACTCTGCGCCAAATCTTCTACAATCGAGTAGTTCTGGGCAGCCCTCGCGTTCGGATTAATCGTAGACCGCTTAGAAGATGCTTTTGGCATCCGAGGCATAGACTCAACAGTAGGCTTCGTGATGTGAAGCAGCTCAATAGCATCAGGAACTTCCTTAGCTTTCAAAGATTCATCTCCGCCATAATCACGAGATCTCGTAGCGATATCCGCGTGAGCACTCATCATAAAAATGTTCGATGGGATTTCCCCTTCCTCGGTACCTCCAGAGGAAGCCCCAAGATTTTGGTTCGCGCCAACAACTAATTGCTGCCATTGGGGAAAAGGGTTTGTTAACATAGCCTGGGAACTAGAAGAACCCTGCTGGGATAACAGGCGCTGAGCATCCTGAATTTTATGGCAAAGGTGTGTGAGATGGTCTCCAGCACAAAGCTTGCATGGAAACTTCACTTTCTTTTTCTCCTTTTGACCCTCACCAACACACTCATTGGTTTTATTTGCATTTCCCTTCCCGTTCTTGCCCTTCTTCCTGTTATTTCATCCCTTCTTCTTCCCATCAGATTGTTGATTTCCTTTGGGATCAGAAGTTTGGATAGCATTTATGGACAAAGACTGGGAAGGTGATGAATCAGCAGGCACAGCCTGACCAGAAGGAGCAGATTGTAAAGACAACTGCCGCAGTTGAGAAAGCAAGCTGGCTGCATTACTATTGACCGATCCGACAAGCCCGTCAGCATGCGGACCAGGTTTAGGTTTCGATAAATCCAATTTGGAGTGAGGAGAATTGGGAAAATACTTATAAAGCATCCCATACTGAGAATAGTTCAATTCCAACTGTTGGGCCCTAAAAATGGCTTGCTCCTTGGAAAATACCCCAGATAGGGATACATCTTTTGAAATATCTGACTGCAGAGATTTCAAAAACCACTCAAGAAGGAACTCACCTGGAATATGAGCTTTGATAAGCCTCTTCCTTCTCCTCCATTCCTGAATGTGATCAGAAATGTGAGTTGCCTCATCCTGCTTAAAATTAGCCAGGAGTTCGGTCCCAGCCTCATATCTGACAGGCAACTGAAAATGGTTTAGAAATGTGACAACCAGTTCTCCAAATGTGGCAAAACTGCCCCCAGTGAGCTCGATATACCATTTGGCAGCATTTCCAGTTAGGGTGCGTTGAAATAATCTCAACCTAATCGAATCATCGATCAGGGAGTTCGAAGAGCACCATAAGTGGAAAGTGGTGATGTGGTCCACCGGATCCTCTCCATTCTTACCTTCAAACTTTGGAATGTCTGAAGGAAGTTTGGTCGGGACCGGAGGCCACCCCGGACTATAACGAATCGGGTCATTAGTTAACTTCGACAAGTCTGGCAAGTTTAACGTTGCCAGAAATGGTAAGCGAGGCGGAGCCTGAGAATTCCATCCTTGGGGGGATGGATTCCCAACATTCTGAAAAGAATAGCCTGGATTTGATAAGGCACCAGGCTGCCAGAAAGGACTCATAGAAAACGGAGAAGAACCTCCTCCCCACGCTGAGTTACCAAAGCCCAGACCAGTTCCCCCCGCTGAAGTATTGATTGAAGAGGAAAGCCCCTGGTAGGGGTTCCAAGCATTAGACAGAGGAGAAAAAGACTGATAAGCACTCGATGAAGGGAAAGAAGCATTCCCTTGATGACCTGCGTAAAACTGATTCCCTGCCCCCGCTGTAGTAAAGACAAGATTCCATCCCGTAAAAGTAGTCGAACTTTGCCCCCCAGACCAAGGGTTGAAACTCTGGGTCTGGGACGTAAACGAAAACGACCCTAAAGAAGGATTGGAACTAGGAATATGCCCAGTCCCAAAGGGGAAACCCTGAAACGAAGCTGATCCACTAGCCATGTTAGACATGGGTGTAGATCCAGCTGCACCGGCGGAAAAGGAAAAAGAGGGATTTCCACTAATGGACATCCCTGAACAAAAGGGACTAGAATGGGAAGCATGTGCTTGGGTGAACCCAGAGCCAAACACAGCAGCACTAGAAGCAATCGAAGATGAAGCAATAGTGCCCCCTGCTTCAGCAGAAGCAGGAGTCTGAATGCCTGCAGCACTCATGGTAGAAGCCGCGTTCCCAGCCGTGGCCATCGAAAGATAAGAATGATACGGAAGATCCGGCGGTCTCTCAGACTCCGGTCCGATGTACTGAACAACAAACAGATAATCAGGAGGAAGAGGAGATGGACCTGTAGCAGGAGGCTCAGGTATATCTTCTATCTGAAAATCTTCTTCCTGAGGAAACAACACTCGTGAGGTGAGCGGAACGCTCCTCTCGGAACCAACACCGGAATCAGCTACGAAACCTTCAGACCTAGGTGGAGGATCTCTCTCCACAGTGTCAGACTCCACAGGGTGGTAACCACCTGCTAAATTGCTCCTATGCCTTCTTGAAGAAGGCTCTGTACTCTTGGGAGATAACCCCCAGATTCTCCTCGAACGTCGAGGCGCTTGATCAGCCACTTTTATAGATTTATTAAATTAGACTAAAAAAAGTGAAAAGCTAGGCAAGCTAGGAGCAAAGAGCACTCTCTAAAATAAAAATCCCTGAGATACAGACAAGCAAACACCCTCCAAGTATTTCCGCTCCGGGTGATGAGGACCGGACACCAAAATACAGGAAAGCGAAGTATAGGGCCTTCTGAAAGCAGTCTGGGATGATTAGGGCCCAGAACAACTAGCGAAGGTATCAGAAACAGTTACGCCGACCTCCTGACAACAGCCTTTGCCGGCTCAAGCACCCAAGCTTCGCAAGGGCACCCCCCAGAAGTACTGCTGAAAGTGATGCGACGTCTGCCTCAAGTACCACGGGTATTCCCCCCCGCAGTCACCTGTGTGGAACCTAGGAGTGGCAACTATGGACACCAATCCGTATCAGAAGCTGGGCGGAACGGTCTTGAGGTCAGATTCAGCTAATCGGAGGGGGGGTATCCCTCTTCTCAACCTTCACTTCCCCTCACGCTTGACTCTCGGATGAGAGCTTTCCCGGTCCACCTCACGGAGTTGGATTTCGCTCAATTAATCAACTTCTATGTTTGTTTGAGCGGCCTTGGAGAGTTAACTCTCCACTCACCTATTCCAAGGCCCTACAACCTAGCTAGTTGGTGATTGACACTTAGTAAAATTTGCTAGTTGATTTTAGATTAAATTGCTTATTTTAAGGGCTGTTGTATTAATTCACAAGGATATGGAGATGAAACCAATGGTGTTTTGACGCAAAAGAAATTAATAAAAACTTAACTACATGCACATGCAGTTCTTTGTCTTTCGATGAAAAGTAATCTCTATACAGGTTCTATGAGACTAAAAAATTGTATTTTTTCTTTTCAAAAAGCAAACTCACACTCACAAAAACTAAGAAGCTAACTAAATGCTGAAATGCACCTAATGCAAATCACTACAAGCATGTAAATCCTAAGATGCAAAAATCTCTTAAAACAAAGCGAAATTTCCCAAAAAGCTCCTTCAGTTTTAACTCATCTTTTGTTGTCCAGAAAGCTAATTCTTGAAAACAAGAACTCTTAATATAAGACACCAAAAACACTCAAAAACAAGAAGAAGAAATCAAATGACAACTCCTCCTCAAAATCAAGTCAAAAACTAGAAGCAAGAAACCTCACAAAAGCTCCAAAAGATATGGCAAAACGAAAATGAAAATGCAACAACAAAAACAAAAACAAGACAAAATGTTTTTTGAGTTTTTGAAATGCAAAAACAAAAAGCAAAACAAATGTTTTTTTGGGCTTTTTAGTTTTATAAAGCAAGAGCTCGAAAAGACCAAGCACAACTATCAAAATCCAAACCAAATAAGACCAAATTTTAAGCACAAATTTCAACAATGCTCCCAGACCTTATAAGGCTAACAATAGCAAGATCAATAAGAGCAATGGAAGACCAAAAATCAGCCAATCAGCCTAGACAAATAGTGCAAACTTGCTGCAACAAAAAACTCCAAAGAAGCAAGAAAAGTTCTTCGAAAATTGCAACAAAACCCTAGCCTATGGAACTCAAGAAAAACAATAAAAAACGAAGCAAAAATCGCAATGCAAAGCACAACACAAAGATAGGAACAAGTCAGTGAGCAGAAGCTCTCTGTTCTGATAAAGCAGAACAGCCAAGAATGCTCATAAAGCGATCTTGGAACTCAATCCAGAAGTGCCAGCACCAAAAAACAACACTTTGCCAACAAGACTATTTTTCGATCAAACGAAAGAGAGAAAAGACATGAAACCACTTTATTCACACTCCAGTAAGTACAGAGACTCTGTAGAAATAGGCCTCCACAGCCAGAAAGGACCAAAAAGTCAAGAAACTCAAAAATTCAAAATCTGCCTAGGTATACGCTACTTCACAGCTGTGCAACTAGCGTGCATACGCGTCTGTTCTAAGGGAAACTCACGTATACGCGGTTTCCTTTAGACAAACTCGCGTGTATACGCGACTGTGTGCAAAAGAAGGCGCGTATTCCAAGGTAAATAATGAAAAAAAAAAGGAACAAGTCTGGAAAAGACACCAAGACTTCAGACTGGCTGCAAGAAAATAAACTGGACTGCAAATGAAAGTTAAAACTGCTGGGATGCTACCAAACAGCTGAAACCACCCAACAGGAGAATCACAAAAGTGTGATCCCCAACGGAGTCGCCAATTATGTTTCAAGGAAATCTCACCCTAGAGGTTGGTTGGGGTACAACCTCCACAGAGCAGGGGCATGCTACTTAACAGAGACTCACACAACAATGCATGTTCAGAAAAACTAAATAGAGCAGAATGAGAAAGTTACCCGTTGGTCCTACGGTTGAAGTAGATCCACGTGGGGTCCAAACCCCCAGCAACCGTCCTTCCTTCTTAACCTGAAATACAAGAAGAAACTAGCGCAAAGGACAGGTTGTACATCATATATCTACTCTAAATGTTAGTGAGATTCATATAAAACATTAAATAAATCATAATGAATGCTTGTATAACAAATATTCTCATACACTATCAAGGAGAATACACTGCTCAATTATTTAGAACTTGACATGGTCAAAGTGTCTATAATAACATGTACAAAAATAACAAGTAGGAGAGATCACACAGTCCTTCCAGGCCTTCAGGCCTTAAGTAGGATCAAAGTTAGCCTTGCCTCACCTAGACTCCTTCCAAATGGTGCATACGAGATAACATATAAAGGGATGTGTATCTCAAGGAAACAAGGGTTTCCTACAATGGGCCCAGGAAAGTGCGGGAAGGCCTGGAGATCGGACTTGAGATGGGGAGCCATAGCAGTATAATATCAATAATTCTCTCTCTCCCTTAGGCCATACACATGAGGGATTTTTATAGTCCCTCCAAGTAGTTTCAGCAGTTGGAAACAGTTGGCCACGGGCTGGGGTGGTTGAACTACTTGAGTAACCATCAACCCAGCGCGAAATTAGGGATTTTTTTATATATTTTTCAATCATTTTAATGGCATACGCGGAAAAGTCTAGCTGGACTTGCGTATACACGCGGAAAAGCACGGGCATAGTCGCGTATGGGGGATTTTACACTATTTTTAAGTGAATTTGTCCAAGTCTGTAGGAATGGGTGCCCAAAAGCCATGAAGTAATCATAAATCATGTCAAGGTGAGAAATGATGCTATAACACCTG